>CM020232.1:3918460-4527389 GCA_009819775.1 Phoenicopterus ruber ruber
GGATGCTCAGATCTCCCGGCACCTCGTGCATCCCCTCGGGGGATGACTGGTCACTGCTGGGAAGCTGCGACGATGCCAGTGACCCCAAGCATTAGCTAGATGCAGTGGAGCAGGTCTGCTCAAGCAGTATTTCAAGAGTTTGCTGGGCTTGAGAGAATTCAAAGTTTGGAAACAATGGGGGCATGACAACAGCGTTCCTTCGCTGATCTCCAGGACAGCATAGAAGATGGCAGCACAAGTGTCTTTACACATACCACTGCCATTGAAAGACTACTCAAGGGGGGGAAAAAAAAATATACATATATAAAAGAAGCAGAGAAAAGCCAAAGTTTCCTGGCCCTGTTCATTACACTCCAATTAACAGCAGTGGGACTGGTGTCACTCACAACCCTGAGCGCAGGAGTCACCTGTGCAACGCACAGCACTTCCTCCAGGATGGATCCAGGAGTCCTCCGTAAAAGAGAGAACAAGGCAAAGGCACAACCAGACCGACGATGCTACTTAACGAGGAGCTAGGAGGACCTTCAAACCATGCATTAACAAATGAGACGTGAGACTGAGCAGACCAGCGCATGAGGTGTTGACACGGAATGAGCCTGTTCGGGTGACAGCTCTCACTGCGCACCAGGGGAGAAACTTCATCTGCTGGTGGGATCTGTTACTTGAGCACATTTAACTGCTGAAGCTCCCAAAGGAGGAAACAACAGGGTGAAGGGGAGAGGTGAGGGGGAATGGAGGAGTCCTTACACTGGCAACATCATCTTCCTGCACACAAGACAACACAGACACAAGCTGCCCTCTTCCAGCCTATGCTTTTCCAGTTTTCAGGGTCCAGCAAGCATACGGAACGCTCAGCCCTCAGCAGAGGGCAGGCATAGCTCTGCCTGGAGCCCAGCAGGCATCTTCACCACTTTCAAACATCTGCAAGGCCCACACGAGGACCAGAAGATCAGATCTAACTTCCATTGAAGTCACCGAACAACAAGAACTGAGCAATCTCACTAATTTACATCATTACGAAAGGGAATCTACTCAGATTCAACAGATATTTACCATCAGTGCTCAGTCTAGGCTTTCTGGATCCTCAGTGGAAGCATGCCCTGTGGCAATCCTGCTTCTTGTCTGTCCAGAGCTTTTCCTGAAGGGTGAAATTTCATATTCAGGCCACTTGACTCTCATACAAACACTGTCTGCTTACCACTTCTATATTCCTCAACAAATTTCTTCTCTCCCATCTAACACCCTTTACTCCTTGGAAAGAAGCACAACTATAAAAGAAGCAGTTTTGCAGCTACACACATGCAAGTGTCTGGATGGGCATCATGGTCTGACATACATGCACATAGCACGTGGACATGTGTTCAGATTCATGCAGGTATGCATGCACCTACACCAGGAGGTGAGTCTAAGTAACATCTTTGTGCTTTCAGCTGTACCAGCCTGCTCCAAAGGAGGTCAGCTAAGCCCACCCTCTTCTTCAGGTCCCCCTCAGAGAAGGCTTTTTGCTGGAGGAAACACCGATCTCTAACACTATTCATTTCGGGCACTTGCTGATCATTTATATTTCTTCAAAAGGGCTTTCACTTCAATAGCTCCAGAAACGAAGGAAGATGAAACAAGTTTCCCAAGGTCATTCAGCCAATGTCCTCCAAACTGCAGGGCTGCTGAAACCCAGTTTAGGAGGCTATCAAAGAGCTCAGACCCACAGGGGTCCTAGACTTTTTGAAAGGTTTATCCACAGATCTTTCCTCATTTCAGGCTGTTTCAATCCAGCAGATTTACTGGCTTCAGCAGATTTACCAGAGTTACATCAGCATAAGCAGGAGCAAAACTATTTGCATTGCTCTGCCACAACAGGCTCACAGGAGGCTGAGTACGCGTGGTCTGAGCAGCATGGCCCAGTGGGCAGAGAATTAGGACATGGGAAGTCTCTTCCCTGCCCTAAGGATTCACTCCCTGCTCTCATGATCCTCTGCAAAGTCCCTCTCTATACCCCTAGCTAGTGCCTAGCTACAGCATTTAATTTCCGAGATCTCCAAGGTGAGGCTGCCCATAAAGTATCACTATCAGCACAAGCAAAACACCACAGGATGTGCAGCTTTGCCCTTCGGTGTGAAGTTAAGAACTGCTCAAGCCTACAAATTCAACAGGTCAAAAACCAGAGCCCGTCTGAAGTCATGGCTTCAGCTGAGGAATAGGAAGCTCAAGTGCACACCTCGGTACAGTTCAAGAAATTAATATTTTGTTGCACTTCAAATGGGATGATGACGCAAGGAGAAGTCAGCCAAAGCACCTTGGAAAAGCCCAGTGGTGATTATGTGAAGGGTGGAAAAAGGCTGCACAGCTTCCAGTCTGCTTCAGCGCTGGGTGGGAAAATCCCCAATTAAACCAGAAACACAGTACCTGTAATCATCAGGGGAGAGAAAAAATAGCCAGGAATTCATTGGGAGGAAATTGATTCTTGTTGCAATCAAGTGTCTTCCTTCCTCCACTTCCCTGCTCAAATATGATTTTTTTTTTTTTTTTTAATTCAAGTTCACTGCAGCTTGTAAAATCTCTCAGCAGACCTGCTCCCATGACCTGGTTTGTCCTGTCCGATTTGGAATGAGGACACCAGCAAGAAAAGTCAGTTCATAGAAGGCAAAAAAAGAATCAGTTTGAAATCAAACCCTTCATCCTAAAAGGAGCAAAACCATTCAGCATCAGAACACCAGAGTCTAAGCATCAGCTGCTAGATGAAGAGATTTCTATCCCATTTTACTCCATGACAGTACTAAGGGGAAAGCTGCTGTTGCTTTGGACAAGGTTTTTGTGTCTCTGCTCTTCCAGCGAGCAGCAGTGGCTCTGCTCCCAGCAGAACAAGTCCTCTGCAGGCCCACTGCCATCTGCTGCAGTCTGTCAGGTCCCAGATGGACCAGCTCTCCATTTTGTTCCTTCTGCCCATCAGTACTTATTTCTGGAAAGGGTGCAAGAAGACCTGCCCTACACTCCCTCCTAATCCCAATCAACCAGTGGTTGCTTCGTGCTCTGAAGAACAAGGGTTTGTGCCATTTATGTGCTCAAGTTGGGAATACTTTCATTATCCACCCAGATGCGAATACTCTTGAACCAGGACTCAAGCTGCCCATTAGCTGTGCAATCACCTGGGTACCAGGCAGGGTCAAGGCAAGCAGAGCTTTAAGGGGTTAATCCCAATGCAATATCAAGGTAAATACAAGGGCTTCAAATGAGCGAGTCAACTGAAATTCTATTATAAATAAAAATAATAATCCTCAAATAAGCTGTTGCCAAAGAGGCTAAGCTTCTGCATCCAATTTGTATCGCATTCAGGCAAGTGATGTTACAAAGCTATGTCCATATATTATACAATTACAGGAATGTGGCTTTCGTTACGTGATTAAAGCACTCCTTGTTATGACACAGCCCATACTATCAACAGATGTTGAGCCAGCACATACCGCAGTCCTCCGCGCTTTGGGTGCCAGGTTGCTTCTGCTAATAGAGGCCACGCAGGGTCGGGGGGAAGCGCCTGCAGGCCCCCGGCGCGTTGCTGATTGGGCTTAGCTTCCCCGAGGAACGGGACTCCCGCAAGACCCTTCCTCCCCAGCCCTTCCGAAATGTTCTCCTTGTCGGCAGGAGCAAAGCAAACACAAACCAGATGGTCAAGCGGGTATTCCCAGCAAGGAAGAGAACGCATTTGCATGGGATGTGAATGAAAAGAAGCCCATATCACATACGCTAAGCGATTATTTCCGTGTTTTGGGGAAATACCTTGTGCTCTGCGGACACATGGCTGCTCTCCCAGTCACTGACCAAAGTCAGGGGTAACTACACTGAAACACACAGAAATTTGTGGTTTTGTTAAGTTACCCAGGGGAATAAAAGATCACGATGGAAGCTTCAGTAGTAGAAACAGGACCAAGCTTTGGAGCCCTAGCTCAAGTGTTGACTTCTCCTTCCAAGAAAACAGGGTTGGACCAAAAGCAGTTAAAAGTGAAATCCAAATTGCCCTCAAAACTGTTTTCATGTCCATATGTTGTAAGTTACACAATTTCACTTCTTTTCCCAGAAGTTATTTAATATGTATTAAAAATACCAAAAATATTAAGAGGATCAAAGCCTGATTTATAAGGTTACATGACAGGTGAATAGTCATTTCAATATTGTTTAGATGGTTCAAATACAACTTGATTTTTTTTTTTTAATTTTAAATAGGCATTACAAATGAAAATGTATTTGTAAGCAGTAATTTCCATTCAAGTAAAAAGCCATTTTTAACAGCCTGAAAGGTTGTTTGGTTTCCCCACACACTTCAAAACACTAATTGGGAATTACAGATGAAGGCGAGGTTCAAAACTGAGCAGAGACAGAGGTTGAGGTTATGCAAGCTTGGAGACAGCCTGCACTTCCTGCGATATCAGAAAAACACCACAGAACTCTTGGAAAGTTCATGCAATGGGAACCGTTTGGCATCCTTCCACAGCGAAGAGCAGTAAAGGACGTGCTCGGATTTATACCTGTGCTGGATGGGGCCCTAACAGATGCCATGACCTGGAGCCATAGCCAAGCACCAACAGCCATACCTCCAAATATCACATCCAATTATACCCACAGCCCCCCTTTCTCCCCCCAGCATGCTTCAGGTCTTCCCACCCTCTCTAGCTCTTCCCTAATTATAGTCCCTATAAATCTCCCTGGCCCATGCTGTTCCTCCACCAGCCCTTCAGATTCCCTCTCTACAGGGCTTTCTCCCTGCTACTCTACAACCCAAAGGCATCCCTGCAGGCTCCCACTACATGCGAAGGCTTCTCTAAAGGCAAGTTTTTAAGCAATGAGAGGAGCCGATTTACAAGTCATCATATCCTTCAGTTGTCATTTATGCCCCTCCCCAGCTGCTCCAGCAAACAGCCCTTGTTGGTTGTGTTTTATTTTTGTGGTGCTCACTTAGCAGCCGCATTCAGTATCTCTCCACAAAATTACACTCATTTAATTTCCCGTGTGAATCTGTTGACTGTTTGCAGGAGTTCAAAACAGCAGCACTTCTACATAGTTCATGAGCACTTTACAACACATCTGTTGGGCACTGATGGGAAAGTTGCATCTGAACCACAGGCCCTTAAGTCTTCCAGAGAGTTCAGTTCATACAAAGAATTCACTTTGTTGAAATCTGCCCTAAGGAGAAAGGCTGGAGAAAAGGAACAGGATTCACCATTGCCAAAACGCCTCACGTGTTAACTGCCAGCCAAAGTTAATCCAGAATCAAACAGAGCTCATTATATTTCTAATACAATCCCCTGATGGGTTCAAGACAGCCCCAGCTCCTCACCGCAGCACTGGGCCCAGATCCAGCTTAGGTTTCCAACTCCCACTGAAATATTTGCATGATCCTGGGCTTTATTGTTTTAGCTTAAGCTGCACAGACTGTACAATCAGCTGTACAAGTCCCATTTTCAAATCCTATTCACCAGCACCTGAAACTGGCTCTTGATCAAAACACAACTCAAATCCAGGTCTCACTTTTATACTGCCTTTCCCAGCAGACAGCCAATACTCCCTTCTTCAAAAGCCATTTAATCCATCTCCAATTCTAAGCTTAACCCAAGATTTCTTCACGTAAGAGAATTAAATAAGTATAAAACTCAGACTAATTGAGCAAGGATGTGCCTACCTCAAAACTGTTCAGGCACCCAGCCCTGAACATGAGCTTAGACAAGCCTGGCAACGCTACCATGGAATTTCCTCTGTTAAGACATACCTGCAGGATATACACTGAAAGAAAAGGTATTTTATTCGTTTGACCAAACAGTTATTGTCTCCAGGCCAACAAGCAAGCAGCATTTTGTAAGGATAGATTAGGTGGTACTTTTATACTGTAACTGAAAAGAATAAACTCGGTACTTTATTTCCACATGACTGCTTTTAAAATACATATTTATTTTTTTTCAAATAGGGATAAATATCTACAGACAGAATATATTGTCTGGAGAGGGACAGAAATAGGTTAGCACACCACAATATATGCTAAATGACAACTATGCCCCATGAAAGCACTTGCGATCATATACGAGATCTGCATTAATACAGATATGGAAAAGAACGGAGGATGTGTAAGAAGGGGAGGGGGAGAGTGTGTATAATAATTCATTTCGCATTCAATCCATCGAAGGCATTTAGAGACACACCATTTGACAAGCTCCCTGCCAGAGCCCTTAATCCAAGAGCTGACTGACCAGCAAATTCCTCCAGTTCTGATTGCCCAACCAGACACCCGAAAGGGGCCCAGCGCTCGCAGGGCGAGAGCTCAGTGCTTGGCAATAAACAGCCCCGTCTAAAACGTGTTGAACAAGGCATCAAAGCTGAGGCACACAACATCGCTAATTGCTTGTGAAAATGTAAGCTTCAGTGCCTGCAAACACTTAAGCACATGTATAACAGAGTCCTCCTGTTGACTCTGTGGTTGGCCTTGCTTGCCTACGCTGGGAAGTTGCTGCAAACGTACATGCTTGGGATGGGGGAGTGCTATTAATAACGGTAATATTGAGATGTTACATAGCCTGGGGCACATCGGAGCTCGATAATTATACAGGAAGGTGAGTCAAGAGAAAGCAACAACCTCCCTCTTTCATAAAGAGCAAATTTCACCCTGACAAATACAGCGTAGTGAAAAAACAGAGGAAGTAAACAAGTCCTGAATGAAATTTTTATATATATTTTTATATATATAAAATATATATCTCTCTCAAAAAAAAACCCCTGCAGTGGGCAGGGTGGGCAGCTCTGAAAAAAACAAATCACTGCCCAGTGGTCAAAATAAGCAAACTAAAGGTGAATACTGTGAAATCCAAGCAAGAGCAGCACCAAGTCATAAGACGCACTCTGTGTACATCCTGCCCTCGTGTGCAATACCCTGCCCACACCATTTCAGCCAAAGCAGAAAGGGAAGAGGCAGATTCAGAAGCAACTCCTGGCTAACAGCGCAAATGATTTTAGCTCTGGTGAGATCATCACACAAGGAGAGATCACAAAAATCATGATTCCTTCATTTCAAATTCCTACAGTTATGAAACAGCCTAAAAGCAGCAGACAGAATGATGCATAGCAAAGGTGAATCTCATATCATTTGAATTTTCTCATTATACAAAAAATGGGCCTTTTAGAGGAACTGAGGAATGACATCTACAAGAGCAGCTCTGAAACCAAATTCACCAACTATCCCCACTGCTCAACCCCAGAAGCACAGCCAGGGTTGGATCAGGGTTTAACAGATAAAATACCAGGGAAAATGCTCTTAGAACATCCTCTGATGAGCAGGGCAGATGGACCAGACACAAGAAGGGCATTTCCCTCCCTGCAAAACCTTCATGAGAAAGAATTTTCTTGTTTGCACCATTTTCACTGCCTCCTTGCCATAAATGGGAGGGAAGATCCCAACTGCCTTGAAGCTATCAGTTTTGCCCCACATTATAGAAGACATCTGTTGTGTAACAGAGCAGTCCCGGGCGATAGCCACTGGATCACTTCCCCTCCCAATCTTGAAGCCCTCACAGCAAGAGGAAATCATCTGGAGGCATGTCCCTCCATAGCTCAGCCCTTTGACGGATGCTATGATGGAAGCATCCACCCTCGTGGGCAGAAAAAGGTCACTAGGATTCCTCGTGCCTTAGCCGAGGCACTTACCTTAGACAGCATCAAGGCTTTCTCTAATCAAATCAATAACAAGCCTTAATATGTCTCAGACTGGGGCGAATTGCCTTCTGGAGACTTCTGTGCCTCTCTCCACTAAGGAAGGAAGTCTGCAGGACCAGGCAGCAATTTCTACATGGCTAAGATCAGGTGCATTGAAGTCCTTCCTAAATGATGAAAGTTAGCAAAATTAAGTGTTCTCTGCAGACATGTTACTGCAAACATTCCTCCACTAACAACTCTTTTTGGTCTTTTTGCTCCAGCATCTGGTTCTGGCCACAGCTAGCAGCAAAGTGCTAGACCCTGTGGAAATCAGATTTGACCAAGCATGGGAATTCCTGTGTACCAATAAGTTACCCTTTGATTCGTGGCATATTTCAGATTAAAGTTCCAAGGAGCTACAAGGGGAGAGGGAATTCTCCATTTCAGTCCTGAGGGCTGCATTGATTTATTATTTCTGGCACCATATAGTGCATTGTTTGGTTGAGATTGGCTGTTAAAATCCATACTTACGAAATGTAATATTCCTCTGGAAATGTCCCATTCTGATTTTTTTTTTAAATGGTATTTTTATTCAGGGGAAGGGGCAAGAGTGGTGGAATTACCCTAGTAATGATGTTCTAAACCATTTCAGCTGGTAAACTCAGGTAGACTAATATTTTATTTCCATTTGGCCACTTATTTCCTTAACCAAAACAAAGATGAAACCCTTGTGAGAACTCTGGCAGAATAATTAAGAAGAGATGGCTGTACCTCTTCCTAATAAATTAAAGGCAAAAATGCCAAACGACTGGAGCATGGCTCACTCCTCAACGTCTTCTCACGTTAGCACTGCTCAGTAGCTAAATAAGGGTAGCTAAATAAGAGATGATCTGAACTCCAGTACGCAAGCGAGTCAGACAGGGGTTCACAACCAGGGGCCCCTCCAGGGAGCACATCAGTCCAGAGCCATCTCTCCACCGGCTCAGGAGAGACCTTGGCAGATTACGCAGGCATAGGGCCACCAAAAAGTAACTGCAGAGGTTGACAGACAGCAGAACGGTGTAAAAGAGTAGTTTTCCGAGCTGTGTGCCATACCTCCATCCTGGCTGATCACCTGCAAATCACACTCGTTGCTCAGTTATTAATAACTCCTTGATTTAATTCACAGAGGCCAGATCTTCCGCTCACACTAATCGGTGCCACTTCACCGCAGTGAACAGAGGGATCAAGCTCACCACCGGTGAGATCCAACCCCCCGCCTGCCAACAGCGATCACGGTCTGGGAAATCCAGGCAGGACTTTGCAGTACGGGTAAAAGGCCATTTTTAGGGATCGGCCTCCTTTCCCTTCGGGGGCATTTACCCTCTGTTTCCCCAGAGGCTTCCACCCTCCCGCTGCAATGGAGCGAACGCAGGGGGAAAGGAGCTAAGGACAAGCAGAGAGCCGCGACAGCCTGCTATAAACCTGAGCTCGCTTTTTGCTTATTGAGCATTACGGCTTCTATCAAAGCGTTCTCAGAAAGCTGAGAAACACGAGCAGGTCCCCACGCGGGTTGCTCCCCGTACCGGGGGCTGGGGGAGCAGCGCAGTGCCCCCGGCACCCCCGGGGCTGGCACCGGGCCTCGGCCCGCCCGAGCCTGAGCCTCTCCTGACACCTAGTGCCCACAGAGCTCAGCGCCCGGGCCGCGCCGGCCCCTGCCCACGCCGCGTGGGACACCTCCCGCCCCAGGGCCCTGCGCAGCCACGGGCACCGGTGACCCAGGCCAAGGACGTCGCTTTGGTTTGCCGGGTTTCAGGGCAGCGTCAGCCTAAATACCTGCTGCAGGCTACTCCAAACAGCCTCTGCACAGAATCCGGCTAAAAATCCCAACTCCACGGAAGTGAAACTGCTTTTTATTTCAGCAGGGTCCAGGAACGCGCCTTTGCCTTGTCACTCTTACAGGATTCTCTGGGTGTAAATACTTAATGGAAATGTTCCTGGAATCACATTTCCACGAGAATGTGTGATCCCAGAAACATTTGCATGAGACAATAGTCTGTAGCTTTGCAGCATCCACATCCAGATGTTTCTGGTGAGAAAGAAATAGATGACCTGAGAATTAAACCCAGGCCCCTTGGCTCCCCTCCAGATGCTCTACCAGCTGCTCACACCAACTCCCCTCTGGTCAATTACTTTACTTGATGCTTCTAATCAACAATATTATATATGTGATGCTATAAACTTTTGTATTTAATATTAGCTCATAACTCAGCATCCAAAACCAGATGTTTTTGGTGAGAAAGAAATTGATGACTTATCAGAGGACTGAACCCAGGCCCCTTGGCTCCCTTCCAGACAGTCTACCAGCTGAGCCGCAAAGCTAACCAGTTACCTCCCGCTCCCCCCGCGCCGCTTCTTGTCATGAAAGGAAAAGGAAAAGGATTTCGCATCTCCCAGTGCAACGTGCAGGAATATGTGAAAGATGTTTTTATAAACACTTTTAAAACAGCGAAACACAACGTTGCTTTGAGTCAGGAGAACACACTTTTTCCCAGAGAAGGGCTTGCAGACAAGCTCCTCTCTCTCCTAATAGCCGGTCCTCGTTGAGGGCTCACGTACAACTGCACGCAGAAGCAGCATAATAGATGACTAATTTAAATCTGAACTTCTTCAGCTTCCCCATGCTCTGTTGAGGATGATTATGAGACACTCTGCAAGGCTGCCTTCAGGACAGCTCACTCGGCCATATGATGTAGCAAAATGCATATGTTAAAGGACTTAAAATGGATTTCTGCAGGGCTGAAAGGCGGAATGCAGTCATTTCTGATTTATGGAAATTTTATATGTTCCAACCACACAAAGCAGTTAAGCAAGTGCTTTACTTCAAACCCGTATAGATGCATTGAGTTCAGCACAACTACTCAGATGTTTGAAGTTAAGCACATACTTAAGTGCTCTCCTGTACAAGGCTATACCTGGGGAACCCAGAGCAGAGCACGGTGCTGTTCTGCTGCTGCTTAACTACTCAGGACACTATCACAGCAATCACGTATTTATTTATTAAAGGATAGAGCATCAATTGTATTCACAGGGTTTTGCTCTTAAATTATAGCTATATAAGATATGATGAAAAGCAACTTCCAAGAAAACCCCAAGCCCACAGTCTTAAGAGCTTTGTTTAGGATTAGAGACACCATCCACTACAGAGAGCATACAGATCTACAAATATTTGCCCACAATTTTCAGAAACAACTGTTAAAATATTATTGCAACTGAAAGGAATCTGAAAGCAAAACCAGCATGCTATGAAACTCTATTAGAGAATGTTTTCCAAAGAGGCAATTCCAGCTTCCCTAACCAATGAAGACAGTATGCCTTTTCCAAGGAGAAAGTACTTTTGAAGAAAAGAAAATACAACTGCAAACATGCAGAGAATTGGGGGTGGTGTTCAGAGAATTCAGTTGTTCTTGTTAGTTAATTTGACTAGATTTTAAGATCAGGGTCTTGCTTTCAGTTAGCTTAGTTCTAACAATGTTGTGATTTTGCCGACTTCAGTAAGATACAGTATTCATTTGCTAGGGCATCTCACCATACCCAAAAAATGAAATTAGGCAAAAGCTTGGATAGATCCTACAGCTGCTGGGGGAAAAAAAAAATCTCATCCTCAGTGAAAGATTTCTAAATTTGGCTCTGTTCTACCCTGAAGACAGCATTATCTTGCCAACATTTTCACTACAATCAAAGCAGCTGAAATCAAAGCTCAAATAAAACATTCCGACTAAACCACAACAGCATTGGTAACTTTCCCTTCAAGAACAGATACCTGAAACGGTACTATTTCATCGAGTCACCTTTTACCAAAAATTTCACATCTCTGGTCAAATTACTTTCCCAGACAGTTTCAAGCTATTGGGGAGGATAGCTTGTACCAAGGCTGTTTAGCATGAAGAGCAAGAAAAGAGAATCTGCATGGTGGGAGGTGACAAAGAAAAGGAGAAACAAAGATGGAAACAAACAGGCTGAGAGAGCTTAAAGGGCCTGGAGTGTAGACACAGACACCGGGGCAGGACCAGCAGGTCAGGGAGAAGTCCAGGGGGACCACATGCCTGCAGCCACCACACTCAGTCAGCATCTGGGGCTGACCAGACCCCAGCACACGCAAGAGGAGAAGTGCTAAGAGCTGCAGAGCATCACAAACATTTCAGTTTCAATAGCTGGTACAAATCATGTTGGGCTTGACCCTGGTGAGATGCCAAGACCTGCCGAAGCTGATGAGAGACAAGGGCACTCGGCATCTCCTTGGACGCCGTGCATTCAGCAGAATTGGACCTGCACAAGAGCACTGTCCAAACAACTAAACCAAACCTGTGTGACAAGAACACAAAAGACCTGCATTAGTGCCAGATGCCCTGCTGGGGGCAAAAGCGCTACCGGCAGCACCGCGGGAAGAGGAGGAAGGTACACGGCGGGAAGAGGAGGAAGGTACACGGCACAGGCAGAGCACAGAAACACCAAGCGACTGAGATGGAGCCTGAAGGCACAGGCCTCCAGGACCAGCCACGCAGCACAGAGCAGGTGCAGCCTCTCAAGGCACAACTTGCTCATCCAGTCTCCTGCAGAGGAAGCAACACTTCAAAGCTCCCAGTGTCTCAGCTCTCCCCACACTTACTTCACCAACGTTAGTTACCCAGCACATCTCCTCACTGGCACAGGATGAATCTTAAGTCAGTAGCCTTCAGCTAAGCACTGCAGTGCCTTAGTATTCTCTTGCACCTTTTATTCCCCAACACAGCTGTTTCAAAGTATTGGCGTGACTGATTCTGACAGACTCAACCTGCCCCGTTTTAAGCAATAGCAGAAAAATTTTAACACCTTTCCAGAGTTTCCAACCTTTTGTTTTAGCAGCAGATTAACAGACATAGATATATAAATAAATATGTTTAAAAGGAGACTTATATCAATAGCATATCACAGAGTCTGTCCATCCCAGTTGAACAGCTCTGTCCATCCTCGTTGAACAACTACTACAAGAGTTTAGACACTTGGCCCTCATTTGGTGGCCTGAGTGTTGCAATGCCCATCACCTGTGGGTACTGGGACATACATAACTGCAAGAAGCCCTTTGGTGACCCCGAAACACCCAGACATATGTACATGAGGAGCAACCAAACTGGTGGATTGTAAATGCTGTTTTCCACCGGGTGCTCCTGCAAGTCTTTCCTCTCGCTCAGCTGGCACGGCAACACACCATGCTGTACTCAGGCATCAGCTTTCCTCTTCAGCCACGTGCCAAAAGGCAAGACAGCCAAGGGGTGAGAACCTGCATCCTGCAACAGCCCAAAGACAGGCAAACCAACAGGACTGGGTAACATCCAGCCTATGCTGCGACTTCCAAGGCCAAAAAAAAAAATTCAAGACTAAATGGCAAGAAACACTGCTCCTTCTTAAGATCAAACTTCAAGGTGTGCTGAGGAAGGGCTAATGAAGTGCAAAACAGAAACAAGCACAGTGATCAACAAGTTGGGAGAGAATGGTGTTTCCCATTTCCTCGTTAGGTGACTGCATTTTCAATACCAGCACAGGCTGCCTTTAATTAACCATGATTGCACTGAGCCATAATTTGCAAGTTGTCAGTACCAGCACGCATTCAGAGAAAATCTACACTGCCCCCCACCCCTTCCACAAGCCTACCTTGACTCCCAGATCATCCAGGGCTTCAGAAAGCAAATTCCAGGTCTTGAACCAGATCTGGAAGCAAAATGAGAATGTCTGGTTGTAAAAACTGAAGCTTTTCAAGGCTTTGGGGTTTTTTTTGCATAATAAACCGATACATAATATTTTGCAGCAGTGTATGAACATAACTCACTTTCATCTTTTCCATAGATTGTAGATTTTAGAGCATTGAAACATGCTCTAAAATACTTCCCTTAAAGCCTCCTCTCCTCCTCCCAGTCTGTTGTCTGTGGATACAACACGGACCAAGCGATGATCAAATCTGCTTGTTGCTTCATATATTTTTTTTAATCATTCACAGACAGGACACTGTCCAGGAAAGAGCAGCTGGAATCACAGCTGCAAAGCTCTCACCAATGTGACACCACATAATCACACTTGATAACAGAGAGTTCTTTGGAGGAGGAAATCATTTCAGGAGATGGGCTGTAATTGAGGGGGGCTCCGCCAGCCTTCTGGCATTTGAGGATTTTTGTGCTTGGCGAGCTTTTGTTGAGAACAAAATGCAAAATGTTCTACCCAGACAAATGCACTGAACTGACAGAGGTATTTTCAACAACAACAAAAAAAGCATACAGGTATAAATTTGGAAGGCAGACAGCAAGTCTTGAAAGAGCAGATTTGCTGCTGGTCTAAGGGGAGTTACTGCACAATCTCCAAAGGAGATTTACCCCTTTCCACCAGGAACTAAGTTGGCCCAGCCCTAGGTCTGGCTGCCACCCACTTACACACAAAACCCACCAAAACTGACAGAGTTTCATCCAGATCCGTGCCCAAACCTCGCAGCCCACAGCGGCAGCTTCCCTGGGCCCTCAAGGAAAACATGCGATTTGCACATAGCGTACATTGGTGTATTTACCCCAAACAGCCACGATCTCTCTATTTACTTGCAACCAGCCTCCCTGGGACAGAAAAACCAAGAAAAACAGGCTCTTCGCAAACTCGATCTTTCAGGAAGGGAGAAAAGGAGGACAGCAGTACCTGGGTCTCAGACCAGTGCTTTGCAGCTCTCTTACCACCATTTTGCTGGACCTTCAGCATGGAAAAGCCCCGGGCTGGGGACAACCTCCGGCCCTGCACAGGCTCAGAAACCTCCCAACCTCCCCCGCCATTTTGGGAGGGGGGACAGAAACGCTCCCGCCCCTTCCTTTAAACCCTGCCGAGCCCTGTGCTGGTCACGCAGCCCCTTAACCCCCTCCTGGCTGGTCGGCAGCCCTGCCACCTCAGTGAGGGGACAGGTGAAGGCAGGCCCTCCATTACTGCACTCTTTGGGACGTGGGCCTGGCTGGTATAGCCCAAATTCGGAGTTGCTCTCTGCTGCAAGCTGGGGGTTGGAGCTGAATCTCCCCGAAGCTGAGGCTGTCTGTGGGTCGATGTGATCCTGCCTCAGTGTGGGAGAGGGAGGATTGTAATGAGTGGATGTCTGAGGACCCCTCCCAGCCTAACATTTCTAACAATTATCTATAAAAAATGCAGGAAATTGCAAAATGGGGACCTAAGGACAATGTTAGGGCCTGGGCAAGCATGTAGTTTCTAGCATTACACACATACGGAGCAACCGGAGTAACTCCTGGGGTACCTGAACATCAGTCAGTCTGTGTTGCTCCACGGCTTGGGGACATTAACAAGTGGCACTTGTTGACTGGGATAGAGCCAGAGGGTCACAGTGTCCCCGAACATGAGTTGGACAGACCCAGGGCACGTGACAAGGGGACAAACCAGCACTAAACTGGTGCCCAAACCCTACGCAGGCGACAGCCTCCCCTGGGAATCGCCACCCCAGCTGCAGGGCGGTGGGAGCTTTCTGCAGCATCGGGGTCCTTGGGGAAGGGGGACCCAGGGGGTGCCCTGTGGAGGGGAGGCAGACGGGAAATGCACACATTTCGCGTTGGCAGGATAAGACTTACCCCTCCGTGTCTGGATTTTTTAAGTGGTTTCGAGGTGCCTGAATAGGATGCTCTTAGGACGGGCTGTCTGAAGAAGGCTGTTGTTCCCTCCCTGCGAGACGAGCCCAGGCTGCGGTAAGAGCACCTGGAATTTTACTGGGACACTGGCAGGACCAGGAGGTGCAGTTGCAATCAGCTCATTCACCTAATCCGCAGTCACAGCCACACTGCAGCTTAATACCTGACAACCCAGAACAGAAGACAGCAGATTAATTACGACAAGATAAGAGGGATATGCTCCAACTCACTGTTCCACAAATCAAAAGAGCAAACGCTGCTAAGATTACTGGCTTTGCTTATCGGGAGAACAAGGGAAACTAAGGTAAAAGTTAACCTATGTGGGAATAAAACCCTTGTCCAGCAGCCTGTCCTGAAGACAGTGTGTGGCATAGGAATGGAGGGGGGACAGGGAGAAGAGGAGGGAAGATGTGCAGTGCAAGCCCTGAAGGGGATTCTGTCCCTGTTGTCCCAAAGGACTCTGGCTAGCACCGTTCCTGCGAGACTGTGGCCTCTTTTTCTGGTTACCCAGTGTCTGCACTGAGTTAGGAATTTATTTTAAAGTTATTCCACACTCCAACAGGGATGATGCAGTCTTTCTCAGCAAAGGTTTGTATACAGCAAGGTGAAGTGTCTATAAGCAAGGAGACAAGATGCCTATGAGGTATTATTTCTTTTCCATTATTGCTTCTTTCAACCTGGGCTGCGAAGCTGAACTACAGACAGAAAGCACAGAGCAAAGCACGAGCGGGTGGAGGAGCAGAAGGAAGAAGACTGAAGCCTGTTCAGCAAGCACAGCATCACACTAACGCCTCTTCCTCCATGATCCTTTGCCTCAGCACACTGCTCAAAGGTACCTGGCTGCAAATTTCAGCCGATGGGCATGGAAAACGTGCACAGCAGGGCTGTATCCATGGCCAAAGGGGGAAGTTGAGCCTGGCTGCACTGTGCTCACCGCGTGCCCCTTGTCAGCCAGTGTATTGGCGAGACAGCTCTCTGTGCTCTGCCACCGCTGTTTTTTTCAACTTGTTTAAAAGCACATTTATTTCTTGGAAGCCTCTGAACATCAGATGGAACTAATTAAAACCAGGAGGGCTCAGGGGAGCTGGGGAGAAGAGGGAGACATGCAATTTGGTTTCCACTTCAAAGTGGTTTAGCAAAATAAAAGCACTCAGGCCTTCTAGCGCAAGTGCGTGCCCATGGGGAGGGGAGAGAAGGGGACACTCAGTGCTCTCAAGTGCCCACTTTCCCCCCCACTTTTGCTCACCAGGCTCAAAGGAGCTGTGTTTGGATGCTGTGCCAGCTGATTAGTCCAGGCATCCGAGGTTAATTGCACCGATTCCTCCTGTGCCCTCCCATCGGTTTTGCAGAGCAGGTGGCGCTGCACGGGGAGGAGGTGGCATCCGTGGTCACAGGCACCCACCCACCCAATCCTCCCCCTTGTCTGCAGGGGCTGGGGTTGCCTTCAGACAAGACAGCGACCGCCGCTGCGGAGTTTTGTGTGAGGAAACACAGTCCCCAGGCAGCATGGCCACTGCCACGGCCTGGCTGCTCGAGGGCAGAGGCCCCCCGGCACAGGCCTGTGCAGTCCCCCGTGCCCCAGCATGGAGGGACACCTTGCAGGGAACCCCACTGGGCCCCAGCCCTCACCCCACCAGCCCACACCGGTGCCGCTGGGTCCCCCCACCCGGGCACGGCTGGGAGGCACCGGCGTGGAGAAGCCTCTCACCAGCACTGCCCCCTGCGTCAGCTCCATTTGGGCTTTTTTCATTCCTTTTTTTAAAAAAACATTTTTCCCCTCTCTAAACCGACATTTTAAATCCCACTCTAAACCCCGCATTAAAGCGGGGGCTTGCAGCGGGCCGGGCTGGTCGGCAGCTGCGGGGCAGCGCGATCGCCATCCACCACTGACAAGGACTGATGGGGCCTGTTCCCACCCCACGCCACGTCTGAGCTCCTTCCTCTCCCTTATTTATTCAGCCCTCATTCCCGCTGACGAGCGTCCCAGCCTAGGTGACTGTTCATACAGCCCGAGCACTTGGACCCACAGCCGGGGCCGGCAGCTCGTGTCGCACAGGTCGGCAGGGAGCCGGGGGGGGAACGATGCCCGACACCCCCTCCAGCCCAATTCAACCAGGGACCTGGGGTGACACGCCGAGTCTGACCGCGGTCCCTCAAGCCAGCCGATGTCCTGTCCTCCTGCACCCGCTTTTGTTTGTTCTTCCCTCATTTTCTGTGGCTGGGGGAATGGAAGGGGAAGGAATCAATAAAAATTAATTCTGAAAATAAATAAGGAACAAATTGGTAGCTTGCAAGTGGCAACGGATAAAGTGCCCCGCGATGGCCCCATAAAACATCTTTCCACACACCATTTATCACCAAGCCAGTATGTCTTAGCATCAAGCTTAATTTACTCAATATTAAAAGACATAAACCCGGCCTTGCAAATTTGGGAAGAAGAGTTTCAGTGGCAATTAAGGCTTTAATGCATCTGAAGCTAACATGCCTGTGCTTGGGGTTTTCTGTCGTTGGAGGCTTGGGGGACTTCAGGTTGGGCTGAACGGTTGGAACGGGTCACTCAGGGGTTTAGGCTCCCTGGCACCTGACGTTTGGTTGCAAAACCTGAAGAGCTCCGGAGCCCTGACCATCTCATGCCTGGGAGGCTGGGAAAGAGCGATTAGACTCGCTGCCGCATCTGACGCCCTCGGCAGCCTCCAGCCGCTGCAGCCCCCCGCACGCGCTTGCCCGCGGCTCCGGCTCGCTGCGGCTGTAGTGCCGCCGTCGCTGCCGTATGAAGGGAAGCTTTCTCCGTCCCCCGTTTGCCACAGAGAGCTATTGTGAGCAACAAATTACAGCCCCGTCGGAGCCTCCTTGGCTGCAGCACAAGAAGCGAGGATGCTGGCCCTTGAGTAAAGCTGACTGGGTTTTATTCAGTTGCTTTTCTTTTTAAAAGTTTGTAATACACTGCCCAAGACATAGTACAAGCTCTGTATGAGACATGAATAACATTCACTCATGTGACTGTTTGTACAACCAAGGGCATTACAGGTCAGGCTGAGAAGTGTTGTAAGAATGATGCAAGGCCCCCAGCCTAGACGAGCAGGGAGCATGGCGAAGTAAGATAAAGAGGCATTCACAGGGCTGTGTGGGGTCCAGCACACAGTAGCTGAAGGCCCAACAGGTCACAATTTCAATGCACGTTCTTGGGGCTACCCGTGGGGAAACGCGGTGCTTTTCTGGCTGCACACAATGTCATTATCGAACTCACCTTCGAGAGCCGGAGCGAGACCCCCGTCAGCCCAGCAGAGTCGATGAGTGTGACTTATGGAGAAGAAACCGAAAGAAATCACGATACACATGGCAGGGAAAACAGCTGAACCTTCTCTCGAACCCTAGCTAGCCACAGAGGTGTCTCGTGCTTCGGTGTCCCCACTGTATCCCCTCACACCCCTGCCTCACCGTGCACCTTCACAGCCTCCTTGCAGGGACAAGGCGCTGCTGCTCCGCTCGAGTCCATCTTCGCAGCCTTCTGGCTGGCTCTCCAGGCCCTCAGCCGCTCTTAGTCACCTCCTCACTACCTCTTTCCTGGCATCAAGCACCCCAGGGAGAAGAGGCCACTAAAGACAGATATGAGGGTGGGTTTGTTACAGCTTTCAGCCAAGAGCCTACATCAAGTAGCGGTTGTTCTGCTTGTAACTCACAGTGAGCAGAGGAGCAAGAACCAGCTTTTCCCTCCCTCCGCTGAAACATTTCAGTGCACACATTTTGGAGGTAGCATTTTGGCAAATAAAAAGCCCAACAGCAATACACACAGTGCAGCATGGGGGCTCTCCTCGCTTAGTACTCGTTCCCAAGAGCCGCTGCTGCTGCTTGGCAATAGTACAGACTCACACTATTCTTTCCCTCCCCAACCCGGTCCATCGGTTCCTGCTGCCACCCCGCACACCCAGCCTGCCCCTTTACATCCAGCCCCCCGCTTCCCCTTCCCTCGGCATCTCTACACACAGCAGTGTTGTTCTGGTAACCCAATCCACCCCAGCAAAAACAACTCGGCTTTGGGGGGGGGGGGGGGGTGTGTCCTCTCTTTAATTTATGTAGGGTCAACCTCATAATTGTACCCCTCTTTTTATCCCTTCCTCCGTATAAATCATGTATGTGACATTTTAGCGGAACGCCAACAAATTGAGCATGATGTTCTTATCACCAGCTTAATAATTTAATTCAAAGAGGCTTTGCATCATTGCACACCGGGATCAAGAGGAAGTAAAATAAGGCCATCCCTGTGCAGCAGAGCTCCTCCAAGCTGGGCCGGCATGTTACAACCCTGCATTCCCGGGCTGTTTTTCTTTCATTTAAAGTTTTATTTGGGCTCTGCAAAGAGCCAGCTGAGTGCCGCAGCAGAAGCAAAGGCTGTTCAGCCAAGAAGCGGAGCTAATGGGCTCTGCAGTGCTGAATGCTGCTGAAATGCCCATGAAATTCAAGAAAAAGGCATTTTTAAGCAATACCTGCAGCTCAGAGGAAGAACAGCCTTTGCACACTGTGCCCAGGTTTTGCCCATCACCTGGCCAGAGCCGTGCAGGTATCGAAGGTGATCACCAGAGCAGGAGGGGAGAGCCAGATTGTGTCTGCAAGGCCCTGGGTCCTTCTTTCTCACACCAGGCAATACCCATCCAACCCTGAGCAATGCTTTACCTCCCATTTGCAGGCACCTGGCCAACAGAAGATCACAGCCCCCCCCCCAAAAAAAAAAATCACCAAAAAAAATGCAGGAGATTTGTTTTCAGGAGATGAAAACTGTCCATCTTTGGTCTCAGGGTCTCTCCCTGTGCTCACCATTTCTGGTAAGAGACCGAGGAAAAAGAACAAAGCTAAAACCAGGAGGAGCTTTGGAGCTGAGACAAGCAGAGCCATGTGTGCAGGCACACGCACAGCCGCACGGTGCGGTCATGTCAGCACGCCCCACGTCACGCGTGACAGCATGCGTGACAGCATGCGTACCTGCAGGTGTTTGCCGCCGTACCAGACGAACACCCCACGTGCCCCAGCCTGCCTCCCCGCCAGCTCCCAGCTTGCCGGCAGAGCCGCACCACTCGTTTCCAGGCGAACAAGCCAGGCTCAATCTATCGCTGCTGCGGAACAGGCACGAGAGCAGCTCAGCAGCAGCAGAAAGGGCGTGATAAAGGGATATGGCTCTCCCCAGCAAAGCTGCAGCTGGGAAAGGACAGCGTGTGTGTCTGTGCATGCTCCGAGGGATGCTCCATGTGTCCTGCTTTCCTTAGGCATCGTTGCTGGAGGTGAAGTGACCTATAGATGGAAATGAGGCGGATTTGATTGATTACTTGATGGGAGCTGGGCTATGAAAGTAAAAGCCTCACCAGCATGGCTGTCAGCAAAGCTGGATCTGTGCATCTGCTGGGTAAAATGGTCTAATCAGCAAAGTAAGATCATTTGTAAACAGCCTTCATAGCATTTAAAACACATCAAGAGCTCAGGGAAAGCAGCAAGCTCTCCAACTAACAGCCTTCACCAAACCCAGGCTCTGTTTGGGAGCCGCTGGCTCCCTTTCTATCCCCTAACTGCAAGACACGGAGCCAAAGCCCTCCACCCTCCAGCCCGGAGTCGCTGCGGGGTGATTTTCCAGCCTGCCCTGAAGGCACACATGCTCTGACGTTCCTTCATATCTCATACAGGAGCTGGCAGGGAAGAGAGCCCCTCTCACGTCCAAGTAGTCATAGTTTATATTTCATGAGCCAGGCAGCCTCCTGGACAGCAGCACGTCACCCGCAGTGTGTGGGCTTGGAGAACTGCTCAGCTGTGATCTGCAGACCACGGATGGTCCATGAACATCAGCTGGTCTGCAAAACAAACGCAATTACAAAGCCACATAACTTCCATTTCTGCGCAATGGAAAGGAAGAGTCTGCTCTTACTTGCTTTCTGTGCCCAGTTAAAGTGTTTGCAATTATAAAGAGTAAACTATGATTTAACAGAACAATGGAAACATATTTACCTAAGTGTTAAGCACTTTAGCACCCCATTTCCAACCCATCGTTGGAGTTAGAAAGTAGATTTTTCTTTTTTTTTCCTAAAGGGATATGTGATCCTTTTTAAAGTTGAGAATTTCTGGGGCACTGCCTGGGTGAAAGAGGGGTAAGGATATGCCATTGGAAAAAACAAAACAACAAAACAAAGAAATTCCTCTTTCCTGCTTTGACATTTCCTACCTCTGACCTGGAGGTCTTGTGTTGCAAAAAAACTTGTCTATTAGTGTAAAGACGACTTAACCTTTACTCCTAAGCTGCCATTGCTGGTCATGTTAACAATTTCATCACACAACTATTTCAGAACCATTTGTTCTAAAAGCTGTTTGAGGAATGTAGTCAGGCTTCCATCAGAAGGAGGGTTTTAAGTTGAATTTTTCAAAATGAAGCAAAGTTGCCATTGCCTGGGTGTCCTGACCTGGAGCTAGTTCTGCCTTTGCGTCTCTGCTGCCAGTCAGGCAGCGTCAGGCAATCGCAGCCCTGCCCACGAGCATCTCTGCTGCAGCTGCACGGAGATATTGTTGCCCAGAGAGGTGGGAGATGCCCCATCCCTGGAAACATTCCAGGTCAGGCTGGACGGGGCTCTGGGCAACCTGATCTAGTTGAGGATGTCCCTGCTCATTGCATGGGGGTTGGACTAGATGGGCTTTAAAGGTCCCTTCCAGCCCAAACTATTCTGTGATTCTACGATTCTATATCACCCCACAGCAAGCCCCACACAGGTCCAGCCCCTCTGCACCCATGCCCAGACCAGCTGGGCTGGAGCTAACTTGGACATCCTCTGTCCACTCACCCCCCTGCAGTTTGATCAACTGTAGCCAGTTACTGTTCCACCTTTTTTTAATTCTTTTTTTTTTTTTTTCTAAACGTCTAAGCTGTGCCTGTCTCCTACCACATATTCCTACACAAAGTGGTCCTGCTCTCGGCGAGTTCCCTCGGTACCTGTAAACTAAACCAAGCCAGGACACGGGCCTGAACATGAACTTGCAATCTATAGAGTTTAATTGTCTGTGACCTTCCTGACCACAGGTGTTGACCCGTGCCAACCAGCACCCTCCCAAACCCTGCCTGGGCAGGGATCAGGGCAGGGCACAGGCCAGGAGCTGTTCCCAGGCAGCAGTAGGAGCAAGGGGTTATTGGGAGCCCAGGTAGAGCCAGCTGAGCCCCTGGGGCAGAAGAGTCCTCAAATCAGGGAGCTCCCAGTCCCCCGTGCATTTCCTATCTCTGGCAGCCCTCAGGCAGCTTTCGCAATCGAGACTAACAGGGGATCAAGGCCAGCACCTTCTTGGGTGGCTGCACGAACTTGTTCTCAGCCTCTGAGCTGCCGATGCATTTGAGTCCTGCCAGTCCCCGGGTGTAACCACACACCTTGCCCGTGTGTTATTGCTGACATGTACCCATGTGCAAACTACATGGCGAGAGAGAGAGCGGCATGCATTACAAACGAGGTGAAAAAGAAACCAGAATCCACCACTGGATTCTTGTAGCCCTCTGCTAATTAGGTGAGACATGGTAAGACGAACCCCCGCTATCAGCCAAGCCAAGGGAATGTAAATATTTGCAGGTCTAGGTCACCAGATCCATTATTTACTGCTCTGTCGTATGACTTAAGGTTTGACATAAGACTTGAGGTTTTGGGTTTTTTTGTCGGGTTTCTTTTTTTCCTTTTTGCTCTGAGCGTCCCTTGATTTCATGCCAGTTAGGTAACTGCAAAAAGGGAGGGCTGCCTTCAACATCCCCCACATGCAAAACAATGATGCTACTGTGAACTTTGCCCATTAATTCCAGTTTACTGGGTGACACAAGGTGTTGGGTGCTATGAGCCAGAAAGGAACGGGAGGCAGCGCGCTCAGCCTCCTGTCAGGCAGACACGGGTGCCGTGGCAGCCCTGCGTGGCCACGCACAGCCGGTACTGTTTCCAGCGGGGAAAAATACAGCCACAGCAACAGGGACATCTGCTACGAAACCGGGCAGCTCCCACCCAAAACTTGGCCGTGGGAGCCACAAACTCTCCGTTTCTCTGTTTCGGCAGGAACCTTTGGTTTGCACATTTACACTGGACCCTGTCCACAGGTTCCTATTCCCAGTTCCTTGGCCAGAAAGTGGGGAAGGGAAATGGTTTTTTGTATTTGAAGCAAATATTTCACATTCAAGAGGAAAACCTGTATTCATCTACCCATGTTCCCCAGCCCAGGTTTCAAAGCCTCCTGTCAGTATCACGCTGCCAGGGTGATATCTTTTCAAAGTTACTGATTAGATCCAAGCATTTCAAAGGTTTCTTTTCCCTCTCCCCAGTAACCTGTTTTTCCCATTGGGGGGGGTTACATCCATCTTGGTGCAGGTGTTTTCCACTGAGCAGACCCCGGTCCCCACTGCTGCCCATGGCTTCAGGCTCCCCCGAACTGCGAAGGAGCTACATATGGCTGAAGTCCTGCTCTCTGCTGTTCCCTCTGCTCCAGCCCATCTCCGGGGATATAACGTCAATCACAGCTGGACCAGGAAGAAGCAAGACCTCTGTAGCTGGCATATCACAGAGGTAAAGCCATGCATCTCTAAGCCAGGGTCTGCGGACTTCCAGCAGCTTTGTGCAATCATCCAGCTTGGCCTGGGACACTGTAGGTAAAGAAAACCAGTGAAGGTCTCCCTCCTTTGGGGCAAGTTCTAAAAACATCAGCTATTACCCATT
This sequence comes from Phoenicopterus ruber ruber, assembly GCA_009819775.1. Lineage (NCBI taxonomy): Eukaryota > Metazoa > Chordata > Aves > Phoenicopteriformes > Phoenicopteridae > Phoenicopterus > Phoenicopterus ruber. Next base: position 3,942,507 of record CM020232.1, read on the forward strand.
TTCACTGGAAATCTTTTACTTTTCTTCCAGAATGCAAAAATGTACATTTCAGTTTCTGACGGGAGGGGAAAAAAGAAAAAAAAAAAAAAAGAAAGGAAAGCAAACCTTTCCTGTGAGACTTTTGCTTCCAGAGATGTGGTTGGCCCTGAAAAAGCACTTCAATTTAAAATTTCCCACTGGTGCAGCCCCTGCCACCCCCCGCTCCCCACCCGCAGGAGCTGGAGGCTGCAGCTTGGCTCAGCATGAGCGGGCTGAGCTCTTCTGCTACCCGGGATAGGAAGGGAGGGGAGAAGGCGGCAGCAGCAGCCGAGTGGAAGGGATGGAGTAGGAGACCAAAAAGGTCTTCTCTGAAACGCCCTGTGCTCTGCTTGGCCTTTTCCGTGGGTAAGAAGGGCAGATATTCGTTTGTCTGTATTTGCTTTGTGTGGTTTCACAGCAGGAGTGGGGGTGCTGGGGTGCCCTTCCAGTGTCCCCCATGCTCAGAGCAGCTCACACTGCAGGGGCTTTTGTGCTCAGAACATCTCCCAGATCTCAAAGGAAGATCCTCTCCAAATTCCCCCGCCGCTGGCAGCTCTGTACACCTTCGCTGGCTGAACAAGCAGGACCCATCGCACCCCACCGCTCTCCTGCAGATCCAGGGTTGGGGATTTGGGGTGGGGGGTTGGGGTGCACCATCGCCCGCTGTCCTTGGCACACGGTGTACCAGGCGCATTTTAGGGTCATCGTTGCACTGTTCATACTGAACAACATAGACCCGCTGCTGAGACCACACTGGGCTTCCCAGCAAAGCTCTCCTGATCTGGGGAAATGCTGACAGATGCCCTAAACTACACGGGGTCCTTTGCAAACGCTCCACGGGACTGTGCGGCCCCCGGGCTCTGCGCAGCCCTGTGCTGCTGCACCACGACGGGCTGCCCTCGGCCGGGGCTTCCCGTGGGGTGTCAAAGGGAACACCCCAAACTGGAGACAGCTCAAAACAAGCTGCCACAAACACACAAAGCTGAGAGAGCACAGCAGGCAAAGGAGAGGAGATGAGGGAGTTTAATTTTATACAGTCTGTAAGAAAGGAGATTAAATGGGGAGTGTGATAATGCTATAAATACCTCCAGGGAAATACCATCAAAGGAAAAAGGGGGATTATTCAAATGATCTGGAAACGGTAAAACAAGGAGTGCTGGGGCCTGAAGCTACAAATGGAAATATTTCAGGCAAGGCATTAAGAAAAACTGTCTTAGAAGCGAGAGTGATTAGGTGCAGAAATCGGCTATCCCACCAAGAGTCAGGGCCTTATCAGAGGTATTTGAAGGTGGCGTAAGCATAGATCGGGAGGAGACGCAGATGTGACCCAGGTGAGCAAGGGGGTCAGACTAGAGGACCTAAAAAAGGCGGTTTGGAGCCCCCTCCCCTGGGATGCTCCCATCTCTGACACCTCACCATCAGCCCGGGCTGCGCTGGCTCGGAGCAGAGCACCCACCCGCAAAGAGCTGCAGACCCCAAGGCACCCACGCGTACCAGAGCCGCTCATCCCAAATGTATGCATGAGCGCATTCCCAGGCACTCACCTTCCCGTCTTCCAGCCTTTCTCCATTTTTTTGCATTCATTTCCCTACCCTGTGACCCAGGAAAACAAAGGCTGATGGAGCCATATGCTGACTTTTCTAATCCAGGATAAAATGCCATATAAAATATTCCAGCCAGCTTGCCACTGTGTAACTTGGCAGAGTAGCGTAAGTAGCTAATGAGTAAAGCTGAAGTTGGCTGTGTAATTAAAAGTGATATATTTTTATATATAAATGATGAGTTTTCCATCCCCAAAGCTGATAAATTTCTCAGGCTAAGAGCCTTCTGTGGCCACTTTTTTACACAGCACTATTTTTTTTTCCTCTGCTCCCCTCCAAAAAAAATGACCAGTTTTCCCATCTACTTAATGGGCTGTAAATACTTTTCTGCTAAGATGAAAAGTCCATTTGATTTGCATTAAATCTTCATCATTACGAGCTCTCAGCTGCAGCAAGGCCTGGGTACTGACACAGAATACCGCATCTTTTTCTGGAAATCTCCCCTTAAAGATCCCAAGGGGGAAGAAAAAACAAGAGAAGGGCAGTCAAAGGGAGAAGGAAAACCCGTGGCACTTCTTGGTATTGAGACACAAATACTTGCTGGCAGAAGTAGTGACGGTCCTGGGGTCTCCTTCACAGCCTCGGTGCTGCCGGGGCAGGACGCTGCCCTGTCCCAGAGCATCTTTGCTGCAGGAGTCCCACGGGCAACAGCGCTGAGCCCCAGGATCAAGCCACGATGGCTGGTGCAACAGGACACCCAGGCCACATGCAAGGTGGGGCTGTCACGCCGTTGTTTTAACCCTTGCGAGCAGAGACAATGAAGGAAAAAGGATCCACCAACCCAGGGTAGCCCAACGGGGACAAGCAGGGAGCTGCCGCTGCTGCGCTCCCCATCCCGACATGCTCTGCTTTATAGCAAACACCCAACGCTCTGCTCCCTCCTCGCTCCTCATTTCTTCTTAATGACAGACTTTTGCATAGAAACAGGTTCATTGCTGAGTGTTCAGAATTCAGGCCTTCCTGGTACTTTTTTTCTGATCCAGCTTTAATGCCTGAAATGGAACTGGCTAGATTTGTTCACAACTTCCAACTCTTCTGAACCATTAAAATACACTTTTTTTCAGGCAAGATTACGGTCTTTTCAAAATGCTTCATTTCCTTAAAACCATCATGTGTTCCTGAATGCTTTTTACACACTTACAGAGTAGTACATCTTCACTTTATCCTCATGCCCTGGACTAACAAGGCAGACTGGAAACTCTCCAGCTCCCATCCCAGCTCCAGCAGAGCCAGGACTGCCCACGCTGCCAGTTAAGCACTAGCCCAGCCTTGTCCAAGGCTAAACTCAACCACCATCCATGCAGGAGCACGAAGGACAAGCCTTGATCTGTGCTCCAGAGCTCTTTGGAGGAAAGACCCTGAAAGCCCCCAACCTCCTGCCCATGGTCCCTGTGGCCCCCAGGCCGCAACATTGTGTGCTTGAGCCGGCACCAGCACTCGGCTCTCCCCAGGATTTTGAGCTGTCTTGCTGCCGTTGTCCTCATCCAGCTCACTCTGAACAACCTCTAAGTGCTGGTCCCAGCCCGGGGTTTATGAGCTTACCCACGCTGCCCTCGTCCCCGGTGGCTCAGCTTATCAGCTCCTTATCGTCACATCGCTGCTCTTCCTTGGCAGGTCCGGATGGGACTCGTGCCCACCCCCACGCGAGTGTAAAGCAAGAGGAATTCACCAGCTTCAGGGCAATATTTCCAGAGAGGTGTGACAGGCATGTGGTCTGGGTAGTTTTTTTCATGATCACTGGTACCTTGCTCTCCCATCCTATTTGGCCTCAAATACTCCAGAAAAACATTCAGCAAATGCCTTTATCCTCGTGTCTGCAAAATGTTTCCTTCCCTGTATCCTGCATCCTACACAGAGCATCACCTGCAGGCCAGCCCCTTTTGATTGAGAGACATTAAAGTATCCTAAAAACATTATCCCACAAGCAGAGGAGCCGGGGCTGCCCCGAGCGCTGCCGTGGAGCGGGATGGAAGGTCCTGCCTCTGCTGCAGCTGTGCCGCGTATCTAGTATTGCTGCTTCTCACCTCTTTGTCTCGGTCCCACGTCCTGGAGGGGCTCAGCCTGGCGCTGCTTCCTTCAGCATGAGAAGACTTAGCATCAGGTTCAAGTCCTTTTATTATTTCTGCCTGACTGCGCAAGACCCAACACGTGCTGCTCTCCCAGGCAGAAGTGGGATTTGAAGCCCCGCACCCCTTTGCTCTTCCCCCCGGCATGGACGATGCGGTTTGCAGGACAGCACAACTGTCTCCTCTGAGGCATCGAACTGTGCATAGGGGGGTTTCTCTGCCTTTTCACAGAAAACAAACGGCACTTTAGCTCTGAAACCTCCAGAGAAAAAAGTGCTCCCCTGGCCAGCAATGCTCACCCTGCTTTCTGTAGTAGAACTAGTGTGATGGACCCATGGCCCCAAGACCCTGGTCTGCTGTGCAAAGTGCCATTTTATTATGAGATAAGCTGGTCCTTCCCAAGGTTATACACAGCCTGAAGCAGGGACAACCCCCCAGCAGCTGGGCATCCGTCTGGGGACACAGACACTTCACACCTGAGCCGCCTCCGTGCCACCCCAGCAGACCCTGCCATCCCTGGGCAGGGCATGGCGGTTCCTCACGCTGGGCCGCAGAGGTCAGGCAGAGCCAGCCCTGCAGCCCAGAGCAAGCAGAGCCCCGACGTGCGCTGGTGTGCACCGTGCCACCCCTGTCCCGGCCATCTCCAGCCCCACGGGCAGAGCTCAGCTGTCACAGGGCACTGCTCACTGCGGCACTGATCTGCAGAGAGACTGTGAACGACAGGACCATTCACTCACGATTTTTAAATCCCCATGTCCCTCTGCAACCCTCGGTGCCTTTTAGGCAGCAAAATGCTGGGAGAGCCCCAGCCCTCTCCCCTCGCAGCAGCGCAGACACTGCCCCGGTCGGGGCTGCCAGCCCCAGACCATTCCCAGTGAGGAGCCAGCCCGGCGGCTGATGTAACTCTGCAATTAGGACTGGGTGAAGTCAGAATTTCTGCTCCAGGACCACCCTTTGAATATCCTGTACCCCCCCGGGAAGGCGGCTCCTCGCTCTCCAGGGCATCCCCGCAGAGCCCCAGCCCAGTGCTTGCTTTCCTCTCAAAACTGCACCTACAAATCAAGAGGGCGACGCTGTCAGCAGCAGGAATATGTTTATTAAGTGACAACAAGCCTGTTCCCTTCCAGCTCCACTTTGACTCCTTCCATGCATCCATTTTTCAAGTTCATTAGCTTTCTCATTTCTCCTTTCAGTCTTCTCTGTCTTACAATCCCACTGTCCAGTGAAGAGACCGGGGCAGCAACGAGACGACGAGTCCCCCCGTTGCTGCTCGCCCAGGAGGAGCGGCTGCTGCACACCCACCGCATCGGCTCCTTCCAGCCCCGTGCCGGAGGAGGGCTGGTTGAGTTTCAGCGTTAGCATCAGGCTCAGGCCAGGCAGGGAAAAGGAAAGATGAATGAAATCACACCAAATGATGCCTGGTGTTTCCCTAACGAGGCTGACAACCTCACCAGGCCACAGCAGAGCTGTCAGACTGGATCCCTGCTAAGGGCCAGACACCTGGACTTTGACCAGGGCTCTCAGATCATAAGATTTTCAGAGCTGCTCTCTGCCCTGGTCGCAGCCCAACCAATTCCCCACGTTCTGTTGCTCTGTCTACATGTGTCACCCGCCAGCTGGGCACGATCCCCATCACTGACCATCAATTCCGTCCAGAGGTCTTTTGGGATGTGCCCCTGCCTGTGTGTCAGTGCCCTTCCCCGCGCGCTGCTGGGCACAGGCGCTAACATCAGAGAAAAAGTATCCCCAAGCCCAGGGCAGCCCTCAGTGTGAACAGCGGCTTCCACTGCGGGTGGCGTAGGTGGGAGATACTTCTGAATCCATCCGTTGGAGGAATCCATCTGTCAACTGCAGCGCAATGCTCCACAGGTACAAATTGTCAGCACAGGCGTTGATCCAAGGCAAGCCAGAAGACATTCAATTCATCGATCTTCCAGCCCGTGCACAAGCGTATAGACATGTTCATTACCACGAGTGCATTGCTGTCCTTTTGGCCCCGACATGCCACGCTGGGTGGTGGCATCTCCTTTGAACAATATTCCACCTGTATCAATCCCAGCTTAAGCTCCTCTGAAACACAAAAGAGGACAGAAGAAAGTTCATCGCCAGCAGCTACACGCAGGTCTGGAGAGCACAGTCCTGCCCAGCACCCAGGCTTTTGATCTCTCCTCTAACGCAGGAACGCACACACGGGGTCTTGAGCTGCCCCTTCAGCTTCATGCACAGCTATCATCGCTGCAGCCTGGGCTCCTGCTAGGTCTCAGTAGCTACGGATTGACCTGTATCAGTGCTTAAAAGCTGCCCGCTTTGCCTTTCTTCTCGGCAAATTACAGATGATTTAGTACCTTTTCCTGATTTTTGACAGTGATGAAGAGTAAGGTCTCGAACCAGAGCGCTCACTGTGAATGGCGCTGAGCTCAGCAAGGGCTGCGCTCCAGCCAGAAACCCCGTCCTGACTGTCAGCTCTTCCCTGGCAATTGTATTCAGATATTCTGTTCTTCTTTGCCTCTTCTCCTGCGCAGGCAGCGCATAAAGGCTTCTGCAAGCTGTTAAATTGTTGTCATGCTGTAAACGAAGAGAGGCCACGCTGCAGTCGTAAATAACACGATCCCAATGAATGAGTAATCCGTGTGATGAACAGGACCACGAGTGTTGGCTATTGCATGATAAAGATAGTCTGTGACCACAGCACTGAAGAGCAGGCACGGTAGAAGACCAGCGATGAACCTGCCCTCCTGCCACCCCGAGCCCGGCGAGTTGCCCCGGGCCCCTGCACTGGAGAGGGTGACTCCGCTGCTCGGCGGGGACCCACCAGCAGCACCGGCTCCGGGGCCTCGGCACCTCAAAACCCATCACAAGGGTGCAAGAGGCTTCCACCCAGGACCTTTCAGTCTCGGTCTAGCGCTCAAAGATAAAACGACGTGAGAAGGGAGGCGAGGTGGGCAGAGAAACCCTTTTCGGAAGCGGTCGATGCTCACCCTGGAAGGGGCTGACGGGCGAGTCCCGGGGCTGCCAGCACAGCATCCCCTCCCAGCCTTGGGTGCACGAACGCTCCCACCGAGGCTGTTTGTTGTCTCTGCCATAAAAGAGTTTCAATCAAGCTGGGACGGTAAATTCTAGTTTAAATTAAACAGCCCCATTTACTCACAATGAAGGCTGTTCACAACCGAAACCCTGTCTCGGACAAGTAGTGCTTCAGAGCACAGATTTGGCTTATAGCGTTCAAAGCAGCTGTCTTCATAAAAGCTAATAAAATACAGTTGGATAATTAAAAGCTTTAATTAAAAATGCAAAGTCCAAATAGTTTCATATTAACAAGGAAACTTGTTTTGACATCTGAAATTGCTGCACAAGCTAAATTCCCGTGTATTCTCTCCAGGCTATTTAGAGTTTGCTGCGTAGCTGGAAATGTCTCCTAACTCAGTCCAATCACCATGTGTTGCTGAGGACATGAACCAAAAATTGATGCTGCTTGTTTTACAACTTCACTTTTAATTATCACAGTCTGAGGCAGCAGTGGGCTTATTTGCATGCCAATCCCTGAACGCAGCCTGGGGATGGAGCAGCTTGGCACTCCGGGGACAAAATACATAACTCCCAGGCATGGGCTGCCAAGCTGAAATGAGAGCTGAGCAGAGCAGCGGAGCCAGCTTTGGGGGGCGGTTTCTCCCGCTCTGTCCTTAGCTGTGGCACGGGGGCATGGGGCTACGCAGTGCCACCACCACGATCCCCGTCTGTGGCCGGGAGCACCCACTACACAGGTGCTGGAAAGAGGATTTTGGTGGGGCTGTGCTGGGATGAAGGGGGAGCAGGGCTGAGCCTGGATACAGGAGTTGTATTCGCAGCCAAACGCGGGAGTTGGGTCCATGGCTCGTCCCACCTCTGCAGCAGCTCAAGACGAGCAAGTTTTGTGGCTGTTCCTCCTTTCTGTCCACACCAGGGTGAACTAGAAGCTCATCTCTCCTACATGAAATCTTATTTCTGGCAGGACGAGTGGAGGCATGGACACAGCCAGGGATGTTCCAGGTGTGGGTGCAGCGTGCTGCCAGGAGAGAGGAAACTTCAGCCTGCAAAGTGAGGAGAAGCAACACTCTGCCCCGTCCCTGGGATCGCTGGAGGCTCACTGAAGCCCCAGTGCTTCTCATATTCTCATTTCAAAGCCCCCTGAGCCAGTGGGAAGCCTCTGCTTCAGCCACGCTGTCCCCTTTGGACCCTCTACAGCATCAGATCCTCTTCTGCCGGGGCTGATGCACGGATGCGATTTACAGCCCCTTTGCTCTAGTTAGTATCTTGGAGCAAAATACTCTTGTAGTACCGGTGAAATGGCAGTAAATCCACCAGTGCGCCCTTAGGATTACAGATCCATAAGGCTTAAAACCTTCAGGGACTGATTTAATTGTCTAATTTGACATTTCTCATAACACAGACCGAAGAGCTTCTCTAAGCACCAGCTGTTACACACCCATCACCAGATATATTCTTTTAGATACACATCCACGCATCTACTGGCCTTTGGCAGTGGAGAAGCCACCCTGGACCTGCTAAGGGGACCTGGTGGTTACTGCCCTCGCAATGGAAATGGGCATCTCCCGTCCAGATGCCACTGTCCAGGTTCATCTCCGAGACACTGGATCTTGTTGGACCATTTTATGAAACGCTAAATCTTGACATATTGGGTCATAAGAAAGCAGATTACTTTTTCCATTTCACATATTTTTATAGAGGTTAAATGAGAATAAACTTAAAACATTTGGATTTCAACAGCCAATGGCTTTGATTTGGCCTTGCTCCGTGTTTTGTCTTTTTCTCCCCAGGAAAACTTCCAAAAATTAAAATCTGGCTTCTGGCCACCCTTTGGTGAGCAGTAGAAGAACTGTGCGCAGATTCCCGTGCCTTGGTGCCTTTTCTTTTCCTCTACCCTGCCTTGCCACTTCTGGTTTTGTTTTGCACAGAGAACACAATAAACATTTATCCGTCGCAGCCCCAAGGCTGAAGGTACCTGGGATAAAGGCAGTAACTCGGTACTAACACTGCGCGTGGCCCAGCGCTGACCAGGCACCTCGCTGCACTTCTCTGCTAGGTGACGCCTGGCAAGTGGTTTCCCCAAGCCCTGCCTCAGTTTCCCCACTTGCAGAAGGGAGCAATGGTAGACTCACCTCCTCTGCAAAGTGCTTTGTAAAAGCTTCGTTCTCCTTTTCTTCTGGCTCTAATGGCTTCTGGAGGGGGGGAATTCTGAGTTTCTCAGCAGTCCCTGCAGCTCCACCGATCTGCTGCCTGCAGCTTGGCCCGTCCTGCTGAGAAGCAATGGGGTGTGCAGGGAATTTTCTGCGCTTCCCACCCACTTGTTCCCTGGCCCTGGGTGCAAGGGGGCTGCAAAGGTCACTTTGGGTGCCCAAAGGTCCCTCAGCAGAGGGCACAGCTACATTAGCCAGCAATGGGACCCTCTCACCACACTCCCCTCTGCTACCAGGGGGCTCCGAAAGTCACACTCAAGCCAAAAGCCACCAAGGGGAAGGGGAGCGCAGGCAGGGTGCGGGGGCAGGTAGGACATCACCCAACACATGCACCCCTCGGTCACCCACCTTTAACACAGGACCTCTGGGGGGTCACAGGGCAGTGAGTGAGCAGGACACAGCGGCGGGAGGCTGGGGACAGGGAAGGGGACACCACCGGGGTGCCCGTGGCGTGCGGGTGCTGGGGGCTGCAGGGCCCTGTCCCTGCTACCGCTGGCGGAGGAGGAGGGAGAGGAGGAGGGCGAGGAAGGCAGCGGAGCCAGCAGCGGGCTGAGAGCACCCTCCTGCGGGGTGCGAGCTGCGCCGCTGCTCCTCTGCTCGGGTCTGCACCATCGCTCCCAGCACCGGCTCATCCCCTGCTGCTCCCCGCTCACCGCCCGCGCTCTCCCCCGCTTCCCCATCACCTCTGGGGAGGGAAGGAGGGTCTGGGCCGTTCCTGGGGGACACTGCTCCGGCTCGCTCCTGCCCAAAGCAAAGCCCACATCAGCCCAGCCCGCAGCTCTTTGCCCTTAGTGCGGCCCTGGGGGCGGGAGGACCAAGACGGACCTTTCACCGCCGCAGTGCCCCCCGATCCTGAACCCAGCTGAGAACTGAGCTGGAGGCTGAGACCTTTTATCCAGACTCAGCAGGGAAAATGGCAACACGACCTTGGTCTGCCTGGCTTCTCTCTGCTCGCTTGCACTGGCTCGGTAAGACCAACGTGTCAGGGCAGTGACACACCACCATCCTTGAGGGGAAAAAATATTTATTTTTTTTTTAAAAAAAAGGGCTTTAACTCATACTAAACAGAACAATAATGGATATACTGCTGGGAATAATCTGCACTGACCCCTGGACAAGCAACTGCATGAACTCTGAAGCCTTGTCCACCTCTAAAATATGGTATGCTCAGAACCACATTTGATTACAGGAGTCTTTATTGAAACACCTCTCCGTCACCCAGCTACCTGCAGCAAAAGCACTGGCGTCACACCCTAACCCAAGCACTGGCCAGTTCTTGTAAGTCGGATGCTTTCAAGGGAGCAGCTCCCCAAAGGAAGACAAGGAGGCTGGGATCTTCTCAGCATCTTCCCTCAGTCACATTATCCTGACAGTTTTCTTTCTTTAAAAGCCAAAAGTCGGGGCAGAGGGGATCAACAAAATCATACTCAAACTGGTGCATCAAGGTCATGTCGTCATAGGTGCCCCCATAAAAGGAGAAGGTCCTGCTGGGAGAGTTTGGGTAGACCCGTATCCTACCAAACACACCCATTTTGAGGGGCTCCTCCACATCACTGTGCCATGCAGAAAAGCCCTTCCCATTCCGCAGGATGCTCCAGGAGAAGTTGTTCCCTGAGGTGCAGCTGTTGCATTTTGAACCTGCCTGGTCAATGCTTCTGTACATCATGCCAAGGCAAACGCCAGCCCCAGATATCTCATCCTCAAAACAGTAGTGGCTAAAGTACAAACTCTTGTCAGATGGCACTTGGCATCTGTGTTCAAATCCTTTGGGATGACCTGGGTACAGCTGTTCCCATGGAGCAGTGTTGGTCACTTTTTCGTTGTCTCTGGCTCTGCATCACATGCTAAAGGACACAGAAAAATAGAAATATGTGTTTTTGAAACGTAAGAGAAACTTTTTTTACTGTGAAAGTGGTCAACCATTGGAAGAGGTTGCCCAGAGAGGTTTTGGAGTCTCCTTGGAAATTACTCAAACCCAGCCGGACATGGCCCTGAGCAGCCTGCTCCAGCTGACCCTTCTCTGAGCGGGGGGGCTGGACTCAAAACCTGCCGAGGTCCCTGCCACCCACAGCAATTCCCTGAAATGGTTTACGGGACCCATCCAGGAGCATTCTCCATCCTGATTACCCAACGTATGAGCTTTGTATTTGAAGTCTGCACATAACCACAGGTGCGTTTTCTGTGACTGATGGAAGCGACGGTCATGCTAGGCTTCAGCTATGCACAATAAAACTAATTAACATGTGAAAAATCAAAGGCAAACTATGCAAGACACTCAAGAAAATTAATCTGAATTGATTTTTCAAGTGGATTAAGATAAGCCACATTAAACGTCTTTGTACCATTTTTAGCAGAATTAAAATGACCATGACTCAGTTTAGTTGTCCTTAAATGAATGAAAGTAAACTGAATTCCTTGTAAGAGTCTCCTACCGAGGAGTTTAATCCATAAACCTTTATTTAATTTGGATTTTCTAAATGTCCTTAAGAGCCTAAGCCAGTCCCTGAGGCCCTCTCTGCTGTCAGTGGAAGGAGACAGACACCTCCAGAGCACGCTGCACCGCCGCTGACAGAGGTGGGTGCCCAGGACAGGTGAGATGGATTTCACTCCATGTCTCCAGAAATCGCTTACCAGCCTCTACCTCCCCCTCAAAGGCAGGTCAGTAGTAAAACCACCGAACCGAGGACCTACACTTGAGGAAATCAGTCCTTGTCTTTAGTTGGGGGGCAGAGATGCGATGGTTGGGTGGTCCAGTTGCAGACACCATCATTTTGATTCCACAGATCTCTTTAGGAATAAAAAGAAAGAGAGGAATGATCGCTGCCCCAGCACTAACCACGCGCCGTGGTACCTGGGGCTCACGCACCGTGGGGACAGGGGCAACGGTCCCCGGCTGTGTAGAACCAGCTCCTCGCGTTGTCGGGAGGATGAGGACCTTCCAGCCAGTGCTGCAGAGGTTCCAGCCAAACGGGGGATTTTGTGAGCACATGCAGATGTGGGGCCTGATTCCAGTTTCACGCTGGGCAACCCCACATCTGCCTCTCAGCACCTGGGGACACAACCTGGTACTCGCGGTGCTCCCTCCAACCCACGGCCACATACAACGATGGGGGACAGAGATCAGAAAGGACTCCCTGACCCCGGGATCCGCGAGCAGTTTGCGCAGAGCCGGACAAGAAGCGAGGGGCTGCGCGTCCCGCCGTCACCAGACACGCTCTCGTGCCGCCTAGAGGCATTGGAGCTGCTTTGCAGGGCTGTCTTGGCCGCCGTTTCTATGAGAAATTATTCCTCCCTGAAAACAGGAGAGAGGCCGGTTCCGCATCCCAAATGCAATGCAGCACCCGTGCTCGAGCCCCATCTCTGCTGACATTTGGGGTGCAAAGCGCTTCTTGAGATTGACCCCAGCCAGCACAAGCCCTTCTCTTCATCACTGCTGGCACCTGGCGGGTTTTCCTTTGCTGAGGAAACTGGGCTGATATGTATGAGCCGGTGGGATTTATGAGGCTGAGCCCCATTACCTCGTGCGGGTACAAAGTCGGCCAGTTTATACCTTGCTGCTCATGAGATTTCTAGCGGGGACTTAAAAGGAGCCGGGATAGGGACACCGATAAAGCTCAGGCTTTCCACATACTAAATCATTATCGGCTGACTGCTGCTGTTTATCATTTTCAAGAAAGACCAGGACAAAGCCAAAGGGGGGAGGCATAAACCCCTGGTCTTTCTTGCCCTCTGCTCTAAGGTGGCGTTGGAGTGAGACCCAGCATCCCTCCCGCTCCGGGGAATCCCTCCCCTCTCCCTTTGATCATCCCGCAACCTGCTAACGCCTCATCACAACCTGGCACTGAAGCCAGGCAAGAAACAGTACTGTCAGCTCCGAAAACATCGTGTAATCACCACGGTTTTCCCATTCCCTGTCAAGATGAGACCTGAAATTATTCACCAGAAGATAAAGCAGAGGTAGCTCCCGGCCTGACCCCAGTCTCGGGGGACTCACCGGGACGGTGGGTTCATGCATCTTGTCTCGAGTGAGATGAGCAAGGAGTTTGGTCTCTGTTGCTCACACTGCGAGTTCATGCCCTTTTTATCTGGCTGTTTCTCATTCTCTCTAGGTCTGACAAGAAAGTCCCTCCTGGATTTGAAACATGTTCTTAAGGGAAGTTTTATCCGGACCTCTGAAAAGTTCCAGTTTCAGCAAATCAAAAAAAATGAGGAAGTTCCTGCCCCGTTGCGCTTGCTGTCACAGCAGCCAGCGTAACGTCGCAGATCCGAAGCGACGATCTTATCGCAAAGGGCGGGCGGTATGGTGGGCTCTAGCCTGGTTCACATGCAATTTTCTGGGCCTTTGCTTTTTCCGCTTGGTGATAGCACAGAGCTGTTTATAAGCAAGCACGTGCCCCCAAGTGCAGCTTTGCGAAAAGAAGTACAAGCAGATACCGGACTCCATGATGACCCACCTGATTCGAGACAGTTTGTCCTTCAGCTCGGTGTAAATGCTGGGAAGAGCGTCCACCCTGGAGCATTTCCCGAATTCTCAGCACTCCTAGCCACAAAATAAACAACAGATTCACCCGTTTCAGGCTATGATGCCGCGCGTCGGAGGCATTTTGCGGGCGGGACGGCAGCTGCGGTACGCAGGGCAGGCACTGCCCGCCCGACTCCCCGTCCCTCCAGCCGCTGTAAGGGGAGACTCCTCGGACTGCCCTGCCTTTAAGAAGAGGCACTTGTTGGTGTGAGCGGGCGTCTTCTCTAGTCTGAGCTTATTCTCCTCAATGAAGGCTCGCTTGTGCTTTAAGTGGATCTTTATCCCGTTGATGTGGTTCACAGCCACGCTCTCCTCCGCCTCCAGGAAGGCCACTGCCTCCCGCGGGGCTGTCCCCACTGCCACCAGCAGCAGCCTAAGCCCTCCCACAAGGCTTTTCACACCCAGGACAGACGTCTATGGGACAGAAGTCACCTGTCGTACCGTCCTTCAAGTCGTCTCCTGCTGCCATCGGCCCCTGTCCGCCCCAGGGTACCTCCCCTGCAAACACTGGCACGTCCATCGCCTTTTCGGAAAGGGAAAACTCAACAGAACAGAGGCGGTTGTGGCTGCGGTAGCCTTGAAACACGGGACTGGGGTTGTTTTTCAAGGAAGTTTGTTACAAAGCTGGTCACCCCAGGCAGCTACTGTGACTGTTTTGGGTGTTATAACTTCCATTATGGCTCACGCTTTGCTGAAGCTGACAAGTGATGCTGTTAGTCACACCTAGCAGTAGGTGACACTGCTATTTGGGTGGTTGATGGCCTCAAGAGTGATGATTCACCAAAGATGCACCCAGCAGGCAGCTGGATGATATAACCGAGGCTCGGTTTGGAGGGTAATTCTCCAACAAAACCCTACATAAGGGAGTTCTACCTTCCTGGGATTCAGAAATCTTCATTTAGGCTTAAAACAAATCAGCCTGCAAAACAGGATCTTGGTGGCATCAGGATCATCTGTGGCACTGACGGCAAGCTGGGAGCAGACCCAGCTCTGCTCTGCCTTACCGTGATAGACTGGGCATCATTCTGTAGTTTGAGAATTGCTTTCTCAAGAGGCTTCGGCTTCCAGGCGTACTCCAGGTGGGTCTGAAGAAGTTCATCCTGTGAACAAACCAGAAAACCATCACTGACCCACCCTCTCTGGGGCCAGAAGAACAAGGAGAGGAAACTCTGAGCCCTGTGGTAGGGGTTGGATGCCCAGAGCTGGAGCGGAGTCCTCTCCAGCAAAAAGGACCATTCAACTTGGATGACTGCACCTTTTTAACAGCACCAGAAGGTATCATCCCATATTGCCCAGCTGTGCCTTCGTCTCTCAAAGCCTGAGGAAGCTCTCTGCCAGCAGCAGGAAATAAAACATTTATTAATAAGTGAGCGCAGGCAATGTGCCCGTAGGAATGCAATCCTGCCATCCATGATTTTAAAAACTGCTGGAAGAGGAGCATAAAACAGCCACCCCCATCCAAGCTCTCACCCGGAGGGAGGGATTCAAACCCACCTTCCAGCCTGAGACCTGGAGAGGGATGGAAGAAGAGCTGCCAAGCAGTCAGTGCCCGGCCCCAGGGAACCGGTGCGTGGTCCAGCCCTGCCAACTGCTCTAGAGCATCTCAGGCCAGGCGCCTAAAGCCGGGCGAGAGGGATCCCTGCCGGAGTACGGTCCCTGGGGTCTCCGAAGACCTGGACCCCCACCTCAGGCCATTTGACCCTCACACGTCAGCAGAGCTTTCCGGGCAGCCGGGGCGCAGGCGCAGCGCGGGATGCCCTTTGCACAGCACCGGCCGCAACATCTGGTAAATGCGCAGGACCAAAAGTTTTATTAAACTTTCCATACCCACGCTGGCAGCAACCACTAGTTTGGGAAGCGGAGCCCTCCTCCTCCCAGGGGGAGGAAGTAAATGCATACAGAGGAAGGACAGAGACTGTCATTTTTCAAACCTCACTCTTTCCCAGTTATCTATCAAACTTACTCTTAGGGTTACACCTAAAAACATTTAGTCTTTGTTTAGCCGGGCTGATCACTCATGGCCAGGTTTCTGGTTATGGAGTTAAGTGCTCTAACCTGTAGATCAGCAGCTCAGCGTCCTCGGAGGGGCTGCAGGTCCAGCGGCTCCGCAGCTTGCTGCTCCCCAGGGCAGCCTGGTGATGCTCCGGGCAGGCGAGGCAGGACATCACCTCCACCACCACCTCCTCGGCCAAGCGGCATTCGCAGTAAATCTCATCATTTTTGCTCTCCTGAGCACTGGCTGCTTTCTCAGAGTTGTTCAAAACCAGCCTGAACGGGGCAAATCTGGGCGCATCATCTGCTTCGCCTTCCCCACCGACGATGTCCTCCAGGCCAGCTTTGTCCCCAGGGAAGGTGCTGCCCTCCACCCCCAGGTTTGGGGGCAGCTCTCCCGAGACAGGCACTTCCTAACCTCTCCCCAAAGCCTGGCAAGCAGGTGCTGTAATCCCGGAGGCCGGGAAGGAGAGCAGAGCCACACCTGAGCTCCCACAGCAACGCTGTGGTTTAACTCTGTCCTCGCCGCGGCTCTGCAAGGGATCTGCCTGCTCGGCCCCGTCTGCCCCTCGAGCCGTCTCAGCCTTCCCGCTTCCACCTCCATCGCTCTCTGTGCTTCTACCTGCTGCAGCTGGAACATTTGTCTCCTGTTTTAACCTCATACAGAAAGTAGGAAACATAAGGGAATGGTGGCTGGAAAGTATCAAAATGGGAAAAAAATAACTGCCCTTTCCGTTGTTTTTTGCAGACATGATGTTAGGCGAAAGTTCGTTTCGGCAAAAGACCAATTTTCAAGCAGCTGTTAAACAAAGTTCGTTCCAGCTTTGCAAAGAGTAATTTTACCAGTATTATTCTGCGCCCGTTACCCAGAGCGGCGCTCGCGGATGGGGCTGGTCGAACGCCCTGGTGTGCTCTGTCTCCGGACAGCCCCGTGCCTGGGTACGGCCTCAGCACAGTCTGAGGAAGAAGGTGAGATTTGGCTTAATAATCACACTTAACACTTTTTTTTTTTTTGTAAACCTCGGCTGGTTCTCACTGAAAGCGAGAAGCAGATGGTTTCAACTGCAGAAGTAAATTACACCCCACTCAAAGGATGTTTTTCTGCATAAATTGTTGGGAAAAAAATCCCTCTCCTTATTTTAGAGCCAAGTCCTTCCGTCGCCCGGGGCGCCCCAACGTGATCCCACGCAGTGATGCTTTTCGTTTCCTATCCCATGCTCAGATCATCAGCCCGTCCCGAGCAGGGACTTGCTGCCCGGCTGAATTTCTCCAGCAATCATTTCTTCTCTCGGAAAGCCAAAGCCAAGCAAAACTGGTTCTTCTGCAAGCTCATGCAGCTAGGGAAGAGAGAAAAACATGCTGATAAGCATCTCTGATGGCTTCGGGATAAGTTTATATCTGATCTTTTCCCTAAGACAAAATATTTCGGTTATTTTCTCTCCTCAGCAATTGTACATTAAAATGAAAGTTAATGAGATGAGGCTTAAATACCCTCAGGATGGGGAAATTAACCTTGACTTCTGGCAAGATTTGAGAGGGTTTTTACAAAATAAAGTCATGTGAACAGCGGTGTAAACGGTTCAGCGTGAGATTTCCCACAGCGCTTTTTCTCTTAAAGCTCGCTGGACGTGCAAGGACAGAGGAGCACTTGCCCGTCTCCGTCCTGTGGTGTGACACGACAGAGCCCTGAAGCCTCCGCACATCCCGTGGCAGCGTCAGGAGGATTTACTGTGGCGGGGCTGAACGAGGGAGCAGCACTCACATGGGGAGGAGCGGGTGCCCCGGCTGGGTGCCGCTGTGCCCAGCCCCAGGGCACCTCCGCCTGTGGGTGCCGTGCTCCGTGCCAGCGACCGCAGGGACAAGACACTCGGGACACGGGGCAGGTCTGAGTCGGGGTCCCCTCTGTCCTCAGTGATGCTTTGGGGCGTGCGGAGCTTCCCCGCCTCATCCATCCTACAGCAACAGGCTGAGTTTGGCTCATTTTGGGTGCTCCAGACCAGCCCGTTGAACAACGGATGAAGTGATAACAGCCCTGCGTGCCAAAAGCTGGGCTCCCGTCACAACCTACGAGGAACACAATGAAATGAAACAATTTAAACTACCAGGGAGGTAAAGGAACAAGGGGCAGCGCTAAGGTCAGCTGCTGGTCAGCCGGTGCCGTCTGCCCCTCAGAAGTTACTGCTGTGCCCCCCAAGGAGCCGCCTCCAGCTCGTCGGTTCAGCGCAGCTTTGGGAGACGGAGCCACAGTCACCAACCCCGTGTCTGGGGTATCACCGGCACCCTGCCGCTTCGACGCTCTTGGGTATCGAGGCAGATGGCAAGAACACTAGGCCAGGATATAAGTTGACATTAATAAGCTTTATTCACCAGCAGACATTAAAAATAACTCATTTTAACAGGAGAACTCACTGACCTGAGATAACATTTGGAGACCGGACCATAAGCCCCGACCAGAAGCGGAATAAGGGGGAGAGCGACAAACCCAGGGAGCCGCTGCTCCCCGTTCCTCCCTCCCTCCCCATTCAGCGCGGATGCGCAGCACCAGACCTCCTTGCAGAGCGGCCGTCCCAGAAGCGGACCCTGAATGAAGGACACATCTCCATGATAACGCTCCTTATTTCCACTGACACATTCACCACCCATCAAAACAGGGTGCGCCGAGCAGGAGGCCCGAAGCTGTGGAACAATCCACTTCAAATTCATTCTCCTTCTCCGGTTAGGATTCATTTCCAGCAGCTCTACCTGAAAATACCAGTCAGCACCAGCCTGCAGGGTCCCCCTTACTGGTGGTCACCCGGGTCACTGAGGCTCCCACAGAGGAATCGGGGGAAGATGCTGGTGCCTGTTTGGCCATGAACAGGGCAAGACACAGTCCCATTTGTCCCATATCCACATTTCCCAGCCCGCTCAGTGCGCTGTGTTACAGGTTTTCTCACACTAGATGTCAGCAGAAGAATAAAAATAACGCAGAGAGGTGTCTGGTGCACCGGCCCGACCCCGGCAGCGATTTCCACCGAGCCACTAAAACTCACAACCTGACACCAACAAATCCATTTGCTGCAGCAATAACCAGACCGGGCGGAGGGTGGCAGGGAAAAGCCACCCAGAGAGGACCCGCTGCCTCTCCACGAGTCCTGAACGGGGCAAGGTGCAAGCCCGGACTGACTCGTAACCCTGAGAGACTCACGGCAAACCAGCATTTATTTTGCATGTACATTTTTTGGGGGGGGGGGGATATGCTGCTGGCCCAGGGCCCAGCTTCTCCAGTGCAGCTGATTTAACTGACCAGCACCGCTCCCCTGCTTCTCCTGCAGACACCCTTTGAAGCCGGGGGTTATGCAACACGGCCCGCAGGTCCGACCTGCCCCTTGCTCCACCAGCAGAACAACAAACTCCGCAGTATAAAACACCTTTCTGTATACCAGGAGAAACGGTCTCGTGCTATCAGCTTTTGCATCTTTACGGCTGTAGCAATAAAATCAGACCGCAGCCCTTGCAGCACAGGGGATCGAATCTGCGTAACGAGAGGCCCCACGGCTTTGCCTGCCCTTTCGGAGCTGGGGTGTTACCCTCTCCCAGCAGCTTTTACCCACTTTTTGGACAGGACTGAGAGCTGAGAGGTTTGGGGGTCTGTGCTGGCCTCTTTGTACAAGAGCAGGAGAACAGACCACCGAGCCCTGGGAAAAGCCCTGCCCCGAAAATCTGCCCTCACACCCTACAGATTCGCTGTGTACATTCATCGCTCTCATGACGTTGGGCCACCTGCCCGGTCTGGGCAGTGAGCGTCTTACAGCAAACCCTGAAACATCCTTGGGGGGTTCCTAAACCCAGAGGTGGGTTGCAGCCAAGGGGTCCTTCTTCAAGTTACTCTGGTGCTTTGAGATCCCCAATGCTTTGGGGCATTCATAGCTTTCCTTCTAGACCACACTCTAACCCGTAGCAGCTAAACCAGCCAAAATGGCATTGCACGTAGGGTAGAGGCAGCCTTTCAAAGACAGAGCACCCCAACATCAAATTCGCTCTCCTCCTTCACCCCAAGCCACCTCCATCACTCTGGAAAACATGGGTCACAACTCTCCCCCAAATTCCTCCTCCTGGCTAATGCCCTGAAGACGGATGGGCTCTGCAGGCTCTCCCACCAATACCTCTCCCAGGCAATCCGTCTCCCCTTTCCCAGGGTCTAGGATTTCAGACGCTCCCCATCCGAGCCCGAGGTGTCTCCCCACGCGCTGACCCTGCAGGACACAGTTCAAAGCCTCCAACAGGAAAAACAGGAAAAGCCGCCCCGGCTCTCTCCGTTGACATAGTTTCGGTCTAGTTCTTAGTGTCAAAGGAGGTATTCACCTCCGCCTCGACTCGTGGGCCCTACGTGCCGCCTGGTCCCGCTTGGCAGATGCCGGGAGGCCCCCGAGGGAGGACCACCACGGCACACGTTCAGGTGTGGCCCCACATCGGGGAGCTCCCGGCGGGTGCTGTAAATCCCTGCCGGAGCAGGTTTGGGGGCACCACTGCTCTGCCCCACTCCGGGAGGCAAACTCTGTGTTTTAGCCGGGACGTGCAAGGGGAAACATTTCTGCTGCTCTCCGTGACTCAGCACACCCCAGGGAGGCACTGGAGCCCATCAAGCATCTCCCAACCGCCAAGGCAGCAGCAAGCAAACACTGTGAGGCTGTGGGGTGTGAGACGAAACCATCTGCTGGGTTTACAGCCAGGAGCTGGTGACTCAGCCCACGCAGGGCAATGATATTTGGGAAGCATGGAGCCTCAGTGTCTGCAGTGCCGGGATGGCCTCCAGCACCATTGTGTTGACGGGGCCATGGCAGCATGGGGAGCCCAGGCACTTGGGCACATCCCTGGCACGTACATAAAGAGCATGGTCCCACCACCACCAGCTTCTGGCTCTGGTGAGGGACAAGGAGGAACCCAAATCCAGGATCCTCCACTCTGCTCCCTCTGCCATGCAAGGCACCACGATGTGATAAGGCAGAAGTTTGGAAACTCCTCCCAAGAGAGGTCTGTCACCATCCAGAGCACCAGGGCCGCCCATGTCTCACCTGCTGGCTTCCTCGCTGTCAGCAGTTACCATCCATAATCTCCCCCTGGTCCAGCCCAGGCCTCAGGCCAGAGGTGGGGAGCCGATTTCCAGGAGATAGAGGTGGCTGCGTTTCCTGCTGAGCAGGTTCATGGCTCTGCCTGTGCACGGGGCACTGGCTGGTGTACCCAGGACCAAGACGCAGGGCAGCGCCCAGGGAGGGGACCCGGCCCGTCTGTCATCCCAGGGTCATGAGGAAGGGTGACACGTTGGCCAAGTCAGGACCTGGAAGAAGGCACAGAGGGCACAGGCCTGAGCGTCTCCGTGAGCGTGGGCTCAGCACAGCGTCCTGGCCAACACCATGCCTCCCGGGATGCTATCCCATTAAAAGGTGCCCCAGTGATGAACCACTGATCCCCTGGGTGGTGCCACCCCCACCAGGGACACAGGCGATGAGTGACACCCCCCAGGACCCTGCCAAGCCGCAGGCTCCCCAAACCAAAGCCTCAGCCTCCACAGCCTCCACTAAACGCCTTATTAACACCCCTGCTGAGATCCCAGCCCCACTTCCAATCCCTCACCTAGTGATTTCCTCCAGCTGCTTTGCATATGATTTACATGAAGCATTTCAGATCGGAGCAGCGCGGGCCTGGTTTGCACTCACGAGCAGGAGACGCATGGGAGCGGGTGCGAGGCAGCCCATCTGCGGAGCAGGGCCGGCAGCGCTGCCTTTGAAGAACCTCACTCTGACTTTTGGCTTCTCAAAAATGCAACCACAGAAAAGAATTTTTCTCTCCAGGCCTCATCTGGCGGGGTCCTCGCTCTGAGGTCTCAGCTTCCAGCATAAAAGCAAGAAATACTTCCAGATCTAACACTGCAACTCCCAGGGGCAGATGTAGCGTGAAGTGGGTGCATGCAAAGGTCCCCTCTGGCTCCGTCTGCCACCACCCATCTCCCCAGATGGCACCAATCTCACCTCCTGAAAACTCCAGACGCTTTCCTGACTGCAATAGCAGAAGATGCTCCAGCTCTCCCATGCCTTTTGCATCTACCAGCTCTTTCCCACATCTCCTTCCCACTCCTTACACTGCTGTTTGCTGGGTCTGTCACCAAATCCATCACATGTGGATGGAGACTTCCTGTGGGTCACGGACATCCTATTGACGGCCTCACGCTCAGCTTCCCTGTCTCAGCACACGCTGTCCCAGCACTCGACAGCAGCTGTCCTTCAGAAACCACTTCTGCAGAGCATATCCACCTGGGACCTCCTGGCATTCGCCACATGTCGACGCAGGCCAGCGCGTCCTCAGTGTTTGCAGGTCAGTTGACCTGTCAGCTGCACCGGCTTCATGACCAGGCCGTAACGATGCCCAAGTCATGCCCAGACCAACAAGGCTCCTCTCCAAGGATGCTCTCAGCATCTGAGCATCCGAGGCAGCCGGTATTTCCCTCCCAGAGGGGGGGTAGCCAGCCCACCCGATGCACTGGAGATGTTTCCACAGGGCTGGTGGGACACAGAGCCATGGCACGCCTCCTGAGCCTAAGTCGGGGCAATGCTACATGAATACGCTGTGTTGGTCCAGCTCAAACACCCTCTCCAGATCAAAGCAGCTGTGAAGCAGCTATGGACAGCAGGGACATGTTGGTCCCCCTCTGGGATCATGCAGGGGAGGTCAGGAGAGGGTCCTGCAGCCCCTTCCACCATCCCGCCCTGCTCAGAGCCGCAGTCGGGGTGACACGGACCGTGCCTCCGCTCCTGCCCCGCTCTGGCGGGGAGGCGAGGATCAGCGCGCAACGCGGACACGGAGAAACAGCCCTTTCCCCTTCCTCCCCCCACCACGGGGCAACGCAGCAGTCGCTTCACGGCTTAATGTGAACCAGCTTTGGTAAATATAATGAAATCATAAAAAAAGGGGAAATCTTAGCACTCCCGCACCAAAAGCGCTGGAGAGTCTCACGCGACTGTACTTTCCCTTCAGCTAAACTGACGTGAGCCGCGGATGGACCCTGATTCCCATGGGAACTTGTCCACTTGCTGTTTATCTTGAATGCAATAAAAATGATATTAAAAATAGACTGTGGAGTAGAAGCAGCAGAAAAAAATTCGACACCTGATGCCGTTCCTCTCGGTTGTCTGAAATCCAATAGCTGAGCTCTGGGAACAGGCATGTCCGTGCGATTACAGCTCAGACACTCCCAGACCCTATCTCAAACGGGAGCCGAGACCAAATTATACTTCTAAAGGGCTGAAACGTTTTTGTTAGGTTATTGAAGCAGCAGGTACGGTGCTGCCATCTCGCCCCGGGACCACAGCCGCTTCGCTCTGTTCCCCACTCATGCAGCGGGGAAGAACAGATGAAAATACCGAAAACCACAAGGCATTAAGATATCACAGTAAACGGCAGCCTTATAAAAACCTAAATGCCGCAGGAAAGACTAGTTTTGTAATATTCAAACGCTGTCCAAACTACTTAAAAGAGGGAAAGCCGTCGTAAAACGCTGTTTGAACCCGCGTGCCAGGCGGCCGGGGCAGTGCCGCGGCTCCGGCCGTGCCCCCAGGCAGGCTGAGCTGTGCGACCCAGCGCGTTTCCAGGCTGGCTTGCTGAGGGAGAAGTTTTGAATTAAGGCTGGAGGGGGGGAAACGCAGCCGGCTTGGAAATCGCTGCAAATCAAAGGTGGGGAGGGAGCAAGGTGCCAGTTCAGCCTCGCACTGAGCGGCTCTCTGCGGATTTGCCAGGCACCGTCTGGCCGGGCAGCGCCTTTGCTGTCACAGAAGTGAAGTTTTTTCAGCCATCATTCACTTTTACTCCTTTTTACAAGTTCTAGTAACACTCCCATAAACAGGTTTTTAATGCAATCCTTTTTCTCTGACACGCTGCATGTTAAAGATTAGCAGAGGCATTTTATTGCAGGTAATAAAGAACCCTGATGTCAAATATTTTAACAAGCCAAGTGCTCCATGGGAAAAGCCCAAGGGGCTCCAAACGCATTTCTACTCTGCAGCCTCTGTCAGGGAGAGGGGGAAGAAATAGGGAGATTTCTGGGAAAATATCTCAGATTTTATCTGTTTTTTTGCAAAAGAAGAACAAAACCGCAGCGACTCCAACCACGTTGGCCATTCAGTGCTGCCGAACTCGGGAGCGGTTACCTGCCATGCTTCCCAGCCAGGCGTTTCCCAAGCTTGATGCAGAGCTGGCCGTTCTCCCCAGTATCTTCACAGATTTGTTCAAGGGAAACGCTATCTTTTAAGAAAAGAGCGAATTTCGGTTTGTCTTTTGGGAGCTGAAGTTTACTCTCCCCAGACTCGCCCGCAGCCAGGTGGGAACAAGCAGCAGGACCCCGCAGGGACGAGCCCGCAAGGATGTTTTCTCCGGCCGGAGGCACCGCATCCCCTGGCCGCAGGCAGCCGGGAGGAGGAGGCGGTGAAACCCAGCAGCCGATCAGCACGTCACCCACCCTCGTAAAACACGGCAGAGAAAGTGCCACTCGCAGGGCACGGGGGGACCTCGGCCCGACGACAGCCGTGGAAACGAGCCTCTGCTGCCGTTTGGTCGGAGCACGTCGGGCTCTAACCAGGGACAGCTGGGGGAAGCGGGGCTCGGCAGCCCTGCCCGCTGCTCTCCGCAGCCCCGGCTTCTCCCCGCTCGCCGGTGCGCCCGGGAGCCCTAATGGGTACCATGTGGGGAGCAGCGCTCGCACAGCATCCCCCACCCGGCCCCAGCGCGGGAGGGGGAACACGGTGCTGAACATCACACCGGACTTGCAGAGGAGAAAACTGGGCGGCCGCCATCCCGAATGCGTTCAGGGACAGGCACGCCGCCCCCGTGCCGGATTAGGTTTCCACGCCTCGGCGTGCCTTCAGAGCGGGGCCGCAGCCTGAGAAACCGGGAGGGGACACGCGCACACGAAAGCAGCCCACGCTGTCAGCAGAGCGGCTGCCAAAACTATTGCTGCCCACGGATTGAAGGGGAAGAGCCTCGTGCCGTTCCCCAGGAGCCCAAACCCTTTTTCCTGTTCCCTTTCCCCTCTCTTCCCCCACTGCCCGTCCCTCCCGGCCGAGGCAGAGCGTTGTGCAAGGGCTCACCCACGCTGGCCCGGGAAGGGTTTGCGCTGCTGGCCTGTGGCTCCTGTCACGGGCAGGGGAAGGAGTCACGCAGAGCAGAACATACGTTTGCAAGCAAGCAACGCTCCCGCTGATATTTCTGCGAGCCAGGCCAGCCCGGGCTGCAGGACGGGCTCGCAGAGACCTGCGGAAGCAGCGCTGCACGTGGACACCCCACCATAAAGCCACGAGGCCCTCGTGCCCTCCCTCCTCCTGCAAGCCCCACCGAAATGAGCAGAGCAGTTTCTTCGCTTTCCCATGACCGGATTCCCCCAAAACCAGCAGAAAATACATATGCTGATGGTAATTAATCTGACAAGAAGTCAGGAGACACTGATTAAATGTCTCATATCACTGGGAATCACGCATAATTGTAAAGATAGACTCCTTTACAAAATTGGCAGACAGTCTCGGTGCGCATTTAGAAGAGATCAAGGGAGACATAGCTACGTTTGTACCTTGGGATTCGCCACAGTCTTGCAGCGGCGATTCCCCGCCACTGCTGGAGCACACACAAACACGCGCGCACCTCGCGTTTCGTTTGCAGGGCTCCCCGTCCTGCCGAGATGTCGGGCAGACGTGCCTGACCCGCTTTGGGCGGCTGCCCTGGGGGAGCACGGGGACGTAGGCACGCTCCTGGGAAGGGGAAAGGCATTTCCAAATGCTCTGCCCATCTCCGGTCCCAGTGAGGGGAATGACCGGAGTGGGACAGAGGAATCCTGTGGCTACTGACCTCCTACAGCAGCGGTCCCCCGGGGCTCAGGTCCCGCTCGCTCCCACTCTCCGGCTGTGCCGCCGAGGGTCTCCCCGCTCAGCAGATGGGAGCACCTTCCTAAGGCCTCTTGGAGGGTCATTCATCTCTTTCCGCAGACTAATTCGGGAACTTCCACTACCGCTATACGTGCATACATACATACATATATATATATGGCTTGTAAAAATGCAGCCACAGCCCAGCGTTGCTGCAGCCACGTTTCTCCAGGAGTAAGTCAGCAGCCAGCAGCTCCTCTGCCATCCGAGCCCTGCATCGCAGACCTCTGCACATGGCTCTGATTAAGCCGATTTCTCTCAGTACCTATATGGTAGTGAAAACGCTTGGAAGTTGTATTACGTGGTACCTTTTATTAAGTCCTCAGCACCTGCTTCAAGCCAATCTGAGGAGCTCATAAAAATCCCCACATTGTGATCGCGGAGCAATGCTTGCTGCTTTCCACGTTGATGCTAGGTGGGAGATGCTCTGAAGGTGGACACGGAAGAGTTGAGTTGTTTGGCCACCTGTCGAGAGCAGCACAATCTTGGAAATGGAAGAAACAGCATCCTTGAAGAAGAGCAGACCATAGATGATGAAGCGTTTGCGTAATGAACGTGAGCAGAATACAACAACCGACTCTCAAGAGAGCAGAAAATCGGAAAGCTTTGTCAGGAGAAAGATTTTCCAGCAGCGTGAGGGAGTTGCATCCTGGAAGGCCATCAAAAGGCAGGACGGGAAGGCAGAAACAGGATCGCAGTGCGCTGTCAGAGCTCGTTGCAAAGCCCAGGTAGCTCAGAGGAGCCACGGCTAGAGCCCAGCACCATCACTGCACACCACAAAGATCTCGCTCCTTGTCTCCAATGCAAAGTGCCAGAGACACCCGTCTTCACGGCTTGAGGCCAGCGATCGCTGAGCTGCCGGATTCATGCACAAGAGAAAGGTTGTCCTTGGGAAATCACCCTGCACCTTCCTGCAGAACCTTGGCCCCTGACCTGTGCCACCAACCTGCCTGAGCAGATGGCCCTGCACCACGCCACAGAAGCTATAGCTGTTGGTGGGACAGCTCATGCAGTCGAAAAGGACCCGTCTTGTCCAGACAAGCAAAGCATCGCTCGTGTTTCTTTTTGCTGGGGCAAAGGCAGGATTTCCACCCTCAGCTCAAACCTGCTAAAATAACCCCACGAGCTATCTTCCGACTCCCAGCACCACTCACCGAAACAGATCCTGCTGGTCGTTGGTAAACTCTTGCTAAACTTGTCAGAGGCAAAAATGCCTTCCAGATGGGCCTGGAAAACGAGGGCTTCGGAACGTGAGCACTTTTTTTGCACACGCACAGAATTGTACAATAAATATAAACACTGCCATACTGCACAGAGCTGTCCTCAGCCCAGAGCCCTGGTGTGGGGGTTTGGGCAATTTTCATTAACTAAGGTGGTTTCGAGGATCCGGTATCATCCACTCTCCCACTGGTGCTACAAAGGGACGTTTTTGTTTCCTTGGAATAAAACTAGTGGCCAGATTTTTAATTGCCAGCAGATGGCAAGACGAAGAGTACACGAGCTTCCCACACAATGTAACTTGTTGCACTGAAGTGACTGGATCCAAACGAGTTTGCACTTAGTGATGGTCTCCCCAGCAGCCCAGTGCTTCCAGTTCACCACCGCCTTCACAGCCGGGGAGCTCTGGGGTCTGTCTGCACACACCAGCTACCGAGGACAGCCCTCTCCGCGTCCCGTGTGAGACAACGTACACACGGGACACGTATGCCTATGTCAGCTATCATGACTACACCGTAAATACATTCTCCCCAAGATTCAAGCTAACACAAAATCCCGACAGACGTGCTAGGGGTCAGAATCCAGACTCTGCGCCCACCCAGCCTCAGCAAGGCACGCAAGCACATACTGAACTTCGGTCATGTTCCTGATCCTGCCCTAAGCAGAGGGGCTGCAGCATGTGCCTCCACCTGTTGCCGAGTTTGCGTTCCCCTTCTCACCGTATTTGGTGGCTCGGTGTGTCCCCAGGTTCAGGAGGGTGTGTGATGCTTGAGCCATCGCTAGCAGCTACTGGAACAAAATCCAGGCTCAACCGCCCACCTGCGATTTAGTAGATATTCTGCTTTTAGCTGCCAGTACAACTTACTTTCTGATCGTTTTTTCTGGTAGCAGTAGATGCATGAAGTAGACACTCAGTAACCCCATCTGCAACTGCACATCATCCTTTCAGGATAATCCATCAATCCATGATGACTTTGCAGCCAGTATCCATAATCCCACAACCCATCCCCAGGCCCTGCATCACCACTGCTTTGGCTGCGGCTTTTAGAGGACTTTCCTTTTTTCTCTTAAGCATGAAAAGCTGAGCTTGGATCGGAGGGTTGTGCTTTAGCTGTGCAATCATTAGGGTTTACTGAGGCTAAACAGGCCCTGACGGCAAAAGCAGAGACGTGCTGCTGAACAAACCAGCCTGGGCTGCGGCTCGTCCCTGAGCAGGGGGACGGCTATGGCTGGTTTGGGTTTTGGGACGGCTCCTTACGCCGCAGCTCTCAATTCCTGTTAATCGGCACAGGGATAAGCCAACCTCGCTGCAAATGCGGTCAGTGGCATTTTGATTTCAGAATTATTAAGGGCATCTGCTGTTCGGCACTGACTGGAGCAACCCATCGATTTTCTTTGCTCAGAGCTGCCAGGATTTCCCTTCCTTTCAGATCTGTGTCTGCAAATGCAGAAATT
This sequence comes from Phoenicopterus ruber ruber, assembly GCA_009819775.1. NCBI lineage: Eukaryota > Metazoa > Chordata > Aves > Phoenicopteriformes > Phoenicopteridae > Phoenicopterus > Phoenicopterus ruber. Next base: position 3,970,557 of record CM020232.1, read on the forward strand.
GCCCAGTCGATGCATCTGAAAGGAAAACTTCGGGAGAAGGGGCTGAGCAGAGCTCCGAGCGGGTCCTCTGTGCCCAGCGTCCGAGGCTGCCAGACGAGCCCATCTGACTCCCCAGGACACGGGGAAACCTGTTCCTGTCCAATCCTCCCTTTCTCCCACCAACATCCCAAAGCCAGCACGAGCATTTGATCTAAAGCAGAAACAAATAAAAGAACTGCAGAGGGTTTTCTGAGTGTTACACTTGTACGCCAGAATGTTTTTAGGGACTTCAAGGCCGTTTTCTTTCCTAAACGTTTTATTAAAAGTCCACAGTGAAAATTACCACGTCACCGAGAGCGAGCGGGAGGTGAAATCCCTTCCCTTGAGCATGCACCTTCCCCTCTTCAGTGATGCTCTTGGGGAACAAGGGGTACCCGGCCTCGCTTTGCCCCCCCAGCCCCATGTCCCCGTGCCAGCAGGAGCCGCCCTGCGGCGCAGCGCAGGGACCACCATCACCCTTGCGGTGGGCGACCAGAGGAAGGGTCTTCCTGGCACGACCTCCTTGTAAAGTCACGGCCAGAGACGTGAGCTCCCTGAGCGGACATTTAGACTTCTGCTACGAGCAGCTTCACCAGCATCACGAGGAGCAAGAAAACACAGCATCTGCTTGGGCGTGGAGCCGCGAGCACCCGCCTCGCCGGGGAGGCGAGGGGGTCAGCAGCACCCAGGTCCGAGGGCTGGTAATCACACCCCCTGTTTAAATCACTGGCAATTTGTTCGTGCTGCAGGATAATCAGACAATGGGACTTTAAAGCTGCCTAGAAGGCAGAGCAAACCTTCCTGCTGGGCTGGGCTTTCTGAGGCCTTATTGTCTTCTCTTTTTTTTTTTGCTGTTCTGGTGCTTTTATTGCTTTGGGCATGGGCCAGGCCTCCTGTCTGCACAGGGCTTCCCCCCCTTGAAGTTTTCTCTCCCCAAGCGCTGAGATGGAGAGATCAACCAAATTGAAAAATCAATTAAAACCAGAGGTCAGTGCTGTGCTCCGGGGAGCCAAGGCCTCCGAGGGAGGGCTGGGGTTCAGCCGGGAACCTGCAAAACCTGATGGCCGCAATTCCCAGAGGCATCTCCGAGCTGATTTCTCTACAGGGAGCACCGGTGCAGCCGCTGCCCTGCTTTCATCGCCCTGACTCAACCCCTCTACCCTCTGCCTGCAAAGGAGAGACCATCCACCAGGCTTTCCAGCCTGGCAGCAGCACGCCTGGTGCCCGCGGCATCACCGTCCCACCTCTAGGAACGAGCCCCACCAGTAAAGCACCCTCACAACATTGCTGCCATCAGCTTGCACCGCTCTGATTACCACCAGGGCAAACCAGGAGACCAGAAGTACCAAACCAGCAAAGCCATCAGGACCTGCCAGCCCTTGCCCCGCATCCAGCCACCGTCCCGGCTCGCCGCAATCTTTGCTCTCTTCACACAGGGGCAAGAAAACAAGAGTGAAGCAGCTTTACCCCGGAGCACCACACATGCCTGGCAACGTCGCCGTGAGGCGTGAAGGCTTTGCTGCTCCTGGCTTTTGGACAAATACACTGAGAAAGCAGAAAGCTGAGAACTTGCCCGAGGACATGGAGAGTTCGCAGGGGTCTGGGGCAGCGGAGCTGCCATCCCACTCCTGGCCCTCCAGCATTACTTTTTCCTCTAAGACCCAGCACGGGAAGGAGGAAAACAAACTCCAACACATCATTAGAGACCCAACACCAATCTGAGCCGAGCACAAAACAGCTTCCTTCTCTGCATGTGGACTCCACACAGTCTTGCAAAAGTCCCCCCCAAAATCCCAGAGAACCGCTTTGATTCATGCCAGTAGGAATCGCTTTCTCCTCACAGCCAGACCCACTCTTGGTTCCACCTTCCTGACCATGGCCAAGGGGGGGTGGCACAAGGATCACAGGGTTGGTACGACTTGACTGTTCCCCACATGCCTGTCCACAAACCGTGCAGCCCCATGAAATTTCCCCAGAAAGCTCTTTTCCAGGCTGGCCAGTAGATGGGGATGGAAGAGCAGCCAAGGTCTGATCCACTGGGACCGTGTCCCTCCAGCCTGGCTGTGTCCTGATGGCTGTCAGGGCTCCGGCGGCACCGGATCTGCGCTGGCCGTGCTTGGAGCAGGGCAGAGACAGGGGCTTAGAGAGGGATCGCATGACTGGGAAGCAGGGAAAACACCCGAGGGCCAAAGTCCCTGTCCCTAGGGCAGCGAGTGTAGGTGATAAACCCTAAAATAACTCCACCAGACGTCCCTGGGGTCTGCCTGTCCCCTGATAGTCCAGGATGGGGAGACCTGTCCTCACCGTGGGCATCCCCACTGCCTGCTGGGGAGGTCGAAGGGGACCAGAGAGCAGGTCCAAGACCTCATCCTGCCTGCGGCACCACGATACAACGAAACTGTACAGGCAAGTGTGGCTTTTCATGGTAAAGGGAGCCCAAAGAGCCCATCACGTGCCCCTTCTTGCTTGCACCCGCATGCTGTAACCCCCCCGAGCGCACTCAGCCCCCACCTTCCAGATCCGCTCTCGTTCAGCCCGGACGCTGCATGGAGGGGAGGTAATTTGGAAACCCCAGAAACAGCCCAGAGGCACAGAGAAAACTCCCTCAGCTCAAACAGCTCTGCCCCGTGCCATGGGTAGCTGGCTGTGCTGAATTCCCACCGGGAATGCCTTTGGGATTCACCCAGCAGATGAAGGCGGCCGGCGAGCAGGTCGGGCAATAGGAAACGCCAGGAGACTGCCCAGCAGAGCAGAGACACACGCGGGTTTCTGCGGGGTGCTGGTGCCTTCCGACCCCAGCGCCGGCGCACAAGGCTTCCCCCACCGGGAACCGGGCAGCCAGCTCCGAGCAAACCCCAAAGCCGCCTGCTTTCACGCTCCAAAATAAAGAAACAGGAACGAACAATGAGTGACACTCCGTGCCCTGCCCCTGAGCTTTGCCGTGTCAGGAGCCGTCACTATGTCGATGTGTAATTATACCATTAATTACTGACCATAAAGCTCTAAAGAAAACAGACCTGAAATGAATATAGCGCTGGTGCAAAGTCCAAAGAGATAACTCTTTGGCTGCTAAGGTAATGTAGACCGAGCTGCACTTTCTAAACCAAAATTGAATTTGCAATTAGCTCTCCGTGTTGCCTAAGTCCGACAAAAGACCTTCCTGCATTTAATACCGAGAAGGGATGTCTCTGAGCTGCCATCAAATGACAGAGGCTTACAAAAAGCCAACTGGAGCAGAGCGGAGGGACCAGAATCCCAAATGTCTCTTTGGGCTGAGCGAGGCTCTTGTTTGAGTTTGGATTTGCCGCACACTCAATGTACATCTTCGAGCAAGCCACTTAATCTGACCCTGGCCCAAAGTTTAGCTGTCTGTCAAGTGTTAGAAAAGGGCTTTGTCTCCCTCACAAGGACGTGGAGGTTTAATTACCGGCTGTGCCAAGATGCCCTTAGGTGGAAGCTGCAATGCAAATGCAAAGTATCAGTATTAGAGCTTAGCAAATAACTCAAATGTTTTTCTGCAGCAACTCCCTTGAAAAGAAATTAGATTCCTTTCTGGTGTGTTTGGGCGTCTTTCCAGGCTCTCTTGTTGTGACACTCGTGAGTGAGCGGAGAATTAAGAATATGAAGGTAATTCACCAAAAGTCAATGCCCAGCTCCTAAACCTGAGCCTTCGCACGGAGCCTCGCTCCTGCCGCAGGCCTCTTCCGTACGCCCGAACCCGGCACCGGGAAAGGCACGTGATGGGGTTGCACCCAGGCGGAGTGTCCCATCGCCAGCCTGCGGACGGATCCAGCCCATCCAAACCAGCCAGGGTCCCTCGGGGGTGTGCGGCCATCAGCCACAGCCCCCTGCATCAAGTCCGACGTGGATCCCCCGGGACGGCTCCCAGCCCGGGCAGGCGCAGGGCCTTGCTGAGCGAGGTGGGCATCAAAGAGAACAGAGAGGAGGGAGAGGGGCTTTGCTACAAACACTTTTGCAGGCAGCCACACATCCCAAACAGCTCATGCTATGCAAATCCGATGATTTAAGCCATTTCACACTCGCCTCTGAAAAGTCTGGGATGAACATTCGCATCATAAATTCTTTGGGACAGCTATTCTCCAGGGCTGAGCAGTTGCCATAAAGCTCCGAGAGTTTATGAGGATCTGACAAAACCTCCCGGCTCCCGCTGTAACCACTCAGTACCTTCCTCGGCATCGCGTGCTGGACGGCGGCTGCCCAAGCCCCGGCCCGGGGACGCACGTGAACGTCACCACAGCCCTGACCTCCCTAACAGTCTCGTGTGAGTGGGAACAGTGCGGAGGAATATTTTCAATTAGCTTTACAGAAAACATTTGCCTGAAACTGGATGCTGTGTGAAACTCCTGAACTCCCCTTTTGCTTTTGGAAGGGGTGGGGGAGGGCGGGTGGTAGAAATTGGAAGAGCTTTTTGTTTTTTCGGATCCGAGCTGCACGGCTTCAGAGCACGTGTGGTTTGGGCGGCCGGAGCCAACGTGTGATTCAGAAGCCGGCAGCTCCCGGCGCACCACACCCAGGCTGCTCCGTGGGACCGGACCCAGGACGCAAAAGCAGAGTCCCGGGGTGCCCGTGCAGGCGGGGAGCCCTCGGGCTCAGCCCACGCAGCGCTTGCGTGTCACACGTGGGCCACCACCGTGACGCACGTTACCGTGTCGGGGTGCAGATGCAAAGCAAAAGGTGCAACAGGAGGAGAGGAGCTGGACCGATCAAATACCAAACACCTCCTGCGCCCCGACGCTTTCTTGTTCCCCCAAGGCTAAACCTGCCGGAGCCCAGCAGCACCTCAAAGCCCAGATCCTTCCCTGGGCTCTGGTGAACATGTCCTCGGTGCCAGTGAGTCAGATCACCCCGACAGCCCCAATCCTGTGACAGCACGTCCAGACAAGGGTGCCCTGCCCTCAGCGCTGCCCGCTGCGAAGGCGCTGCTCAGCCACCGCACCTCTCCGGCGCCCGCTTACCGGCGAGCCCCGTAACGCGATTTATTCCATCTAATTAACTTCTCCTTCCCTCTGTGGCCGATTTCTGCGCTAAGTCGGGACTCCACAGCTGCTCCAGCCGGCTGAGCTGGCAGCACAGCCTTCTGTTTCAGCACTCGCCTTTCCCTGTGCAGCGGGCAGCCCGATTTGCTTCCGCTCCTCCCGAAGGCACCAGCAGCAGCGAGCGGCCCCGGCACCGAGAGCCGCGCTACTGAAACCAGCCAGCGCTACAACGCAGCAAAACCGAGCTCCTGTCCCACCGTGAACTCCTTTGAGGTTTTTTTGTTTGTGTTTTTTTTTTAAAGCACCAGCAATTAGGAAAACAGAAAGAGCTTTTATTTAATTTGTTTTTCCTCCTTTGCCTGGGCGTTTCCTCCCCAGATGCCACCCTGCAAGGGCGCCTCAGCCTCTGCACGGCCCTACGGGCTCCGAAACATTTGCAGCCCCCATCGCAGAGCAGAAGCTCTGTTGGGGAGAGAGAAAGATGAGCGTTTTTTCCTCTGCAGCTGACAACTCTGGCTGCATCATTTGGGACTACTTGGGTGTGATTTTGCAGTAGTATCGAGCTTCCATCCTCTTGCTAAGAGCTCCACACACCACTTCTCCCTTTGGTGTTCCCAATGCACGTCTGGTCCTCTGCCTGCAGATGTCCTGATGCCTGTGTGGCCCACGCCTGCGCTCCCAGCTGAGCCACAGCCTTTACAAATCCCTCATGGCCTGGGCACGTGGTTTCTAAAAAGATGTATCTGCCACACAGACTGCGACGATGTGAAAAAGTAAGAGCATTTCTAATTAAAGAAACCCGTTGCAAATTAGTTAACAGCACAAGCTCGCACCAAGGCCAAAGCTATTAACAGTCTGAAGCCGTTCAGCCAAGCCACACTCAAGCCATGACAAGTCAAAAAAATAAAGTTAATAAAATATCCTTGAAATGAAACACAGGTCATGTACTTGATCTGCATATTTATAAAAGCCTAGCCTTAATCCAGCCAAACTTTCCAGAAAAAAGACCTCGCTGGTCTTTGATCCTGCCTGTGCTTCCTCAGGGAATATCAGTTTACCTTCGGCAAAGTTATATGGGATTAAAATTCACCTTAAAAGGAGCGAGATCCGCACCGGGTAGGGAGGTGACCCAGAGCCGCCTCGGCGAAGCCGGGCGACGCTGACCCCGCAGAGCCCGCAGCCCGGGAAGGCTGCTGGGCACACTCTTGCAGCGCTTTCAGGGCAGCCGGATTTACGCCCTCACAAGCCCCCTGGCTGAGGTCTGGGCCATCGCCGCACCTGCCAGTCCAGCACCGAAATCCATGGTTAGGTGATACAAGCACAGAGCCCCTCTGCCCCCAGGGTCCGGCTCAACCTGCTGAAGTCCAGCCTAGAGCTTCACGGCCAAACACAAGACCTTCTCTTGGCACCTCGTTTGTCCAGCGCTGGATACTGAGGTTTCTGCAAAAATCCCATCTCTCATCTTAACTTTAGGGAATCCCCCTCACACCGGCAACAGGGGGAGTGAGGGTGAGGAGCATCCCCGGGGCTTCACTCCAGGATGGATGCTGCGGGGTGAAGGCAGCAGCCTCCTGGATCAGATTATCCCCCGCTGCTGCTAAAACCGTGCTCGCACGATGCCACAAGGCTTGGTTTCCACAAAGAGCTTGGCGCAGGCTGGGGAAGGCAGCCCCCCAGGCGACGTGGCGCGTGCCTCCCCCCCCGCGGAGTGACACGAGCTGCAAAACCCCTCCGTGCCGGAGCACCTGGGTAGCTATAAACACCGCGAGTTGTCAGCAAGCTCCCTCCCAGCAAAGCGAGGGATTTGGCAGGGTGGGTGTGAAGGAGCGTGTCACAGGCTGGGAGATTAACGGCTTCGCCCAGGCTGAAGATTCAGGGGGAGGAAAAGTCTCAGAGTCATCAAAGCTTGGAAGTATAAGATGCTCCTCTGCAATACCAGGGGCTGAGAGTTGCTCTATGTGTTTGCAGATATAAATACTTGTGCAAACACAACGGAAACCGCAGATATTATCCACCCCAAAAATTGCCCAGGAAGTGGCTCCAGAGATTATCGTCTTGGCTACAGGGTAGTAGGAAAACATGGTTTCGTGCCAACAGGACCGGTGGTCTCAGTGTGCTGAGGTCAAGCGGGGGGAATAAAAATGGAAGAATGATTAAAATAAAAAACAATAGTTATAATAAAATCTCTTGTCTAGACCGGGTCCTGCATGGGGCGGCTTAAACCCCTCCTCTCCTTTCTGATCAGGATCAGCAAACACCATTGCCACAGAGCTCTACGAGAAACAAAGCAGTGGCCCCGAGCCCCGGCCCAGCTCCCCAGTCTGGCCAGTGCACTTCACCAGTCCAGAGCCGGCGTGACATCGCCGCCTGCTTGCCGCTGCTGCCAGCCTGAGCAGCGGTCCCTGCTCCAACCGCCCTGTCTTGCATTTCCCCCGAGAGCCGAGTCACACACCGTGGGTGACAACCGACTGCCACATGAGATCACAAGGGACATCTGGCTCCAGCAAACGCCGTCTGAAAGTCTTTGCAGCCCTGCAGGTAAGGTCTGCTGGCAGGGTTCAGGCTCCAGCTCTCCTCCTGACTTTGACATCCCTCCCCCACCACCGTGAGTCAGTGCCCACACATGTGATGATGAAAACAATCCTTCATCCCTCTGGCGAGTGCCTTTGTGCTCTGGAGACAGCGGGTTGCACACTGTCACCACGCAAATATGCGCATTTCTCGCTCTGTTGGCTGCAGAGAGAACGTGAAGTGAGCAAGTACCACCGAGGCTCAGACATCAGAAGGTAAATCCAGGGCGATGAGCACACACACGCGGGCCTGCACGCACACTTGTGCTTGCAGTCGCGAGGGTATCCGTGGGGTTTCTGAATTTTTGCTCAGCAGTCCAGTCTGAATCTGTGCTCCGCTCTCTGATCTTTTCCATCCCCTCCTCTCTTCTTTCATTCTCCATTTTAACATATTAAAGCGTGAGCTTTAAACCCCCCATGTGCAGTCTAACCCACACCCATCCCTTGGTCCCTGCTCAAGCCTGGGGCTGGTGCGTTGCAGAACAAGACATCAGCTCCAGCTCTACTCACTGGGGAGAGAGGAGTAACAGGGCACTGCAAAGAGGGACTCGGACTTCTCCTCCCCAAACCTGGCCGAGGACAGTGGTGACCCAGAGCCACCGGGCCAGGAAGGAGTTCGGGGTGGTGAGACCACCCGTGGCAAGGCTGAGAGCACCAGGCCCCGGTGCCAGCTGGCAGCGAGGGACCTGCCGGGCAGAGCCGGGACCTCGGCCAGCCAGGGGACACTGGGATGCTGCGGTCACCTCCTCCTCAGGGAGGATGGCACGGGTACTCGGGTGCTTGGAGGACATCGCAAAGGCAGGGAAGACCAGCAGCAGGCTGCAGGGATAGGCTAATGCACACGTGGAGACTTATCCACCCAAAACAGGACTCTCAGCAGGCTCACGTCCTGGTTTTATGGCCACAGCAGTAGGCCAGAAGGAAAGCAGGGATTTGCCTGTAGTTACACAAGAAGTTTGTGGAGAGGAAACGAGCCCAATTTTTCCAAGTCCTTGATTAGCCTCCCAATAACGGGATGCACAGCGCTTCCTCCGCAAGCTGCGGAGATGCTCAGAGGCGGGAGGCACGGAGGTGCCAGATCTCTCCCTCCAAGGTCAGGGAAACGCCAGAGGAGATCAACGCCTCCCCCTGCTTTCCCACCTCTCCTCCCGGAGCACAGGGAGCCGTGGGCAGGGGGCTGCCCTACTGCACCCCCAGGACCCCGCAAAGCCCCATCCTGAGTCACAGAGCGCTCCAGCCCCAGCGCATTATATTGGGATGAATCACTCGCTGACCTCTGCCTTCCGCAGTGTTCGGTTTCTAATTTTATGGGCTGTATCAACAGGGTTATTGAATCCAGATGTCTGCAAAATGCAACTGCAGCACACACAAACCCACAAGGAAAGGAGCTGGTGGCGAGGACCAGGGCACGTGGTTCATTTTTCATAAGCAAACCCTGGCTTAGGATGGAGAGGAAGGCATCTCATCTCCCCTGGCTGCCTGGGGCTCTGCAGGAGCAAGCGGGAGGCTGTGATCTCCGCAGGCCATCTCACGTTTCTCTCAATAACTGCTGCTTGCGCTCCCTTTTTCTGAAAGCATCTTCTCCCCGGGGCAGCAGCTGCACAGTTGCCTCAGGCTCAGAGAGGTCCCACCTGGGGAGCTTTGGGAGATGCTGCAGAAATGCAGGTCCGGCGTGGCCTCAGTGTCTTGGCAGGGACACCGGCGCTGCCATGGGAAGAGCACCGGGCTGGAGCAGAGCTTTGGCTTTCCCAAACCGACCTCTCCAGCATGGATCCGTCGTGGCACGAGCTGGCTGGTGGCAGTGACACCTGACAGCCGTCTGCGATGGGCATCTGGTTTGCATAAAGCACAGCTGGCTCCGAAACAACAGGAATGCATTTGTCCCGGCAAGGCAAGAAGTAAAGAACAAAAGGAAAGAAAACAATATCCAAACCTTGCCTGAACTTCAAACAGAAACCTGCTGAGTGACCTGCCTGCGACAGGGCCGTCTCCCCGCGATAGGTGACCCACAGCATCGCCCCTGCGCACGGGGGTCCCTGAGCACCCACACAGCTCAGGACCAGAGGCCCCATGGGGTGGAAGGGTTTGGGGTTTTTTGGTTTGGGTTTGGTTTGGGGGGGGTGGGGGGTAGGGGGTGGTTTTGGGGGGTTTGTTGTTTTTTGGGGTTTTTTTTTAAAGCCCTTCCAGCCCCTTCCCTTCTCTGCAGCTCTGACATGGCAAATCTGCCCTGAGTCTCTCTGAGCCAGGGGATTCCCAAGAGCTGCGTGTGGATGCACATCCTCCGAAGGGACGCTGCTCATTCCCCTCCGTCACTGACAGCTTTCTGCAGCAGCGCAGACCCTGATACTCAGCGCCGAGAACGAGCCTGCTTGTGTACAGGACCTACGCTGACAGCAAGGGACCGCAACACGAATAACTGCGCTTTCTGCTTAGCTCTGTTGTATGGTGACCCCAAACAAATCATTCATGTCTAGGCTGCAGTTCACCTGACAATCTTGCAGCGACGTATCTCCACCTTTACAAAAACCACGGACCTCCAGGTGGGATATTTCTAGTGGTGGCTTGCTTCATGATAACTGAAAAAAACCCCTACTTGCTTCTTGCTAAGCAAAAATGACTGCAAACTATTGTCAGGAAATGAATCATTTGGCCATCTTGTCCACACCTTGGCCTCCGGTTCTCCTGAACAAGCCCCAAGAGAACATTCGCCTTCTGCAGAGAGGCCAGCACGGGTCCTCTGCACGGCTCACGAGAGGTGGAAGATGGGCCTGCGCCTCATGCTGAGCTCCCTGGTGACACTGGGGTGGCAGTGGGCAATTTCTCTGCCCCCATCTTCTTTCCTACTGCTGTGGGGCACGGCACACTCAAACGGAGCGGAGACCTGGCCGGTAAAGGCCCTCTTCACTCTCCCCTTTTCCCTGCAGCTTCCACGTCTCACTGCTCGGGACAGATGGAAGTTGTGCAGAGAAGCAAAGCAGCAGAGATCCAGGAACACATATGGGTTTTCTCATTTTCTACCTTGTCACCTTGGAAAGAGCAAAATATAATATACAAAACAGAGGGAGACGGTAATAAAGAAGAAGTTGACCTTCGCACTGGTATTCCAGCTCACGTGGCTGCGCCTACGCGGAGTTGCTCCTGCCCTTGGCTGCTCTTAGGGCTGCTCCTGCCTTGCAATAACGCTCCGCTGTCTGTAACCCAGAAAGGAGCCTTCTAGGGCAGTCGGTGAATCTGGGCTGATATTTCTATTGTGCACAAGCCCCGCACACGCACTTTAAGAAAGCTCAGAAGACCTGCAGGGGATGAGTTTAACGTACGGATATCTTGGTGCCAAGTTTCAGCCTAAGGGGAATCACAACAGCTGACTTACCCCCCTTTAAAGCCAGGGTTTACGGGGAGGGAATCTCTGCCAGAACCAGAAACTATAGCAACTGCTGTAATAAAATAGCATTTCAGCGTAAAGCTATTTTTACAGTATATTGCCACGTTCATGGCATAGCAGTTTCCAGCATTTTTCAGATGTTTGCTGCCAGAAGATTTAGTTGGATTAGTTTCTTAGTAGTTAAAGACGGAAGGACGATATTGGGTTGTCAAATACACCCCTTTCCTTGCAATGGGAAAAATTACATCCTAAGAGGTGATTCATCAGGTATAGAACTTGTATAACGCTCGATCTCGACTGACTAAAAGGCTAAGATTGCCTCAGGGCCCGGACCCGGTCGCATTCAAGTCACGACTTCTGCAATTGGCTTCGGTAAGGCAACTACGAACCAGCCCATGATCAGACTTGCCTGAAGCCTAGAAACCCATATTCACACTACTCGCATCATAAGCAGCAAAGGGTTGTGATCTGCGGTGATTAAGGTTTATCTCAGCTCAGCTGAAGCTAATGCAAATTTTGCCACTCATTTGAATGGGGCCAAAACTGCAACCAAAGTCGTCGGACTTAATTTCTGGGCGGCACCATTTTTTCCTGTCCTTCCAGTCCAGTGTTTGCCTCTTGCACAGCTCTTTGGTCTTTTCTGTTGTAGGAAAATTTATTCCAATATTAATGAGGGTGGAAAAGATGGTCCTATGAGCAGAAGTCAAGTTTTACCAGTATCTAAAATTAAGATTCTACCAGCGGACAGATAGATTGGTCCTGCATCTTTTTAAAAAAATCAAATTCTATTCCAAAGAGAGGCTGATATCAGATCCAATGCTACATTAAGCTACTGTTCAGAGAATTGTTTGTCCTGCTAACTCAATGCAAGTGGTCCTGGCACCTCCATGAATATAAGAGGCCAACAGCTGTAACCTGAAACTGGCCTCTTGTGGCTGGTAACACCAAGACAGCTCAAACCTGAGCAGTAGCCTCCCGCATGTGCCAAGTCCCACATCCTATATTTCATCCATGACTTTAACAATTGGAGACCCATCTGATCTACCCCGTTCTTGGGCCTGTTCTCTCTCTGCCAAGGTATCTTTTTAGTTATCTGCATCTTCTTCCCACGACTGGCTTTGATTTTTGTCATTTTATCAAAAAGTTTGGACTCCTACCGTGTTTTGCTGATGCCACCCAGGTCTCCCCAGCCCCATCTCCTCTTCTACCAGCAACAGTTTCCCCACGCGCCACTGTGCCTGCTGGAAGGTGTGCTCCGTACCTACACCACCGAAATCCACGGGCACCACTTAATGGCTTAATCAGGGTTGCGGTTTTGCACAGACCTTGCAGTCGTCTCTCTTCAAAACCCATCGAAGCTGCGGCCCACGGTGGAACTGTAGCTACTCCCATTTCCACTCCTGTTAGTACAACACGGGTGTAAAGCCAAAAGAAATGAGAAGCAGCCATCCAAAGGAGGCAAATTGGTGCAAACTTTTTGTTTCCCAAGAAGCGTTACCAATGTATGAGGCTTAGAGCGAGGTATGGATCACGCCGAGTACACACCATGTAAAGCAAAAGGACTTTGGTGGCCTGCTTGGCTTGGAGGGGCTCATACCTGCAAACAAGCGTATCTTGGGCAGCCTGAAGCGAACAAACCTCGTCGACACTCTTATTACTATGTGGAAAATGCGTATCCTGCTCAGACTCTTAAATAAGCCCGTGCCTCATGAGGCTGCAGGACTGGCTCGGAGAGCTGCGCTTTTGCTGAACGACTCGGTTACGCCGCTTACGCACACAGTGAAACTCTGTGGGTATCTGCGTAGGGAAGGACCCCTGGGTACAAAGCACATTATTGGTATAAGCACTGCAGGAAGGTATGTTCATCTCAGCTCTCCGAGCCAGACCGTCCCGGCCCTCACCTTGTTTACCCATCCAGGGCGCGTGTGAAATGCGAGTGGGAACCATTATACACCCACTCGGGACGGGCAGGAACGACAACACCAGGTGCAGAGCAATGAAGAAACAGGCAGGCAAACAGTCGGCCTCGCTCCCTTGGGCGATGGTTCCTCATCTGATACCAGGAATTGCAGTGAACAGCCCAAAGGGCAATGCCCAGCGTGGAAAAAATGTGAAGGTCTCCAAATCTGGTCCTCCTGCTGCACCGGAGCTGGTAGGTCTGGGGTGAGCTGGGAACCCATGGTGCAGTCGGACAAGAATCCCGACAGCAACTGCTCGTGGGCAGCCATCACCCAAACTGCCTTTTCTCCCGCAGCTTTGCCGTCACCCTCCCACTCCTCAGGACGAGCTGAAGATCAGACCCTCACCGAGCACCGTCTCGTGATGGCAGCAAGGGTGACAGCACCCTCGGCACATCGCAGGATGGGACTAAAACCTGAAGGCACCCAGAACTAGAGACACCTTTCCAAAATGTCAGCCTTAACCCCAGCATTTGTTTGCTGCTATGTAAAATGAGGATAATAAAACCTGCTTGCTGCCCAGGGGGGCAATTTGAGGCTTGATCAGGCAATCTTTGGAGATCGCTTTGAAGACAGAGAGTTTTATTATGTGTTAAATGGAACATGATGTATCTATTGATTTGAAAGCTCTACACAAAGAGATTCAATTCATTTGAAAACTGTATTCATGCTTTACAAAAGGACCTGCCTGTACGTAAAGCTGCAGAGTGGATGTCTGGGGGCACATCTCCAGCTGGTGCAAAATAGCTCTGCTCCAACTGTGACAAAACTGTGCTGGTTTGCACCAGCCAGGAATCTGGCTGTTTCACAAAACTGGGCCTGTTCCTCAAAAATACGTAATAAGGCCAATCACCAAGGCATTGACTTATCTTATAAGGGAGGAATCGTTATTTTCATTATTTAACAGATTTGGCAGCGAGACAAGGGAAGAAGTGAATTACCCAAGGTCACGCTAAATGTTGGCATGAAACCACAGGTTTTTCTGCTGAAGTCTCCGGGGCCATCGGCCACCTCAGCCGCTGCCCTTCCCCTTGAGCCAGTCTCGTTGGCTAACGCCCCAAGCAACCCCGGGGTCAGTTTTCAGCAGGGAGAGCGCAGAGCACGACCGACGTGTACCCAGGGAATACAACTGGCAGCGAGGAAGCTGAAGGGGGAAATACATTAACCATGTAGAAACGATAGCAAATAACACCTTCAGTATTGACATGCAAATAATATTGATGTACAAATAATAAAGGAAAGAAAAGGCACGCCAACGTGGAACTACACACAAAGATGTCCCTATGATTGCAAAGCAATATGTGTCACCTCCCCTCAGCCATCACCTGTGGTTTTCAACGGAGAACCTTTTTGCATCTCACTGCTGTTGTCTGATCTAGGGTTTTTGCCCAAATTTTCCCCATTTTGCACAGCTGGGAGCCCCGTCCTGGCCTGGAGGCGACAGCTCATGGTAAAGCCCAGGGGTGCCTCTCTGCTCAGCCCAGGAAAAGCCCTCGCAGCCCAGGTCCCACAGCACTGCCAGGACGCAGCTAAATCCGTACCGAGCCGAGAGCACGGGGAGCGGCGGAGCTGGAGGGAAACGTGTGCTGGCCCGAGCCCAGCCTGGCCCCCTCGGCCGTGGCTCCTCGCCCTTCGCTTTCTCTGCCATGAATTGCTTCACAGCCACGCAAAAGGCCAAAGCAGCAAAGGCAGAGCTGGAATCGGCGTGTCCAACACCTGCGATCCGCAGGGGAGGGAGTCCCTGCCAAGAATTATTTTAACCTTCAATATTTCTGGCAGCAGAATATCAGTCAAATGGTTCCTACTGTTTTTTTGGGTTATGTCACTCTGACACAAGCTGGTCCAGACCAAAAAGATCCATGTGCTCAGAGAGAGCAGGGTTTGTTTTCCATGTTAACGGGCTTTCGGTAGCAGGGGGAAAGGATGCCTGAAATAATAATCCTTAATAAATTCCACAGTCTCCAGAAGGAAAATCATGCTAGATATAGCTAATAATGTACTGTACAGATGCGGCGTACATTTTTCTCCTCCAAACCACCAGTCGGGCCAGCAGTGGGGGACTTTCCTCCCGCATCCCAAGTCCTCTCCGCAGAGCCAGGTGGAAAGGGTTGTCCAGAGGCTCATCCCTGAACCCACGGCAGAAGAGGCAGGAGGGTCTGAGACAGCCCCGTCACGCAGCCGGCAGCGCTGCAGCCAGCAAGGGAGCTCCGGCTGCTCCGAAGGAGCAGAGCGAGAACCCGGTCCCTTCCAAATTCTCTTGGGAAGGAATTTTAGCAGCCCCAAAATTTCCCATTTAACTTCTTTTTTTAAAGTTGAAATTGCTATTTCTAGTGCAAGTTACTTGCTAAGAGAATTTCTCCCTGAAAAGGTAGAAAACCAAATGGAAGATTTAAATTAATGGGAACGGTATTGTTTCCAGCTCACCATAAAAATTAAATTTATAAAAAAAAAAGGAAATTGTGAATTTTTGTACTAATTTGGAAAACTTAGGGAAACGCCCACCATTAGGCAGGGGGAATACCGGCTGCATGCCATTTCTTGTGGCTTTCCGTGTGCTTGTCGCTGCAGGCAGAGCTGAGCCTCCCGACCTGGCCCGTGCCCGTGGCGGAGGGCACCCGCACAGGGAGCCGGCACGGCTCGGTGGGCTTGGGCAGCTCCTCGCACCGGGGCAATGCGGCCACGCGTCTGGGCCCAGAAGCAGAACTAAACTGTCCTGGAGAGGCTGACAATCAATATCCCCAAACCCATCGTACTCGGACGTACCCACACGCTCTTGCTGCGCCAGGAGCAGATTTTGAGCCCTTTAACAGGTAGATGCAAGTCCTGCAGTGGCAGAACCCAAGGCTGACCCTCAGGTCATTTCCAAACCATTCCTCATTTTCTCTCTCCCCTCTATTTCTGCAACTTTGGGTTAAGGTGAAAAAATAGCAAGTGTTGCAAAACAGCAGTATGGATCACATTGACAAGTGTGCTGGGCTTTTGTCTCGGTATAACCTTATTTATGACTAATTCAACTCAAGTTTTCCAAAGTTTTGTCCAGGCAGCCGGAGAAGGTGAGGGTGACTTTTCCAGGTTGTTACACGAGTGGCGTTCACCTCTAGAGGAAATTCCTGCCCCGTTGGAGGATACTGGGAGCTGTACCTGGGTTAAGGAACTCTGTCTGGGCTGCCATGGGAGCAAGGGGCAGATGCTCATGCACTGAAATTACTTTTAAAAATTACTTTAAAAAGATCATGTGAAAAGCAACAAGAGTGGCTTTTTTCATCCCATTATTTGACTCCAGCTGCTGACCTTGGCTCTGGGAAAATAATTATTCTTGACTTCGAAGTGGGGAGGTTTTTTGCGCCAAAGGCAAATGTCTATAGATTTATACTATTTGGAAAAATCAAAACGGCTGCGAGCCAAGCCATCCAGCTTATAAAACACAACCAGCCCTCCAGGGATAACTTAAAGCTGACCCTGCAGCACTGAAATTCCAACCATAGATGATGCAAAATGTAACTCGCACCATTTTCTTATCTGCTGGATGCTCCCATCAGCGTGGACTTCAGGGACAAAGACCAGCCAGAAGGAGACTGAAAGAAGAAAAAAAAAAAAAGGCTCCAAAATAAGTTTGTGCTAATGGAGGCAAAAAGGCCTGGCAGGCCAGAAGGCAAACTTTGTCATCCGCACAGCCAAGAGTTGCGAAGGCAGCCGCAGTCCATGCTTTTTCCATTGTGCTCCGCCAAAATAACCCTCAAAATTCTCCTGGGATGAAACACAACCCACTCTCTGCTGCTCAGGCAATCCAGGCTTAGATCCTGCTTCTAACAAAACTGTGAGCTGTGATGGTTTGTTCCTGCATAATTAAGACTCATCTGCCGGTGATTGGTTTCGTCTCCAGTCCTCGAGCCTTTAAGCACAGCTACCTGGCCAGGCCCCGTTAAACCTGCGAGACCTCCTACGGCCAGAGGACCATCCAAACCGGGACGCAGCAGCACCTTGCCCCAGCGCCATCACGGGCATCACTGCGGTCAGCGAGCCAGTTTGGCAAGACAGAAAACGCCATTTACTGGGGAAGAAGCTCTTGGGGAGTCAAGAAGCTGCAGGAGGTTTGCCCATTTGTGCTCCTCACAAGCAGGAGGGTTGTAAGGAGCGTAACCTGCTACGGGGTGGACGGGGCTTTCCTGCGACTGGGCTTTACGCTACCAGTAGACTCTGCCTTGCAACTCATTGCAACAGGTTCGTGCTCCAACTCACCAGGACACGGTGGCTTCTCTGTAAAACAATAGGTACAAGGCTCATCCAGAGCAAACGGATCCAACAGTCTGACAGAAAAAAAAAATGTGCCAAGGCTTCAATAAAAACAGACTGCTAATTGCTCCAACATCAGACTCTAAATAAGGGCATGGCAATGAGACATCCAGACTGCGCCATCTTGGCATTCAGCAAATCCCCTCTCCAAGTTTGCGTCACACATTCCTCTACCTGCCCGGAGAAGCTGACGCATCACGTTTCAGATGAGAGTTTCAGTACTTTTTAATAAGAGAAACTTCACAAGACCAACGCCACAAACACAAGATCCATCTCCACCCATCTCTGTCCCTAAAATAACCTATTGCTGTGTGTGAGCCTCTGCGTGTGTGTGTACCCGCAAGGGTGAGCATTCACACCTCCGGGATGACAAGTTCAATAAGGGATAAGTTTTAATTTCAAATTCCCAACGGGTTTTGCTCTCCAGCCTCCAATAAAGCGCAGTGGCATGCTTTAGCACTTCACAGCTGCGGACACCAAGGAGGAGTCGCAAGCATCATCTTGCAGCACTTAAGTTACGCTAGTGAAATTACCCCACGTGCTGCAGGCAAAGTGCAAGCGGCTGAGATCACCTCTGTGCTAACCCCCCTCTTTTACCCACAAGCCCTTCGCAGACGTAAGAGCATGCTTAGGCTTCGCTGATCGCTCGCAGTGGGAAGTTTTGAGAGACTGAGCTTGTGACTCAGAGATTTTTGCCAAGCAAAATATTGGCCTGCAACGATGTCCTAACAATACAAAGTAGTCGACACCATAGAATAAACAATTGCAGAGAGCATAGCAAAAGGGTATTTGGAACCGCCGAGGATCTCGCGGAGGTATTACTAAGCCAGTCTGGAGTTAGCAAAAGCAGTTTTTATGACAAAAACAAGTGTCAGTCTTTCCAACAGCTCAGTCCCCACATAGAAAGAGCATCTCTGCCTACAACAGGCCACATTGCTAGCTTCTTTCTTCAAGTTTCTTAACTTTTACAGTGTGCAGAAATAATAGAAAGAGTGAAAATACGATCAGGGCAGAGTACCCATAAAAGACTGAATGTGCATACGGTCACACACCCCCACGCTTACATATACAGCTGCAGACAGAAATGGCAAAAGGAGAACTAGAGGCTGCCATGTTCTTTTAATATAATCACAAGAAAAGCATTGTAATTCCAAGCAGAAACTTTCTGTGCAAGAATCAGCTGGGCTCGATTAGTGGCAGCGGTATAGCTGCCTCCCCATCGCACTGAGAACATCAGAGAGCAAAGAAGAAAAAAAAAAAAAATACATCATCATTATTTGTCAACATAACCAGAAAAGCCCTTGCCAGTTAGTATTTCCAACATCTCCTCTAATTTCTGCTCTTTGCTGCCACTATAACAAGCGCTAACATGTTCACAGGTACTCGCCAGCCAGCATCGAGCACATCTTTAAGTCTCCCTTACTGAGCAAAAGGACATGAACAACCTCAGAGCACACCCCCCGTAACCAAGTGCTTGCCCTAATCACAAGTTCCATGCAAGAAGTCATTTACACTTTGCTTTCAGAGGCAGATCAGATTTAAGGTCCATCTAGCAGCGTCCTAACCCCGTCAGATGCTTCAGAGCAGTGCGGGGATTTCACAGCGGCTGGATGGGGCAATAGCTGCTCGTAATCTCGGCCTCAGTCTCGAGCTGAGCTTTGTGGTAGAGGCGGACTAAAACCCTGCACTAAAGCACCTCTTCTCCAGAAACCACCTCTGTGGACTAGAACAGCTGGAGCGGGATTCACCTGCCCTTAAGAGGGTGTGTGCAGGTGAGATGACCAATCTGAACAGGTCACCCTGAGCTCCGTTGAAGGCCATGATGAGAAGCAATCACTCCCGGAGGATGGGCCCCCATCTGCCTTGGGATGAGGTACCTCCAGGGGAAGGTTACTCTATTTTTGCCTGTTTATCCTGATTATAAAGAGATCTTACAGCAAATAGCTTAACCTTGGATATCTTGTAGACAGCGACGGTTTGGTGAGATGAACCCCACCACTGATAGCATATAAAAAGCTGGTCCCTCTTTGGCTCCGATGTTCTTACAGCCTCTATTTCCCTTTAGCTCGGTACACGCACGGGAACGCGCAGCAGCGAGCGCAGCATCCGAAGGCGCGGCTGGGGAGCGGTACCCGGGGCAGCACGGCGCTGGCAGGTCACGTTAGCCTCCCAAATCCTCCCGCTGCCTCCCGAGAGGGCTGCCCAGCCCACTGCTCCACGTTCCCACGCCTTGTTTCAGCACGTCTTCAACGCCCCGCTCAGCAGAGTGCAGCCTGGACATGGTTTTAAAGGCCTTTCGTTGCCAAGTGAGGGATATTTCTACGACCTTTCTCACCATTTCCTATAACAATATAATCCTAATTTGAAATGTCATGCCCTGCGGCTTCCCCATAAAGTAAAAACACAACACACAAACAAACAGACCAGATGAGTTTTTCTATAAGCAGCAGAAATAACAGAGGGTAGTTTCCTGGGGATTTCTGCATTGCGGTCGGATTCTCTGGTGCACAATAAAGGATGTGCTGTGATTGAAACTCATTCTGTGGTTGGAGCATTTATAGCATCCCCCTATGTGGATTCTCTGCTGTCTACTAAGGGTTGAGCTTAGATGTCACTCTTCTCCTTGCTGCAGCTATTAATAAAAATGCTTTTCTCTTTTGAGCTGCTCATTTCCATACAATTTTAGAGATTTAAAATCTTCAAGACCACTATCAAAATGTCAGATTTTGCAGAAATTCGCCCAGGGCTTCAAAAACTAGCATGCAGGAGTGAATACAGATGGATAAACACACACAAACACACACAGCCCCATATGAGCACACCATCCTTTTCTCCTTAGGGAATTAGAATTAAAATAAAATTAAGATACTATTTAGAACTTGAAATTCTGCCATGACAATCCACATCATTTCCTATTTTTAGCTACATTTTGTAAAGAAAAAAGTCTTCTGTGATCACACTCTTTGCAGGTCTCCACACGCCCAAAGAGGTTTGCGTGCAGTTGGCCAGGACCAGCCGCGTGCGAGGCATGGGTGGAAGTCCCCAAGACTGAGTCCCCGTGTATTTTTTGAAAATCAGCACCTGGGCAAAAGGAGGAGACCCCGGCTGCTGGCACCGCGGGGAGGGCAGGCAGAGCTGGTCACCTTGCCCAGCCAGCACACGCGCACGGGCTGACCCACAGCTCCAGGCCCACTTCAAAGGTGTTTCCAAAGGCAAACTTTATAGCTGGAACTTAAGAGGGCAGGATCCACGAGAGGGGCCAGGTTTCCAAAGGACACAGCGCCCCAGACTTGTGTTTTGGCGTGGTCCCACAGGGACTTGTCCCTTCCTTTGGGGCAGGGGTGCATACTTGCTCGTTATAGACATTTTGAGACCCCCATTTCTCTGTGCTTCTCTCTAGAGGCGGTGGACTCACAACTCTGAATCTTGGCCTGTTCTCTCTACAGTAAAAGCAGTTTGTCATCTTGCTTTCCTCACCAAAATGCATTTTGGCAGCCCTCAGGTATCTCTTTCATATTTGAAAAGCAGCCCAGGTTGTTTCAGATTGACAATGCATCCGCTTCCCTTGCCTTCTTTGTCTGATGGTGCGCTTTGCAGAGAAATGGGTTGTTTTCAAAAAAACAGAAACTACTTCTGTAAATCACTCATCGTGTCATTGTCATCAGCCATTTTCCAGACACAACATCACATCAAACTCTACCTCCATTTCAGGCTTCGAATGTTAAGGCAGTCCCATTTAGCAGAGGGCTATACAGGAATGTTAAGCACAGTACACAAATTAGAGAAAGGCATATTATTTGTAACGCTTTTAGCTCAGCCACAGTTTTCAGACGATATCTCAGCTGTCAGCTCCTGCAGTGACATAGGAAAGCAAAGCAAGTCTTCCAACAACTGCCATCTCTCCCTATTGATCCGCATTCCTGCTGAGCCAGGACAAAATCGCAGATACCCTCAACCTCATCGCCCAGAGACGAGCCAGCAATCAAACCATCGGCACAGCACAGGGCTCTTGCTATAACCACGCTCCAGCTATTGAAAGGTGTCTGTGTTATTGATAAGATGGGGGAAACCTCCACAGGACCAACGGCCAGGACAGACAAGGCTGGCTGGGTGACCTCCCCAGCCTCCCAGCTGGTCCTTTCAAAGCCCGTATGAAGTTAGGCAGTGTGTCTCCAAACCTTCCCTGCCTGCTTGACGCTGGAGCCTGAAGGCAAAGCCTCCTTCCCCTGCACTAGCAAGGCTGGGCTTTCCATGCACGTGAAAAATGAATTTCAAGAGCCTGCTTTAAAGTCGCAGCGACGGCGTGCAAGCGGCAGGTGCTGAGCTGTTTGCTTTCGCTGGCTCTGAAGTAATTGCTGTTTGCGCATTTCAAGATGCTTGAAGTAAGCAAGAGTGTGACACATGAATCACGGCACATGAAAGAAATAACTGAGGCTTAAGAGGGCCACGGCAAAAACAATTACAATCTCTCTCTTTCTGAGTTGAGCAGATGTTTAAAATTATGTCAGCGACCTCCAAACTGTAAACATTTCTCAGGAAAATGTAGATGTGGTTTGCAAAAAAAGGAGATGTGTCCGATGTAAAGCAGAGGTCCTTGCTAGGCGAGCCCCCTTTGAGCAGTGGGAATGTCAAACATGCTTGACCTCCGAATCAGCAAATAAGCACATTATAAACAACGTTATTAATGGTCCCGCTTTCACTACCACGAGGAGCCTCCCTGTTTGTTTAACATACAGCGAGCTGGTTAGAGTGTACATAGTTTCATGGCCAAACCATATTAAAGCAGTATGGGGAATTCGCTCCCATTGTTTCCAGCTCCACTGCTGCGAGACTGCGAGCGGTTGGTGGCAGGAGAGGAGAGACGCTGCTGATCCCAGCGCCGTCGGGATCACTGTCGTCATTTTGTGTTTGGATACTGATACTGTGCCTCGAAGCCGGTGCAAGTAATCACCGCCCAGCAGTTAAGATAGATGTGAGAGGTCATCAGCTCCTCTATGAAAACAGACAACAGACTCCAAGCGCAACAACATCCACATGCAAAATCTGCTTTGGAGTCAGTCAGCCCGGAAAAAGCTGCTTTTGCCTCGGGTAGGAGAACAAGAAACAAGTGAGGTGCTCTCCCAGGGCCTAGTTCTCTTCCCCAAGTATTCCCACACACAAAGCCATATGCCAGTGTAACCGTACTACGTTTCCAACAGAAACATCTCAGCGATCCTGTAACCTTCCTGCAAACAAAGCTGAGCCTAAGCAGCCGCCCGCATCCTAACTGCATCCCAAAGCGCTTTGGGGTTTGTCCATCACACGCTCCGATTCCTACCATGCACCGCTCCAATCCGACCGCTGGGCGTAGGTACCGCCCCAGGCAACTGCGTGGCACAGCAGCAAACGAGAAGGGAAACTTCAGCTCAGGGTACCGAGTCAGAGTGATGCAGAGGCTAATATTACGTAGACTTGCCCAGACATCAGTTTCTAAGATCCTCCTTCGCATCAGCCAACATTAAGCTGCAGGGAGGCCAGGGGACACGTCTCCTAAAGAGCGGCTCTGATCGCAGCAGAATCGTTACAGGTTTCAGGCCACCAGGGAAATCCCTAACAAAAGTCACACTGGTTTTAGTCATGCCCGGCCCAGTCCACGTGCTGCGTTCCTGTAACTGCGCGGAGCTGGCTCCGATGGAAACAGGGAAGGGCTGAGCCGGTTTTGCTGTGGGTCATGAGTCTAAATATTTCAAAGCTGATCCTCAAACCGCTAAACCTTCCCAAGTGACCATGCTGCAATGGCCAAAGCTCTCAACATAAGGAGTAAGGAATGCATGCTCGCATTGAAAATGCATTAGATCAAGGGTTAACGCAAACCCAGAGAGAAAATGCAGAATGAAAGGAAATAGTTGTCCAACAGCCTTCCTACCTGTGCGAACGAGTCATGTCCCAAGCACAGAGACAAAGAGCAGAGACCCACCCAAGGAGCAAATCAGCAGTAACTGCAGTAAAGGGAAGGAAACGGAAGGATGGTCCCTGGGGATTAAGTATTCCTACGCTGAAAGTCTGCGCTTTGCGATGGGCTTTCCTGCGTGACCTTGGGCAGGTCACAGAGGCTAAGCCAGACCTGTGGGATCCAGGGTGGCCCCGGGAGCCTGACCCATCCCGCAGGGCAGACAGGCGGCCATCGCTCCGCTTCTCAGCTCTTTCCGATGACAAGGATAAGAAATCCCTTTCCTATTTCACAGGCACATTGAGAAGATGCACACCAGTGTCAGCGAGGCTCTCGGGGACTGCGATAAGGAGACCACACCGAGAGCCAGGCTCTGACAGCAACGCTCAAGTCCACAAGCATTTTGTTTTACGCAGCTGACTGATTATTTTTACCACTTAAGGACTCACCCACATCTAATGAGATTCCCTCGGATCGCTCTGATTTTCTGCACTGATAAATCCCTTCCCTCCACCCCCAAGACTTCCCTACTTTATGAGCCCAGAAACAACCCGCGGCAGACTAAACACCTCCCTTGTCTTGGAGACTCTGCGGAGCAGCAATTTGCCTTTAAGAACAAAACAAGCTGATAGCCCAGCAGCATCCAAGGAAATGAAAAGCAGATGAAGATACAGCCCCCATAAGCTCCAAAAACATCCAGAGAGGCACGGGAGAGGTGGCAGGGCATCGTCACGGTGAAAGGGGACAACTCTGAGACCCCCGGAGGCAAAGCCCACAGCTGTGGTTTATATTGAACAGGTACCGGGCTAGAACTCGGTGTCTCAATCCTTTCCCTTTAGCGATAGCGTGCACTCGCAGAACGCTCCTCTCTGCCTCCGGCTTCGGCCGCGTTACGGAGGAAGTCGCAGGGACTGAGGAATGTGCACCAGGGAGAGCAAATAAACAGAGGTGTGCAAATCTGCTAAAAATAACCCAGGAATTGCGGCTCTTGGAGGGGAACACAGATACTCAGTTGTTCACCAGCATCTACCACAATTGAGGCCTTGTCTGAGCAGGTGGGTGGCTTTCCTGGCAAATCCTATCTTAAAAAAAAAACAACACACCACACTGAAAAATCCCTCCTCAATCATTCCTGCAACCCCTCTGTTTTCATCTAGATTCTTGCCAGAGGTTGTCAAAACAAGAAATAAAAACAAAGCCCCGACACGATTTTTACTGTTTTCCTGCTGCTTTCCAGGGCACTGGCGTGTTGTTCCAGGCGGCCCAAAAATGCCGGCGAGCTCGTGCCGAGGGGCAAGGCTGGCCGGGGACACGGCCGTCAGCAGCGGCGGAAGCATGGAGCAAACTGTTCGAGACTCCCAGGCAGGGAGCCCTGGAAGGAGACGACCTTGAAGAGTCCAGTAAGAACTGGAAATGGGATTGAATTATAGATCCCTGTGTGCTTGAGGTCTCCAAATTGAGTAGCGCAGGCATCGGCCACGGCAGGAGCAGGGGACTGAGCGCGATGGAAAGCTCAGCAGAGGCACTGGAAAGATTGGGTTGTGTAAGACCAGTAAAATGCATCTCCTGCCAGACATGAGGGCCGCAAAACCAAACCCTCTGGTAAGAAACCTGAGCACTCTGCTGGTTTTTCTAACTCCAGCCTTTAAGCTAAGTACGGATAAATTTCCTAAAGTTGGGAGTCATCTGTGCGTGTTAAGAAATCGCCTTGCATCAAAAAGTCCTGGTGACGTCTTCTGTTTCTTTGACTTTTCCCTTAATTTAAATGTTCCAAACCCAGATAACCCCAAGTCTCTCAAAGCAGAATCTCTAAGAAAATATTTCTCTCTGCTTTTATTTCCCCCCCCTCCTTTTTGGCCATGCTTCTCAGAAGTCTTCTTTCATCTTGCTCAAGTCTGAAACTTGCTGAAAGGCTCCTTAAAGGGTAACTCTCCAGTGCTGAGCGTGTTTCCCAACACCAAAGAGCACACGCAGCCACAGGAGCACAGTTTCTTCCATCTTTCACTTTCCAGAGTGTAAACCCAAGCTCAGACCCAGACTAGCTGGTCTCTGCTTGGTGCAGAGGATGGGCGTAACGACCACAGCCGTTCTCTTTGCTCTGCTCCAGCCCTTCGCTGGAGATGGAGGCAGGCCCATCTCCTGCGCTTTTACACCCTCGTTTCTGGAGCGGACGTGATGGATGGCAGGAGCCCAGCTCCGACGAGAGCGGTGGAGCTCCTTGGAAAGGATGGCACGGCCAGACCAGGACGTGGGGTACGACACAGAGCACGGCACCGGAGTCAGCGGGATGTGTGACACCAGAGCTGTTAATCACGCTAGAAACACAGCCTTGGTGCCTCCCCATCACTAGCAGGTGTCAAACACCGTTCTGCGTGGTATCGTACGCGATTTCATATCTGGCCCGCAGGAACTGGTTACTGCAGCCTGTGCTGTGGGCAGAGACCAGGTAGCCCGCGCCGGCTTGCTCGCAGCCTGCCTCCCACCGAACAGCCCAGGGCTAACACGGCAAGGCCGGGGGGCTCACAGGGCTCCAGGTTGTGCCGTAGCCCAGTGGTGGTTTGTAGATCGCCGAGTGCCACTGCTCTGGTGGTCTGGGACAGGGGGCATCCCCTGCTCCGGCACACGCCGCAGCAAGCCCGGGAGCGCTTTGGGCCAGGGCACCGCAGCAGCTGCAGACCCCCAGGGACCAGTTCAGCTAGGCTGAGCAGGCTGGCCAAGCAGCAGGACATTCCTCCCCTTGGTCTTGAAGACAAAACAGACTGCACCTAAGGACACTAAAAGAAAGAGCAGACCATGCCTACACAACACGATGCCCCAGGCAGCGTGCATCGCGCTCTGTGCTACCCCACCCCGAATGCACGCACCCGGCACGAGGCAGCCTGGGGTCCGCCCTCGCAGCGCAGATGTGCCTGGTAAACTCAGCGTAGCTCCCCCGAGCCCTCCCGGGCTTGGCCGCTGATAGAGTCAAACACAGCAGTATCAGTCCAGCTGCTTTCTGACTTGCTTCACGTAACCTCAGCTCCAGCGCCTGATAAAGCGCCTGTGAGATAATCGGCGCTCGTGGCTTCCTCTGGGTCGCTGGGAATCCTACAGACTCCGATCAAAGGGCCCCCGAGCTGGGCTTCAGATGCGGCTGCTCCTCCGCTGCTCCGGCGGTACCAGCAGCAGGAGAACAAGTCTGGCCTGTGCCAGGCTGATACTAACTGTAAAAATAATCTTCAGACTGCATAGACGTAGGAAAGTCTTTGAAGGGAATAAATAACCAACTTCACTTGCAGAGGCACATATTTGACCATATTACCTCATCTCAACTGCAAAATATCCAGCTCACAGCTGGTCCTCCTGATTTCTTCCCCATGCAAAGCTGCATCCAGCTCCCCCTGAAGCTGATTTAATAGCCTGCTTAACCGGTGATGTCCTTGGCCGTTTGCTCCCTATTTTAGGTGAAGAAAGTGAGCCTGAAATTTTTTTATGTACCACTCAACCACTTTTTTCCTTGCTCGAGACACCTGGTTATAGCATTATGATTTCATAAATGCTATAGAGTAATGCCTCTTTATAGCAGTCAGAGCGGTATTTTCTGCTTACTTAGACTAGTTTTCACTCTAGTTAAGCTCCAGTGACTCCAGCAGTTACTTTTATTTGCAATGCTGCGTGCAAGTCAGCTCTGAAGCTGGCCTTATGCTAGTTATATAGTTTCCAGGCGCTTGGCCTCCACATTTCACAAAGTTATGGGTAGGAACGGTATTCAGAGAAGGCTTCTGAAGGAAAAAAGCAAGGCAGCGAAGAGAGAGGATGGAATAACACATCTTTCGACTCAGCAGTCGATGTCTGGGTTTTTAAGTTTTCCACCAATGCAGGAAATAACATTGGGAAGGTTCAAGGTAATGAGGATACAAGAGTCAGTCTTCCCTATTTTTTGTCAGAAATGGTCCAAATTCGCTGTCCTTACGCACACCAAGGAGCGCTTTGGAAGAAACCCCCCTCTCCCACTGCATGCCCTGCAAAGCGCTGCAGGAAACCACCCTCCCAAAGCGATCGTGAGCGCTGGTGTGAAACGGTCCCTCGGAGGAGCAGGGATTGCTGTTACCCATCAAGAACAAGCTGTTGCACCCCTCGGCTTTGAGGAGTTTCTGCCCAGCACAGCTATGGCTCCGTGTGCCTCACGGATGGGGGCTGCCTATGAAAAACCCTGAAAATCTTGGGTATTGGCAGAGGAAAACTGAGGTTTGTCGCTTGAATTGCTCTTTCTTAACTGCACTGCAAAAAATAGAGACAGCATTGATATAGGATTCAAATCTACTGCCAGGTACACGGTTAGAGCTCTCGGGACTTCTTGTATCCGCCAGTAAATACATCTATGGCCTCAGCAATGCTGTAAGTTATATGTCAAACCAGATAGTCTCCTGCAAAGAGGTAATCCTGCATGTACGCTGGGGAGGAGGTCAGCCCGGTGCCGTAGCCTCAAATAAGACACTTGCAAAAAAGAAACCAAGCTAGCTTAGCTTAAAAATCAAGGCTTTTTCATCTTAAGTAACAGAGTTTAAGTTCTTTTTATTTGCCTTCTGATATTTAGTCTGCAGGGTGAGAAAGACTCACATTTTCCAGATTTTTCTCTACAACTCCAAAAGGTAAAAACAATTTTCTCATGTAAATTTTTAAACCAGAACTTGGATTCCCTCTGAATCGGAGGGGGAAGGAGGGGGTGTTAAGGAAATCATTAAAGTTGCCAGGACTTTGATAAGGACGTGGAAGCAGACACAGCCATCCTGGCATCACGGATGAGAGAAGCAAAGCAGACCAGTGACTAATACCACATCCAGCAAACACAATCCAAAGTAATTCAGGTCAAAAGTGCTATGTTTTCCTCTTTCATTTAAAAAGCAAGACAGGAAATGTATAAAAGCTGACAGGATCATTAGGGATTTTATAAATGCTGCTTCCTGTGGTACAGAAAAAGGAAAGAAGAACGGCACGGGGCCAAATTATGTGCTAGAGTAGACGCATGCGACTGCGATGCAAAGCAACGCGCTGCAAAACCGGCGGGCCTGCACCCAGAAGAATAAGGTGATCCAGGATGTGTTCTGCAGTGAAAATGGGGGCAAAGCTTATAACCCGTCCCAGAGGGCCGGCGGCGAGGTGGTGCTCGCCGCGGGGGAAGGCTCTCCGGCACCTGCGCGTTTGATGAGTCAGCAGCCCTGGCCCCAACCTGAAACCGAGTGAGGCCCCGGGACAGGAGGGGAGGTTGGTTTTGTTTTATTTTCTCCAAGGCTTTCTCTATGAAAACATAACCTCCTACCAACATCAGACCGTTTTACCGAGCCGACAAAGTTAAATAATGAATTTGGCACTTTCTTTCGGTATCTGCTACCCTGCTCCGGAGTCACGCGCTGGGAATTTGGGGGGAGAAGGGCTAGCGGGGAGGCAGGCTCGTGTTTGTCTTGGAAAGCTGCACACAAGCCCGACTTGAAGCATCACTCGACACAGCCCACTCTTCGTTTTGCTTCCACCCTCGGCAGCAGGCAGGGAGCCCAGCACGCTGATCCCCGCTCCGAAAGCCTCGTGCCTTCAGTACCCATATTCCAGCATGCTCAGAAAAACAAAGTGAGAAGAAAGGGGTGGCATATGGATTTGTTTAAGAAAGAAAAGAGCAAAGAAACACACTCGCCACAGGACAGCGTAGCTTTACTAGCATGCTATGGGCCTGGAGGGGCTCCTGTCGGGCATGGGAAGAGACCACCGGCCAGCCCAAGCCTCCCAGTCGAGGCAGGCACGGGAGCTCCTTGCTTACCAAGCAGGTACCTCCCAGCCGGTTCAACACCGGCAAGACAAGGCGCTCCTGTGCACGCCAGCTGCAGAGCTTCAGCTTCAGAGGGACTTCAGCGCTGGATATGGAGCACCAACACACCAGCAGTGTCTCGGGGGGCTTTAGGAGTTTGGGACCAGAGCATCTCAGTCCCACCTCAATCCCTTCGTAGGTGTGGGCAAGAGCAGGTAAAGCAGAGAGCGCGGGCGAGGCGTGTGTGAGTCAGGCTGAATCACGGCCGATGGCCGGGGCGAGCTGTAGGGACGCACAGCACCCCGTCGGGGCCCTCTGCACCCAGGTGTATTTGGCTGCCTGTTGGGACAGACGGAGAGGAGGTTATGCCAGAGGAGCTGCTGGCCGCGACTCTGACACAGCTTTGAAACAAATGCAGATAAATCCACCGTGCGCAGCAGAGCCGA
This sequence comes from Phoenicopterus ruber ruber, assembly GCA_009819775.1. Classification (NCBI taxonomy): domain Eukaryota; kingdom Metazoa; phylum Chordata; class Aves; order Phoenicopteriformes; family Phoenicopteridae; genus Phoenicopterus; species Phoenicopterus ruber. The sequence goes on from CM020232.1 coordinate 3,999,929, forward strand.
AGCTCTCGGTGGAGCGTTTAGATTGTTCGGCAGCCAAGCAAATACATTTGCTCTGCAGGTTATAGAAGGCTGTTAAACCAGCCGTGCAACCAACTCCTCCAAGCCAAAAACGCGCTCTCTGTACTGGAGCCTAATACCTACAGTGACCCTGTTAAAGTTCACTGATTCTCCTGCTGCCCTCAAAGGATATACATTATAAAAAACAGGGTGAATACTTTGAGCAGCACCACACTCCAGATTCAGCCCAAAATTTCCCCCTTTTTTTTTTTTTAATAGTTGGCCTTTTTCTACTTGTGATTGAGCTCAGTCTGCCCAAAACAGAGGGGAGAACAGCAAGGTTTCTCCCTTAGATCTCCGACACTGGAAAGAAGCCTGATGTATTGCTACAGCAGAAGACAAGGGCTAGAATAAGGAGTAGAAATGGTCTCTGGGTTTTATTTAGAGCATTGTCCTGCCAACACCTACTGCTCCGCACTGCACTTGTTCCCCCAGGGAGTTCCTTTGGGACCTCCCCTCCCTGAGGCTGGGGACACCAACAGGGTCTGCACCCGCTTGCTTGGAAGGCGGTGGCAGAAAGCCGCTGCGGGTCTGCTGCAGGAGGAGGGGAAGAGAAACCCCTGGGTGGGCCTTGCTCCTCTCTTTGCACAAGTAACGGGTCAGCCGCGGGTGATGGGGACCACGGGCCCAAAGCTGCCGTGAATCGGATGCCAGGGATGCTCGGCAGAGCGCGTCCTTGAGCCGCAGCCTGGTAAAGCCACTTCCTAGGCACCCGCTGGCTCCATAGCAAGGGAGATGTGGAGGAACATTAATTACAGAGTATCTATCTCACGAGGTTTTTTTAATCTCCAGTGTACTTTGTGACTAACGAGTCGCGTTTAACTTGTAGCACCAACCTCTGTCCTAACCCCATCAGCGCTAAATTATTGCTTTTGTTGGGCTAAGCCCCAATCCCGCCCGGCGCGGCCTGGCCGAGCTGCTCTGCGAGCACATTCGGCTCACAGGAGAAAGTCCCTGCTCCTTCTCTAAAGCAATTTGCACAAAACACATGAAGAAGCTCCGACAAACCCTGCACCTCCCACTCCAGAACAGCTGTTTTAGGAGCGTTGTTTACGTGGACAAACAGCTCTTATGCCATACGCTGTTGCAATACCCGCCTATCTCATCACGATCTTCACTTCTGTCAGCAAACAAGTCCTAAACACCACTTAGCATCCACACAGCGTCCTGCTTGCTGCCTCAACATCTTCTTGCACAGCTCCTTTCGCAACAACCAGACAATCTGGATTATTCACTAGCACGCGGTTTTCTCAAGATTCATTGCTTATCGGAAATCAAAGAAGGATTTTTACGTTTGCCAAGACAACAGCACCTAACGTCACACCAGGTAGGCTTACATTTTTCAGGGTTAGAAACCCTTCAGCCTTCAAGCCGTAAACTGACCTTTAAGGGATTAAGAAAAATCTTTCCCCTAAGTATATGTTACTCAGCACTTGCTGCCAAGAGATTTCTTTCCTTTTCCTCAGAAATGTCCAGCCAGCCGATGTAGGAGCATGGTGACCGATGGCCGTAGGATCATGCACTGCCTTGCTCAGAGGCTTGGGGGAGCCAACCATTCAAAAAACAACCACCACCAACAACCACCACCACCAGAAAACAAAAAAAACCAAACAAAACACACTTTCATTTGTTTTCCCCTTCACTGGCAGCATAAACACACTGCAACAGCTCCACAACAGCACACTGTACACCCAAATTATTTCTGTGGTTGCTTATTTACTGAGATTATAGTCAGGCCTCAAGGCCTCATCTTTGATGTCTGAAACTTTGTGGGCAAAATTTTCTGGAGGAAAATAATGACTTCCAGTATTCCCCATCCAGCCCTGTGACTCGCCCAAGGTGACGCAGCTGGGCAGCAGCGGAGCGGGGACAGCACAGCTCTGCACGGGGCACCCCCGGGGCGACCTGCCCGCGCCCGCTTTCCGATCCCGGTTGCAGAGGCACTAAGGACCATGTCATCAGGGTGAAATCAATGATAAATTAGGCAGCTAAACCCTGCGTGGGATCTTGGTTCACAGCCATTCAGAAAAAAATTGGAAACAAAGTCAGCTTCGCTGGGAGTAAGCCGTTTGCTCCACGGCTCTAAGCAAGCATGTGAATGGGAAAGCAAAAAATCCCAACGAGAAACTCCACAGTCAACCAGAGGGAAAAAAAAAAAAAGCAGAGGAACATTTGCACGGCGAAGGACAGAGCTACCTACAGTTATGAACTCATTTTCACACAGGAGGAATAGGATAGATTAACAGATACAGAAGACTGAATTTCTTCAGCGGTTACAAGAATCAAGAAGTAGCAATATACACCAAAACCACTCAGTGCAGGTTAGCGAACCCTCCAGCTTAACGAGGCAGCAGGTCAGGAGAACACACATGCGATTCCCCTACAAGAAGGCCAGACGCTGAAAGAGGAGGTGCCTTTGCAGGCTCGAAGGAGCCCCCAAAGGGCTGAACATTGCCCACGTCTCTCCGGCTTAACGAGGTCCAGGGACACGGCACAGCAATTTATAGACGAGCAACTTTGACACAGGCTGCAGGGCAAGGAGGGAGATTTCACACCAATTAGGAAATACTGTGAAGAGGAGCCGAGGCAGAGGGAGTAGAGTTTCAAAAAGCCATGCTATGCCAAGTCACTGATTGTATCTAATTGGAATATTTTAGGCAAATGAAAGCAGAAATGCTAGCGGGAATTTTGACGTGGAGAATATCGTATATTCTGTCTAAAGGGGTAGCAAAGGAAAGACAGCCAAGAGCAGTTTTCCAAACGGAGAGCCAGACAAAATAATATATTAGACCCAGTTTTTGGCAGCAGAAGCCAGACTTTAAGGGTCTCAAATACAGGCCCAGAGAATCTTTCACCTTTCCAAAGCCCCCAGTCCAATCTCCATTTAATGCCGTCTAAAACTTAGTGATCCAGCTGAATCCCCAGTTACAACGTGAAGACACCACATGATTTACCATGGAAAGATGCCAGTTTTGTTGTCAGAAGTCAAAAGCAGGGAAGACACAGGCTGTGCTCAGGTTTAGGCTCGCAGAGTTTCACATCGACATTTTCTCAGTTCCCGCTTGTTGGAGCGGGATCAGAAACCAGAAGAGTTTGGTCAACAGCTTACAATTACGCCTGGTTTCTACTTAAAACCAAATGGCCCGCACCAAACTGATTCCAGATTTGCTCTGAGGACTTGCAGCCTTTAAGGCATCAGCCAGGGGATCTGTACAAAATTCAAACTTGAGCCCAAGTCTAGGAATGGAAACATGGCTCACGGCTTTCAAAGCATCGTCAGCCTCGGTCCATCCCCATCCCGGTGCCTGTGCTGCGGGGAAGCACTGCAGCGAGCGTGCTCCAGCACGGATGTGGACAGACTGCCGTGCACAGCCCAAAAGCTACCATAGAGCCGCATACTACAGATTTCTCTCTGTTGACTTCTCCTTGGCACGTCCTGCACCAAAACAAGGGGGGAGCAACTTGAGAGCGAGGATGAAAGCAGAGACCAGCTAGATCCCAGCAACTGCTGCCCTGTCTGCTGGGCTCTCGCAAGGCAAATAGACCCCAGAAGCATCACCTCTGCAAACATGCAACGTCCACGAGCACAAAGGATCCAGATGAAGCAAAGAATTCGGGAACAAAGAGCAGGAATTTTTCTGAAGCATTTTGGTGATGTAGGGAATGGAAATATACAGCATGTTACACTACTCCAAAGCTATGCTGAATTTCTTCAAGGGCCATCCTAGATCCAGCTCCGTTTTATGATATATTGCTTTTTAGGACTCACAACTGCATTCCTGAAATAAGACCCTCGAACCCTCTGAAGATATACCAACGCTATGACTATTCCAAGATGAAGAGCAAGTTATTAATACGTAGCAGAAGCGTGTGAGTTGAAGGGGCAGGATGAGCTGCCTGCAAACAAACAAAACTATAACGTTCTATTCTGAGGCACAAGTGTGAGCGGATTGCAGTGCTGGAGGGGACCCCGTCAGACCCTCGGATACAGCCCAGTTCAACACAAGAAGCCAGAGCAAAGATGTCCAATAGTTTATATTCGGGGCACACCGAATGAGGAGGTTGAAAGTTTGCTCCTCCATGTTTTAAAATCCCCAGGACGATGTCCCCATCTTCCCTGCAGGAATCTGAAGGGCCACAGGGCGAGCCGCTGTGATTTCCGACCGACACCGTTGGCACAAGGTTAGGATTTTGGCAAGAGTGCCTTGGAGTGGCACTGAAGCGATCTTTAACTTCGGGGGCAAAGAAAGCCAAAGGAATTTGGTTTCTTGCAGGATTTGTCCCAGTAGGATGAAGTTTTCTCAATATTTGCCTGCCCAGTAGCTGAAATTATGAGTCTTTTCTCTTGTGCAAAGTCATAAAACAAAGGGTGACAGGCAACATGTTGCACTCTGAGCTTCCGCAAGAAAACGCATTGATGCTTGCCCAGACGTCAGGCCTAAGTAGACATTTTCTGCATTTCTCATTAGATTTGTTCAACCCTTGCACAGCTACAGAGCCCTGAGACTTTATTCTTTTTTAAGAAAACACTGGGCTTTGTGTACAAACGGGTCGTTGCTGGAGGTATTCCCTCTAGTTTGTTAAGTTCGTTGTGGGTCTTGGGACCCCGTAAAGGGAGAGCAGGCTCCCTTCTGCCAGAGAGTTAATCACCGGCCCAGAAAGCAGAGCTGCTGCTGACAGACGTTATTTCTCTAACCTACAGACAGAGAGGGCAGAGGGGACGGGGGAGATCAATAGACCTGGAGTGTGTGTGTAAGTCAGCGTGTCTCTGATCAGGTTTCCTCCAGGGGCTGGATCGACATTTTTTTCTTCCTTACCAGAAGAAAAAATCTCCTAGCCTGAAAGAGTAAGTTTGGGTAGAGATGTCCAGCCATAACAGAAAAAGAAAAAAAGAAGAAAAAAAAAAAAAGCATATTCTTCTCCCATTTACACTGGTGTGAAACCAAGTGATCGGTTTACAGTGCTGCGACTGCGAGGACAGATTATCTTATCATTTTACATGTTTTCATCCAGATTAATGAAGCTTTCATGCTCAAAGCATTTTGGTCAACACTCAACATTAACGTCCCATGTTTAAGAGCTTGTAAAAGCATTTGTAAAACGATGAGTAGGATTGTTATTTTTACAGCCAGGATTCCTAAGAAAATGAGTCATACGCAGCAGCACTGCCTATTTCTTTGTCCCTTCCTCTCCACCACTCCTCCCCTGAAGCTGTTGAACCTCATGGCCCATTTCAACCACAGTTGCTAAAGGAATAGACCTCAGAAGGATGTTCAGACCCTCCCAGTTCTGTAGTTTCCAGAGCCTCTCCAACACCCCAAACTGCAGCAAGGTCTCCTCAACCCTCCCCAGACCTCAGAGAGCTCAAGCAGGCATCCTCCTGGCTGCATTGCTCCAGCTCCGAACTGCATCTTGACACATTCCCATACCTACATATGGGTACTAAAGAAAACCTTGGAACCACCAGGTCCAGCTTCTGCCACGGTTTGTCCAAAGCCTTCTCCTGCCTCTGAAGCAAACCCAGCTGCTTTTCTTGCACAGACTGGTGCAAGAGCACCCTCACATGTGCTTTTTCGTGTAGCATCTTCAACTCATTCATGCTTGTAACCCTTACCGCTTTCATCCTATCCCCCAAAGTGAGCTTTTAAGACTCCCGCTCACATCCTTTTCTGAATCTTACCACCAACTTTTGGTCCCCGGCATGTTTTGCACGTCAGCGAGCACCGTTCGTCTCGTGGGTGGGCTGGCCCCCGTAGCCTGCCCTTATCTCCCCGGCAGCCGTGCTGGGAGCCGCACGGCTCAGCCATCGCAGCACTGCCTGACAGCAAGAGGGTGTCGGGGTCTGTGGACTGTAAAGGCTCTTCCTCACCAGCAAAGTGTCGTTATTCATGCAAGGCTTAAACTCTGGACATACAGATGCCAGCCACAGACCCTCAGACCTGACATTTAACATCCCAAAGCCATTTATCACTCAGCACCCTTATCCTGGTTTAAAATCCCCAAGTCACAAGGCAAACAACTTAGTGGTTCATTTTTCCGTGCTTTTGTACGTTTCTGACTGCCTTTCTCCTTCCGTCTATTCAACTGCTTCAATTAGCTTCCCCAGCGATCCCGATCTCCGCCGCTCTCCTCAGTGCCACCATTGTGTACCCACAATACCTTCGGCTCTGCCCCATCCAAGCATGTCCATGCTAGTTTCCCCATCAATTCCTCTACAATTTAGCAGTGCCATCTGATTCACAGCTTTTATATGTTCCCCGATAGCGGAGACCCCAGCGAGCTGCTCCGGCTGCCTTAGCATTTTAAATAGCTTTACCCTGAACTGGTCAGCTGAAAAGCGCTTATTTCTACAGAAAAGGAGATGACATCAGCTGATGCGGGATAACCATGACAACCTCCCCCGATCAGCAGGGCCACATGCTATTTGAATAAGTAAGCAAAGTTTAACTCTCAACAACTTTCTAGGCAGGACCTCCAGTTTTACTTGGCAGAGTGAGTGCATGTACGCCTTTGCACGCGTTTTACCTGTGCTCCCGTCAGCATTTTATGGATTAAAGACTCCTAAGATCTGGAGAAGGTCGTGGTACTGGTGAGAGGAAACCTTTCCAAAATGGCATTTTGCATTCCTACCTGACATGCAGATAAAGAGGATATTAGCCCCAAAATCCTCCTGCAATTTGTTTTCTAGCAGGCTTGCACCAGCATCAAGCAATTGACAGTTTTGCCTAAGAAATGCACTTTGGGATTTGACCGACAGGACGTCATGAATCGGGCTCCTCGCCTTAATCATCTGCTAAGAAAGCAGAGGACTGAAAGTATTTCAAAGCTTGGATTTGGATCCAAAACCACAACAAATCCATCTTCTAAGTGCCATCTTCCTACGGGAAGGGCTCCATACCCGATCGGTATTTTCTTGCTCAAAGTGGGGCGGAAACATTTTTAAACAGGCTGGTGTGCGGAATCAAGAGGTAACGTGCTGGATCCAGAGAGGTTAATTCTCCACTGCCGCAGTTTTGAAGCATGGTTGCATTCTGGAAAGCCCCACACTTATTTTCTACACCGTTGCTTTCCAACGTATAAACTCTTTATTAAAATAAATAAGTGTAGGAGGATTACCCTTCTGGATCCAGAATCTCTTACTCCCCGATTCTTCATAATGGTGTATTTATAAAACACATGTGTCCCATTTTGGGGCAATTTAAAGTTTGCCTAGTACATAAATGCTTCATTAAAACAGCTGCTCACAATCTGTTAGTATAAATATTTTCCACCCCTTTCTGATCATCATGAAAGGAGGCCAAGGCCAGAGCCGTGGATCCAAACAGCCTGCGCGTTGGAGGTGTTCACAATTTACGTTCACATACATACTTTAGGGCTTGAGCCTACTATCTGTGGCTCCCTTCCAGGCTCTGGGAACAGCTATTTTGCACCATTTGGGTCCTTCCAGATGGAGAAACCTCCGAGAGATGAGGGGAAAAAGGGAATCCAGCTGAGTTTGCAGAAGCCCTCCTGAGCATTTCTGTGCAGCAGGACTTCGCTGGGTGCAGTTACAGGGACACTTTAGTCCAGCATTGACGTGTCCATTGCCGAAAAGGAGCGGTCCCTTCCCCACCGCATGTCTCTGCCCATCTGCTCCTGCTCCAGCCCTTGCACCAGCCCTACTGTTCAGGCAGCCCAGCAGCAGACTGGATCAGGAAACTGATTCAGCTGGAAAAAAAAACAAAAATCCCCTCTTTTTCTCACCCCTGCTTCGGGTATTTCCTGCAAGTTAAAAAAATGCATCTGAGCAAAACAAAACAAAGCCACCAAACATGAAGGCTGCAGCCCAGATTGCACAGCTCCAACCCTAATAAACACTCCCAGCCTGAAACCAGCAGGTCGAATACGACTCACATACACAATGAACATCTCGTCACCTATAAACGACATCCTAATTTGAGACAAGCAGGCCCCAAGGGGTCTAGCCCGGAGCAGGGAAGTCTCCTCCTCCTAACACGTCCCTGCCAGCATTGAACAAAGACTTGTTCACTGGCCCAAAAAGATCTGTTTGACTTGGAAAAATTAATCATGCCCAGAAAGCCAGTCTCCTTGAGATCAGGAGGCTCAATTCCACCTTTCATTAAACCCCTGCCCTTCTGGAATAACTGCAACCAAGTCAGCAGGGTCACATCTGATTCATACTGCGACTGGGGATGAAACCTGAACCGCAGGCTCAGATCATTAATCCTGTTATCTGGCTGCCTCCCTGCATCAATCCAGAGAGGAGGAAGCCTCTATCGCGGTTCTGTGCCTCACGATGAAATAATTCAACTGGATTAAATCAGCTCTTTGGGTGCATCAATCATGCTATTGTCCCCAGAGCAGGAAGTTTCCTCCTCAGCCTTTCCCCACCTCTGCCCTGACCCATATTCCAAGGACTTCCCTGCACATTTCGCTCATGCCTGTATTTTGCATTTACTTACACGAGCAGCTGTGTCCTGTGAGCAAGAGCAATAAAAAAAGCTAATAAACAATAAAGTCAATAACTCTTAACGTCATATAGGGTCTAAGAAACGCAGACAGTGATGCCTAGCGATATTTTGAATGGAAGCACTTTATAACTTGCTAAAAATCTCTCCAAGTAGGGGGTGCCTTGGAGCTTTGAAACTACCACGGAGCACCTGCCTGAATTGAAGTCTCACCCAGGGACCCACATCCTCAAAAAATGTTGACTCCCGGTAACTCTGTAAGACTTAGGCAGTATCAGATGCTGAATATCTCTCCGTGGCAGCCTCGGAGCAAGGCACCAGGCACATATACTGTCCATGCGACTGCCCAGCTAGAGTCTGTGTGTAAGAGCTGGGAAACCCAGGGAGTACCAGCCTGGGCAACAGCAACTGTAGTTCTTTGCTAAAAATCACTGGAAACGTTAGGTTCTCCAAAGGAGAAGCTTTCTCTCTTAAAACTGTCTCTTGCCATGGAGATGACAGCACAATCCACGTCCCAGTTTTTGGCTCAGTTGCTATGCTTTGAGATGGGGGGAAAAAAAAAAAATGGACAACACAGGAGCAATTTTTCCCCTAACTTGTACCTTGCGGGGATGCTGCAAGGCTCCCGGGATGAGTCGGGGGCATCGACGGTGCTGCTTGTTCAGCAGTGCAGTTAGAGGTGGGGAAAAAGCATGGGAGCAGCATCACCCCTGGGATCTTTGCACCCAAAAGCACTTGTGTTCTCTGAGCAGAAAATACCTCCTCCTTCACAAAATGAGTCCAGAGCCCTCTCTGCTCCTCACTAACCCCCATCTGAACTCACAACAGGGAATTAATTGCTTCTGTTTAGCAGAGACACAGGGCAAAGGGACTCTGGGGGAGGGAAGCAAAAGTGATCAGAAAGGATCTGTTGTTGGGCTACATAGGATTTGGAATCTGGACATGTGAACTTTACAGTAACAAAATAAGGCTTTCCATCGCATTATTTACTCTCCCGATACAGAGATAAACCATCACTTCCTTGCATTACCCTCTTCCAAGTGAGAGCAGTGAGAAACACGACAAAAAAGCATTCCCATTTCAATTCATGCTCTTTTTCCCCCCCTCCCTCTCACAAACACACATTTGCTTTGAGCCTCAGGTTAACAAAAACCACAAAGCCCCACTTAGCCAAAACCACAACATTTTCCTTGATTTGGGGTCAAAACTGACGAGTTCTGCCTGTTTTCCTCCTGCAGCCATCAATCTTCTCAGGTTCACTCTCAGAGCACCTCAGTTATACTGAAAAGTTCACAGACCTGGCACAAGTTTAGGATTTATTATTAAACCTGCCAGATTTCAGGTTTGATTTATGACTCTTTCATACAGCCACGTTATCGAGTAGAGACAGGCCCTGCAGTGCATGCTGTGAGGCGTTCATAAAGCTATAAACTTTGAAGCCAAAAGGGACCACTTAGGTCTGGTCTGACCCTCCGTATAAATGCAGAGCAGCCACCCGCCAGGAACGGGGCTGCAGCTCTTAACAATACTTTTATATTTTCCGTTTCTGCACCTCTCTGTGGTTTCTAGAGGCTGCTTGCAGCAGAAAGGACCCCGTGGAGCAAAGCAAGAGGGGAGGGACCCCTCGCCGCGCCCTCAGTTCTCCCGTGGCTTGGCAGGTTTCTGCAGCGATGCTGAACGCTGCGAGGAGAGCGCAGGAAGGTGAAGCTGTTCCTCTTATCAGGTTGTGAGTTACAGACTCTCTCCCCCAGTCAGAGCGTTTCAGCTCCATACATGATCATGGCATTGCTTTTTTCACTTCGGTTCAGAAGAACGGCAGCCTTTTGCATTCAGCAATAAGCCTCCCTCCCCCCGGTGCCCCCCGGGACACCCCTAACGCACAGGGACGGGGCAGGATTCCTGCTGCAGTACACCAGCTCCGCTGCTGTTGGGCACCTCCCTTCTGGACCTGAAAGTCACCACTTCAGGCGCTTCCCCAGGATTACAGAGGTGGGGAAGGGCTGTCCACACACAGCCCTGTCCTTGAAGACCTGCTTGCAATCCCTCCACCACCACTCCGCACGGACTCGTGCCCCTCCGCGGGCCCCGCCACCCCTTCAGCTCAAAGCCTCACCATGCGTCTCCCTCCTCCTGCAGCCCCCCAAAACCTCTCCGCACACAGAGTCTCAGTCTAAAGCTGATTCCCCCAGCCCAGTAACTTGGAGGGAGCTCTTCTTCGAGCCAGGTCGAGAGGCAGCTGCAACACAGCGGGATGGATCAAGCCCCACAAGTCACCAGCACCGGCTGCTCCGCAGCAGCGGGGACCCAGTGCTGCTGCCTGTGGGGCTAGATGCCGGAGAGCATCATAGAATCACAGAATGGTTTGGGTGGGAAGGGACCTTTAACAGCCATCTAGTCAAACCCACCTGCAAGTGAGAAGGGACAACCTCACTAGATCAGGTTGCCCAGAGCCCCATCCAGCCTGACCTGGAATGTTTCCAGGGATGGGGCTTCTACTACCTCTCTGGGCAACCTGTTCCAGTGCTTCACAACCCTCATTGTGGCTGCATCCCCGCAGCCTTAAAGAGATCTGCATGAACAAGCGCTCGGTGTTCTCCAGTATAACTCCCCGCAAGCCTCAGGGTCTCTGCGAATGAGCAGAGCTGTTACCAGCCTCAGTTCACCTACGCACTCGCTACCTTAACCGCAACTGGGACCTCAAAACTCTCTATTCCTTTGCACATCCTCCCAGAGAGGCCTGAGCTGGCATCGAACATCATCTGCAACACCTCAGCCATAGCATTTAGTTATCCCGTGCTGGCACCAGCACAGCCCTAAGGACCAGGAACTGCTGGAGCAAGGGGTGCCCAAGGGCTCCCGGCCAGCGGCGCTGGACGCTGCAGAGGAAGGCAGGAAAAAACCCCTTGGGATTCCTGCCAACATAACCCATAGCAGAAATAAAAATTGGGACCAAGCAACATTAACCCAGAAGACAAACCTCCATTTCTGTGAGCTTCCAGAGGTCTCGGAGAGATTACAGCAGTGCGGAAAGGAAATAGTAAAAGGCACACACAGGAAACCCTGACGTTTTGTCGCTAAGCCGTACATCCAGCATAAAACAGTGAATACTTTTTTCTTGGATTTGCAAGGTGACATTTATATTCTTTTTATATATTTTATGTGTATATACATATATAATAAATATAATTTATTTATTTTACATTTTAAACTCCAAAGATGTCAAAGGCAATCTGCAGAGACGAAGGGCAATTTACTGCCAAGGTTTTGGGAGCAGTCCCAGGGGCCCCATTTGCAGTTATAACAACCCATTTTATCTTCTGCGCAAGCAGGAAGGGGGGGTGTAGCAGAACGGAGAGGCGGAAGTTAAGTGCTGGCAGTGAATCAGATGATGTATATTAGGGAGATAATAAGCAGAGATTACACACTTGGCAACTGTTTTGCACCGTGCCCTCAGTTTATAAAGCTCAGGTTCCCCCGCGGGATTACTTGCCATCCCATAATGCCTTAGGTAGTTTAGTCTAAAAGCACATCCCGCCAGGAACACCCGGTGCGGCCGAGCCGCCTTGTGCTCTCCCCTTTCGGTTTCGGTGAAACTCTCGTCTTCGGTAGAGGTTGAGCACAAGGCCGGCGAAGCACTTCAGCCCCAGCCCTTCACAGCTTCCGAGGACTCTAAGTGCTGCACATCCGGCACTCCGAGTGGGTGGTACGCCCCACTGCCAAGTTTGCATGTTGAATAGTACCATTCCAGTGCTACTTTTGTTTTTTTTTTTTAAAGGCAAACAGCTGCATGGCGAACACCCGCAAGAGCTCAGCAGGAGCCATCGCCTCGCACCAGAGCGCTCCTGGCCGGGGCACACGGCAGCCGGCTCAGGTCGCGGCATCGTGTCCAACGCAGCGCAAACTGTTCATTTTGACGTGGCTCAGAATAGACAGCACTGGACGGGGTCTTCGCCAACCCACACCCTTGCATTAAAATCCCTGGAAGCCTGGCAGAATGCTGTTTCCGATTCAAAGTTGCTGACATGAAGAAATTCTTGAGTGTTGCTTAGTGGAAAAGCAAAACCATGACCCATTCAAAGCTTTTTCTACACTTCCTCGTTCACTTGAAGACAAGATGGCCAAAGCTTTAGAAGTTACCCAAGTGAGCTCCAAGTGTTGTATTTCATTTCTCAGTACAGCGAATCTCAGCCCTGGCTCCCTATAAAACTTCAAAAGCTTCAAAGAACAACACTTGACTCTAAAAATATTTGCTGCCTTACCACAGTGAGTCACTATTTTTATTCCACTAGACGGTCACAAACTTCTGTTTGTTTTTGCAGACACTCTCTGGCTTCTTGCAAGCATCACTCTGCCCTTTTGCTTTGGCACTTGAAGGTTTTCTTGCGGCAACCCACGGTGCCGTGTGCTCACTAGGTAACAGCTAAATCCGTCAGTGGTAACAGACCTGCGGTAAGTGTGGGACCAAGGAAAATATTGTCCCTCCTCTGCCATGAGGTTTGTCCACCTGGTTGCCTGCACTAAGGTCTTAATTAAGTCAGGTACAGCTGCAGGAGAAAACGTATGAATCAGCAACCCCCTTATACCACCAAACAACTCAAAGCACAGAAAGTGTGGGAGGCAGGGAGGAAAAACCCAAAACAATCATTTTTAGTAATGATTTTTTTTAGGTAGTGTTACCCCAACTACCCAAACCAGGAAAGGAATCAACAACAGCATCTCCAGCAACCAAAGCTGGGTCTCTCCAATATGTATGCTAAAGCTCAATTAAGAGATGCCAAAACCAGGAGCTGAATTTCTTTGGCCAGCATCGGGAGGAAATATAATTAGATGACTGGAATAGACACTTTTGGACCTAAATTGGGTAAAACCATGAAAAATGCTCAAGTATTCACTTCAGCATGTGCTGAAACACATTGCTCAAGAGTTATAATTTAGACAGATACTGGACTAACACTATTTATATATTAAAATCCTTCAGCTATTACTCATCTCTTCTTAGTTCTCTAGCTGCATGGCTTAATGAGTTTTGTCCCAAATACATCCACATTCTCATCTGTTCTGTGCATTAATTCTCAAAAGGAGCTTCAGTAGAGGATTTCTTATCTATGCATTCATCAGTTCAAACTCCCTAGTGAGGTCATTTCCGAAGTTTTTAATAAAAAGAGACTTTTGATTCTTGGGGTCATGTTGCAAATTATATCTTCACTAATCTAGCAGAGGTCAAAAAAGAAGTTGGAGTCAGAGAGCATCTCTGATTCCTCAGCACACGTGTGTCTCCAGGCTTTTAAAAATATACAGGCCTGCTGTTATAAATAGAGCATTCTTCTCTAAGGTCAAAAGCTTACAAAGTCCAGGAAAACATCCCCTTATTTATTTTTATAATTATTATATGGGTTTTTTCCCTCAGAATAAGGGTGCACTAAACTGGGACAAGGGTTGCACTCGGGGGCAGCATTTCACCCTGGCTATTTTTACATCGTCGGAGGGTTAACGTGAACATCGGTGTCATTTCCTCTGTCAGACGCTTCAGCAGCACATCACCGAGAACGGCAGCTAGCTATTTATTCAAGAAGAGAACAAGAGCACAGAAATCAAGAGTGAAGATGAACAGTTTTCCACTGAGCCCTTTTCAAGGACACAAACACGGGAAGGTGTCGTGGTAGGGCAAATCCTGTGCTTGAGGCTGTGGCCAGTTCTTACACTAAAAGGTGCTCAGACACGTAGGAAACAGCAATTGCCTCACACAGATGAGGCTCTTCCACGTCCACAAGCATGGCTGGACTGACCGATCAGGGACACAAAAGCAGAGAGCAGTTTGGACCATGGGAAAGCACTCTTCAGAAGTACTCTTATTTTCTCACATCCCTACTCAGTAAACACGTGCTTTAAGGTAAACTTACGCTCGAGTTGTCCTTCAAAGAACAGGAAGTTTCACCTATTTTAGCAGGACAAATTTTGGGGTCACACTTTGTTGAATCAGGGTGCCAGCTTGCAAGTTCGACTGCGCGTTGTGGAACGTGCAGCCCAACAGGACCATAGCCCTACTGCAAGGCCTTGGTTGGTTGCTATCAATCTGCAAATAATCCCCCAAGCCAGCAGCAGCCCACCCTCACCGGTGTTACACTGCTCACATGAGTATTAAGTAGTAATATCTACTGAGTAACTACACAAAGACAACAAACCAGACACTATGTGGAAAGAAAACCAAGAGGTCAGTCAATATTTGAGATGTGACAAGACTAAGGGATCCTTTGAAAATGTATTTCTTCACATAATGTGTCTGCTTGGTTCTCCAGGTGCAACAGTCCCTCTGCCGTCTCCAATACTTGGTGATTTCCTTGGGGAGGGAGGAAGAGAATGACCTCAGTTAGCTCTCTAACTGGCCTTACTCTGGAGTGCTCTCGTACAGCAATTCATGCCTCTACATCTCAGATCTCCCCTTTCTGGTCAGTTGAAACTCTGCACGGAGACAACTCCTGTGAATGTGTCCCCAGGTTCTGCTTGGAGGGCTGCAGAATGAACAGGACAATGCATTTGCATTGTACACAAATCCAGGTTTTATAAAGAAAATTTAGTTCTTCCAGGGATCACCAGACCTGCAAACAGAACCTGAAGTGTCTAGAAATTGCTTTAGCTCCTACTCTTGAATAGTTAAGATACAAAGCCTGTTTTTTTTCAAACAAATCCATTCATAGGGGTCTGTCATAGGGTTGTTCATGGGGTTTGACCATTATATTGTCTTTGGGTTCAACCTAAAATAAGGGAATACAAATCAGATAAAAGATGCCATCTCCTTTTATCTTACTATCACTGCTGTGTCAGGCCAAGCTTGGCAATCGCTGATAGAGAGGTGGTGGGACCTTTGAAATAAGTAAAGCATGTGCACTCTTCCAAGAGAGCAGGAACAGGACAGCGTAGGTTTACTGAGGGACACATTACTGTGCTGACCTACTAGTTAACTTGAGGTTTAAAAGTCTCTTTTGGAACAGCACAGGGAAGGCTTAAATGCTTTTAGGACCTCAGATTTCGAGGAGCTGCTCTACAATGTGATAATGTACATGCTTTCTCCAAGCTCTTCTGTTCCTGTATCGACGCCAGGAGATTAAAAGGGTGTTGAGTGGTGCTGAGCCTCTTGAGGGGTCATTAACATCACGTGCAGTACTGGAGCTATTTTCACTGGCTCAAGCCATCCTCGCCTGCTGATGAGCAGGCAGGGGTTAGAGGAAGTTGCTGTGGTCATAGAAACACGTACACCCCTCAGGGTCTATCTTTCCTCTCCTTTCTCCGGGACACCTTAGGTCTCTCAGCCAAGCCCAAAGCCATTTTTCCAAAGCCCTGAGCAACATCTCCTCCCGGTTGCACTGCCCACCATCACGACTGCTTTGGAACTGCAGTAGCAATGCAAGGACTGCATTTGGGGAGCTATCCTAGTGGAGTCCTTGGCAATATGCACCACGTGTGAATTTTACCAGTCCCAAGACCAGTGTTCATTATTCATAAACACGCCACCTCCTTTCACATGCTCAGACAACTTCCCCCTGAAAGCACTCTCAGCTTTACACAACCCCAGAAGCTCAGTTGTTCCACAAAAGTTAACACCCAAGGGCAATATAAATCTAACGATGTGTGCAATAGGCAAATGTGGAAGCGAGGTGCTTTTCCCTACCCTCCTCCTGCACCAGTTCTGCCCTGGCCGGTCCCTCCCATGTTAAGCTAACTCAGCTGGCAAGGAGCATGGCTCCCAGGCTTAGATTCAGTCCCTGTATTGGAAACAGTGGGATCCATCCCCACCGGTACTTTTGCCAAGGGTCACCTTAGTGAGGTCTTTCCAAATTATGTTCTTGCACTAAGCACAACAGCAATGGTAGGTATGCCACTGCCAGTACCACCACGCGTGGGAGAGAGATGAGGTGGCACCTGCCTGTCGAGAATCTCAGGAAGCAAAAACCATGAACAGCCACTGTGAACAGGTATGGGGGTAGGAGAAAAAACAAGACGTACAGTAAGAGCAGGGCTCAAAAAGACCTGCCAGGGCAAAGCAAAAAGCTGCTGCCAGAGCATCCCCACAAGCAGCTCTTGGCCCAAGCTCAGCATATCCCATAGGACAAGTTTCCACCCAAGGGCAGGGTGAGTCTCACCCTGGGGACAGGGGGGTCCATTCCCCCACAAACTTTATAGCCTTGACTCTTTCCAAGCCTTATTTGTCCTCTCTGCTAAGCACCGACAGCACCCATGTCAGCACCATGGCACCCTGCTCACAAGGATGGGTGGTACTGTGGCATGGGGTTGGATAAAAGCTCTTTAGTAGCGAGCTGCTCCTTGAGACTTCACCTTGACATATCTACAGTGTGTTCTCTACCAAAGACTTCCAAAATCCCGCAGTCTCTCCCTGGCATTTTATCTCCTTCCATAGCCTGGCCTTTCTGCATGAGTGAGGCAGACAAAAAAAAAGACAACCTTTCCCTCCCCTTTCTGAGCAGTGAGTCCAACAGGAGATCAAAGCGCACAGTAACGTAGCCCACGGAATAATAAAAGTCAACGAGAACAGTGTGCTGCTGACGGGGGAGTTGTGCCGTGCCGCAGCGGGGAGGAGGGCCCAGGCGAGCTGAAAGCTATTCGCTGGAGCTGAAGAGACCAGACAGAGGGCAGGGGAAGAGGGACCTCTTGTCTGTTTTAAGAAAGTTCTTATTTTTAAAGAGGGCCCATGGATTAAGCTACAAAACCAACAATACAAATATTTGCAGGGCCAAACTCAGCAATCCCTTACCCAAGAAAGTTTCCCACTGGCTTTAATAGGTACTTTGCCTTCCTCTAGGCAGACAGCCCCTTGCCGCCATGTCATTCTGCACTGTTGAGTGTCATTGCTTCCCCACTGCATGGACGCTTGGCCTTGCATCTGGAGCTGCTTCACAGTTTTGTGCGTCAGTTCCCCTTTCTAAGCTTCCCTCAAACAGGGCTTGTGTAGGTGGAAAAGCCTTTTGGAATCTCCAAATGGAGAGCAAGAGGAAAACAGAGCATGGACTGTGGAAGGTGGCAGATCCAAGTTGATGGTCCTTCCTCTGCTTCACCCTCCTGTTTGCTTACGGGAAACCTCAGTTCATTCCAGACTGGGAACGGTTGGCCATCAAGCAAAAAGCAATGGAACAAGAACAGTTATATAGCCCCAAACCCCTCCCACCATCAAATAGGAAAGAAAAATCAAATTGCATGACAGAGTCAAAAATAACTTCCCAGTTAGCAAAGACAACAGCCCAGTCCCCACCTCTAGCAAAAGGCATCCTCTCGGCCACACTTGCTTAATTCCACATGAATTTCTCATCTCGGAGGGGAGGAAATGAAAGCTCCACAGCTACCAGCCAAAGCGAAGGGCTAACGGGTTAATGAGCTCCCTCCAGTACGGCACACGGAAAGGAAGCAAAGTTTTCCTTGGCCCGCTGTGGATCCCGGGAGATTTGCTGCACCAGAGAAAGCCCTTCTGTATTCACCTTCCTTCTGCAACCTCTGCTACCATCACACCAAGCATGTGGGGAACGGAACAAGTGAGCAGAAACACTGGAATGACAACCCCTGGCCAAAGGATGATAATTAGATCAAGATCTCATGAGCACACATTCCTCACAGTTGCAGAAGCAGCTGGGGCTTTTGGAAAGCCGAGGCCACTCCAATAGCCATCCCATCTGGCCAAAGCAAGTGTGGCCTGGAGTGACGGTTCACCGCTGCCACAAAGGCTAACCAGTGGGTTGAAAGACCCCAGAGAGCCAACACATAACTGCTTCACTTGCTCTGAGGAGGAACCCAGCCCCGCTTCTGTCGCTCTGACAGAAGGTTGGAAGCAGAAACACCCAAACAAAACAAACTCCAAGTCTGAGGCTGACCTTATGATTTGGACAAAGTTCAAGCCATCTCCTGTCCCTCCCTCGCAGGAGGAACACAAGGTCCTCAACACAGCTTTGGAGGCCCCACCACCACTCGCAGCAGCCACACCATGATCAGGGTTTGGTTCCTGGCATCCACCCGGGCCTCTGGTCTCAGATTCAGCACATGAAGCAACCAGCCCAAAGCTGAACCAGCCAGACTCAAGCCAATCCTTTACTGAGGTTTGAAAACATCAAGCTAACCTTCTCTTGCCATGCTTTATTTCAGCATTTTTGCACATCTCTGCATTTTGTTGGCTTTGGCATGTACCTGAAGCCATAATAACACAAGAGAAGCTGATCTCTTCATCCCTCCACTCTGGCAAAACCAAGGAGCAGTGGAAACCTCATACAAGTTGCTTCTAATTTTGTGAAGTTTCCAGATCTCGGTCCAGACCACGAGCTTCTAATGAGTTTGGATAAACTCTGGATAATCCTCTGAACTTTCAAGTGCCTCAGGAAAACAGAGTCAAATACAGTACCTGGGACTTTGAAAGGTGCCTCAGAGTGAGGTACTCCTGGAACAGCACAAGGATTAGAGATGTGATATCTTTGCATCTCCATGACTGCACCCCAGCCCTTCATTAAAGTTAAAAATTTAAAAAAAAAAAAAAAAAAAAGAAAATACACACACTTTGTTACTAAACTGATGGGAAAGAAAGGTAACCCAAATTCTCCCAGTATATACCAGCCTAAACCTGCAGGGGAGTTCACCGAGGCACACCAGAAAAGTCAGAACAGATTTATCTAGCAGGTTTAAAGAAGGGAAAGGATGAATGACAGCTCCTTTCTTGAAAGGGAAAGAAAAGAAACATTAACTCCTGGTGTCAAAATGCTGTAAAACTGGCTTTTGACTCAGCACAGCATAATGCTGCTTGTAAATGGGGTAATTGGTTTGTGTGAGGTCATGAAATTAAGCATGCCTACACTTGTCCATCCCCTGGAGCACTCTCAGCTGCAAGAGAACACGATGCAGGTACAGCACAGGTGAAGGTAAAGAGATTCATGTTCCATGAAATGCATTAATCAAGGCTAAAATATATTTAGCTCTTCACATACTTAAATTTATTCATAACTGATAGCTTGAAATTCCTATATACTTGCAGAGGGACATTGTGCCCATTAGCTCCGTCTTCTTTCTTCAAAATGTAGCACTCAGCAAGCACACACAGTTCCCTCCTGCTCCGCAGCCACCTTTCCCGGTTAGAAGTACTTAACAGACCCAAACTTCATCAGCACTGAGCGTTCAGCAGAGAGCAATACTGTACTGGAAATAAGACAGACAGATGTTGGAAGGGTGGCAAAGGATGGAGCACGAAGCACGCAATGTGGTTCAAACATTTAGACACTGGGAGAACTGCTGGAATCCCTTCTGTTTATGTTTCCAGACATCTCCATCAAGCAGGGGGTAATTAAACACTACAGCAATTGGGTGATAGAATGATTTATTTCTAAAGCACCCTCACAGCCTGAGGCTTTGGGAAGCACATGGAGACATGAACCTTACTCCGAGGAGGAGAAAGAGCAGCGCTACATGCAACCCCAGCTGAGGGCAGGCAGAGGTGCAGGAAGGAGGAGCAAGCAACAGGCCAGCCCAGAAAGGTGACGTAGCTCTTTGTTTCGCTGGCAGCTCAGGCTCTTTAATCTTTGCAAGAGTTGTTTATGAGTTCAGGGAGAGATGGGAGTGCTGCCAAAAAATTGAAATATATTTTTTAAAAAAATCACATATTCCGATATGAAGCGTCCCACTTAAAAAGCAGAGTCCAGCATAGAGAACATGACCACTGATGAGTACACAAAAATGAGAGCATCAAACCAAGATGGAAGAACTTGCCCAGGGTCACCATGGCAGGTCTAGGGTAGAGGCAAAGGTTTGGGGTTTTTTTTTTCTCCAAACTTCTGTCCATTTAACAGTTGCAGTTCTCCAAAAGTGACTGCTCCCTGTGTTCCCTGGCTTTTGAGAGAGAAGAGACCAAGGGGAAACATAACAGTGCTCAAGCACAGGAGAGCTGTGACAAGAGAAACAGGACTCAAGCCAGAAAGAAGCAGCAGTAGGGGCAAAGGCTGCAGCAGGGGAGATTGAGGATGGCCATTAAGAAAGGCATTTCTACCACCACGATTTTGAGGCTTGGAGGTCCAAGAACATGGATGACAAGGGACCTTTTGGCTTCAGGAGGAGCTAACTGGTCCCTGCAAGTCTTTTCTGGTCTTGCTTGTCTCAAACTCCTCCCCTGCAAAATCATGGAAGTGGGAAAATGACAGCAGCCTGTCCGTCTGAAAGACACGGAGAACCAAAGACATCCTGCCCTGTCATGGAGGAGGTCAGGAGAGCAGACCCTCAAAGCCAAGGACCATGGGAATTCAGCTTTGCATTCAGTCCTGCTTCACAGTCCGTTTATTTTACATGTTTATTTAACATCTACATGAATCAAGGCAATATTATTTCATAAAAAACAGAAAACTTGGCTTCACTTATTCAAACATTTGGACAAGGAAGGAAGAAAGCCCAGCTCAGGACTTGGCTGGTTTAAAGAATAGGAATATGCAGTTATTACCCTGTTGTCAGTGGTTCAAAACCAGCCCGGTTGGAGGAACTGAATGAGATTGCCATCTGGCAGTTGTTTGGGGAACCTCCCTAAAAGAAGTCATGGCCTCAGCTCAGATCCAAGTAGATAAGAGTCCTGCAAGGACAGGGAGCAAGGCAGCACCTTAATTTTTCCTGGAGAACAAGGGAAACCATGGACCTTCTGGACGTGTGAGCGTCCCAGCATGAAGGTGCTTAGGCAGCTCTTGCAGCGTGCATTTGTGACTAAAAAGAAAAGTCGGACCTGCACTGAGCCCGTTCAGACCCACCACGCCTGGCATCTCCCAAAACACGTAAGTGCCCAGAATAACAAAGACCCAGAGCAAGGGCTGGTCAGGAAAAAGCTGCTAAATGCTGGAGGATAATACCAACAGCACGAGGTCATAAACTAGAGCTGCCAAGTGCCTTTAAACAAACTAGAGTTGTTGTTTTCTCCCTGTCCCCTGAGAAGAACATTAAACTCCAAGGCAGCTGCAGAAGCCTTATTTCTCTAGCAATTCCCAAGGCAGCTACCATCTCCTGCCTTTAAATCAAGGCTGGATGGGGTTTTGGAAGACACGCTTTTGTCAAATGCAAGTTATTGGGTTCAATAAGGGTTGAAATTCTCTGGCCTGTGCTGTACAGGAGGTCACAGCCTGGGTGATTTAAAATCACTTTTGGTCCCGATATCTGTGAAATAAACCTACGAAGTCTCCCGTATTAGAAATGAAAGAATAAACAGCAGCCAATAATAAAATTGTCTAATAGAGACAGCCTTTGCCCACAGAACAGCCAGGAGCAAAATGAAGGCTCTTTGGCTTTGCTCATTAATCACAAGGACTCGAATTCATTACTAAGGTCTTTTATCCTACTTTCCAAACAAAACAAGGTTTATGGAGTCACGCCGTATGCACATTTCATCATATCTAGCATTTGAGCCTGTTATCCGCTTTTGACAGGGACTAGAGATCCGAGATATTAACTTACTTCAAGTTTGGCAGAAGAAAGAAAGTAGGTAGAAGGAAAAGAGCTCAATTAATGTTCCCAGTGAAAGAAAGGCAGTAGCATAAAAATCAATCCTTCGCACGCCAGAAAAATCTCTTGGGGCGGGGGTAAGAGGTTAGGGATGCCCCCCCTCCGTGGGGAGGAAAAAAGCTTTGGTCAGGGCTGTCGTACCCTGAGGAACCTACTCAGGCAACATTTCTTACGAATCTGGATTTTCTAGCATCTAAGGAGGAAAAAGTTCATGCTGCAGTTTTAATACAATTAATAAAACTTGAACAAGCCACCAGACGCCAATCAACAGTAAGCTGAGCTCTAGCAGTTCCAGTACTCCCAGAATGACTTTTATTTATGGTTAATAAGCCACAGCACGGATGGCAGAGCTTCAGAGCGGCTCACAACCCTCCCCATCACACGGCCTACAGTACGGATACCCCCGGGAGTACCCATGGGCTGGGGCCAGAGCCATTGCAGCCCCCTATATACACGCTCCTAATGAGCAACAGAGCTGTCTGTAGGGCTTCTATAGTCTCCATCAAGACAGAACCTAATTTAACAGTTTATTCTCTCCATATTCTGCTGGGGAGGGGGTCGGGGGAGGAAAAAAACCAGACCCAGTGCCATTTAGAGCTTCCCACTTGTTGGTTATTGTTGTAGTTTTACTCCTGTTGCTCAGGCACCCTATGCAGAAGACAGAATGTAAGGAATTCCTGCAATGACCTCATCCTCCCGGCTGGCAGGCACTGCTCTCACTGCGTCCTCGGGTGGAATTCATCGTGAATATGGCTTTTGCTTATGTCCTTGTATATGCAACACCAGTGACATCAGTGCAGCTGCGGGAGCAGGGATTGCTCGCTAGCAGCGATTGCAGACACCCAAGAATGTGAAATGACGATTTATATAATCCATACACCTACATATACATATAATCCTATACCAATTTCACCCCCATCCCTGTACCTTTTAGCACTAAAACTTAAAATATCTGTTTTCATACAAAAATCAGATATAGCTTTGTTGTAGTTTTATTAGTTTTAATCAGGGATGACACCACAGCACATAAAAATTACTTCTACATACCTAGATTCACCACAGCCTTGACTAGAAACCCCAGCGAAATCAAAGGATTAAATGCAACTTTCTGGCATAAATCCAGAGTCAGGGAACCTGTAGGAAAGCCCCGTGTTTGGTTTTGACATGCCGATCACCCAGGATAAATAGATGTCAGCTGGTGCAGGTTCACCCCAGGGCTTTGCTGTAGTTAGCAGAGGACAAGCGCATTTCAAGAACAGAAACAAAGAGCTCTTAAAAAATGAAGATTTTTTAAAAATATTAGAAAAATATTAAAACCCATGCCTGACCTGTACCCTGTGATTACTCCACAGTGGATGCTATATTTATTTTCCAGACATAACATTGCTCTGCATCCAACAAACTTCATATTTGAGCACCTCTGAAATCCCAATAATTTGGGGTGTTTATCTGACTAGAGGCAATTTAATGAATCTGGCTGTGACTGCTGATACTTGTCATTTTTGCAGGTTTTTTCCATCAACTTGTAATACCATTTGCTTCCAGTTGGGGCAAAATCCAGTTTCCTTCACACCAAATCATCTGGATCAGCCTT
Organism: Phoenicopterus ruber ruber; assembly: GCA_009819775.1. Taxonomy (NCBI): domain Eukaryota; kingdom Metazoa; phylum Chordata; class Aves; order Phoenicopteriformes; family Phoenicopteridae; genus Phoenicopterus; species Phoenicopterus ruber. Next base: position 4,023,560 of record CM020232.1, read on the forward strand.
CAGAAACCCGTTCTGGCCAGCTACTATGGAAAAAGCTGGGTTCACCTGGAACTAATGAATGAGTAAAATAAACTGTGAATGAGACAGACAGTAGTAACTATTTCCACGGAAAAAATCCAGCATTTTAACAACCAGGTGCCAGAATCAGCCCATAATCCTCCTCCAGGCTGGATACCAGGCTGAATCACCCGCTGCAACAGCACAGTCCTTCCTTATTACCAAGTTTTCCCTTACCTATCCTAAGCCAAGTTTTTTTTTTTCCTCCTGATGTTTCTCTCATTTGGGCTCTCATTCCTGCATCTGTAAAGGTCAGTAGGAGAATCATACCAAGGGCGTTATATTAAGACGCTGGATTTGAGAAACCAAATGATTTTCCTTCCTCGAGCTCCTCCACGTGCAGAGCTTTGCTACACTGAACGCTGCTCTGCGCAGCCCACAGCCCGGCAGGTGCCGTCCGCTGAGGCTGGCACGTTTTTCCGATAATTTATTCCTTTACTAGGTTTCAAAACATATTTAAAATCCAGCTGACGTGACTAAATTATTGATTCCACATCAAGGTGTGGATTTACGGCTTGTTTTGAGAGCTGCAGGGTCTGATTTTAAATGTGCTCTCTGTGCATTTATACTCACAGAGGAAATTAAAAGCTCTGGGGGAAAAAATAATTAAAAGAAAAATTAATGGAAAATGAAAAAGATAGTTTTACACGGGTTCTAGCACTGCTGAGAAATCGTCCCTTTGCCAATGTATGCTTCTTACGCAACAGGTCAGGGTTATCACCCCCATCTTGCCCTACATCTCAGGCGCTGAGGAGCAGCACACCCATGCACGATGCCCATCACAGAGCCACGATCATATAGCAAAATCTCGTCTGCCGGTCCCTTGCCGCTCCAGCTCGGCCGTCTCACTAAACATACGTGCCCTCGTTACTCTACAAAAAGAGCTGCAATAAGCGGAGTAAACTCCAAACATCCACTTTGCAGACCTCTGGCCAGGGCCAAGGTCACGTCTGGCTGGCACGCACTGGGGCTATGCGCGGGCAGACCGTTGCAGCAGTCCGGGAACCAGGGCTTGGATTCAAACTAGAAAACAGCAAGAAACTTTCAAGCCAAGAACAACAATACAGCTGGGAACGGTGTGATGCTTTACACTGAACAAACACGAGCTAATTTATCAGAGCATTGACTCCAGCTCCTTTTCAAGATAGCACTGGCGGCACCTTTGAGCAAAGGCAGACAGAAACAGCAGAGGAGAGGGTAGGTAGGGCACAGAGGGGGAAATTCAACCAAAATAGCCTTTTAGCGTGAATTAGATTAAACCAAAACAAGAACAGAGGGCAAAATGCTTCGAGCTCCCTTTGAGCTTTGTCATTGACTGCAGGCACAGTGCAGTAACCCAACGGATCTGGGCACAGGACAGGCACTAGGATAAAGCAAGCACAAAACCAAGACATAGAGAGATATATATATATACACCCACACTGCTCTGCCTGACTGTGCCAGGGTGCTGGACACACCTATCCTTTAAAAAAAGTACAGCTCAAAGTCATTTCAACTTGCTGTAGGTCACTCCTATGTTTAATTTTATCTTGGTTTTAGTTTGCTCTGGTACTATTCTTGTACACAAGTTGGTTTGAGTATAGGAGGACTCCACACAAATCTCTACCGAGTGCGTTTACAAGTGAAGAAGGAAAAGCAAACAGAGCTGCCAGATTTCCAGTGTCACAACCCCTGCCCTTTCCTACCATCGGTCAGAGGAGCAGCGTGAGGCATCAGAAACCTTCAGACATGGCCCATTTCTTGCAAAACTTCTTTTGCCAGCTCCAACATTCCCGTAAGTATCAGGAAATCTGGGTACTTATCCAAACCACGTCTCCAAGTCTCTTTTTCTGGCGATTTCAATGGGATTACAAGGCTGTCAGTTAACAACTGAGCGATTGAGGTGACTTGTCCACACGCTCAGCTCGGCTCCGCCTGTGCCACCTTCTCTCTCAGTCACAAGCCCCTTTGGGCACCGCAGGGACACGTCTCTTACTGCTGGGCTTGTATTTGTGCCTAGTCAAAGCAGAATGTGATAAAAAGAATAAAACCTCTACTTCTTCTCACTACTTGGGAATTTTTGCTTCTTCAACAGTTCCTTTATTATTTCACCAAGTCACCCGTATCTCTTTACAAGTAAATGTATGCTGCCCCTTCATCTCCACGAGGCGGGTGGGGGAAGAAAGAACACTGTTTTCTCTCTGCGGTATCAGTTTTCAGTGTGACACACAGTTCACTGCAAAAACCAAACAGCCCTAATGAGAGCGGTTGTGCAGTTGCTGCACCCGGTGCCAGTTACTCGGCTCCCGTGAGCAGCACCGAGCCCTTCGCAGGCTCAGCGCCAAAGGGAGCGGGGAGCAGGACCCGTCCCCCATCCCTTGCAGCTCCCACCATCACCCCCAGCGGGTCCTCCTCGCTGGGGGACAGTACGTGGGAGCTCTGTGCAAACCCTGCCGCGACTCGCTGCGCCGGGGTCACTGCACCCACTGCTGTGTTTACACCACATCAAGGGGTGGAAAAATGATGCTGTGTGACTTTACACCCAGCGCGGCGATGCTCCAGGGACCTCGATAAAACCGTTTTCTAAATTTGGACAGTGTTTGGATGGCAGGAGAGGCCCAGGAGATTTCATGAAGTGCCTCGGGCTGGGGTCAGCCCTTGCAAGGGCAGTTAGGATGTCCCTACACTGCGGGGCAGACACGTCCTAAGGAAGCTGCAAGAGGAGTAGCAACCTAAAAAGACTCTATCCACAGAGCTGGGCAAGCAAACCCCACGGACATTTGGAGCATCTCCTTCAATCCCATTGACTGCAATTATGGCATCCGCATCCCAGGGATGTTGCTGGGCACGGGAGAACTTACCCAAAGCACCACATTTCCCTGCTTACCAGAGGCGGGTCTGAGCAGGCACCTTCACATGCTGCTGAAGGAGGATCCCAAGGAGGAATCCGCTCCAAAGGAGCGAGCTGTAGGTTGCATTTGGTCCTGCCCATCAGCCTCCAGGACCTCCCCAGGCCCTGGCAGAGGACAGAGCTGGCCACCACCTCCCTTTCTCCCCCCAACAAGAGGGGTCAGAGTTCATCCCATCTGTTTGCTCCCAGTTGCCTTTTCTCAGGCTGTGTTTTTCTATTCACTTTTGACCAACAACCCCCATTTTAATTAGACTCCAGCCCCATCACAATTATTTCCTTATACATCCTTGCCTTTTATCTACCTATCAGAGAGCTGTCCATCAGATTTAGGATACCCCACAAAGCTGCTCCTCAGGCTTTGAGTGTCCCCATTGACTCAGCACGGGATCCCAGGCTGGGGAAACCGCCATCAGATACTCATTCTTCACCCAGCTTTAATTTACTCCTGACACCAGGAGTCCCAAGCTTCTCCTCTTTACCTTCATTGTGGTCTCCAGCCACCGCAACAGCCCCGCTCGGCATCGCGGGCTGAGGAGGAATGACACCCAAGGAGCCGTTGCCATGGGCGCAGACGGTGGTCCCTCCGGGTTCCCATGGCGCCGGGCGAGACACGCACCGGGGTGACGAGAGGGAAGAATACGCACCCGCCAAGCTATTTGTAGCCCATCTAAGCATCTCGCAAGTTAAACAGTTCGCCTTTCTTCCCCCAGCACCCAGCGAGCTCGGGGGGCTCCCCCACCCACCAGGGCAGCACTCGCGGTGCACAAAAGGCTAAATAATTGTCCTGATCGACCTGGAGACAAAAATAAAATTCACCGCGGGTGCTCAAGCGTGGCCGAGGGCAGAATTTGGCTCCAACGAGCTGCTTGTTGGCTGGTTTGCATTTTGCAGTTTTTGGCATGAAGTCCTCGTCTTGGCCCTTGCTGCAGGCTGGGGTAGGGCGAGGGACCGTGCCCCAGGGCTGGAGCACAGCAGGCTCCTCAGAAACCTGGGGGGGTTTCCCCCGGGAAGCACATAACACAAAAGAGTATTGCAGGGTGGGTGGGAGGAGGATTGCCCTAGACCTCGCTGCACGGCCGTGGGAAGGACGTGGCAGTGGGGACTCATCCCTCCAGCCAGGGACAAGCATGCATGGGACGAGCCCCAGGCTGCCCTCTCCCTTGCAGGCAGGCTTGAGTAGCAGAGGTCATTTCCCTGCTCTGGGGGGGGTTTCACAGATGGAGAAGCTTCACCCAGCCCTTCTCCACAGCCTATAGAAAGGTTTCTGCTGGTTTCCCTGGGCTGTCCCTTGCAGTCCACTGGTCACCCTGCCAGAGATGAGGCCTCATCAGCTGCCAGCACTCAAGTACTGTGTCATTTAAAATTCACTCTGATGTCCCACTTCACCGGTGATGTCAGCCAAAAGATATTTTAGCGGAGGGGGAAAAGAGCCCAGCAGAAGCATAGGGTGTGACCAAATCTGGAATAAGTTTTGCCTACAAATTAAGCATCTTCCGTCTTTAAACTGATCCCCCTCCTTCTCCAGGCCTTCAAACTCATGTCACCCCTCAGATCTCCGCACAAGCGGGGGAAATCAGCCGCGAGCCCGTCAGCTGGACATGGTGGTGAGAGCAAGAGGAATTAGTCTCCATGATATATGAAAAGAATTAGGACTATTTAATCTCCTTTTCCCCTTATCAGTGGTCTCAAATGTCACTTTGAGAGGGAAATGCCGTGGAAATTCCTGCAAATCTTTCCTACAATTAAGGAATTGACAAGATTTTTCAGCTTTTTCTCTCCGTGTTTGAAAAATTACTACATAAAGGAAACAATCTTTGCGGAGCATATAACTCACAATAGGCTGAAACATTATCTTAAACTATTCGTCTGCTTCCTGCTTAAGTAAACATATTAGGAATGTGTGTATATATTTCTTGGTCAGCTTAAAAATAAAAAGAAGAGAGGTACATAGCCTCTCCTGCTTTTGAGTAGCACGTTGTTTATGTTGTTATAAGCACAGATCATATTTATGGCTGAACACTGCGTGAAAGTGCAGGCAAGCTGGGAAACATTTGTTAGGTTTAATGATCTTTTATTTAACTGGTGCAGAAAAATGCATCCCCTTGGATTGATTCATGACACGAATTGTATAGAAACCTTCTTCCTCAAGAAAAGAAAAACCTCAAAAGGTCAATCTGACATTTCAGCTTTCTCAAACATCCAGCAAAGATGTTCACAGAGCAAAACCCTCAGCCCAACAAGCTGGATGGGGTTAGAGCAGGGAAAGGATAAACCGCAGCTAGAGATACATTTCAGGACGAAAAGCAGAGCCATTCAAGTCACCTGGGCTGGAAGGGACCCATCCTGCACCGCAGCAGCCCCACTCCACGGTTTGTGAAATGCATTGCACTCTTCAAAGCACCCTGAGCCAGAGGCTTTGCAGGCTGCAAAGAAGGGGCTGACAAAGCCTTTTGGCTTCGTGGCATCTCCCCCATCCGACCAACGGGCTAACCGAGGCCCAGCCCTCCTCTCAGGCTCAGCCACCAAGTCAAAACCAGAGCTGAGAAGAGCTTTTCTCAACTCCCAGTTGCCTGAGCCGGCTGCAGGAAGCGTCTGCTCAGAGAGCAAGCCCACAAGGCAGAGAAGCAGCTCCTCCTGCAAGCGCTCCCTCAGGTAGTCACGGGTTTTTACGGTTTGACACCTCTCGCCTCGCCAAGGGCGTTGCATCTCTGCACTGTTGCAGAATTAACTCAACGCTGGACCAGCCTCTTCTGAGCAGAGCAGTGACCCATCACAGGGCTCTGCAGCCTGCGCTTGGCTTCCACCGCTCCTCCAGGGCAAAGCGTGTACACACACATGTACATACTAGTATTTGCTGCCATAGGGGTAAGGGCTGTCTGAGAACTGCTTTTGTGGTCGTAGAAAGGCAGTAACATGCAGAGACATGCACCAGCGCATCACCACGAAGCCTACTGCGGAGCCAAGCGAGCCCAAGGGACCGGTGCAGCAGAAGCTCCCTGGGAGCTCGTGCCCACCCTGTGAGATGACCATCCCTGCAGCCACAGGGAGCAGCCCGTGCTCCGGCCAACAACATGCAATTTTTCCTGAGCACCCCCCAGTCCCACACACACCGCTGCCGCTTAGGGGCTGAACACCGATCGCTCATTAAGCATTGTCCAGGTCAACCTGAGGCATTCCCGAATTTTTCCCCATACAGTTGGGTGCTTGGTGGGGATGTGGAGGGAGCTCCCAAAGCCAAGCACCACCAGCCTCTACCTTTAACCTCTACTGCAGGTGCCTCAAGTCACCATTGGCTTCCCAGGAGGAACAGAGGGAACAAGTTTGGTACTTGGTAAAAACACTTTAGCAGCAGAAAAAGAGAGGATTTGCTTCCAGAGATCACCCAGGAGAGCTGAATAATATATTCCCACCTGTGTAGAAGGGAGCAAACACCCATCTCTTCTGCTCTCTCTCTCACAGAGGTCTAGCTGTAGGTCTCCAAGCCTTTAAAACTAGCTTTGTACCCCACGAGGGGTTTGATGGTCTGTAGCACATGTGGCCAAGCACTTCCACAGAGCCAGCAAAGGGAGGCTGCTGCCTCGCAAGGCTGACTGCCCCCATCCGCGTGCTCCTCTCCAGCCCTAAACCAGGCAAGAGGCGACCACGGACCTTTATTTGCTGTTCCCGCCTCTTCCCATTACCCACAGCAGGGCTCTGGGGTAAGGAAAAGCGGGACAGCAAGAGCTGCTTCACGCTGGCCATATTCTAGGAAACCCTCAGGTTTTTCAGTACTTGGCAAGTCACAAGTTAAAGCAGCAAATAAACAAAACGTAAAAATCAAAACAAAGTCCTCATCTCAGCTAAGTTGTCCTTATCTGCCTGAATTTTCCTTTTTGTCCCACGGCTTCAGGGGACACAAGCCCACAAGCAAAGAGAAGCTATTCCAAGGTGCCAGTTTCACCCCAGCACACAGGCAGCTCTCACGTGGATGAAACAGCATCTTTGAAAACCAGCATCCTCCAAGAAGGCAGCCCCAGGGCTCCTGCCCCAGGCCTGGCTGCTCTCAAGCCAAGTAAACTTGAGTACTCCCATTAAATTACTGTTATACTATTTCTCCTCTGAAAATTGTATCAGCTTCTCTCACCCCAAGCTGCATACCCACCACCCTCCAAAACCCCACCACCGCTGCGTGACCCTGCCAGGTCTCCAACCAAACCCCCCAGCACACAGCTCCCAGGCACTCACCGGCAGAACCTCTCAGCGAGCAGGGGTGAGCTTACAGCATGAATGGCTTCACTCATTTAATAGGCCTGAAGGAGAGGAGTGGGCTCCCACCTCGTTCCCGGGTCCCACACCCCCCACCTGCCCCGCTCCTGCGAGCGAAGGGCAGCTCAGCCCGGGGCAGCAGCGCTCTCCATCAGCAGCACCGTCATCGCAGGTGACTGCAGAGCAGCACTAACACGACAGGACCACGGTGATAAGCTTACGCTGAAATTTTCTCCAGAAGGAGCTTGCTTAGTCCTACGTACAGCTCATACCAGCTCAGCAAACTAAATAAACTCTTCTGGCCAAGTCTTCTGTGACAGTTTAGCTGGAGCATTTCAGCTCTCACTCATTCGCACCGACTCAACAGCTGCAAGGACTTAAGGCACAAACACGCACACCTGCTCCGTGCAACCACGCCGCAGCTTGGAGACGTTGGCCCTCAAAGCAGAGGGGAGCTTGTGCTCACCCCTTAGCGGCTCCTGCCCACGCCGGGCCCCGCAGCGCCAGCCGGCCTCCTGCAGGGCCAGCTAACGGCTGGAGGGGAGGAGCGGGAGGAGCCAAGGGACAGAATTCCTGCTGGAGGGGTGGGATGAGATGGGTCCCTAAGGAAAGCAAAGGCTTTGGCATCTGCAGGGAGGCCGTCCGTCAGAGCTCTCAGTCTATCTGGAAATGCCACCAAAGAAACCCAAGGCTCCACGTCCCAACTGACATTACTGCTCTGGCAAAAGCTCCCAGGGTGGAATTTGCCCGAGTCATCAATTTTCATGTTTGAGTTTGATGAGATAAAGAGCTAATGTGTGATTTGTGCCAACCGAACCCAACGCAGCAAGTTCCCTCCGTCCTTCTCTGGAAGGACAAGGTTTATCTGCGCAGCGCGGCTGCCAATGAGCCATTAATTACGAATCACATAAACCAAGCAAATCTCACAACAGGTCGTCCTGGTGCTCGTCGAGTGACCTCCCCTGCAACTGGAAAAGGCCTCCAGGAGAGTTTGGCTCTTGCAAGGAGCCCACCCTGCCGTGCCCCTCTGCTGTGATGGGCACCCCCCGTTTGCCAGGAGGATTGCAGACTGGCACCTCTGGAGGTTTGCACTGATAAGCCTCCTCTGCTTTCACCGCCAGAAAACAAAATATCTTTCCCACCCTTACATTTAACAGCGAAGCCTCTGCCAGGCTTTAGGGCTTTGGCATCCAAACCCCGGATGCAATCAGCGGCACACCTCTGAGGAGGTGCCGGAGATCTGCGCGCTCCTTACAGGGCGCTGGGGCAGCAGAAGTTTTACAAAATGCCACTCACCAGCAGAGCTCAAACCACTGAGATGCGACACGCTGGTGCCGGGGGACGTGCCCTTCGTGGGGATGCTGCCAGGCAGGCTTGGGAGCTGGGGGTGGCGTTGCGATCCATTCCAAGGAGTTTGTTTTCCAGGAATCTAAGAAACAGAATGAATGCTTTCAAATTCAGGCCAGCAACCTTTCTACAAGGAGTTTTATTTACCCCCCACCAGGCAGGGTGCAGAGAGCTCTTTGTGTTGGCCCTGCTCCCCACTGCGTAGTTGGGGCATTTGTGCGTTTTGGTTGGAAACACTCTCCTTTAGTTCTTGCAGGAACCAGGTTCACAGTGCAGGATCCATTTGCTCATTGACTGCTGCGTCTCCTAAGCCTTATTTTTGGTCCTTCTTTCCGTAGACCAGAGGTGAAGACACTTTTTCCACAGCAGACAACAAAGAAAGGTCCCGAAGGGAGCTCCGTGGAGCACCACGTAATATCACTGTGAAAATGTGGTCTGGCTGAATTTTGCTGCCTACACAGCAGCGTCCAGCCAAGGCCAAAGGCTGCAGGAAAAAAATTGACGGATATACCAGAGACAGGAGTGCCACCAAGCTCGGTGGGACAATCAAGCGTTTGTCCTTAGGATGAAAGAAGCAATTCAGTTTGGGCTGTGGCGAAGCCTGGAAAGCACAGTGGGGAGATTTAATGGGATTTTAATCACCGATTTTAATGGGGTTTGCTAGAGGTCCCACAGGACATAGGAATCATAGAGTCACAGAATCATTTAGGTTGGAAAAGACCCTTAAGATCATCGAGTCCAACCATAAACCTAACACTGCCAAGTCCACCACTGAACCATGTCCCTAAGCACCACATCTACACGTCCTTTAAATCCCTCCAGGGATGGTGCCTCCACCACTGCCCTGGGCAGCCTGTGCCAGGGCTTGACAGCCCTTTCAGTGAAGAAATGTTTCCTAATATCCAATCTAAACCTCCCCTGGCGCAACTTGAGGCCGTTTCCTCTCGCCTGTTACTTGGGAAAAGAGACCGACCACAGCTCCCTGTTTTCATCGCTCTGGGTTTTGCACCGGGGGAGCAGCTGCCTCGCTGTACAGCTCCCCGTCTCCTGCAACGCTACCTCCCTCCTGCAAGGGAAGATCTCCCCGTCTCCAGGGCAAAGTGATCACTAACGACGAGGATCTGCTCTGGGGCCAGGGATGGCAGGGGACTCCTTGCACATGGGGAAGGCAAAGGATGTGTTTCCACACCCCTGCTTCCCTCAAACCACAGGAAAGTGGCGTTAGAAAGGCCTGTGCGCCCTTTCCAGCCTGCCCACCCCAGAGGCTGCATCCAGGTCAGGGTAACCCCAACACCGGCCCCGACTTGCTCCCGCTCTGTCAGGGCTGCAGAAAGAGCAAACTGCCCCATGTGGCTCCCGCAGCCGCGCCACGGCCACAGGACGGGACGAACCAGCTCCGCCGCCCCACTAATGCTGCTCCTCAGCCCCACGCTCCGGTTTGCACCCGCGGTTGAAAAAGCTGTTCGCTTAAAGCAGTGCAGCTGCCTTGTCCACGCTCTTCGGCCAGCCGGGGCCCCGCTTGCGCCGCTCGCACTGCAGGTCGGGGGAATAGCCACGTATTCCTGGGCCCAAAGGACTGCCCTTGGCCTCCCACCTTTCACTGCTTGGTGCTGCGTCTCTGCCAGCAAATTATATTTACATGAGAAGCACTGTGTTTCAGAGTTGGAAAGGTGAAGTCATGTCCACTTCGGTTACAGGGACTATGTAGATATCAATGTAACTCCATCTAAACAATTGCTCCAGGTCGTGCCTATACCAGGTCTTCTACTGGCGAGTAGCAAATGCTTAGAGAAAGCCTGTATGAATCGAGTGACACATGGAGCCTGACAGCACTTTAGGGACTCGTGGGCTGATGTTTGTAACAGCCACAGACGGATCATCCCCCAGGACCTCCCTTGACTCACCGTGCGTAAGTCAGCCGCACTCACACACCCTGCGTCGCAATCCAACGTGAGACAAGGCAGGTTTAAACCGGCAATAACATCCCTGCACGGGGTTGCATCAGCATAATTAGTGTTTGAAACATGCTGTCAAGGAACCGGTGCTGCTCTTTGCACTGAGCAGAGGTAGGGCAGATGCAGGTTTGGGCGCAGGGAGATGCCACGCTGCCACGGGGTCGCAGAATCGGCTTCGTGGAGATGCGGGGCGGGAGAGCGCTCTGGGCACTGCCAAAAGCAGAGCAAAGACTTTTCGTCAGGAGCGCTTTCTTTAAGGTCAGCATTCATGAAAGCTGACAGCCTCAGAAACAGAAAAACAGAAGTCCTGTGAGTAGCCACGGGACAAGCATCAGCAAGAGCTGCGCAGGGGAGAGCGGGGTGGAAAAAACAAATTTTCTGGAGCACAGTGCTAGGAACAGTGTGTCTGGTGGCTACAGCAAAAAAACCAGAGACATCAGCACTTCTGAGCCCTCTCCCCAGCTCTAGAGGAGGCAGGTTGGTGGCTGGAGTAAGGAGACCGAGGCACCCGGGCTGTGCTCCTCCGACACGGAGCAACCTCGGGCTCGCCACGGCACTCTTCCGTGGCTCGGTGGACCACTTGGCAGCGGTGACCCTTCCCAGGTGCGCTGCGGGATGGCGAGCCTTTGGGACGGCTGGAAAGAGCTGGTGAGGGGGAAGATGTTTTGGAAATCAACACGGCTATTGTTTTTCTCCGTGAAAGATGAACACATTTCATCATTACAGGGTCAGCTCGGTCCATGTGAAGACCAGGCTGTTGTAACCTCTGCTGCTTCTTTGAGCAATTTTTCTCCTGAAGAAGGAGCCGCCAGGCCAGTTTGGAGGGAGCGCTCCCTCTGAAGGTGGAAAATGCCTGGCATTGTGTCCAGCCTGTGTTTGAAGTGGGAGAAAAGCAACTTTGAATAAGCTTTTTATGGGCCCCATGGCTCTGCTTGACCATAATGTCAGCTTGTAATTAGCAACAGATACCACTTCTGTCACTCGTGATGTTATCATCAGCCGTCTTGCGTTTCAAAGTGAGGAGAGGCATGTAAATTATGGGCAATTTGGTCTCTGAAATGGGCTTTATGGTTTTTTTTCTGCAGGGCAACCGGGAAGCCTGGAGTTTGTTACAGAGATAGCGGTTGAGCCAGCGGAGAGAGGAGCAGGAGAAAAGCGATGTACGTTACAGCTGCTCCAGCAGGTCCCTGGAGGACACACACACGCGCCAGCTCCCCGGTGAAGGCAGAGCTGAGTGGTCGGTCTCACAGGGGCCGTATATTTAGAGAAAAGAGGAGAGGAGGTTTGGAGGCAGCCGCCGTCCTGCATCTGAGACGGGGAGGGCTCTGCAAGGCTTCATTCGCACACCGACGCAGAGAGCTGGGAGAGGAAGAGGATGGCTCGCTCCCAGGCAGCCAACGCAGCGTTGTTTCCTACTCAACATATTGCAAGTACTTGGGCTGACTAAGTGTTAGATGGCCCAAGAATAACTGAGACAATATTTTCCCCTTATTGATAGAAAACGTTGCCTTCAACTAAAATACAATTTTCGGAGCGAAGGAAAGGCTTGCATTTCCCGAAACAGGTTTGGTTTTTTGTAAGAAAAACAAAACCCCCAAGTTGCATCACTTCCAATTTTCACCAAAAGCAGTTTTAACTTCTGTTAAAAAAAAATGGAGCAAAATTTTTAGCTTTTTTTTTTTTTTTGTGGAAAAATTCTATTTCTTGCAGCAAGCCCAGCGAGTTTCCCACCTCCCTTGGTGCTGCTCTGCAGCCTAACAGATCCCACCGCCAGAGCACTGGGTCGAGTATTTGATTTCATCTGTTGCTGTACGAATTATCGACTGTCCTGTGTCTGCCTTGCTTTGGCCTCCCGCAGAAGGAGTCGCACCGGAGCTGCTCTTCGCTAGGGCTTCCCGGGAAATGGGCTAAGGCAGAATTTGGCCCCACTTTGACTCTGTGGTGTCATGTTCTCCCCTTTTATTTGCTGGAGGAATTCAAGCATCACTCTGCTACTCCAATCTTTCTATCTACCACGGGCAAATAACACAGCCAAAAAGGTTATCTGCCTTCAAACAGAAATAGCTTATGTTTAGAAAAGAATTAAATTTTGTTCCCTTTAGAGTCGCAACCATATCCTCGAAGCTGTTAACCTGAAAGTGAACTTCAGATAATAAAACTCTAACCTCACCCCTTCAGCAGAGCTAGCAGTCACCAGCTACCTTGTGTACTCTCCCGCTATCTGCCCCATCGATTGCTTGATAGCACAGCTTGTTTTCTTTGTCAAGGGACGACAGCTACTAAATCTATGCTCCCCATCCCTCTCCTTAGCACTCTTGGGCTTCTCCACAGCTGCAATGCTTTTCCATCGTCCCTGCTCTCAGTTAAATAAACATTATGACACATACTGATTGCTTTAACAAACTTTACTGTTCCACGTCCTCGGCAAAGCACGGTTATCTTTTTACAGGGAACATTCCTTTCCTGTTGCTATGCCTACTTCAGCGCCATCCAGCACGATAGCCAAGACGGCTGAGCTAACCCGCAATTTCCAACGACTCCGTTTTGCTCATCTTGAAATAGCTCAGAAGGGGTGTGGGGCCAGACCGCCGGCAGATGTGAGCTGTCAGAGCTCCTCTGCCTGCAGCCCAGCTCCCGCAGTTTATCCCAGTCGAGGACCCGGCTGCGGCTGTCGGAGGGTGAATGTTGTCTTCTGAAAATGCCCCAGAGCTAAAAATGGCTGGGTGGAGTGAGGTGGGTGAAGGGAAAGGGAAAAGAGGGGTATGACTGCCAGCATAGCCGGGGAAGGCTGGTTTTATCCTTCACGTAAAGCTGCATTTGGAGTTCTGTAATTTGCAACTAAATTGCAGAATCCAGAAATATTTCTGGCAAATGGTATTTCACAACCATTCATCATCGTCGTGCACAATTTCCTGCACATGACAACCTATGTTTTAAAACTTGCAAAGAGAGGGGAAACTGCCATTTGTTTTGGCCAAGCCAAAATAGCACTTGGCCCAGGGACTCGGGGCGCCGCGGCTGCTCCCGTCGATAAGCCCTGGCAGGCCAGCTCCTGCCGGGCGGGCGCGGGCACCTCGCGTTTCACACACGCCACATACCGGTGTCGAGAAATGAGTGTTTCGGTTTCCCCCAACCAGTTCGTTGTTCCCACCTAACGCAGCAGTGCCCACCGGCCATGGGGTTGCACCACTCTGTCCATTACCGCAGGGCAACCTAGAGATTTGAATGGCAAACTTCCCTGAAGTCAGTGATTTCACCTTTTTCCATGTTGTTTTCTCTTCCCCTTGTGCAAACATTTTCCTCTTGATAAAGGACAGGTTGGCTCCTCAGATACTTCAATTCTCAAATGTCTGAGTATTTCTATCTAGTGGAGACCTAGATGCAATAGCTCCAAAATATATCCAGTATGCTGGACAGCACAGAGAGAGGCCAGGGAAGCCAAAGAGGATTTCTGGCAGCTGATCAGCTGTAATAGTTCCTCCTCTAGGCATCAGCCAGAGTATTTTCGGGTCCACAGGACGTGCGTGCACTGCCCTCGCAGCTCTCCGTTTGAATACTCCTGCACCTTCGTGCACCACAAACCTGAACTCTTTTCTCCTTGTTCTGAGGCCATTAAGCGATATACAGGATCTAATTAAGATTTCTTTTTTATCTTTCTGTTTAGACTTTTTCATGACCCAGCCACAATACGTTGGACTAGTTGTGCATGAGGGGGAAGTACGAGGGTGTGAGCAGAGGAAAGGACTTGAGAGGAAGCAGATAAATCCCAGCCCGAGCCCCTCCTAGCCCGTATCCGGCGGCGAGCATATTGCCAGCCGCGCAGGGGCTCGGGGCAGCCGTGCAAGGGTTGGGGGCAGCCCCCTTTCCTGGGCCAGGCCAACACTCACCCCTTGTTGGGGGATTCATCACCTTGTCCCCATCTCTCCCCCCCCACCAAGCTCTGCACCCAGAGCTATGTCCATCTTATGGGTCCAGGAGCACTGGGAGGAGGTATCCCGGGGGGTCCTACTGGGGGTAAACCAGGGGGGGTCACCTCGGGATAAACCCAGAACTTGGGGAAGAGATTTCTGTCTATTCTCCTCCCAAACGGGGCTGTGCACGATGGCTCTCTGAAGACACCCCACCTACCCTGCCCCAAGAGATACGGCAGCAGCAGCCGACTTCTTCCATAGCCGAACCCAGCAGCGCCAAGGGATGCTTCTGCTGGCAGCCCACCAAAGACTCATCTCCGGCCACAGCAACACAGCCAGGGCAGCACTCAAAGCCTGCACGGCTCAGGAAGCAAAGAAGTCGGAGAGCTGGACGGGCCCAAGCCCAGATGGAGAGAGACAGACACGTGAATGGAGGAAATGATTCAGAATCTGGAAATGTGAACAGCACAGGCCACGTGTGCTGGGTCTTGAATTGGCCTCTCTCAACACAGAGTGGTTGGAGGGGTTTTCGGGGACTCAGACAGGGATTCTTGGAAGCGTGTCAGGAGCGGGCTGGGTGTGTGCTCCAGATCCGCGTGGAGAAAACCTTCTGGTCTGGAACGTCAGCTGAGTGTTTTCCCTTTTCGAAATTTGCAGGTTATACAAGCTGAACTTTAAATGGCCACATTCCTTGCAATCATTTGCTTTTATTAAAGGAATACTGTATATACACATTGCCAGCAAGCCCTACACCTAGGAGATGTACTATGGGTTATAGTAGGATCAAACTGGCCTTCCATGGAAAAAGCACGTCCAAAGGCTTTTCTGGTCCATCAGGGTAACTTCTTTGCTGTAATTCCACTGCTCATTCCCACTGAACTGCAGTCAGGTCCAGGCCAGCAGCACTGGAAAGGGCACTTTCCCACCATACCCCGTTAACGTGTGCTCTGCCCTGCTCCGGAGTGCAGCCCCGTACCCCAGACCCTGCAGGGTTCCCCCTGACAGCCGGTCCCAGGCTCCCACGCCAGGCCCCTATCACCGTCCTGTATTTAAGCTCACCTTCGCCTAACAGGGCTGCACTGCTGGTCCCTCTTTTAGCTTTTCCAGCCCATTTCCTAGGGATGAGCTCAGGTTTCTGCCTCTCCATAGAAATGGGACCGCACAGTCTAATTGTCCTAGCCTTTAGGTAAAAAACAACCTTCAAGATACCCCAGTGACTTCCACACCAGATTGCCCAATTTTCCAGCTCGGCTGTTTGAGGCCAGCAGACCCTCCTTTTTGCTTTGGCTCCTTTTAGTCCTCATTAGGCAAAATGCTGTAGGAGCACCTAAGCCACCTTGGCTGCTTTTGCAGAGGGTTCCCCCGATAACTCCCACCTCCACTGCCACCCCACCTCAGCCCCTATCAGCTCCTTCCAGCCTTTGTCCTCCCACCATCCCTCCAAGCTGCTTATTTTCCTAAAATCACCTCTTGTCCTGCTCGTTCAACCTGCAGAGGTGGAACAAGTTCACCTTTCCCTACTGCCTCTGCTGTGGCCTCGGCCAATTTATGTCTTGGCTGGGTAACAGAAGATCAAGGACAGCAGCGAGGCCTGGGTCCCCGGATGCTTCGATAATCTCAGATGCTACTGCGGGAGTTGTGACAGTCACGGGAGAAGGAGAAGATCCAGGAAGGTCAGTTCCAGATATCATCATATTTAATTTCACTTCATTAAATCGAAATGGGATTGAGTTTCACCCCAGACAGTCTTCGAGAAATGTGTTCATGGGGGGTCAGTGGTGGGGTCCAACACACAGACACTCCTGGATGTGTGGTGTGGGGTGAAGAACTCAGGATCATAAATCAGTTCCCCACAGGACAACCAGATGAAATTTCTGAATTTGTCCCTGAGCTGGCTCCGAACTTGACACCCAGGAAGGGCTAGATGTGCCCGCCTGGGAAATTAATCTCTTCCAGACCAGCCTCAAACCTGGTCCTGGAGGCAAACACGCCTCCCTGCCCCTGCGTCCTCTGGCCATGGACTGGAAACACCACCTAAATTATTGGGAAGGGAGTCTGCTTTCCTGTTTGTGCAAGAACTGACTTCTCTGAAGATTTGCCAGTGGTGGGGCCAAGTTTAAGAAGAATAAAATACTAGTGAGATGAAGGGGAGCATCAGTGAAGGTCAGTGAGTACTTTGGATTAAAATTTCTCCCCAGACTTATGTGAGGTTTGCATTGTCTAGCTTTCTTTCGCTGGGTGATTTCTCACATTCCTGTGGCACAAGAAGCCAAATTCATCCTTGCTCTAAATCCATTTATTTCTCTCCTGAAATTAACTTTGCTCTCGCTTTTCAAAGAGCGGTGATGGCAGAACAGCTACTAAGCTCTGAGACACGAAGGAGCTGTGCCTGCTGCAACAGCATAACCACAAACACCGTTTATGCCTTCGGAGGGAGGGCTGTGGACGTTTTACCTTTGGCTTCCAGCAAACCCAGCTTGCTTTGAGCCTGCTTCATAGTTCATTTCTTTCAGGGGAAATGAAAAAAAAAAAAATCAAAATCAGACCCACCTTTCCAAATGCACCTATTCTCTACCATCTTTTTGGGGAAAACGCATGGTGAATCTTTACACAACTCCCAACAATACATTCAGAACAAGGATGGTTTGGTGAAGAAGTAGAGAAAAAAAAAAATCAGTGAATTTATACCAAGGTTAAGCAACAGATGAGATCCTGTGTCTGAAGAAATGACACTGAGTCTGGTGAAGAGAAGGAACAGACTGTTTGTTGGCCTTTCTATCTAGGAAGCAGCAGGCTGCCAGAAGTCTCCTGTAAATGAAAGTCCTGGAAGAGAGTAGCACAATCTGTCAAAGGGAAGAGCTGGTGCTAACCAACACCATCAATTGTTGGCAGATGAACCTTTCCTAGACCACTGGGTCTGGAGAATTTCTGAGGAGCAAACAACTTCTGTCCATTACAGAGGCTCTTGCAAAATCCCTACAAAATCCCGGCTCAGACTCAGCTATTCCAGAAACAATTGAATAACTTCAGAATAGCAAGCAAATATCTGAGTAATCCCTCTTGATCCTGGGCCCAGCAAGGGGCCGGTGGGAGGATGCTGAGAACCCAGATGTGTGGAGGGTAGGCAACCACTGCTCTTATTGAATGATTCCTTTCCCCTTGGCCAACCCCAATGTCAATGTCCTGCCAGATCTGCTACGGCCTCAAGGCCGGGGTTACCACTCGTGCCCTTTCCCCCGCAGCAGCCACTCTCCCGGGTCTGGGTCAGGGAGCTAAACTGCTCTGCAGGCTTCAAATTGCTTCAGACTTCGGTGAAGAAAGTGGTTTCACTCCTGCTGAGCTGCAACGGTGGGAATGGGGCTAAAGGACTCTTGCACGCCAACACCTGGAGCCACAGACCAGGGTCGTACATCCTTTTGGGGTGCCAGGCATGTGAGTGTCCCCCCCAGCCTGTTCCAGCTGCAGAAATCACTGCCCCCTCAAATCCTTCATCTCTCCTTGTTTCTGTCATCACCCCTTCCCCAACATATGAACTGTGTTTCTATAATTTCCTATTTCTAATAATTTCCTACAGTTTAACCCAGAATGGGTTAGGGAAAAATGGAACAAACCAGTTGGATCAGAGGTGGTGACTCCCAGAAGGTGGCTGTGGCGAGCAGATGGGCTGGGCTGGTCGTAGCTTCTTCTGCTGGAGCCAAGCAATGGTACATGGTCCAGTCAGGGAATTCGGCTTTGCAGGGCAAGAAACTTCCCAGCAGGATGGCAGTGGCAGTGCCACCTCCATGTGGGATGACCTTGGGCACAGCAAAAATCCCTGTGACAGGACGAGAACATTCAGGGAACATCCAGGTCTTTTCTGGCCCACGTCCTCTTGCTCCTCAGAGGCAGGTCAAAGTCCCCGGTGTTCCCACTGAGTCTGGCACCTCCACACACTGACCCCTCAGGGCCATGCTCCGGAGGCACAGGCTGGGCAACAACAGCTCGGGTCCACCAGGTGGGAACGTGGCCAGGTCTGGCTCAGATGCCTCACGTGCACTGTGAGGCACAGGATCAAATAACAAATGCCTTCACCTACCTGCGAATGACTGGTGCCCCCGTATTTTGTGAATGACTGGTGCCCCCATATTTTTTTTTTCACTCCAGCCCATAACCACTGCACCAGTATATCCAGTAGCTGCTTGCTGTGGCCACTCCATGGGAAGAGGACAGATCCTCGGCAGCTGGACGGATCACGATGGGTTGTCATATCTGCACTTCCTTCCCCTCCTTCTTCCCCAGTCCATGGCCACCCAAACGAGATTTTAATGATTTTCTTTCTAAGAGGAGAGATTCATACCTCAAGCAGGAGGCACAGAGCATTTAAATACTCATACCTCTTCCAAAATGGGTATGGATTCTGCTGGGAGGCTGCTCTCCTTACAAGCCCTCGGTTTTAAAAGATCTCTTACAAGAAAGTTGTCATTCAGTTACGTGGCATTTTTATAAGTAAACAACTGCTGCTCAGAAATCAGCTGAAGTCCACATGCAAAAGCCTGAAAAATGCCAAATTCATGATTCCAGGAGACCATTGTGTCTCAGGGCTCCCACCACCTGATCCAGTAGCAGATCTGGACTCGTTTTCCAGCACGTTATATTTAACTCTGGCCTCTTAGAGCTGCAGACTTCTTAGCCCTGAAGCAGCAAGTTGAATATCCCTTTCAGAGCATCATTAGCATTAACTATTTTTACTGCGTATTCTCGTTATTCATGTAAGCGGATCCCCCTTTGGGCCTTGCTCCAAGCAATCCCTCGAGCATTCACTCAAGTGAACTCGGTGCGCTCCAAGCCACAGCAAAGGGCTGCTCCCAAATTTCCTGTACACGTGATGCTCACTTAGCACGTTCTTCACAACCGGACCAGCGGACACCCCTGAACGTGTCCTCACGGTCACTGGGCACAGCCTCAGAGCCCAACTGCACCAAGTTCCTGAGGCTCCTGAGCTGGAGGAGAATGAGACGGGCACCGGCGCGGCAGACGGGAGCGAAGCATCGCCGTGAGGACGCACACCCACCGTGGCCAGCAGCTCGGCTCTGAGCGAGTGGCAAAGCAGACCCAGGGCAGATCCCCCTGTCCTGACACGCTGCGGCTGCACGAGGGCCCTTTCCAGCTCTGCTCCACCCATGCACATCACTCTGGGAGAGAGAAACCTTCTCCGATTCTGTTGTTGTTGTAAGGCAGCTTGCCAGCCTCTTTGTATCACTTTCCAAGTGCAAAACAGCCTGATCTAGATCTCAGGTTCGCACCTAGTTTTTGAATGATATTTTGGGACCGAGCCAGATTCATAATTTGGAAGGACGTTACCTGGTGGCTCTGGAGTGAGGATCAACGCTAAGGCAGAGTTTCCTCTCATTAGATTTTCCCATTTGCTTTGCGTTAGAAGCAATCCTAAGACCTACACTGCTGATAGGAGAAAAGTCTTCTCCCAGGAAGAGCCTCTCACTCTGATAAGGACATTTTTCCTCATCTGCTGCGAACGTCATTGCTGCAACGTTCCCTTTTAGCGCCCTAGGCTGTAACTCTATATTAGGCCAACAAAAATAATAAGTCCTAAAATGACAACCTCCAGATGATCTTGGCAGAAACAGCACGTCCATCACAAATGGAAATCACATTTGATAGTCCACAATGGCAGGAAACTCACCTGGTTTTATTTAGTCTCCACACAGCTATGTGCTATTGGCATTCCTCCAATGTATCTCTTTTGAGAGGGACTTTTTTTCTTTTAAAACTCTCTGTTAGTGGCTGTCCTTCCTTATCTAAAGCACCCTGCATGTTTGATTTTCACTGAGGCCCTTCGCTGAATTTTTTTGTTTGTCTGCTGTAAAAAAGTATAAGGGAACTCAGCAATTCATGCATTTACAGCTCTGTTCCCACAACAAGGTGCTTAAAATAAAGAAATTGGCTCAGGGTATTTGCTTGATATGAGAAAGATTATACAGGCAATGAACATCTGTATCACAGCTACGGTTGATGGCTCTGAGTGCTGTATCATGTGCCAGGAGTTCTCTGCCAAAAAAAATACTTAAAAAAATTTCCAACCCAACATATGCTTATATAAGACTTATCCAGTATGCAAAGAAGCTCATGAAAAAAAAAAAGAAAGAAATAAAGAAAAGGAAAAAAGACTAGAGTGTTGAAATAACACAGGAAATTATGCAACTGATACCTGAACCTGAGCATTGCAAATCCTATCCGGAAACCTCACTATCTCACAAAGCTTTGGTAAAATAAAACAAGTTATCCTTCTTTTCGAAACTCAACTTGTTGATACAGAGTCAGATGGAGGTTTTGCACCAACACGGTCACTGCAGGCCAGAGCAGCTGTAACTTGGCCCACGTTTCGTGTCATCCCCAGCATCTGCGCAGGGTGAATCCCCCCTCGCCCTCCCCTCGGCTGCACCCTGCACGTCATGGAAACCTCCAGGGCTCAGCACACATCCGAGGAGCGCGCCGACACTGGCTGCTCCTTTGCATGGGGCTGAATTGCCTCCGCGGTTTTCAGCATGCGAGCTGCATGGATAAAAGGGAATGGAGAAACAAGTTTGGAACAAAATCAGCTGTGAAATTTTGCCAGAAATTTAAGCTGACCTAAAGAAAACTTGTTTCTGAAATAAGTTCAAGAACGTTTCCCACCTTATTATTTCCATGTTTGCATTTGACGTATAGGAGGGTTGCATCCCTCCCCCTCTTCTCCAGCAACCTCTGCTTTAGGGGCTCTGCAATCCCCACTCATCCTCTGCACAGGAGTTAACCCAGGACTCCCAGAAATTCACTTGGGAACCTGAGGCAAAGCCACAGAGCCCATAACCCCCATCGGTTAACAGGTGAGGGTTATGTGAGCTGCAGTTCACTTCTCAGCACATGATGGAGAAGCGCGGTCAGGACTTGCCCGGGCACAGCACCGGGAGCTCAACATCACAGCTTCAGACTTGTAACGGGAGATCCCCTTCCCACCTAGCAAAAAAAAAAAAAAAGTAAAAGTTCTCAGGCTCAGATAAGCTTATCTGTCCTTTTCCCTGTGCTCGAGGAGGGCTGCTGACCAGGGAAGCTCTGGCTCAAAGTTCTGTTTCACCGACAAGCTCATCCATCCCATGACCAACCACCCTTGCTAATGGCTTATGTCTGCACCAAGGATCTGGGCACCAACTGGCAGCTGCAGCAAGAGGAAGAGAGAAGGACCAGACATCTTAGTCTTGCCAACCAGTCGCGTAGCAAGGGGAAGGGAAGGCAGAGGCAGGGCAGGACCAGAACAGTCGTCTTGCCCTAAGCAAAACACTCATACGTGTCTCCTGAAAGAAGACATCTGCCTGCAAAATGCTTTGATGGGAGAGTCCTCCGTTAGAGTAGAGTGAAGAAGCCTTATGGGCTTGGCCTGGAAAGGCTTGATTTGGAGTTCAGTGGAGCTGATAGGAGTTTTCACACTGGCTTCAACAAGCCAGAAGCTCACCGTTTTCCTTGTTTAGCCTTCAGTAAGCAATACATTTAGGGGTACACATGCCCTGGTTTCTCACACACACACACACATTACCCGCCTAACTTAGGTTACGCTCTCCCACTGGTACAGAACCACAACCCCCTTTCCTCCTTGCAGCACGGCTGCCTCCCCATCAGCCTTGGTGGTGAGCACATTCGCAGAGCCTGGAGGGAAACTACCCTCCTCCTGGGCTGCAGAGCCCCAGAACTGCCTAAAAACAAATTAATAGCTTAATGTCAGGGAGAGGAACATGTCTCCACTGCTGCCTTCCCAGGCCCAAACCCATAGCACCTCATAGACAGCCCCACTGCAGGATCTGGCCATGCCCTCTGGCCCGGTGGGACCTGAGCCCTGTGATCATGAAGGAGCCCTTTGTACCTCTGAAATGCTGTCAGCTTGTGAAAAAAGCTCCAACAGTCCCAAACTCCTTGATGCCCGAGAAAATGAGCAAGCTGAGGGACTGGGAGAGTTCCCGAGCACGTCTCAGTGGGCAGAAGAAGGACTATCTAATCAGATGTGGATGGAGAACAAATAAAAAACAGCTGCTTTTCACCAGCTCTTCTCCCAACTGGAAAAAAAAATGCATACACATACAAGAACAAGGGAAGAGGCACTGATGAGCTGTTATCTGAATTTATTGCCAGCATCTGACCCACAGTGGGGTCTATTTTTTTCCTTCCTTTAATTTATGACCCAGTTTCTCATCATGTCATGACATCACCCAGGGAGATAGATTTCATAAACATGCACACACATCGCACTGGGAACAGGATAAACCCCTAGGTCATCCCAGGCTCCGTGCGGCAGCACCCCAGCAGCAGTCCCCAGGCACCCTCTCTTCCAAGAAATCACTTGGCATGGCCGTGACAGAGCCACCCACCTCCCAAGTTTCACTGGGCTGAAGGCAGCTTGGAGGGGATTTTTATACCACACCAGTCTAAAAGCAACATCGCACCCTTGTGTCCTCTTGCCCCACCCTAACTGCACTTTCCCTCCAAGGGAGCCAGACAGCTCCGCACTCAAAGATGATTTATGCTGTTTGCTTTTGGCAGTAAAATATATCAAATCCTTCAGAGACTGGGTGGAACCAGAACTGCCTTCTCCATCACTCAATCCAGGCTCAGACTGGAGAAGCCAGTGGTCAGCATATGCGTGACCGATGTGTTCCCCGGTCCGGCGTCAGCCCAAGACCAGCAGCACCCATGCGGCTGGCCAAGGAAGGAGCTCTCGGCTTTCCCACACCTAACACAGGCAAATTGATGGCAGAGCTCTTGTTCCGAAGTGCTCTGATATTTGTGTGTCTGCCTGCAGCTTCCCTTGGTGAGAAATTGGAAACTACCCATCTTCACGGTGGAAAGCTCAGGGCCAGATGAGCACAGGGCTTGAAGATCCTTCTGCTTTTGGGGGTGGCAATCCAAGCTGCAGCTCGGGGAGGGCACAGTTAAGTACATAACGCTCTCAGCACAGGGGCAGTTTGCCTCCAAGCTGCTTTTAAAGCCAGTTCAGCCAAAATGGTGTGAGAACGGGTGGAAACCAGCAACAATAGTGCAGGCAGTTATTTTGTAGATTCAGTATGAATGATTCGGGCTGCATCCCCAACAGCTTGCCTTAGCTTGATTACTTGTAGAATCGATTGAAATTCATGGAATGGGAAACAGGAGGAAAATGAACTTCCCTGGTATATGAAGGCAGGGAGATACAGAAGCCTAGCCTTACTATTTTGGAGCAAGGGTTCGACCAAGGAATAAAGAAACTTATTTTCTGTTTTTACAAAGAAATGTTCAGTACAGGTGGTGGAAAGATAGCATCAAGCATGTCAGCCCCCAAATGTACATGGGTCATTAGGAAACCCAGCCAAGCAAACCAATATAGCAATTGTTCTCAGCACTTACATTGCCGCCTTCATCTTCACAAGGCATCGTCACACCATGGTATAAAGGAAGAAACTGAGGCTAAAGAGCTGTTCCATAGTAGCAGAAGATGCAGGGCAGGCAGGGGATTACAGCCCAGGTCTCTTGGGTGCTCCAGCTTCTCCTCATTCCTGGGAACCTCAAGCTGAGGACAACAGCATTTCAGAACAATGCAAGTCTTTTTGGAGCTCAAAAAGTGCTTTTGTATCATCAGGCTTTAAAAGAAGACAAATGTTAATTAATGAAAGTGAATGTGACTCTAAATCATCCTTTCATAAGGCTTATGAAGAGCCCCAAATCTCAAATATCAGATCTGGTGGTGTTACCTGCTCTGCAAATGCAATGCAGCCGTGGCATACCTCCTCCATCACATGCAAGTCCTTCATAAAAACAGCTAAAGAAGAGCTGACCAGACCACTGGGATTTAGGCTGTTTTCTGAGCTGTCTTCCTTGGGGCATTTAGCTTTCACTTTGTTTTCTCATGCTTCGGACAGAAGTCATCTTTAACAGACATTGTACATGACCTCATCATTAAAATATACTGCCATCACAACTAGAACTTCCCCCGTTTGTTAGCATTGGGTTTAAGCTCAAGTTGAACCCCCGACCTCCTGGCTCCACGTTAAGATGCCTAGCAAGCCGTTGCAGCTAAGGATGCTACGTAATGAGCCAAATCATCCTTCCTACCACTCCAACGCAGCCAATGGAGCTGGGCTAGAGGTTATTCTGCTTCAATGACTTTAGCAGTCTGTCGGAAACGCTTGTTCCATGTAATCCTTATATAAATAGTTGTGAGGCGGGTGGAAGGATATCATGATTAAAGAGTCCTGTCCTCAAGTGTCACAATGCAGAAGGTAGAAAACTCCATTTGTGGATCTGCACACAAGCTGCAGAATCTCCCACCCAGCAGGTGACACACAGCCCCCGTCCAGGCAGAGAGCAGGCGTAGCCAACAAGGTAGGGAGGGGAGACTTCAAAGACTCTTCTTGCCAAAGGCTGAGAGCAAACAGGCTCAGCCTCTTCCACCCAATCTTTTTCTGAAATAGGATCATCTCATGGTTTCCTCCCATCACATCAGTATCTAACCACACAAGTGACCCCATCACACAGTGTGCTGAAGATAAAGTCATTCCTTGCACCCACCCTTCACAGCACCCAGACTGAAAAACCCAGGCAGAGATCAAGTTAGCATCAGGAGACCAGGGAAGCGACCGACTTGTCCACACAGATACCCAACTATGCTTGCACTGGTCCACATTTCCTTCAGCACAGACATGCCTGAGCAGGGCTTGTCCTGGGGCTGGACACCAGCAGGGCCAGATGACCCATAGGGCTGCTCAGGAATACAAGTCTTGACATCTAGTTGCTTCATCCTTTTCTGTGCACTCAACCTAAAATCCACCTACCCAACCGCTCGGCTCCAGACTGACGTTCTCAGAAACCCCCAGGCTCTCCGCAGCCTATTTAACCCAGGAGCTCTGGGATATTCTCTGGGAATTCTCCAGCGGAGAGGTAGCAGCCTTCTCCAGCCTCTTTGCTGGTTAGGATAATTCTTCCTTTGACTGATGATCAAGAAGCTATTATGTGCCGGGAGGGGAGTGATTTGTTCTGTAACGCTTGTGGCACTGCTTCAGCGCTTGGCAATTCTGTCTTGTTATCACTGGTGGAGAATTTTACAGGCCACTGACAGACCTTCAAACGCAGCCATTGCTGTGTGGAAAATCCAATTTGCTTTGGAAGTCTCCTGACACAAGGCCTTGTCTTCATGGTCCCTTGGCAAACCATTTTCAGCACATGCACTAGTTCACGACCCTGTGATTTAACGGACATCATTAAATTTTAGCAGAAGAATCCATCACTTTGAAGGAACCCCTAACAAGTGTGTGACCTAAAAGTGAGACCTAATACACTGGCATCTCCGCACAAAGGGCTCCTTTTCTCTTAACATTTGGCTTATCTCCATGCCACTCCCAGGTCAAGTTCAGTAGTAAGCCCTCGTAGTCAATGCACCATTGAGCTGCTCCAGGAAAAGCAAATAGCGTCAATGCAAAAAATGTAAATGTGCATTTCTTCGCAGCATCCCCTGCTGCCAAACAGATAACAAGTTTATATAGGCACAGGAAAAAATTCCTATTTGAATAATTATTGTTTGCTTATAAATTAACCCACAGAACTCTGCCACATGCCATAAAACAATCTTACATTACATGGGCTTAAACGGTAGGACTGGTATAATAAACTCTATGTTGAGTCACCAAATTCCTCACATTCTTTGACTTCCCATTCTGTCTCAAATGTCAGATATCTCACTGGGGTAACACAAGCGGCAGCAAGGGCCCGGGGTTTGCGTGGGTTCTAATTGTAAAAGCAACATTCTCACGGAGAACGACAAGGTTCACAACCCCGCTCCACGGCTTGGGCAGACTGGGGGAACTTCAAAGGCTTCTCGTCTCCCCACTGGGTGTTTTGGGGTTTAAGGCCCCACAGATCTGGCTGAGGGTCTCGAAGCTGTACCCCACCCATAACCCCGGGTCACGGTGCCTCTGCAGGCTACTGCCTTTTCATGGAAAATACGTAGGAGAGCGGGTCTGAGCATGGCGGCCAGCTTGGGGAGGCTCCTGCATTTGGGCTGCAAACCACCAGATCCTTGCTATAGCCTGACGGCTACTCTCCGTTCCCGTTGTACCAGCCCAAAGCAAAGGCAGAGCGAGTCTTTATCACTTGGAGATTGTTCAGCGGCATCTAGGCTTTATTAATAACTTCAGTATTTAAAGATTTTAAGATCTTGTGGATTCTCCTCCTTCTTTGTATTCTGATGCAGTGGAATCCAGACCTGTACTTGGTGATGTAGAAATCATTTATGCTCTGTAGCTTTCTTTTGGTTGCTCCTCTGTCTTCAGCTGAGCAACAGTGAAGACGATGCACTTTCTCCAGGGAGCCAAGAAAAACCTGTAGGCGATTTGACACAACCTTTCTCCGAAAAATGCAAGTGATGTTTAGACCTTGTGCATGTCCTTAAGCATGGATGCTTGGTGGAGGCAGCACACAGGAGCTCAGGAAAAGCCTGGGTGCCCAGAAATATCCCATGATGTTCCAAGATACATGTGCGTATGCCTGGATTAAAAAAGAAATTACCCAGATCCAGCACAGAGAGGCGGATTTCCCTTCCCTCATTCTGGAGCACAGGTTTGGCCTGTGTCTGACAACATGCTGATCCAAGGGTAAAGCGGAGCTCAAGGCCGTGGCAGCAGACGTGCAGATTTGACACTTGCAAGCGAAGCGAAAGCACAGGCAGTGCTGGCCCGGTGGCCACAGCCCTGCTCCGTCCAGCTCCCGGCTCCGGAGGACGCCCAGCAGCCCGCGGGAGGATGGCGTGCACCTGCGAGCCTTTTCATCTCAACGACATGGCCCCGTGCCTGTGGTTTTCCAATGCTGACAGAAAGAGGTTGAGGGTGAAAAGTGAGCTGGGTGGTTACAACCGGATCCATTTCATTCCTCCCGGGACCCCTCTGGCGTGAGCCCGCTGCGCTCGTCCAAGCAGTCTGTGCTTTAGCCGACCTGGCAGGAGCTGGGCTGAGGAGGGAAGGGACCTGGCACCCTGCAGCCACAGAAAATTCAAAAAAATGTTGTGGGGGTCTGGCCACCAAGATTCACTTTTTCTCTACCTCCTCTTTTCAGCAAGCAGGGAGGGGAGGGAAGGCTGCGCTCCCCGGAGCCGCTCCAAGGGACCCCCGCTGCAGTTCACCCCGTGTGCCCCAACAGCAGGAGCATCCAGAGCCGCGCAAGCCCTGTGCCCCACGCTGACTTAAACAAGCCTAGAAAAACCGCAAATGAAGCGCATAGATTTAGCATCTAAGGTCTCTTCCCAACTATGACCAACAGAAAACATCTGTAGGGGGAAGGAACTGCTCATTTACTCTCTGAAATGTCAGTGAAACCCAAGAGAAAAGGAACCAAATGCAGCAGCTACCCAGGCCTCCTATAGCCCCCTGCAATAATCAAATATAGCTAATTTGCACTGACTCCTTTTTGTGCTGACTCCAGGCACGGAACAGAAAGATCGCAAAGGAAAACCACCCCCAACCCTCTGGTCTTTTTTTTTTTTTTTTCTTTAAATTTGGGAGCCGAGGCTAACTAACCCCTCAGAGGAAAAAATATCCATCTAGAAGGGCAAGAGCTTTAAAAACTTAATCCTTTCAGACAAATGCAAAATGCTTGTGTTTCAGCTGGAGAATGAATCAGAGATGATTCCCAGCAATCCCTGATTTAACAACGGCGAGAGCTGGGTGCACTGGATGCGGCTCTCTCCCCTCCCTCTACCTGCTGAATCCATCTCCAGTTTTTGAGGTTGATTCGGGGCTGGCCGGGGTAACATTAACTCAGACCTAAACAGCCTGCTCCCATCATCGACACGGAGCCACAGGGTCAACTGGAAACCAGAGAAAATCTGTTTAGTCATTTCTGAAGGCAAAGCAAACCGTGATGATATCACTTACTTGCGCAGACACTTGGTCGGCAGTTCACTGCCAAAGCACCTGGTCCCGCTGCCTCAATAAAGCAATCGGAGACGCTTTGGTGAGCTGTAAGGGAGCCCCTTACACTCCATTAACCAAAACCATGGGTTTCTTTTTAGAAAACCCAGCAAAACCGATGCACAGGGCCGTGAGTGCAAGCTGGACCGTGCAAGGCTCGGCTCAGCCCCGCTGCGGTGCAGCTCAGCCCTCCTCCATCCCCACAGTGCATTTTGGGGAGCTGCTTGCACCCATCCCGAGCACAAACCCCCGGTCTACATCAGGAGCTTTGTGGTGGAGGAACAGCCTCATCCTCCAGCCGCCTCTCGTCAAGGCCAGTGAGCTCCCCCGGCTCCCGGGACAGCACCAGGCTGTTGCCCCCGCACCGGGCAGCCCGCCTGAGCGATAACCACGCTGCAGCAGCAGCGTCTGGGCACGGAGGGAGGACACAGCCCCCGGGAGAGGCTGCGGGCAACAGGAGCTCCCGCAGAGCCTTGGGTGGCTGCCAGCAGGCATAGGAGGTCGGGAAACCTCCTGCTCCGAAAAGGCTGCATCCCACTACCCCCAGGGACCCGCTGCCCCTGGATGGAGGAGCATCCCAACCCCATGGTCCCAAGGAGACCTGGCCTTCCATCAAAAGGGCTCGTCTACCCCATCACAGGCAAAGGCAGGCTGGAAAAGGGTGGAACAGCATTGCAGGGACAAGGGAGGCATGGCTGGAGCCAGCGTTCGTCTGCCTGGGGCACCCACCAGAACCACCGTGATGCTCTGCACTGTAAACCAAATAGCTCTCAGCTTTCGCAACTTCTGAGCAGCAAGGGGAAAGCAACCGGCACGGTGGAGCCATCCGCCTGCCCTGCCTGCCTCTTCCCCAGGGGTTTCACCAACTGAGGAGGCAACAAATAAAACTGCTCTAAAGGGAAGCCGTCCTCTGCTCAAGCCGAGGGGCAGGAGCCGAATGCCACCAGCGGCAGGGAGCGCAGCACGCAGCATGCAATCGCAATCAGCTCTTGCGCTTCGACTGCACCTGCAGGTACGTGCCGGGCTGAGGACCCCACGGCACCAGTGCAGCACGCACAGGGCCAGCAGCACCGCTCTCAATAGCTTTTGCACTAAATAAACAGGATAAATAGAGGGGAAGGGAGGCTCAGAGAGAGGAAGCAACTTGTCCCCAAGTCACCGACAGCTAGAAACAGATTGCAGGTCTCCTCCTCCAGACCTGCTCTGCTTCTCTGCCTGGGAATGTTATTCTGTGGCTGTATCACCTTCTCCCAATCTCTCCCCAGCACTGTTGCACTCTCCTCCTCCTCCTCCTCCTCCTCAGTACTGAAGTATTTAAGCAGCAAGCCTAGAGTTGGTGGTCCAGTAAGAAATGCAAGCAGGGAGGCAACCCCTCTCCTGGGACCAGACTAGGTGGCCTTTTTTTAGTTCATGAGGAATTCAAGGGGGGGCGGGGGGGGAATAAAAAGAAGAAAAAAAAAAATCCATGTCCAAAGCTCTTTTTTTCAGCAACTGCAATTGTTTCTGTTTCCTAATAAATCATGTAGGCCAGGGACGACCAATCTGCACAGCATTATTATTGTCTCAATACATTTGTTGAAAGAAAAATAACACTGTGGCTTTGCTGGAGCAGACAGGATCTGCTTTTCCAAAAGGTTTGTTGATATTAGCCCACAATCTTGTCGGGCTCCATGTATACTCTGGACTCAAAGAGCTTTGCTGCATTCCCATCTCTAAGATACGGAGAGTCACCAAACCCAAATATTACTCTGAGCAGCTGAGACCTCAAAAGGTCTTTCTTTATTTTCCTCCACACTCTGTTTCCCATTAACTCTTCAGCGGCATTTGTATGCGTTAAACTTACAGAGCCCAGCGGCTGAACTCAGCTCCAGGCTGAACTATCTCACATCCATCTAAACAACAGCAATAGTTTGCAACGCGCTTGATTTACTCCGAGAGATTTTCCATGGGATGTGAGCAGGGCAAGTCTCCCCTGGTCAGGGGCCAACCCGGGGCAGCCCAGGCTCCATTTTGTGGATAAGCATCGGACTTTAGTACATGCTGGCCCACGTATCAACAAGTTACTGCCATCATACTCCCCTAGACAGCGATTCTCAACCCTCCCCAGACCGAGCAGCACTAAGGAGCTGTGGGCTCTGCTCCCCACCAGCCTGGTCCTCTGCAGCTCCCCAGAGCTACAAGCAGCGTCAGCACCCCAGGGACAACATGGACAGGCCGTATACTTAAAGCCCCAGGGTTTAAGCAGACCCACATCATATGTCAGACCAGAGCAGGGGCCACCAGCACCCCTATGCTGGTCCCCGGCGTCCCCAAGAGAAGCAGCCGGTTGGGTTGGGCGCAGAGAGCAATGCTCTCAGGTCAGTGGTGTGCCCATGCCCTTGTCTGTCCATGTTCCACTTGCATAACTGCTTACTTCTGAATGAGTATCGGAAACTCTGGATTTTTCTGACTTTTTTTTTCTTTCCATAACACATGGAAACCAGGAGAGCTCTCCAGCATGTCCAGGAGGCTCCAGGCAGGGCTCCAGCTGCAGGGCAGCTGCAGCTCACACGGGGACAAGGACATACTCATGAAGAGTGTCCACAGTTCAAAGGCTGTTGGATGCCGCAACGCAGACCCTCAGGGCTGACGTTGTGGTGCTTTTAAATCAGGTTACCGGATCCACAGGGGTCCCATAAAAAAACTAAATGCCTGAGTTGTGCTCACTCCCAGCCCAGCCTTGTCTGCCCAGAATGGCCAAGTTGTCCTGCAAAGCAGGGCAAACGAGGCAAAGGGAGTCCCAAAAGGCTTTGGGTAAGCACCCCCGGGCAGCCCAGGCAGGGCACCTCAGCTCACATGCACCCTTTCACACCCTCGACAGACTAATCCCAGCCTGCAGGCGTGAAAAGAAGGGAGACGCCGAGACAAAAGAGCCGACAGCAGGGAGTGCTGCCCCGCTCAGTGGTGCGGCCGAGCGAGAGCTGCTGGTGCCCATCAGCTCTGCAAACTACGGCAGTCACTCTGTAGCCAGCAAACAATGTCATAGCAGACAAAATTTGTCCCCTGATATTGCTAAATGTCACATATTCTGATACCTATGGCTTTGAGGGAAATGATAGTTTAATTTTGGATGCTAAGCTAAGGTTACATTGGTTTTGGAAATTCAACAAGTGTAGAGGGGTTTTTCCACCCAGCTTCACTTCTGCTGCCTCTGCAGCAGTTCCCCAAAACCAGGCTGCTTACACAGGGCTTGCTTAACATCATTGCCTATTCCCCGCTCGCAGAGAGCCCTGTGTCACGAAGGGGGAAGCAAAGGGCATGCAGTATCACAAGGGAGATAAGGCAGCAAGCCAAAATAATCCTGCAAAGGTGGGCAGACATGGCTGGCCTGACTCATGGGCTGAACCCTTTCCTTCTGAAGGTGTTCAGAAACAGTAGAAAAAACCTAAGTGAAATAAAGGTCAAGGTTTAGCTACTTCTAAAGGTCTCTCAAGCACGATTAATAGTGATACTAGATCGTCTCACCTCCAGGAGCCAGCCCTGCAGTGTTCACACCCATGGTGTAAGGAGGCATTTGCATCCACGAGTGAGTGGAAGGCACCTGGTCTCCTCTCAGCGCAAAGGGGCAATTGAACTAGCCCAGCCCAGCCAGAGACACATCCCCGTTGACCGCGGCACTCACTGTCTGAAGTTAGTCAGTGCTTGAGCCAGACTGAACAGCCCAGGTCATCTTTGTCCTAAATCCACCACTCGTACCCAGCTCCCCAGTTTCCACCAGCATTCAGGGCTGGTATGTCCCTGTCCCCGTCCCCCCCTCAACACTCAAAAATTCAGCACTGTGTTACTAGCAAAAAGCAGCCACAGATTAAAACATCCCTTGGAGGAAAAACTGTTCCAGGGTAGCAGCATTTGGGGTGGATTTTGAAAGCATTTCTCCCCCCCAGCTGATCTTTAATACACAAAGTCTTTTTGCATTTGGGGCACAGTAACAGGCGAACAGTCTGCTTGTCACAGAGAAATCCTACGAATGACCCGAGGAAGAGCAGTAACACGGCATAGTCAGAAGGAAAAAGCCCAAGGGCAAGGCAAGCTTGGCTTCACTGCCCCAGCCACCCGGCAGCAGCACGAGCCCTGGGTCTCATGCCCATGCTGAAAGCTGTCCCTGGGACGTGTCCGTGCCTGAATTTCATCCTCCCGTCAGCCGAGGATGCACAGGCGAACTGTAGGACCGGCGTACCGCCGTGTCCATCTGACGAGCGGCTCCCGTGCAAAGCATTGACACGTCTCCAAGAAACTCTGCAATCCGGATCATAATGAACGATGTGTTTGTTTGCGTCTCATTTGAGTCCTCGTTTGTCCTCTCTAAAAACCACAGTGTAAATCAGCTCCGGGGCAGGCTCTGGCACGGCGACAGCACAAGAGCAGCACGGAGGGTGCCCAAGACACCCCCCACCCACCACTCTCTTTAAAAACACAACTCTGGGCTGAGGCAACTGAACTGATTTTTTAATTTTTTTTTCCTCTCCAGGCAAATAAAGCCTCTGCACAAACCAGTCTGACTCCAACTGGATTTAGCACTTCCCAAAGGAACCAGAGAAACCGGTTGGTGATGGAGCAACCCCTCCACAACCACCGTGGTCCTGGATGGGCACCTGTCCTGGCACCCCGCACCCGCAGAGGTGGCAGTGGCATCCACACGGCCTCATCCACCCCCTCCCCATCCCTCTCCTTCTAATAAGGAATTCCAGCAGGTTTCCATGCAGGGCAATAACGCCCTCACCACTGTATGTGGCAGCAGGGCTCTCCCAGCTTGGCCCAAAGCCCTTCTCCCTCAGCTCATTTCAAGTGGAATAAACATGTTTATCGCAGGAGCGGTCACAACCAAGCAGGATTCAGCCTCACGGCTCCAGGCTCCCACCTGGAGAAGAGCTCATGGAAGCATCAGGAAGGACCCATCAACCTTTCAGGGCTACCCGGAATTGGCAGCAAAGCTGCTGGGGTCGTCATCCCTTTGGCTGGAGCGAGGTCCCACATCATCCCAGACTCCAGGCTAAGAAATCACCTCCTTCCTGAAGCAGGTCTCTCAGAGAGCCATGCGAGAGGCGGCAGCCCCAAGGGGGATCCCCACTTCCTCACCCCCGACACCGCAGGACGGGGACCGCAGGGCGGGAGAACCGGCTCCACACTCCCCACCACACGCGGCACGCGCTGCTGCCCGCAAGCAACGCACTGCTGCGGGTCCCGGGGGTGCAACCTGCTGCGATAGAGACAGAACAGGGAGCCTCACCCAGCACCCCACGCACTGCTGTTACTGGGAGATCCCTCCAGTAGATTAGACACACAAGTAGATCTTCATTACACACACAAGATGTTCCACACATCCCAGCTCAGCACTTAAAACTACGTGGCCACCGGCTGCAAGGGCAGAGCCAAAGCTCAGGCGCCCCAGGTGCTGTGAGCCCAGCACGGCCCCACTCCCAGCAGGAGACAAGACCTCCACAGTGTGTTTTTCAATCCAGAAGCTCATCACTGCCTCACCCAGCCTCCTCCGTAGTAGCTTTGTTCTGACATATGCATGAGTAATACCATGAAAAAACACTTCAGTGAGACTCTGCCAGCCAGAGAAAGAGCATCCATGCCCCAATTCTCCCATGCAATGGCAGGGAACATCATAGCAGCAACAGTAGCATTGCTGAAACACACATTTGCCCCAGTAATGAGTCCAGGCTGGACAGCACATGTTCCCCAGCAAGAGTGCAAAATGTACACCCAGAAGCAACCTTGAAGCTTTGACTGAACTTCTTGGCTGTTGCCCCAAAACAGCCAAGACGTGACTCTCCCCAAACCAACAAACCACTCACTCCTGCTGCACTACTACAGCCTCTGAGCCCCAGGAGATGCCCCTGGTTTTCAGAGAAGCCAGTAAAAGGCAAAGCAGCTGAGTCAGCACCCAGCCCTGGGGAGAAAGCCCTGAGTCAGCTCTGCTGCAAGCACAAGCCGACACTCCTCTCCTCTCCTCTCCCTCCCAGCGCTCCTGGCAGCCTCATCCTTGCCCTGGCAGCACTGCCTCAGCCTGCACACAGAGCGCACACGGGTGAGGCTTTGCAGGCTGGAGACCTCAAACACAGGAGCAGCCCATCGCTCTCCGCAGCTCAGGGCCAGTTACCTCCATGCAAGGACCAAGGGGTCACCCACAGACCTTCTGGAAAAGCTCACAGCAACACACACCATCACTGGCACAGAGCAAGGCTGAGAACAAGAGCTCTGAACCAGGTTATATAGCACCCGTGTCCGACAGCAGCCTCAGCCTAACACGGTTCAGCTGGGGAGGAGAGGCAAATGCCACGAGGAGGCCCCAGCTGAGCCAGTGCTCTGCAGCAGTCGCTACTGGTGCTCTCATTACTGCGCTTCATGGCCACGAACAGGCAGACTCAGCCATCCCAGGAACTGCCTGTCTCTTCAAAACCTCTCCTACGAGCAGGGCCCCTTTGAGGCTTCGCAAATCCCCATGCATGCAAAGGTTGCTTGCCACAGCTTCCTCCACGTTATTATATTTGGAAGTTCTGCATCTCCTCCCCTGCAGGGAACAGAGAGAGAAATAAAATACGAGACACGTTTCTTTAAACTAGGTGAGATAACTATTGAAAATCACCCTTTCTTTTGTCTTCCCCTCTCCCCACTGCTCTCACTTAGATCTAGCTGCGTATCTCCATGGGTGCTCCTATCCCAGAGGCCCAAAAGGAGTGGTTTCCCTTAGAAGCTGCTGCTCGGCCTCAGCCCAGCGACACGATGCACTGCCTGCATCGCACCGGGAGCGAGCAGCCAGGCACCGGCTGCAGCAACGGCCACGTGCTGGTGCCAGTGCACGCTGCTGGCTGGTGTGCGCCCAGCCTGCCGCGGGCGTCCCCGTCACCCACGCTCGGCTCCGGCGCGCAGCCCGGGACACCCGCCGAGGAGGGACTCAAGGGAGCAGTTATACGTAGCCCTGTTCCATATTTTCTGCCCAGCCTTGGCCAGAGATTTCCAAATGCTGCTTAGGGAAAAATCAAGGCATTTGGGTGACTCTGAGATAGGTGGATGTGACACCCAAAATGAACTTCAGAGGGCTGTTTTGTTTTCACTGTCACTAAGCAGCTCACTGTTGGTAGGGGAGAAGCAGGAGGAGGAGGAGGAGGAGGAAGAGAGTGCTCTCAGTTACTCATAGGGTCTGTCCCTTGATGACTCTCAGTGAAGCTCTGAGGCAAAGACTGATGGTGAAGGAGAAAGAATTGTCTGGAGAAGGCGCCTTCTTTGCTCCAGGGCCCGGACCATTGCACCACGTTCCTGGCCACCCGCAGCCAGCCACAGCAAGGATGGCTGATCCTCGCTAAAAGGAGGGTCAAAATCAGCCAAAGAGAGAGGGCTGGTCCCTGCAGCAGAAAGGGGAATCGCTTCTGTCAAGCTGGAAAGGAGAACCTTGATTTCTCCTCCCTCACCCCAGCAGCTCCACTCCTCCAGGCCTGAATCTTGCTGCTGTCAAGACATTTCTGCACATTGTTTTGGCTCTATATTGCTTCTAACCCCTTTCAGAGACTTGCACATGTCTCCCTCCTGGTATTTTTCTGTTTTACTTAACAACCAATTTGGTTTTCAATTTGATATCTCCTGGAACAGCTGGTCCCAATATTGCTAACCTTATTTGCCATTCAATCAGCATCTCTGACAAGCATCACTAAGAGACTTTTCCAGTTCCAGAAATAAGTATCATCTAATTAAGTCCGTGATGAGCAGAAGGAGAGCTCCTGTCTCCCTTGGAGGTGTTGCACCACGTCAGCTGGTCAGGCTCGGAGCTCATACAAGTCCCGTCGCACTTCAAAGGCGAGGTACGCAGCAACACCTGCTGCGTTGCACCACGGCACGTCCTTGGGCACACCCTCCTCCCCAGCGCGGAGAACACTCCTGGACACTCAGAGGAGCTTGATGCAAGAGCCAGATCACCTCTCCTGCCTTCTGCCAGGGTGACTCACTTCAAATCACATCTTTCCCCCTCCGATTTCAAGCAGCACAGGACCAAGCAGGTCTCTCTTCGTTACAGAGTCACTGATGCTGGTGTTCGAGGTGCCAACAGCTTGGCTACTGTTTTGTTTGAGCATGGCCACGGTGTCCTCCCCCACAGCCCGTATGTATCCTTAGAGTAGGGAAAAGTTGTTGCTCAGAGGGCCAGATCACAACGTGCCCCGACACAGTAGATAAATCAGGGCAGTTCCCTCCTCGGCAGAGCAAAGGCTGAGCCGTGCTGATGCTAAGGTGCTTCACGGCACCGTGGCAGTCCCCTTCAGAAGAAGAGAGAAGCAGCAGGTTGGTGCTAAAGCAACACCTCCTGCTTCTTCCCACCGCGGAGACCAGGATCACCAGCAGGAGTGGGACAGCAGAGCTGGGAGAAGGTGGCAGCAACAGTAAAGAGCTTGATGAAAAGCTGCCTACAAATGTCTCTGATCTTACTAGCCAGTCGGCCTGAGGGCGGGATGGGGCCATCACCCGGCGGGGCAGTGGGGAACGCACCTCCCGCAGCGTGGCCGTGGCTCACATGCAAGAGGCAAAGCGTGTCGGCATAGCTTGGAGAAAAATGGCCTGTTCTTCCTGAACGGGAACCAAACAGATGTTTGAATCAAGACCCTCTGGTCTGGCTGTAGGCAAACCAAGCACAGCTATCTCGCTCCATGCTGGGCGTTGAACTCATGGTGTTTGGAGAAGAGATGATCCTGTCTCTCCACAGGATGAAAGAGGGCAAACTTTCCCCCAGGCAGGCAGCATCTGATAGACCTCAAACAGACCCGTGTAGACACCCACACGAGTTTCTCAACCTACCTATTTGTCACTGCAGTAAGCTCTGCATGGCTCTTATCTAGGAGGTGACTTAGTTCACCAGTGGGCTTGTTACTCATGCTCTATGGAAAAATCAGAGAAGTAGAGGGTTACCATGGAAAGTGTTTTCACTAACAACCCAAACCACATGCTTGCCAGAGTTCAGATGCAGAAACACAGCAGATGCCTTGCGCCTGTTTATGGGTAGTGTTGCCCAACTGAAGGGGGCTCTACCGAAGGCAATTCAAGGTCATTAGTTCTGCTTTCTTAGGAAAAGACAAGTCAGTCTGTTGCTTTTAAGAGGAATTCAATTATGTTAATTAGGTATCAAGAGGAAGCCCTTCATCTTCGGAGAGCTGCAGCGGGTAAGAAAAGCAATGCTTTGCCAGCACCTGCTCCACCTCTGTCCAGAGTCACCTTCACCCAAGATTTTTCATTAGGTGGCAACAAGCATGTCCTCACATAATGCTGCATCAATATGTCATTTGCTTCTCATTATAGAGTGGAGTCACCACATGTGAGCAAAGACAGTAATTTTTAATTCATCCTTTCTATGCCCGACTCTGCTGCCGGGTAGGTCAAGCTGTAATCATGTTTCAAAGACTTAAGGATGAGTGTTTGGCAACTGGATTTTAGGGCAGTGGGTGGGATCCCTCCATTAACCTCCTGCTGTACAAAGTGCACGCACACCTAGCTATGGAGATGTGGCACCAGGCCCCGCGGCCGGGAGCGAGTCCTGCAATTACCGATGGCTTGCTGGGGATGATGCACATCAGCCAACCTGTGATGCTGCAGTGAGCAAGGCTCAAGACAGGGACAAGGGCGGGAGGGGGAAGAAAATGTTGCAGAGCAAGATCTTAATGCCACTTTGATTAAAGAACTGGGTTCAGAGCGGAGTTATTGCGCATCCAGCCACTCCCTCCGACGCTCTGTAATTGTAGGCGTGCAAGCACCATCGCTGTGATGGACACGTAGCAACTACAGAGCACTCCTACACTGCATCTCAGCAGCTTGCTGTGGAGCTGAGGCCGAGCAAAAATCAGCAGGGCGGTATTTCCCCTCCTGCCAAAGACTTCCAGGGAGCTCACAGGACGCAGGCAGCTTCTCGGGGGAGAGCAATTCAGCGGGGAGCGGGGCCAATACCAGTGGCGGTGGGGGAAGGCACAGCCCTGCTCCTCCTTGGGCAGGCAAACAAGGCACCGGAGTAAAGGCAGGCACCAATTCAGTGCTTGGCTCCAAGCGTGGTTCAAAGGGTGTTTCAAAAAAACAGTCTACAAACAATTTACACTGCCATAAAAATCAAACTGCAGCCAAAGCCGGAGCTCCAGGGCCAAAGCCTTCCTGACTGTTTGCATTTTGCTAGCACCGTCCTCACAAATACTGGCTGAACATTTAATTCAGCCTCTTCCCCTCGCTCCCGCAGCCTCACATAGGAAGAGGAGAGTGGGCAGATTGGAGACAATTCCAGGAACATGTTGTTCTCCCCTCCTCATCCTGCCAGCAGCCACTCTGCGCTGGAAAAAGCTCATGGAGCACAACAGGAGAGGAGAGGTTAGGTACAGGGCTTCTGAAACGCCCCCTTAGATGTACTCGGGAGTTATCTCAGTGCTAAATCACAGAAACATTTTTAAAAGCCTACGAAAGGCCGGGTTGAGATCCCTGGAAGCGGAAGCAATGCCACAGGAGAGGGGTTGGGGCAGGCTGAAGACAAAAAGTGAACCATATTCCCCCTCCACCGGTCCTGGGCCATTTCTCTTAAAACTCAAGGTAGGATGGGGGGAACCTTGAACCATACAGAATAGGATGCTGGGTTTGGTGCTTTGCTTACAGGAGTCTGGAAGGCAGCCGGGGTCAAAGCAGCAGATAGATGGGTGCTAAATGGGGTTTAGAGGTCTTTGCAGAAGCAGTCACAGTCTCCTGGAGCCTCTTAGGATCTTAGCATAGCTGAGAGAAACTCCTCCTCCCCAATAAACCTACAGAATTGCTGGGAGAAGTCCACAGAAATAGCTTCAGAGGGATTTCAGTCCCGCTTCAGGCCAATATTTTGGTACAACCCTGCTTTTTTACCCCCAATAAGTCTCATGGGACATCTCTGTCCCATCCATCTTAGAACATCCTGTGTCCACCTGAGAAGACCATCCTCCGAGTCGCTCCAGACACCCTCCCTGAGCCTCAGAAACAACAATTACATGAAGGAGGTATGAGGGATGAGGCAAAGAGAGTCACCAAGTGGAAACTTTCTCTTTAAAGAACCTGATGGCCTAAAATAAAAGTCGGGGCAGGAGAAAGCGCTGAAGAATAAACATGAGCAAGACGTTAAAAATCCTTGGGCAGGTCCCATTAAAGCGATGCATTGCAGGCTATGGGGAACGACGGGACTGAACAAGAGGGGAGAGCTCCTGTAGCTCCCATGGGACACTGCCTGCAGAAGTGGCCCATCCTTATTAGAGCACTGATTTTGCACAGGGCGGCCTGGTCCTGGCCCCCGGGACTCGCAGGCAGGCACGAACATCTGCCTCGTGCCGAGCTACTAGCCAGCAAAATTAAAAACTTCAAGCTAAACACGAAGGGGCAGCCGGCTCCTTGGAGCTGTTCCCAAA
Organism: Phoenicopterus ruber ruber; assembly: GCA_009819775.1. Classification (NCBI taxonomy): domain Eukaryota; kingdom Metazoa; phylum Chordata; class Aves; order Phoenicopteriformes; family Phoenicopteridae; genus Phoenicopterus; species Phoenicopterus ruber. The sequence continues at coordinate 4,063,343 of CM020232.1, forward strand.
ATAACCCCATAGGCATCAGAGAGAAGAACACTTAGAGCCTTGCCTGGACACGTGTCTAAAAAGCTCCAAAAATAGCTCCCGCTTCCCCTTTGAAAAACACTGCGGTTCCCAATGCCTCACAGGAACTCTGTTTCTGCTCAGAGAAGCCACAAAATAAGTGAGCAGCCTCGAATTGATCTATGAGCACATCTGGATGAGCCGAGATTGGCTTTACGGAGAAGAAAAAAAATAAAGATTTTAAACAGCATGTGTCAAATCCAGGGACCTTTATTTCTCTGGAATGGAAAGAATTTGCCAGCCTGGACAAAAAATTGCAGGCGGCGATTGTACATTCTTTCAAATAAAAAAAAGAACACACACACAAGAGTTTGGCTCCATAAATTTCTGTCATAAGAAACAACTTTGAATTGTACACCAAGCTTTTTACAAAGCATCAATGTTAAGATGTTTTACCGTGCTCTATCACATTCTTGGCCATTTATACAGAATACTCCATACCAAATGCTACATCAGCTTAAGACATTTTTAAAAATTAGTATTAAAAAGATACAAAGGCATGTTGGCTTTCATGGTTTTTATTAAGACATTGGAGTTTTCTTTGTTTGTTTTCCTAAGGAAGTCACTAAAAAAATATAATAACTTAATTCGTAAGGACAAGATTGGTTAAAAATCCAGCCTTGCTTGCTTGGCAGCCGTCTGAGTTCGTACCTCTGTTGCTTCCGTTAGTCTAACAGCACCGCAGGCTGCAGACGTGTCCTGCGGGGTCTCAGCCTGCTCTCCAGATCTGTCCATGCTCTCAGTTACCGTTTTTGTTCCGAGTTCTCACTGCGGCCAGGAAATATTCCCGGCCGAACGCTAAAAGGGATCTTCAGCCAAACAGGGGATTTCAATCGGGGCCAATTTCGCATGGGTTTAGCCCTTTGTCTTTTGCCTCTTTGTACATCCTTTGGAAGTCTTTAAAACGAGGGGCACAGCCTAACCTGGCCTCCCCAAAGTGCATGCGTCCCGTGAAAAGGAAGTCTCCGTCTCCTGGTTTCACCCCACACTCCAGCAGGGTCTTTATTTGTCCTCGCCAGTTCCCACTCTCCCCTGTGAGCTGAAAGACTTTGCTCTTCTGCCTGTACAGTTTGTTGACGCCAACGTGAATTATGGATTCTTGCTCTTCTGCCTCGTTCGTTACGTCTTGAATGGAGCCTCTGATCACTGGAAACAGAAAAAGGACGTAAGGAAGAGTTACCCAAAACCACTCTGGCAGAACCTGGTCCAAACTCAGCCCCATGCAACCAGACAGCTCAAGGGGGAACTGACTTCACTAAAGCAGCCCCAGTTTTGACCCTTTGTTATTTTTAGAGTTAAGTTTATATCAGTAACCCACAGCATATATTTGTTACAGTTTGTATTTGTGACCTGTCCAGCACAGGGCACCCACATATTACACTTAAATACAAAAATAACAACATCAAAAAAATAGCATCAGTCACGATAAAGAGTTCTAACAAGATACATGCTTAATGCTCCCTGACAACATACTTTCTGTTCTTCAGCCATTACAGGTACCAACTAATATTAATTTCCCTTTTAAAAAGGGAAGCACAGAGAATCATTGAAACTTTTGGTCTTTTGTCAACAGTCCATTTCAGGGCAGCAAGTGAAGGCCCCTCTTAGATGCACCCAGGTCTTTGAACTTCTGCTTCCACTGTGGTTGCTGGGTCATTCTCTGTCCACCCTGGGGAAGTGCCAGCTGAGCACTCAGTTTTGTGGTCCTTCACACCATGCCCTCCTCCCTCTCCCATGCACACAGCGCCTTTAGACAGCATTTACTGCTGGTGGAAGTTGCCAGGCGTAAGTAGGTGTCCATCACTGTTTATGGATGTCACATTCAAGAGAACCATGTGGGGGAGAGGGGAAGCAACAACTCACCAAAATCACTAGTGCAGACAGCCAAGAGGACCTCTGTGTCACTGCATGGTCGGCAGGGAGCTGGGGAGAAAGGGTCAGAATTAGCAAAGGATTAGACAATAGTAAATAAATAAACCAGTATTTAAATTAACCGAAAGTGGGACACACACACGGCACAGGGACAAGTGGTCCAAAGACCTGCCAGGCATCAATAACGCTACAAGAAATGGAGGCTAACCCCAGCCTCCGTGACATTTTTGTACTTAAGTAGGAATATGGATCTCTTTAACTCTCCTGCTGGGATATATTATCTAGCAAACACCCCCCACACTCGCTTATGCGCTTATGCAAAGTATGTTTTGATACTGGGTGCATTTGCAGCGTTGCTCTGCTGTAAATTCAAAGCTCTTGAAAAGGCTTTGAAGATCATGTGCCTTTTAAACTCCGACGGCAAAGCTTCTTTCTTACAATTTCTATCAAGTGTTGTTGGGCTATTTCACAAACCATTTAGGCTATCACCACATCAAAGATCCAGGAGGTTACGGAGTGGGGGAGGCAAAGAGGGAAGGAAAAAAGCCCCAGCGCATGTGTTTGAGGGCGTCGAGGCAAAGCGGAAACTCGAGCCCGTATCTGTTAGAGCTCGAGCAGCACAGAGACCATTTCCTGAACTGCTGGAAACGTTTGGATATCTGCGCTAATCTAATCAATGCAAGAATGCGGCTCCTCTTTGTACTCAGCCAGCTATTTCTGAGGAGAAGGTACTGCAGTCGCAGTACAGATGTTTCTATAATACCCTGTTGAGTTCAGGAATTTGCTTACTATCAGGGTCTGCCCTGCCCAGCGGTGCTAATTAAGTCTGTCCACCGGCGGTCCAAGGATCAGAGCCCACGTCTTTCACTTGGTGTCATCTTGAAGCGGCACTTGCACGTCAGTCAGAAAAATGAAAACCCATCAAGCGCGCTGCTCGGCCTGGATTAGCACAGGCAAAGACTGCAGCAAAGCAGGGCTCGCCGGAGACGAGGCAAAGCACTGGCGCTCCAGCTTATTTCATCACGCAGTCCATGATCAAACCCCAAGCTGAAGCTACTCCACTCCTCCACACCCCCCAAAAAATTTCAGTTTTGAACCTCAACATCTGAAAACACTTAGTTACCAGATTCCCAAATAGTCACACCCTTCCTCTCACCCCCGCCTGCTTCCCGGAGAAGTTTATCCGTCGCACTAAGAAGTAGATTTAAACTAGTCTAAACAACGCGTTGCTGGTGCCTACGACGCTCAGCTATTAGCCTTCCTCCGTTAGGCAGCACAAGCCATTCTTTAACGTAAGACACGGCAAACCTCTTATTTTTTCCAAGGTCCCAGAAAGGCAGTGATCCAGAAAGAAGGATTATTGAACCAAATCCACCAGATTTGCTCCAGTCAGATGATTAATACACAGTGTAACACGCTGTTTAATAGGATTAAAGAGAATGTAAAATGCACATTTCTGGGCAGGGATATTTGAAGGAATAATTCAAGAAGGTTAAAAGGCTCCAAAAGAAGAGACTAGGGAAAGGCAAAATAGTTTTTTTAAAGCATCTGGATCAGCCAGGCATTTCTATTTAGTCCAGTCTGAATGCCTCCAGCACCTTTCGAAACAAGTCAGCCTTTACTGCCCTTCTTTCCCCCACATACCATTTCAGCTCTCTTTTTTGGAAAAGTTTGGAAACTGTTTAATGTCATGAGAAATACAGAGCCAGCCAAAGCCTGGACATAACTGGAGTACGACAATAAATTCAGGCTAAAGATATTTTAATTTTTAGACTCAAGAGATTTTGACCATTGGCTAGACCAAACATCCAAGTTTCATCTGACAGAGAAAATTATACGAGTCACACAACATCCTGCTACGGAGTCGTTTCATTCATGGCATCTACAAATTCACCCAGGGCAAACGCCCCTCTTCCCCAGCCTCCCTCTGCCCAAATCAGGACCTGAGTTAGATCGACCGAACAGAGGTATCTCCAAACCTGCGTGAATCCTCCAGCATTTTCACATGGACAGAAGCTCTAAAACAAAGCACAACTGATAGACATCCTCAAAATCTACAGTTGGATTTCAGACACTGGATTTCAGATATTTTGTTCTGCAAAGATCTAATAACAAAAAGGCATCTCGGCCTTTTTAAGTCTGAGTGAAAACAGTCTTGGTTTAGACCAGACATCTCTGTAGTTCGTCCAACCCCATCAGAAAATTGGAAAAAACAAAATGACTAAGCCATTTTTCTTCTCAAAAGGAGTGCAACACAAGCAACAGCATTAAAGATGAAAACCAAAATACTTTAAAAGCGGTTGCTTCCATTTAAATAGACTGACACTGTAATAAATCAAATGAACAAATCTCCACGTATGCACAGAACCAAAGCATTTTAATTGTGGACTCTAGGCAAAATCCTGCATCTTTTTTAAATGCAAAAGGAAATTAAAAGTGCTCAGCATTGCTCGCACTAGATCATTACTTAAAACCTACGTCAGATCCATGCTGACTCACAGCAGTTTGGTGGCATGCAAGCTTACTTAACAACCATTTACCACCACCCATCACTGCAATACCAGACATATGAAGAACAGAAACCCTCTTCTGTGGAACAACTCCCACATCTGCATTCACAGAGTATCAAATATATCTTGCAAGTGGCAAAAACAAGGTATGCAAGCACAGATGGAAAGCGAGTCGTGAAGGATTACTGCCGAGGTAAATGGACCATTAAAAAGCAAATAACATTCACTCGCTACAACCAAAGCTTCATTCCTAGACAATCTCATAAAAGAAACAAAGTCCTAAGGAGGAGGCAATGCCTACACTTTCTTTTGAATCACAGCCATTAAGGAATCTGTATGTTTATGCTGCAAGTTAGTGATTTTAGCTGCAGTTCAGCACTCATTCACTCCGGGATCGGGCAGCAGATGTTTCCCTCCATCAGTAGGTTGAAACCACACACACACCTCAGGCTAAAATGGGAAGCATCCTTATAACTAAAAAAAGAAAACAAAAAAACCCCCTTCACACAGGCACAGCAGGTGAAGATGTTCATTTTCTGGGGAAGCGGGCCCGGTTACTAAACAAGGCGGCTGTGTTTGATGGCTGCCGACTCCCTGGGGATGTCTCGAGGGCTGCCCGGGTTCTCGCGTCCAAAACCAAGTCTACGAACTTGCAACAACAACAATATCAACGTCAGCTGCTCTAATTCCTTTAAACTCGATAAGCCAAAGAGCCTTAATTCATACAGCAGCAGGGGAAGAAAAAAAAAAAAAGAGAGAAAAGCAACGTTTTATTGAAGCCCTCTAAAGCCCAGGTGCCTATAACTCAACTCCGCCGGCGGTGGCATAAAGCCTGCATTGTGCACGTCGGCTGCCGACTCTCCTGGGAATGCCTTTGATGGATTTTGACAGCATCCTGACCTGAAGTAACCTGAGGCAGCCCTCTCCCTCCACCCTCCCAGCCCAGTGCCTCCAAAGGCCTCTCTATTCACCTCCCTGCAGAGGGAGATGTAATTACATCATTCCTCACAAGCCAGCAGCCATGTCCCAGCTGCTTTGAGCGATTTGCCCTCTGAACCTGATGTTACCGAGGAGGACGTGGGGATACTGACAATAGACTGCACTTGTTGGCCAACAGCTTTGTCAAACACGTTGCTGGTCCTCTCCGCGGGGAGGCAGAAACGCTCAGGAAGAGAGATGGACGTGCCCTGAGGTGCCACGAGCTCTAGAAGGTCCCCAGCAAAGCCAGCACCAAGGAGCCGAGTTGTCTAGAAAGGATCTCTTCCAACATGGGGGATGGATTTAAGTGCACCTTTAGTGCTGCAACTTAGCGTGAGTCTCCTCACTGCCTCAAGAGCTGCGGGTAAGCGTTACCATCCTCTCTCAGCACACACACATAACTCCAGTCCTTCCTCCTTTGGTTTGCGACATTTGCACGCAACCCTTCTATCCTCCGAAAGTAGGAGGTGGGGGTTATTCAAAGGGCCCTCGTCATGGTTTAGGATGACAGCTCCCTGCAGGACGCGTTCAAAGTGAGCCATGCTGGCTCTAGACATCACAGAAACCACATGAATGGGCCTGATCTTCTTTTGAAATATTTGTGTTTCAACAGCCACCCATGGGTCCGACTGACCTTACCTTACCCCAAAACCAGCTTCCAACCCATGAGTAAGAAGTCTCCTCTGTCTGTCCTGCACTTTCTCAACACGCTCCACAACCTCACAGCTATCAAGAAGACTAGATGAACCAGGCTGCAGGTCTCTACACACTGTCCCAAAGCTCCATTTACTGAGCCCAAGAGACCTTCTCCGTCCACCCTACGTCTCTGGGCAGGCTCTGCTGAACCTACAACGTCACTGCTCCGGCAGCACGCGCAGGAAGAGAGACACCCTTGAAGCAGAAGTGAAAATGTTTAACACAAAGTAATTGCAGAAAACCGCTTTACCGAGGAATACCCTTTGGTTTTATTAAGAAGCCTGTATACGCGTGCGGTGTGGTAGAGGTGTGGATGGTGGGGGAGGGAAACGGAGCTGGTTTATCTGCGCTTCCAGTTTCCGTGGCATACATCACCCACACGTTAGTATTTCTGAATAATCCTTTGAAGAGCAATCAGACATTTTAAGTATCAAAAGCTACTGAGGAGGCCCAGGCAGGGCTGGAGCATTGTTTTCAGTTAGTTATAGGTTTAAATCTTTCGATTAAAACAAATAGTCTTTTTTCTTGCAGGCTCAGCAGAAGACCTTCAAATGGGTCTTGTCACAGACCAGGCTGATTTAAGCTAAGCCAGCCCGTACTGCAGCACCTCAAGCTGTAGCAGTGTGGGGCCACGGCAGACCCATCTTCCGGATGAAAGCTCTCAGCCTCACATCAGCATCAGCTCACATGGAACAGAAAAAACCCACCCACACCCTTCAAATTCTTGCTGGCAGCTCTGTAATTGCACCCGTACTGGAAAGGGCATCATAGGATGAGTCTCCTTCCTGGAAACACGGAGCACAGACTTCCGAGAGCAGATTATAAAAATAGAGATGCGGTTTCTCCAATGATGGTGCATTTCTCAGTCATTTTTCTGAGTCCTAAGCAGAAATGACTATGTGTCAACTGATTATTGGATCAGTGATTTAGCTGGGAGACAAGACTTTAAGGGCAAACATCATATGAGCAAGAAAAATAAAAATCTTGCCCTGATCCTGCTTTAACTAATTAAAAAGTAGAATAAATCCTTGTAATTATTTCTTCTTAAGTTTGCCTAGGCTTCCTCTCTGAAGAGGCAACGCTTCTGCCATGAAACAAACCTCTTGCAGCTCATATCCCAAAGAAAAAGACCTGCTGCTTTGCAGTGGAGATGGACAAGAATTTGACAACCACTCTGGTTTACCAGGCTCTGACTAGTCATCTCCTTTCCAGATATACCTTCAACTTTCCTCACCCCCTCAGAAAGCTCTTCCTGAGTTCAACCTCAAAACACTCACAACCCCCACATCGAAACACCATCTAAACGACATCGATGCATCTGCACGCCAGTGCATCTCAAATTTAAAATGCACATGCGAGCTGGGAGCTCAGGCCAGCAGAGCTGCATCCAGCACACCTGCATTTAACATAATACCTGCAGCCGCGCAGAGAGGGAAAAGGCAGCCAGATGACACGGAGCATCTCTGCAGCTGGGCTGGAAGTTTCTGACACCCAGTCACAACACACAGAGGAGCTCTCTCATCACTCTTTTGTTTTACAAGGTTTTCCTGTCTTTGGATGGGGTAGGATTACAGGGCTTTCTGCAAGCACTGCACTTTTTCCAGCATGTCAGTAGGAAAACGCCAAGTCAGGGAGCAAACACGAGCGTTGGAGTTGTGCTGCTCCCAGCCCCTTGGCTCAATAACCCTCGGACACGAGATCCGAAGGGATTGTGCTTCCTCGATGAACAGAAGGTTAATGCTACGTACAACATACTGGGAGAGTTTAGTGCTCTTCTGAAGGCAGAAGAATTCGTCCCTGTATTTGCTAGAAAGTTAACCTAAGCCCCTGTGCTGAGCAGAAAAGGCAGCTCGGAACAAGGATTATGAGCAAAGATACACAACTCAAAGACTCGCTTCTTCTACAGCCAAAACACAGCCCAGATTTGGTACAGGGCAAGATGGTGATTCAGCAGCTGGATCAAAACCATGATGCCGCAACGGATGTTCTCCCTTGACTTCTTTAAGTGAAGCAGGGTATTGGTGATTTTACCTCTTCAGAAAAGAAAGTGTCAACTCCAGTTTCTTGCCTTAGCTCGTTTTTAACATTCAGTTCAACTTGCACATATGTACAAGTTTCCAGAAGTAACTCGGAAAATATAGACGCCGGCCAAGAACAATTTAAACCTGCAAATAAATTTAATGAAATGCAGACTTTCATATGCTGTGGCATGGACTGTGCCAAGAGAATTGAGTTAATACCACTTCCTTCCTGCAAAGAAAGAATAAAAACCCATATTGTAAACCTCACCATTAGAGATGTGATGACCTTTGTGTTCTGAGAAACGTTAAGACAGGAGACCATAAACCAGAAATTTATCTTTTCACAGAAATGTCTTCCAAGAGGGTATTTAAGTCCTTAAGTACCAAAGACGACTATTTATGTAAACAGTGTGAGGAAGAGATTTGGTACTAGGCAAGCTCCATTCGCAACAGCTTTCAAACTGAAACTTGGCTCAGCAGCTAGAGAGCACGTAAGGGTCCTCTGGGATTGCAGAGTCAATGCCTTCTTGCTGTTCCAAGATGCAGCACCCATTCTAACAAATGAGCTGAAAGGTCAGCTAGAAACACAAACAGCCATTTGTTTAAAAATCTTTTTAAAAAAGGAATGAAAACCAACACAGAGCAGTTTTGATTCAAGGAGCATTAGACAATATTAAACTCTACCTCCAGGCCCACGCACGAGTCACATCAGCCCAGGAGAAATTACGAGAAGGGTCATACCTTCGAGACACTTCTTTCTGTCCCACCTCCTCTGGGCTGCTTATTGCTCCAGCAGGGAAAAGTCATGCCTGTCCCAAGCGCCGTCCCCCTCCCTTCCCTGCCTCCCGTCCGGCCGTGCGTGGCCAACAGGCGCGGTTCGGTCTCCATCGCCACCCGGCCCTCTCCACCCCTCCATCCCAGGGCAGCATCAAAGAGCAGCGCTGGGCTCCGGGCTCCCGCGCTGCCGTGGCAAAACCTCGGTGCTGGAGTGGGCAGCGACGTAACGGTAACAGGATCAGCGCCAGCTCCCGGCCGAGCTCCTGCACTTACCCGTTGCATCACCAGCACTATAAAAATCCTCAGTTACAGTCAAGCCTACAATGTGTTGTGTCCAAAAAGCCCTACTCAGCATATCAAATTTTCAGTTAAATTCCTTCTGGCTGAATTGCAGCGGAAAAGAGAAAGCCCAGCAACAAGAAGTGTCTCTGCAACCGTACTAGTCCACGTTTCTGTGCGAGCAGCATTTGTAACTATCTGCCATTTTTTGCTTTCCCTCACCCCCTTCCTAACTGCAATTGAAGAGGAAAAGAGGCAGGAAGGTAACTGCTGGGAGTTTCTCCTGCTCTATGTGCACAAGACACCAATATAAAGCCATAAGAAATATATCTATTTATCTCTCAGAAAATACCTCGCTCCGTCCTCGAACCTACCGCTGCTGCCCAAGGGGGACAAGGAGGGGGAAGCGCTGGGCAGGTGTGAGGACGGACGAGTTGCTGGAAGTCAGAGGTGCCTCCGGACGGCTGAGGGACTCCTCGGGTCTCCTCCGACCTCGCGGTGGGGCAGGACCTCTCTCGGGAGCCCGCCAGCATCCCACCTCCACGCTGCCCAGCTACCGCCCGGCAGCACAGGACTAAAGCAAATATTTTTACTGACTCAAAACCCACACAGATTTATGGCTTGGCCCGTCCCCTCCTAAAATTCACTCAGAAAATATTTCTTTTTTTTCTTCTAAAGACAATGTCATTCCAAAGCCTTGTAGAAGCACACACTAATCAGAGGTAGGAAAACAAGGTTACAAAGGAAGTTTTGATGTCTCGTTTGGTTTTGTCTCCCATAGCTAACAAAACACTCAGCTGAGATGTCATGCAGAAAATGAAAAAGCAAGGTGGTTTTTACCGCCGTGCCCTGGGGAAGCTGCGCAGCCAGGTGCGTGGCTCCGGTGCCAGAGCTTCCCTCTGCCCCTGCCAGGGATACAGGGGACCCGGAGCCAGCACCTACTACCAGGCTGGTACCTGCCAGGAGCACAAAGCCTTCCCTCCCTCCCCACCACCCTCCTCTTTGGTCCAGTCCATTAATGCCTCCTATGGAGCAGGGGAATAGAATTAAGTAACAAGTGGCTGGTTAAAGTTAAACCCTGGGAGTGGAGCAATGACAGATCAAAGATTAAGTGAGTCTTAAAAAAAAAAAAAAGAAAAAGAAAAAAAGTAGCATATGTGCACTCACATCCACGCAGGTCCTTCTCCTTCCTGTTTCTAGGAATCAAATTCTTTTTGGTATGTGGGAGAGCTCTGAAGGAACAAGGCGTTTTCATATTAAACCCACATTTATTTGATGAGCCTGTTCTTGAGGAGGACTGTGCAAGGGCCAAATCTCATGCAGTGAGATATTCAATGTAACAACATTGTTCAGTTAACCCCCCAAAAAGTTACTTAAGGTTTTCCATTTGTAACAGGAAAAGCTTTAAGATATATACACCTTTTCTTACTTAACAGCACACATTCCTTTGTCGTATTAAGATCATTCACCTGATCTACACAAGCTTGGACTCTTTCCTTCCCCCCCCCCTTAAATTTCTCACACCCACATACACATCAATGACGTTGGAGCGAAGCTACTAACGGTTCTGTTGGGGCAGAGGTGCACCCTCACCGACCAGGAGCGATCCGGGGGAGGTGAGGCGATGGGAAGCCAGGCCAGGCTCCCCGTGCGTGTCCCAGCCCTCACGATCACCATGCGTGTCCCAGCAGCAGGGCTTCGATCCGGAAGGAACACGGGCAAATGCCAGGGTTTACGCCTGTTGCGGGAGTCAGTGCCCAAATCCCATACAGGAGTCAGCGGTGCAGAAAGACACCCGAGGACGTACCCATACCAAAAAAATCCTCCCACAAATTGGAATCATCAGCAGAAGTTAATGCTGGATCAAAGCTGCGTGTCATCTGGCAGCAGCTTTTTTGACCCAGCATTAAACCTCCCAAGGCCAGGTTTAGCATATCACAGCTTTGGGCCCAGGGCAGCTTCCAAGGATCTGTGCAATATTACAGTGTATATTTTCTGGCTTATAAAACAGATTAAGGTGAAAGAGATGTTCTGTCCTGCAAAGCAAGGCCCTAACACAGGAAAAATTTGGCCCATGTGTCAGTAAGTTTCTTATTCCCCGGGGAAGGTGGGGGACGGGAAGAGGAATGCGGTTCCCCCGCCCTCCCATCCCTTCTTTAACTCCAGCCTCAGGAATTAGCAAACTAAACAGTTTTGCAGAGCAAGCACGGAGCATTATTAAAGACTGCCAAGCAACTCCGTTGGATTGCAAATCTGTTTGTGGGACTATCTTCCGCAGTACATAAAGGTCAGAGCAAAGCGGAGCCCCAGCTGCCCGGACAATACACCTGACTGCTTATTGGTTTTGACTGCCCACTGAGTTGAGAAATAAGCTAACGGCATTCGTGGCCAGTCTAGCAAAAATAAGCTATTTTCTTGCCCCCTCTCCCCTGCAGCTGTGTATTTATCATTGCAGCTCCATTGTCACCTCCTCTGCCCACTGCAAAACCAACTACTGTCCTGGCAACGTCAAAGGACGAGCAGGGCCAGAGGAGACTGCTGTCAAACTCGTTTTCTTGGGGGAAGGAGAGATTAAATTAGGGCACCCCTCCAATTTGGGTTGTTTTTTTTTAGGTGAAGACTTCCCAGTTCAACATTTTTCACCTTATTGAAGCTCAGATCCCCAAAACGTCACCCTTGCTCAATTTAGGAATGCGTAAGAGCGCGTGCGTTCCCCGAGCATCGGAACTGTGCTTTGAAACCATTTCACACAGGAAGAAACCTGAAAACGTTGCTCTCAAACTCTTCCCCCCAGCCAATCACTCGCTGCAAATCGGACCACTTTAGGCACATGAATAATTAGAGGAGGTTTGTAGCTCCTCAAAATTAATCCCACTCCAGGCTCTCTTATACAGCAGCCTGCCTGATCAATTTAGATGTTGACCCATGACACCCAGTTCAGTGATACGCCCTCAAAAACCAGCTTAAAATGTGTTTTTTCAAACACATATGGAGCTGGGGAATGCTGTTTATTCTTTCATTAAAAGTGACTTTGTATCTAGTTTTGCATCATCGTTTACTACAGGAAAAGACATGAAAGTTACTACGGAAGACCTTCCTGCAAGGAGGGCGAGCACACAAAAACTCTTCAGAAAATAACATATCCTAAAGCAGGAGTGTCAAAACGGCCCCTTATAAGGCCAGTAATTGAGGTGTATTTTGAACAACTGCATTTTAAGGCTATTTTCTGGTGGTTTTCTCTTAAAACTTGCTGCTGACCTTTCAGAGAGAGCAAAGCACATAAACAAACCAACAGCAAACCTTTGGCTGCGTGGGAGATCCTACCTCACATGCCACCCAGACACCCCGAACTCAGTCCTACAGAACAGATCCCTCGGCTTCGCTTTGCTGCTCGTTACGCGATTCACCAGCAAATCCTGCTGGGAGGAGCGCGGCATCGATTCTGTTCTTCTGCGCAAACCAAACCCGACCCCGCTCAGATTTGTTTTTTCCCGACACTTAACTCCAAGAGGTATGAGAGTTTTATCCTGTGCAGAAACTGGGGGGTAAAAAAGACAAAGCAAGCCATTTTTCTCATCTCATGGCAGGTATCGGAACGTGTACCCCTGCCGACCCTGTAGCCCATAGCGGTGCTCCCGCTCCTGCCACGTAACACGGTGCCAACATCTCAGATGGTCACAATGACTCAAGCAGAACCGGTGCTAAGCATAAAGGTCACAGGGACTTTCAATTTCAGTGTGCCAAGTGCCTCTTTCCATCACCTCTTCTGCTAACGCCAGCGACGACCCGACCGCCATTTCCATGCTGCGAAGGCCTTGGCAGACAGCGGGCACGCCAGCCACAGCTCCCTGCGCGCCGGCCTCTGCGACTAGAAGCAAAACTGTTTCCACTCCAGCAAGAAGTGCAAAATACACCAGCGCGCCTGCTGCTTCAGGCTACAAAGCTTAGCAGCGCGTGCAGACTCCAAGAAGAAAAAAAAAACAATGGATATTTGGGAGAAATCAGAGGAAAGCGTGAGATTAGGAGCTACGAGCTGCGATGACAACAGCGCTCTGCGAGAATACCTGCGGAGATACGGCAGATTGGTGCCCCACCTCTGCCGAGTCCAAACTGCATTAAAGATCAAAAGTTAAGAGGGATGCTTCCTCTTAACTTGGATGGAGAAAGCCATTTGTTAGTAGGAACACTGGCATGGCCCAAATACTTACGAGCTTTCTTAATTTCCAATCCGTTTTCTCAGGCCAGTGAATTAAGAGCATACAGGAAATAGCTGAATGCTGTTCTTAATTAGTTAACTGGATTTATCCAGTTTTGCCTTGTTTTTCAGATACCCACCTGAGTGCTGTACCTCCTATCTATTAATATTCTCAGCCAGGTACCCAGCATTAAAAAAGAAAACATATAAAACAGTTACTAGAACCTGCACTAAGTCGGTAGATGCCATCAAGATAAAGGGACATTTTTGTTAAAGTTTGACTTCTTTACTACACAGAAGCGGGTGGGTAATGAAAGGGCTTTCAATTCACCTCCTGAGCTCTAACAGCCGAATTACAGACACCCCCATGAGCGTGCAATGGGAAAAGCAAACTTCACAGCTTACATAAAGCTGGATCCAGAGCTTGGATGCACCACTCTTGAAACACAGACTTTAGGTAACAGAATAAAGGTCGTTTGGTGGGAGGGGAGGAAGAGGATTGACCTTCCTCTCCAAAACATTTGGTTAAACCTATGGATTCTTGTTTCAGATTAGTTGAGCAGAAGCTGAAGAACTTAAAAAGCAAATGACTCTCAAGGGACCTTCACACTTTTCATAGGAATTTAATCCAAGCAGCTTGCTGCGGTGCAAGGCAGACCTAGACCAGGCACACGCTCCACTATAGCTGAGAAGCTCACGTGGGTCAACATCTTCAGAAGAGTTCTAGGATCTGTATGGCCAAACAACACTTCTGCAAAACCTCCATCTACTTGCCAGTATAGCAGAGACCCGGAGTATTTTCTTCCAGCACAAGTAGAAATGATTAGAATCAACAGAATTCAACAACCTAAACAAGTTCTGCTGCTTCTCAAATGGCCTCGGGCCAAAATGTCACAGTGCCTCAGCTCTTCAGTTGGGCAAATACCGAGGCTTCAGAGCCTTACTGTAAGCATGAGCTGAAGTTAATGGGCCATCAGTGTGGATGGGAATTATATAGGGGTGCAATCCAAAACCTAATCTGAAATCAAAAGCACTTTCAGTCACCCATCACCTTGGGTATCTAGAGAAGAATGCACCCATCAAGGTGTCTCAATTGTGAAGGTGACTCTCCTTAGGGACCACTCTCTCACATAAAACGGTGACAAGCGCTGTAGCATGCTTGCCTTCGCTCCTCTTCCCACCTTAAGGAACTACAAACCCCCAGAAACGCGCTTTTTTGCTGGTCACTATCAGAGTAAAACCCATCCCATACCAGATTTCAGCAATCTGAATTAAAACATATTAGCGTACAAGAAATACTTCCTACAGTTAGGGAAGCCTTAAGAGAATGTGATAAGGCAGACTCAGAGCCAAGAAAAGCGTTAAACCCCCAAAATCTGGAAAATTGTAAGACTGCACTGTGTCATTCAGCCTTCCCGAGCAAAAGGGAAAGGCCAATTCAGAACCTGCGTATGTTTTCTGCTGAATTATTTGCTAGACTCTGATTAAGTGGGAAAGAATGACTGTAAACTAATAAAACTTGAGGTTTTCTAATTAAACCACAGGCACCCTGCCAAGCATTGCTGATTTGTTGATGCACCCTGCAATGTCAGGACTCTGAGGACACAACAGGTCATTAAAGTATTAAACAGATGACTTATACTCTTTAATCAGAGCTGGGATGCCAGGTTAGGAAGAGAGAGTAAACTCAAGGGCAGAGTACAATAATTATCACCAGAAAACAAACACACCGCTTAGGGAAAGTCAAGAGAAGTTGTTAGCGAGTATTTACTGCACAAGGAAAGGGCTGGATCACCGAGCCCCACACCTGGGTCTTTTATGATAGTCATCTCCCCCACTCCGCAGTTGTAAGAAAACAACGCAATACTTGTGATCCTCGGTCCTTCGCCAGCAGACGAAGCGCTGCGGCGTTAAGCAAGACGAGGAAGTGTGCGAGCCGCCCCTGCCCAGCTCTGCCGGCACATCTCGGCCCCGTCCGCAACAGCACCTCACGGCTTTGGCGTCTCTTCACACGTACTGCCGGCTCTGCCCAACTCCGTCAAACTGCAACCAAGAGACGAGCAGGCTCGTTTTTCCAGCGTGCCACAGCCGCAACACCGCAAGCCACGTTTGTGACCAAGGGACAGAAGCACGCTTGGAGAGAAATGCAGAACCTTAAATCCAGTTTTCAGCTCCTTTAAGGTCAGCACTTGCCTCTGGCTTGAGCCTCCTCTCCCATGAAGAAGCCACCAGTGATTTCAGTCAATTGATTGTAAACTTCCCCTCCAAAGGAACAGCTCAGTAAAGGGCATTTATTTGGAGGTTTCACAGAAAAACTAGGAGCAGCCCCAGAAGAAAGCTCCACGAACTGCAAAGAGCCCCAAATATATTGCTCTATAGAAGCCTCGCAAGGCAGCTATTTGGCAGTTTCCCCAGACATATAGATATTTATAGGCGAATAAAAGTGCTCATCTGACTCAGTAGTGGAAAGAGTCATGTATGGCATTTTCATCGTGTTTTCACCCCCCGCCGCCCCTCCCCAGAGTCTGGGGATCCAAAAAAAGGCAAGAGAAATAATTTAAAATACAATAGAGAGCCCTAGTTTGCCCTGAAGGCTCTGCTGATGAACTATTAAAACGCTTCTTCTGTCTAAACAAGACACTTGGAGCGTGGAGCAGATAGCCTACCACATTGGTTTATAAGACAGCACTGAAATTCAACCAGCGGCTGTTACAGCTGAAAGTACAGCAGTCATAGAAAAAGTGATTTAATATGCCTATCAAAGAGGAAGGCTGTAATTGGATTCAGTCCTCGGTTTGACTTCTGAAAGTCTCTGAAGAAAACTCCCATCAGCTTTAAAAATCTCCAAGATTTTATGTGGAACGAAGAGCACTTAGTTCTAAAAAACACCGCAGTTTGTGCCGGCTCGTGATGTTAAGTGTGCCAGCAGCAAGTCCTCTTGATTTTAGCAAAGCTCGGGAGAAACTGCATCTATGTGCAAACTAAAAACAGCAGTGACGAGCAGTATTTCTCACATATTATTTTACCTATATGCAAAAGCAATTTCAACTCTTTTTTTCGGGGAAAAAAAAAAGTATAGGAGTTTTCTTGGTAAGTTTAAGCGACTTCTCCAGCCTGTGTCTCCGTCCCCACAGTCTGTCAAAGAAAGAAGCACTGAATCTGGGAACATTCTCCAAATAACTGATTAAACAATGTATTTAATGTCTCCTGCAATGGAATTTTACTACATAGCTAACATTCTGCACAGCATATTCATCTTTGCAGAAATGATCTTTCTGGGAAAACAGCTCTGCAGCAGATGCCCCGCTTCTTTTGCGGCATTTGTACAACGAGAAGTCTGCTTAAAATGCAGAATCTTCAATATTAAGCTACAAGTTGCATACACGGAAAGAGTAAAGAAGGCAACTTAAATACTTGAATATTTGTTTGTAGTTTTTTTGTTTTAATGGCAAACACGCCATCTGTCAGTTACTGGGGTTACTGCATTAGCCCTCAGCCAACTCCCGGCTTGCTGAGTTAAGAACTGTTCATCTCAGTCCGATAAGATCCGTACAAAGAGAAATGCCAACATCTAAACGCTAGCAGGGCGGCGAGTATGCACAAATATCCAAACATCTAATCCAGGGTCCTGTTGGGGAAGGGAGCTAGAGGAGGGGAGAGGATGGGGCTCCAGTTCTGCAACCACTTATCCCAAAAAAAGGACGAGGGATGCAATGCCTAGAAGATACGGCTGCAGTTTAATTAGCCACACCACCGCTCAGCAAGGAGCATCTCAGGCAAAGCGTACGGCATCACTGCCGCAGAATCTAGACAGCCTACGTACCACGACTTAAGGTCGCTTTACATCGGGTTTCACCCCGGGCCAAGTCATCTCAAGTGTGTCGTGAGGACTCTTCCCCCCTGCAGCGGGGCGGCCTTCACTCCCTACCATCTCAAAACAGAAACCTGGTTGCCACCATGGCCTCCCCACTTAAAATACCTAAACCTTGAAACCTCCCTAGTCATTTGGGACAAACTACCCTGGATCTGCTATTCCTCAGGCTACTCTGGAAATCGCCCCTCCTCGGTTTCGGGGATAAAAGCTAGAGGCAATTCTGTATAGAAGCACGAATCAGATAGCGCTTATCTAAAGAGAATTTCCCCTTCCCCCCTGTCATCCTCCACAAATGCTAGTTCTTCTTCTTCTCAAACTAATTGATTAGCATAATTAGGTTACACCTAGAGCTATTGTTCCCAAAGGGTATTTAGCTTGCTATTTAGTATCAGACTTCACAGGCTTGCGAGCTCTTTCAGTTTGTCCACTCCTCATTCCTACAAGCTTTTCGTTGGTGAAAAACTCCTCCCTACAAAACTTGCTCTTCACAATGGTTGAGAGAGAAGACAACACGGGCACTGTAGCAGTATTGTCGTGGTGTTGAAGAGCTCTGCCATGGCACAGTCATGCTCAAGAGACTGTAATAGGCAGAGCTGGGGAAGGAACACACCATTTTCCTTGTTTTAAAAAAAAAAAGCAATAATTAGGTCAGCAAGTAGCAGTAGTTGCAGAGGGGGAAAAAAAAAAACAAACATGGAAAAGGAGTTCCTCCTTGTTTGAATGTTTATTATTCAAAACATGTAGCGGCGTCTTAAAAACTGAGTAAAAAAAGTAGTTAGAAAACTGTTACAGCGAGGCTGGGGAGCCCCGTCCGCACTGGAGTTCACTGCAGGGTAAAGCCAGCTCCTGCGATTCACCCCAGGCCTGCGAGGGGAGAGTCGTTCACAATGTAGCCCTGAACAAATCATTTGGAATTCAGCCTATGCTACGAGCTTCCAAAAAACAACACCACGCACAAAAAAAAACCCCCAACCCAAACCCAGAAAAAAATCGATTATTCCGCAATAGCCTGTTTATAAAACATGTCCTTAAAAGCACATGAAATTCAGACCCAACCACTTTCCCACTCACTCACTCTGCCATCTGTTACGCATCCAATACAGTACGTGAAAATATGACCGATATCCCAGAACTCACCAGAAACTGTGTGCAAATCAGATGCTATCCCCTTGTTCATCAATTCGTACTGGAAGCCTGTAATCTTCCTGCTAATGTCCTGCTGAGGAGTGGCCTCAATAAACAGGCCCCCCTGATCATAGCCAAAGCAATATACTTTACTGGGGCTGCGATCTCCATCTCGGACCAAGAGTTTCAGTTCTCCAGTTTTTTCCAAATAAATATTTGCTCCTGCAGAGTCCTTGAAGGGCTTTATGCAAACAGTCAAATGTTTGTAAGAGGCAGGTGAAGTATTGGGTCGCAGGTTGACTATGAGCGCTCCCGTGGGATACATCCACTCTATTGACCCTTCGGAACAGCGGAGGTAGACCTGTTCAACATCCTTCTTGTGAGACTCGTGAGTTAAGCCACTGGGGGAAGAAAGAAAGAGAAAGTTAGAGAAATGACAGAGCTTGTAACGTGACTGTCATAACCTCAAACCTTCAAAGACCCACATCAACAAACGCAGGAAATCTATGACGGTGTTGAGTATTAGCCCATGCAGCTCAGCAGCGGCCAGAAGTGCTTGTCTCTTGCAAGACTGCAACCTTAATATTATGGGACAATTTTAAATCGTCTCCCAAAAGAAAAAGTCCAACCACTAGTAATTGGCTTCAAAATTAAATAGGATATAAGCACATGATCAAAAGCAATTCAATTACTACAGCCTCAGTTACTGCCCATCAGCTGAGCTGTGGCAAATGACTTGGCGCATACTAAGTAAAACACGTACGCTTGAACTCCCTTCCTGGTGGCTGAAACCAGCACGCTCTCCAGCCTGGCAGATCGGACTCCACCTTTTGCCGAGTACTTTGTTCCCCTTCCAAGTCTATATTCCCAATAGATCTGAAACTGGGAGGGATGCCAAGCTCACCCTGTGAACTGGAGCAAAGGGATGCTCTGGGTGCTAGTGATTGGGGCTGCCCAGCTGGGGCAGAGGGTATCTCCAAACTGGGAGGGTGGGAGAGGGGAGAAGACTCTACACTCTCCAGTCATAGCTGGGAAAGCGTTGAACTATGCTGCTTTCTTTAGTACGTGTACCACGTTCCCCCACTTCTCCCCAATATGATGTTTAAGCTTCATTTATCACTTTACTGCCCAGCTCTGATGGGCTACGAGCAGACACACAGCTACGGGTGTTCAGCAAAAAAAGAGAACACGTGGCCAGTTCCTATCACTGGGGCACAGGGCCACCACTGGTCCTGTGTCCTTACCCAACACCATGGCAAAAAATTAGCACCCCAACAGCCATTTCGAGTGCTGGTGATCACAGAGGCGGGACAGGAGAGCAACACGGGCATCCCAGGGCCAACTGCTAGTGAAAGGAGAGCAACCTGCCGTGCTTAAGCAGGATGACTAGTAAATCCCCAGGACTTGCTTGCCCACAGCCTAAACTGAGGACAGTTCTAAACAACCCTTGCTGCCTGTCACTGACGCTGGACCAGCCCCACAGGTTCTTCACCCAGAGTGACTCAAGGCACTAGTATGACACGGCATGCTGTAGGCACTCCAGTTAAAGGAAAAAGTTGTGGGACGCTTGGTTTATTGGTTACAGTATTTGGGCCATTAGGCAAAAATCCTTTGGTCCCAGTCTCTGCCGTGTCACAAACCTATGATGTGAGCATGAGCAAATCGCCTCACCACCAAGCTTGTTTCTCCTCCTACGCTTTGCGTACCTAGTTCCCAAACATCAGCATCCTTTACTCTGTGCCTGTAGAGCACCACCCAAAATGAGACCCTTCAACGCAGCTCACGGGCCTGCTTTGCAGTGCTTTAGGGAAGCTTGACAACATTCCCGCTTGCAGGCAGACGAACCAAGACAGGGAGAAAAATTAAAAAGGATTAAGTGACTTGTCTGAGGTTACACAGGAAACCTGTGGCAAAGAACATATTTTAGTATAGTGGCAGTAATGGCACCAAGCTCTGGTTTCTCCACAGAAACCTCCAAATACACAGTTCCCCACCCCAAAGATACATTCAGGTGCTGAACAGGATTTAAATTCAAGACAGCATTTAGAAAGTAACAAGACGCCATATGTAAAAGAAGGGGGGGAAAAAAAACCATATGGTTTGCATTTACTGTTGACGTGACTCATTATTGTGAGTGTCAGTGTGACCCACTTGATAGAGGTTACATGAGGAAGCTCAGATAAAAGAGTCATATTTAATAACAATAGTGCCTGCAAACATGTGCTTTTGAATAATCTTGAAAGCCACATCAAGAACACAGATGAGGAGAAAAGAGGGACAAGTTTTTGACCTTTAGTCTCTTGCCCTCAAATTCAGTAGTACTTAACACATGCAGGAAACTTAACTTTCAATGGGATATTTCAAGTTGACTGTAAATCCACATCTGGTCCACAAAATCACTTTTCACCACAGCATGCGCATGATGCCACTCAACAGAAAACACAGAAGTCTGTTTATGTGCAAGCAGTGAAGAAGTAAAATTAAAGAGCGTAAAGCTTATCCCTCAGCAAAGGGGCAAAAAAATCCACCCTCACACATCACTTGTTCCTACTCAAGACATCAAAATAAGCCGCGGAGGTTTTGCAGGACTTATACTGGCAAACTCCACCCTGAAGCCTGAGCGTTTAAACAGAAGGAAGATACCAGGGGCAAAACGCTGAACTCACGCAGTGAAACTGCTGTTGCAAGCGATCCCCACAACACTGAGGCAGTGAATTTCTGCCAGAGAAAAAAGCCTTAACATTCATTTTGTTCAAGCGTTCATGCTGTTCAAACAAAAAACAGGGTGGACTCTGAAATTATCTTCTGAAAGCCAATTATATCCCACAGGCAAGAGTGATGCCATTAGACAGATACATCAAGCACAAGTACCTGTACGCATTAAGCCTTGTAATAAAGGATGACTCAAAAGTTAAGCAGATTTCAAAATACACGCTCACATTACTTAACAGCAACCACCATCATCCAGTAAAACCTGTCGCTTTGCTTTCTGTCAAAATGACATGTCACCACATTGAGAGATTGTTTAATGTCTTGTTAGTTCTCACTCACCAGTCATCAGACACACCACGTCCACAAAATAATGGAGGTCTAGGAGCCTTTTTTTTTCCTGAGCTCATTTGAGTTTTGTTTGTGTTTTTTTAAGTATATGGCAAGGAGATAGGGCAGCTGTTTCAGGTTACAGTGATGGATGAGCCATCCATCCTGCCTTTCAAATCTGTGCTGTTTATTGGGACTTACTTCTACAGCAAGCACTGCTTCCTCATACCAATCCATGAGGACATCCTGAATCACTGCATTTGTCTCCTCACTCTTCTCCCTTTCTGTTTGCAGCCACCCCGCTCCGTCTGCCTTGATAGATCTATTACTAGATGGGATCTATCTAGTAGATATCTATCTAACTGCAGTTAGCTGTTATGCTGCAACAGGTGTTATTTAAAGAAAAAGGGAGCGGGAGGAATATTCACATTATCTACTTTAGCTATTTACTTGATTTATTCTATTACAGACGCTCTGAAGAGCCCTAGAAGTACCAATGTCCTCCCAGGAGCCCTCAGTGAACGCAGGGAACTTTTGCTCCTATTTTGGAGTTTTTAATTAAAGATGACAACCTAGAGAGCACCGAGACCTCCCCAGAGCGTCCACCGGCGCAGAGGGCAAGATCGGTGGATGTAAGCAGCCACAGCAGCGTTGAATTCTCGCTCCTCCAGCCTACAGTCAAACCCGCCAGACCAGCGTATGCTCAGCCTGTCACCGAAGCACTTTTGCCCAAAGCATCGAGAGGTCATTGCAGTACGAAAACCTGAAGTTACAGCAAGAGTAATAACCAGATGCGCACCATAGTGAAGTTTCTGCTTTCTTCTGGACAAAGCTTTCCTGGAAGCTCTCTGCCAAGCCATTTATTAAGATGCTGCTATGGCCTATTGAGTGTACTTAAATTGCAGGTGTCGGGCTGTGCATTGCATCAGATTTCCCTGGAAGCGCGAGGGATACCGATAGGAATCCTAGTGAAGCTCTTCATACTACTCAGGGATATAAGCTGGTCACTTCTCCACAAGCTAATGGGAAAAAAACCCATCATATCCAGAATATTCTACTCCTAAGACCGTTACTTTTAATATAGACATGTACATAAAGGTGAGAAAACACCTTCAGGTCTACGGTAGGAGAAGACTCTCAAATCTGCCAGGGCAAGACAACCTAGAACTTCACTGTGGGGAACAAAGACTACATTTTGGCATTCAAGTTCATAGGTTTTTCAAACAGTTAAGGTAAAAAACATCACCTGACTTCAAAACATTATATTCCACACAAAAAATCCTTTCTGAGCCATCTAGCTATCAGTATCCACACTGAAATATTTAATTAGATGGTATTTACTGGTACATCAGATTACCGTTCTTTCCTTCTTAACTCCTAGTCTTTTAGGACAAAGCAGACGATATTTAACGGCCTTAGGACTGCCAGCATTTCTGATGACACCTGTTTCCTACCAGTAAGGCCAAAGTCAGCCTGGTTTACTCGATGCCCTCCCAAGACTCCTGTCCACCTGGACTCCGGGACTCTCTCACACAAGTGCAACCACCCAGACGGATCTGTGCGCGCAAGAAGGCAGCTCTTCCTTCCCTGCGCCTCCAACGGCATCACCACGGAGCTGTCAGCGTCAGCCCTGCTTTGGCTCACCAGAGCAACAACAGGCGAGCGAGTCCAAGCTCGCGTCACTGCTTCGCCCCAAACTCAGTCACAGGAAATGATATTTCACTTCCCCCCCGCCCAGGCATCACCCCCGTAGCTGACACTCAGGGCATTGCTTACTCCAGCCCTGCTCAGGTGACGTGGGTGGTCACCGCTTGCTCTACGAAAACAGGACAAAAATAAGAGCCAAAACATGCTGCGGTAGCACGTGGTAAGGTCCAGGTAAGTACACGCAGCTAGGATGCCGAGGGCTGAAAGCAGGTACAGCTTTCAGGGGGGCGGGGAGGAGGTTGGAAAAGCAAAATAATACAATTCAGAGTTTGCCACAGAACTAATAGGCTTGGTACCTATCAAACGGACTTGCCTTCAAGTGGATTCACCAGGATTAACTACGCATCAATTGGCAAGAGTCAAAAAAAGTTCAGAAATAAGTAAATACCAAGCATCTGCATGTTTCAAACAGTAACAGGTAAAAAATTATTATGTTGAAAGTCAATCCAGCTGTTTCCCAGCTTTGAATTCCCCCTACTCCAAAATACCCTACTGATACAAGCTGGCCAAGCTTTTATTTTAAAGAAAGTCAGATTTGAGCAGAATATTAGAGTCAAAACATTCTACTCTCCAAGTAATTACCGTCCAGCCGACAGAAAGCCCCATCCAGCAACACTTGCTTGTTAGCAGAGTTGCTTTTTAAAACTATGAACAGTGGAGGAGGTCACAGACCCAACCACACACGTTAAACTTATTACAAGCAATTAAAAGAAAGATAATTTGGGAGATAAACACTTGAGAACTGGAGAGCTTTCACAACCAGCGCAATTAGAATAAATCAGGAGCGAGGCCGCTGTGCCAGCCCCTGCTCCCAGGGATCGTCATCATCATCATCATCATCATCATCTCGGCGGGACGAGGCGCGGGGTAACTTCCCGGGAGCAGGGAGTGACACGGGGGGCTGCGGTGCGGCTCAGTGCGAAGGGCCGGGCATGGGGGGGGGCTGGCCGGGCAGGGCATGGGGGGGCTGGCCGGGCCCGCGGAGGGACGCCCTGGCCGCGGCGGGCGCGCCCCGCAGGTGCACCGCATCCCGGGGCCGGTCCCAGCGGGCCGCGGCGGCGGGAGAAGCCGGGGGACGTACCCGGGGCTGCCCCGAGCGCGGCGCGGCCGGATCCTGCCCGACCCCGCCGACTCCCCGGGCGCGGCCGCCTGCGCGGAGCGCTGGGGGCCGCGGGGAAGATGGTCGCGGGGAGAAACTTCTCCGTGGCGGACATGGCACCGCCCTCCTCCTCCTCCTCCTCCCCAGCCCACCGAGCCGCGCTGCCGGGCAGAGGGGCGCCCGGCCCGCCCTGGCCCCTCCATCCTTCCCCCGCTCCGGGGGCCGCTGCCCCGCGCCTCTTCGCGGCGAAGCCCGCCGAGAGGGGCCGGCTCCCCGCAGCGGAGGGAGGCAGAGCCGCCCCGCAGCCCCGGCTCTCCGCCTTGTGCCGCCCCCTTCCCCGAGCCCCGGCCGGGCATCGCAGCGCCCTGCGCCGCTCCGCAGCGGGAGGGCTCTCCCTTTTGTTTTCGGCATCAACTTCTTCCCCCGACGGGGCGGGGATGGACGTGGCAGCTCCCGCTCCCCCCCAGCCCGGCGGGGTCTCGCCTCACCTCCCCTTCCAGTTGCACAGGTCGCTGGAGTACTGAGCCGCGGCGCCGCTGCCCAGCAGCAGCCGCAGCCCCAGGAGCAGCGGCAGGAGCCCGGCGGCCGGGGCGCTCCGCATGGTCCCCCCCGGTGCGAATGCGGTGCAGGCGGCGCGGAGCGATGCGCGTAGCGCCCGGGGACTCGCCTACATGGTGGGGAGCGCAGCAGGGCGGAGCGGCTACCCCATGCCCGGCTCCGCGCTGCGCCGCTCCGGCTCGGCTCTGAAGTTTGCACCAGCTCGCTGCGGGCTCCCAGCTGAGGGGCGGGGAGCGGCCCTGCCTCCCCGAGCCGCCCGCAGAGAGCCGGCTCCTCCTCCTCCTCCTCCTCCTCCCTCCGCCGGCGGGGCGGCACTTGCTGCGCGAGCAAAACGCGGCGCCGGATCGGGAACCGCTGCTGCCCCGCGGGCACGGCTCGGCTCGGCTCGGCTCGGCCGGTGCGGGCCGCCGCCTCCCCGGCCCCTTGCAGGTGCCCTGGCCCGGGGCTGAGCCCTCCTCCTGCCCGCCGGGTCCCCGGGCTGTCCCCGGGCCTGCCGGGGGTGTGCGGGGAAGGGGGGATGCCCGGAGAGCCCGGAGGGAGCAAAGGGTTTCGTTCGGCCGGGAAGGTCACCGGGCCGCTCCGCCTGCGCTGGGGGCAGCCGAGGGTGCCCGCAGTGACCCGCTCCCGGGCAAGGCGGGTGCCAGCAGCGCAGCTCACCCTGCCCGCAGCAGGATCTCCACCGGGGCACCGCTCCTGAGCGGACGGAGGCTGGCAATTTTGCTGGAACCTTCTCGTGTCTCCACTTACCAGGAAGCACTTGGGACTCGATCGTATTTGTAAAACTCTCCAACGCGTAATGACCGCTCTGGATAACTCCTTGCCTTGTTTAATGTCCCTGTTTATCCCGTAGTTGATTTTGGATACTTAACCCTTGGAGGCAAAGACCCTTCTGCAAGCCCCCAGAGGCAAAGCAATGCCTTCCAGGATGTGAGGGAAGCGCAGGGGCTGAATCAGCCCCAAACCCAAACTTCCCGGGCCAAGATAAACGGGGAAAAAAATCCTAGATGGGGGGGGTGTGGGGTGTATCCAGCTGCACACAGGCTGCGCTCCGATATGCCAGGCGCCACGTATTGCTTTCAAAGAAGCAACAAGGGGGTCGAGATTGATATTACACATCCGCAGATAGGAGAGGGGTTAAAATATTTCCAGATCACTGAGTTTCTTAGTCTCCTGTTGTTCTTTCAAGTGTCTGTCACGCAGCTTTGTTAAGGGCACTGCACAGATTTTTCTAGGTGAGAGGTCACGGATGAGTATTAAACATTTACGCCCCGTTCGCAGTTTGGTGTGTTACCCTCGTTACTACCTTTTAAAACATCTTGCGCAGTGCCCCGGTGCTGTCTGGGAGGATCCGATGGCTAAACCAGGATATTCCAGTTCTGAGTGCTTCCTGCCTGCTGCTGCGCCGAGGATTAAACCTTCGCAGCGTATCCCCTTCCATCTGTGGGTTTAGCTTTTCATGTCGTTTTTGTTTGGTAAATTACAGGTACTGTTCTGTTGATTATGAAGTATTAACATAATTACAGTAATTATGTCAAGTGATGCAATGCGTGTAAACATGCAATTAGCATGCAGGGACAACACTGAGCAAAGTGATGACAACATGCAATAATGCAAAATGCCTTATTCTCCTGGTCATGTGCAGGGACACGGCTTTAGAGCTCAGCGCCTTGATTATTTCTTTAGAAAGAGGTTTTGTTAGAATGTTTTGCTTCCTTCCCTCATCCTGGAAAGAAAAGCATAGAGAGAAAACACCGTATTGCTTTATTCCTCGGTGTGTTTATATGTGCAACCCTCTGCATGCCCCCCAACTTACTCTGTCTGATTTCCTTTGCAATATTCTAACTCGCTGCATTTGATAAAACAAACAAGTGCCCAGGCAGCTGCTCACGTTACACTTTGGAACTTTTGAAACTGCCTGAAAACTGGGAAGTTTTCAGATACAGAACAGTGTGTGCTATTTTGCAGTGGCTACTACCTCTGGCTTTCATTCCCCCCCCTCTTTTAACTCCGAAAAGGCAGCAGCATTTCGTTCTGGGGACCCAGAAAAGTGATGGCAACGTGGGGGCTTTCAGCGCCCCTCCTGTCCTCCATGCCTTCATGACGCTGGTACAGTTCTTCATCCGACCCAAGCTGATGAGTCTCACAAACGAGCAAAGCCCGGGGCTGCGGGTGCAGGGCCAGGGTTGGTGGGTGCAGAGCCATGCCCAGGGCAAAGCCTCCCCCCGTTCAAAAGTGAGGGGCAGAAGGAGATAGGGAACCTCTGCAGCGAAGGGGGCTGTTTGGTTTGCTCATTTGCATCTCAATCCCCACAATGCTCTTCCGGCTACTCACAGCTATTCCATAGTAGTGCTCTTGGCTGAGATCTGGGAACAGGCTCAAAGGGTGAGGCAGCTTTTGGATGCACTGAGCTGTTTTCTGTTTGAGCTGTGAAAAGCAAACATCTTTTCAAGAGAGAACATTCTGAACAGTAATTTTTTTTGCATTTGCAATTCAGAAAGAGCAAAACTTCACTGAAATCTGGGGGGAAAATATTGTATAATGTCAAAAGGAAACATAAATCCTCTGCAGCAAAGGCTTCACTCTTCCGAAAACAGAAGCCACTACGTTACTACACTGGCCTAATGTGGCAGGACTGGAGATACAGGTTCTGGAAACAGCTTCGTGCACTCAAACACTTGAACCCCAATAAAACTCCATTGCCTTGCTCAAGGAGCAACTCAAAGATGAAGATCTACACAGTCACTTGCTTCTAAATTCACTTTAAATATTTGCTTGTCATGGCTACAAACCCAGGTGCAAACAGTGGTGATTTCAAAGGACTCGGAGAACAGGTGGCTGCAGGAGGAGAACCTGTTGAATGAGAAATGACTAATTTGCTTCAGTACTCAAACGCGCAGATTTGGAGAAAACAAAATGAAGCTGTGATTAGAGATGGGCTCAAGCTCAGGTCTGGATTTACATTTTCTTCAAAGCATGGCTGCGTTTAGATCCTAGGTATTAGGGAGAAAACTCCCCTGCCAAGCCGGGACCCAGCCGGAAGGCACAGTGAGGGCACTTTCAGATGCAGGATTTTGGGTTAAGCACATCTCAGCTGAACATGGAAAGCTGGTTTAAACAGTGTGGCAGAGCTAATCTGTTGAAAGGTCTCACTCAGCATTGCTGTCCCGAAGGGAATATATACGGGAGAACTGCAAGCTCCGTGAGAGCCTTGCTGGTCATCACCCAGCCCATGTGTTGGTTTCGCCATGTGTCCCTGTGTTTTGCAACTCCCAACCAGCTCCCTCTCAGCTGATTTATTTTCACGCTGCTCAGCTTGCAGGAGGTGAATCAGGTCCTGTGGTTACAGCGCAGACCCAACGGCTAGTGCGTGGTGTGCAGCCCCTCGCTGCCTGCCAGGACGGGAAATCTGAAACTTTGAAGGAGGAGGGGGAAGGAGGAGAAGGAGGGTATTTTCTGGAAAGGCAAAGCCATAGCTAAACAGCATGCATGGCAAAGCAGCAGGGAGAAGAGCGGTGTAAGAATTCCAACAAGCCACAGAGAGGACAATAGAAAATTAACACAGGAGCAATACGAAAGAAATAGAATTTGTAAGGTAAATCCAGCGGACAGACATGAGTAAGCAGAATAACAAAACAGGGAGAGGTTCAGTGGCTGAACGGACAGTGGGAAATCTTTGTGTGTGGTGAGGGGGGCCCGTGTTACTTGCTCTCATGAAATTAAAATTAGTAATGAAAATACACTCATCCATAATTGCACCCTTCTGCTTATTCCTGCTTCCTTCTGTTAGTACTAATATCTGAGCATAGTTCCTATTACTCCTAAGTCGCTACTACTCACGGCTTGCTTTTCTTGTTTTTGTTTTAAACAGAAAAGTTTTGGCCTTTGGAATGTCACAGAAAACGACGTACCTTTAAAGAAAAATAAGCAAATCTTTCCTAGAAGAAGCCAGCATTAGCTGCATGCCTGAAATCAAGTCGCAGGACAGCAGTGTTTCTGATGGAACCGTGTCAACGTAGAGATTGCGTTTTAAAGAGCGAGGCAGCGTTACAGAAGTGTTGAAAGAGGAGGCGGGGGGGCGAAGCTGCCCCTCTCCCCTTGGACACACAGGCAGCTCTCTGCAACAAACAGCTACCCGCTGAACTGGCAGCTCCCGCTGCAAGCACAATCCAGCTTCCGCCTCTGGATGTTTGCGTTAGGATCCCAGGCAGCTCCCACCCAAATCAATGGATTTTGCTGTAGGCACAAAAGCGAGACTTAGGTATTTTCAGTCTTAATTGTCAGAAAAACAGAAAAACTCTGAGAAAAAAAAATAATCATTATTTGGACAAGTTAATTACAAGACATAACATCAAAATAAATAAAGAAAAAAGCGGAGATGCCCAGACTTGCGGTGTGGCCAAACCAGTAGGTGCTCCTGAAGTGACACCTGTCGGCTCTCCCTGCAGGAGGGACGCTGAAAACGGGGCTGCTACCGCAGCTGGCACTGAAGTTCATTTACCGCAAATACTTCAGACATTTAAGGCAAATCAGTCATTTGGCCAATGTGGGTATTTGTATTTTTAAATTTCTATGCTTCCAGTTGCTGGCACATAAAAGTCTCTTTCTCCTCATCGTCTTTACTTCCACCTCACGGATACGGAGCAGGGTAAGACACGGGACTCACCCAGGCCTTTAGTCAGGGAAGCCGGGCGTGCTCCCCCCCGTGTCCCCCAGGGCCAAGGGGAGTGAAGCCCCTCTGCAAGACCCGGTAACTCAGCCCAGGTAAGAGCTGAATCACCTTCTGCAAGTGCCTGCCTTTCCGTGCTGGCTGCAGAGCGAGGCTACGCTCCTGGCTACGCTGTTCTTAAATTAAGCACCTCAGCTAGCTAAAATACATGCAGATTAGGGAGGCTGAGAGGCGTAATCTTGGCCAAGGAGTCTAAGGTGGTGTAAGGATTAAATCTATGCCCTGTGATAGTGCTAAAACCATAGCTTTCGCATACCAAGGACCATTTTCCAAACCCACACAGCTTGGTTTTCATCAAGCCAAGGGCCACAGCATCACGGTAGCAATGGTTCCTGTGCTTTTCTCTCCCCATTTCCCCCCCTCCAAACACCTTAAACTGTTAAGCAACCCGGCCCATGCAGACAGGAATTTTCGTTTTCCTCTTTGCACATCAAACTGAAAAGCAATGAAGGGAATGATGTCTGGACCCAAGCAGCCTATTGAGAGGATCAAAAAGGTAACACAAAGCACAAAAGATGGCTAAGAAACACAGATCATTTGCCATCCCACACAGCAAAGCTGTCTCAGGACCTGGGGACCCAGGAGAGGATTTAGTGCCTAAGCCTGGAGACTCCTCTGGGTTGCAGGCATTAACTCATGCTTGCATGCCTGAGACTGGATAAAGCTGAAGTCAAAACCAAAAACCTCTAAAGAGGCCTCAGCATATTGTTGTTTTGGGGATAGTCCTGTGCATTTCGTCCACAAGAATTAGTGTTTTCTTTTCATTTCACAATAACCTAGGTATTTAAAATGTCTGCCAAATACTACTCAGAAACCCAGCATTTAATCTGAGGACTTTTCAAGAGAACCAGTTGTTTATTTCTACCATCTAATGAACATTAATTTCCTGTTTTATAAAACGTAACTTATGCCACTGGTGAAGCTGATATTTATCTTGATGCATATCCTCTTGGCTGGCTTACTTTTTCATTTTCTCCAGTTCCTCCAGCCTGCGTGCACTCTGCAACCTGTAGGCTCAGGCCGTGCAATCGGTAGTTCTTCAAACATATTCAGAAGTTTCCAGTACATGGTGGGAGAATCTGATAGCAGAGGGCACAGGTCCGAATCCATTAGTAGTCACTTCTCATAATAAAAACAAAGCTAAAGAGAATATTTGTAACGCTGATCTGAAAACAAGAATATATTTTCCTTTCTGCTTCAGAACTTAGACAAAACTAATGCAAGTTACACTAAACAACTCTAGCCCTTGCCAGGATAAACAAACATTTGCAGTGGTGTTTGCTACACGCCTGTCATGAAATAAAGACACTGACATGCATTTTAATGCAACTCTCCTACAAATTGTGAAAAAATAATTGTGCGCTGTGTATTCGTTGCTAGGTTACTAGAAGGGAAGAGAATATTTTTGCAGACATGATGAACTAACAAGGTAAATAACTCAACTTAATCATTTGCAAATTTCACACTTAATTTTCAACAGCAGGTCTTTTCAGAGCCCAGATCAACCTCAGATCTGCTGACAGTGATTTTTTTAGAGCAAGGCTGACAAGCTCCTGTGAGCCAGATTTGGCTCATGGGGTAGTTTTTACATGACAAACTCTTCCCCCTCCGAATAAAATGGCAGTTTTACTAGAAAAGGGGCAGCGAAGTTTGCCCAGTTGTTATTAACAGCACATGAATTTTCATTTCTTCTTAAACTCAATCACTCACTGAGTGATGTCTTAGCAAATATTGCAGCATTAACAAAGAAAAAACTAAAAGAGCTCTCTGTAGATACCCAATCTGTCTGCACAGTACTCCCATCAGTGACATTCTGGGAGGAATAGCACTAATTCTGACTAAAGCAGATCAGGGATTGTCTAACTAATCCATAAATTCCGACATTATTACATATTTGCTTAAGGAAAAACAATGGATCAGATCATGAAATGAGATATCTGCGCTGCTCCACAAAGCAGGGTCCTTTGTGCTGTGCTGTGGCAGTGTTTGCAGGGCAGATGCGTCTGAAGGACGGGGTGAAGGGCCCCGCATCCCCGTGTCCCTTTTAACACCACCCAGCTCAGCAGCAAAAAAAATCCTCCAAAGAGACCTGAAGCTGACATGAGATGAGAATCTTTCTATTTCGCAAAGTTTCCAGATGACAAAAAATACATCTGCTGAAAGAGATTCTGATTTTTTTGGTTGGTTGGTTGGTTCAAAGCATGTTTTGGCTATCATGGCTTTATTAGGTAAGATTATGCTCTCATTTAGGTGCCTACAAATCTGACCGCAGAAATGCTCCACTGATTAAGTAGTGGACTGAGGAAGAGGCAAGTTAGGTTCTCTCAAAGTCTCCGCTCAGTTCCTTGCGTGACCTTCTGAAAATCATTTATGTGTATTATGATGCTGAATTTAGTTGATGAGGAACTCTGAAAATCAATTGACACAAATTCATGGTGGTCTTCCAATTTATTGTGAGAGTGGTGACAAAGCCAAAACAACATGAAGGCTTGAAGGTATGGTAATGGGCCTTGTTGAGGCTAAAAGATCTTAATTTGAAATGTCCCAAGGACGGTGACAAGCCATGAATCACAGAATGGTGAGGCTGGAAGGGACCTCTGCAGATCATCTAGTCCAACCCCCCTGCTAGAGCAGGGTCACCTAGAGCAGGTTGCACATGAAATCTAACAAAAACTGACAAGTAAGGACTAGCAAATTAGAAAGTATCTTTACTCAGCAACACCATGAAGCCAGAATAAATGTTAATATTTTTAGAAGATGCTGTGGTCACCCAAACTCTCTTTATTGTAATGCTTTTGGGAGAAGTCCTTGAAGCAGTACTTAAGTATCAAATCTGAACTTTGCTATCTTGGTAATATATATGTCTATGTATCTTCTGTTTTCTCAGGATTCTGGCTGAAAATCCAATCAAATCCATTCAAGGGTAAAAAGACTAGGGTAAGCCTTCGAAGGAAAGGGAATCCTCCCTACTGTTGATTTCACTAGACACTTGTGCTCTCATGGAGAACTGGAGGAGGTCTCTTGTTACGTATCAAGACTGGGTTGGGCCTTATGTGGACCCAAAGGCTTGAATGGACACAAAAATCTGACAGCCTGTACTTCTTTCTGCTAACAGTGACCTGTCTCATGCTACCTAACATGCCTCCCAAGCAGACTTCTGGAGAACTCATTCATCACTTAGCTCAGATTCTGTTTTTAAATTATCCTTCATTCAGACTGAAAGAATGAGATTACTTTCTTCTGTACTGGAAGATTTATCTCTTACCAGTTTACAGTCATTTTTTTTTTTCTATTTTATGAAAAAATGATGGACCATTTCAAGAAAAAATAAGTAGAACTAACCCAAATGGTTGATTATCTTTGTATCTCTAGTTCTATTTCATTTCACGCCTCCCTCACTTCACAGCACTATAACCTTTTTGAATTGCCCTCTGTGATATCCACTCCTTCACTGTTGACCATTGCTCACTTATTCATTGCTTGTTGGATCAGCTGGGCACTTGCACAATCAAGCCTTTGTTATGCTTTCAGACAGGCTGCAAGTCACAATATTGAAGCAGCACAAGGACTGTTTCCTCTGCTGGTATTCTTCTTCTCTGGCATTTAGGAAGACAGCATCCTGAACACATGAAAATGCATATAACGTAATTACGACAATAATTCATGCAACAGCTCTCATTTAACTGGCTACACAATGTCCTTTCCCCTTTAATTGTCATAAGAGAGTGAACTATCCAAAAGTCTGAAGAGTTTTTGCAAGTTGGTCAACTAAGAAACAAGAATTTTCTTCTTTGAAAAGTGCAGCAGAGCTCAGATTTATTTAATGAATCAGTAGATGATGGCTCGTGATACACAGTTAGCGGGGATCCTAGAAGAGCTGCTCTCTCCAACCAGTTAATTGGTCCAAACAAAATGGAATGTAGTTTTCTAACTAATAAGCACTGACAATAATGAAGAGCAACTGCAGGGATGGTGGGAAGATAAAGGAATGCACATACCAAGGTTCTGCAACAGTATGAAATGTCAAAGTTCAAGTTTACATGCATAATAACCACACTGGCACATGGGTTGTTGGGTGCATAAATAATCTGAGAACCCAAGATGAGAACACGAACAAATACAACTTCATACAGTTGGAGGCTTTAAAACAAAATGAAATTATTAATACGCATATACAGATACCCCAGTATTTAACTACCCGGAGGATCTGCATCTAGGCCAACGCTATCAATGGAGTTGGACACCTGTATATCCTTGAACTCTGTCTCAATAGGCAGAGTATTGAACATAGCACAAGCAGCAATGTTAGCAAAATGCTATTTTTAGTTGATTTCACTTGAAGTCAAAATGAGGATTTTGGCTTCCCAGATGGTGAAATTAAATCTCTCTCTCTCTTGCAGTAGAAAAAAGGAAGTACCTTATTTGGGAAGGGAAAGTTTAGATAGAAGTTAAGTAGCCAGGTTGATTATGGAAAGAATAAGAGTATTCAGCAGACACAGATGAGTAAGGATTTTGTCACAGGGAGGGAGAAGCAGAGTCTTTTGTGTATGGTGGTTTATTGCAGGCTCTAATGGCATCAGGATGATGTTACCAGGGAGCCTCTACACAATGAAATAATTTACTGTCATCTCTTATATCCTGCGAGCACAACAATGTAGGCTCCATAGACCTACTCCTAAAACAGTTTTGATAGCCAAATTCTATCTGTAGTGTTACGTCACAGAAGATGTCATAACCTTACCTAAAAAAAAGTACTTGACGCAATTGTCAGTTTATTCACACCAAATTATTGTGAATTGATAATGTCCTTTGAAAGGATCATTATACAGACAGATTTGCTGAGGTCTAAGGGGCTCCAGACCTTCCTTTCCCTTCCCTCTCACGTGCGCCGGTGCTGGCAGCCCCCCGGTCCCCAACGCTGCACGGGGCCGGGGCTGCTTCTCAGCTCCCCTGCAGCCAGGGAAACGCTGCGGTGCTGTGCAGTCCCGAGAGCCTGGGGGGGTCACCACCTCCCACTCCCCACAGCACCCCGCGCTTCCGCCAGCTGGGCTCGGTGGCCCGACATGAGGATGTCCCCGTGGAGAGCCTGGAGCTGACGGATGATCTCCCACTGGGGCTGTGCCTCCATCCCTCCCACAGCCCGGGAGCCACACGCACTATCGGGGAAGAGAGTAACAAGCCGTCACAGATACCATTTGCACAGCTTGTTGGCTTCTTTCCTCCTAGAGCTGGAGGTCCCCAGGTTAGCAGCGTATTTGTCAGGCTGTTCAAAGGCCTTCCTGCCCTTGAGAAGAGTTACATTCAGAAAAGAAAGTAGATAAAAATGGAGTAACAGCTTTTGACGGAAAGAGAACAGTTTCCTGTCTCTGTTCTGCTTGCATCTGGTCAATTTTCTGACAAGAATTACATCTTTACTACTCCTTTACAACACGCAGCAAATACAGCTGTAAGGGAGTAAGCTGCTCACTATGCTAGCCTTTGTGTTATCAGCAGTATTATTAACTTAAGTGAAGGTGTAAAATCTGTTTTACTGAGGACGCATAAACCCAAAAGAACTTTGAATTTCTTAACCCAGGGTGAGTCTGAAGAATTGGCATTTACAGGAAAACGGAAAAACAGTCTTTGCTTGAAAATTAAACAAAACTGAAATGGAATTAGTCACAATAAACTGTGCTTTGAGACCCACTTTTCAAAGTAGATTAGTATTTTAAGAATGATATTAAAAGATATAAGAAGATATGATGTAATAAGATGTCTTTTATAGGGTAGTATAAAGATTTAAAGAACCTATTGAATTCTATTTTCAATGAAGATGTATTAAGTAAATGTTACTGTATTCTCTAGAGCTATACAATTCTTGTAATCTTTTCTTCAGAGGCCTTTGGCTAATTCATAATTCAAAATGTTACTCATTTCCCTTCCTGTCTGTATGTCATATAAAGATGTGCATCCAATACATTGTCTTGTGGATCTCTGTATATTATACACATCCCAGTTCCTGTTATGTATACATTCCTTTGTAGGGATATGATTTATTTCTTTAAGCACTTTCCCATCTTAAAATGTCAGATGCTTCCTGTACTTATATACAAAGAAGTTTAAGCTCCCAAAGGTACTGAAGTTCAACAAAATTCTGACTGTGGACAGTACGCATCTACCAGTGAATCTTTGGGAAATACACAATTCCGCCTACTTTCCTCAGCTCTCTAGCATAACTTTATTTCTTAAGTGCTTAACACTTCAGTCATCAAGAAGATCAAACAGAGGTATGGTTTTGAAAAACAAAGAACTTAAACTGAACTTTCTAAAGGTTTATTCTTCTTCAAGTAGAAGCTTTGATTCTCAAGGGTTATCACTTGCGGTGCACAGGAACTTGTCAAGATTAGGAAAATGGGATTTCAAGGCTAACTTTTATCTATTTCCATTATCTGAATCTTGCTATCTTTTGTAAATAAGATTTTTTTTTTCCCCCTAAATAACTTACTCATAAAGCTTTTGGGGCAAATAAGGAAAATACCATTATTACTTTACTGGGTTTCAGATTGGTTACTTAATAACAAAACCAAACTGTATTAACTGAGGTGGTTAGACCATAATCAGTTGCCTATCACTGGATCCTCCAGCAGATTTTACCTGCTAAAAAGTAAAGATGTTTCTTTTATTGTATTTTTAAAATATAGCATTATATAGAAACATTCCTTTCAGAAAAGATTGCCAAATAAAAGTCTAACTTTGCGTAAGATTGCTCAATTATTGAAGCCCTAGGCAAAGAAAAACCTGCACTGATCTTGTTCAATTCTGTGGAAGAGCTGTGCTTCTCCCTTGCCACTGCCTTATCTTCTGCAGTCGTAATCCACAAAAACACGCCAAACATAAGGTATGCTCAACAGCCTGAACTGCAGCAGCTAAGAGAATGGCTCGGGCAGAACAGGGCAAACCTGCCCAAAATTGCAGTGTGGCTCAGCAGACTGATGAGAGGACGCGAAATGAAAGCGCACAGGGAGAGGGATGACTGGTGGTGGTCAAGAAGAGTGTATGTTTGGAGGTGTGGACTGGTACTGAAATGAATGGGATCATTCTAGTTTACCCATAAAGGTACCTAAGTCCAGTACTCCTGTTAACAGAATATTTGTGACATTTGCCAACTCGTAAAAACAACCACTGGCTTCTTCAGATTGACTCATTTAAAAACAAGAAACAAGCAACAGCATCATCCTTTATAACGACCGCTAATGTTTCAAAGAGAGAAATGTATCACAAGACAGTTCTTCTCTAAATAGCAACAGCATTTTCCAGTGAGGTTATTCAAACTCAATATATCTAAATTAGAAGATGTTTTCTTCAGACCAATTAGCCCTGCAATTTCAGCCGAGCATTTGAAGTCTTGAGTACACAGGGAAATTGGCCCAAATAACTCTTAGGCACTAGTCCCCACCAGTAATAAAGGCTCCGAAGGCCAAAGGCAGGCATTAGCAACACTCGTGCAACTCCCCTAACAGGGTGTACACATGTAACTAATTGGAAACCAGTAAACAATTCTGGTATTGAAGCACAAAGCAGATAATCTCACTCACGCTACTTCAGTCATTTTCTTCTCATGTGGCTGACTGGAATAAAACTGCTAAAATACTGTTTCCCTCATGCAGAAAAAGATCTAGGGGATATAATAGATCACAAGCTGATTAGGAGTCAACAGTGTCAAGCCATTGTGAAAAAGGCAAACACTGCACTAAGCTGTGCAAACAGGAGTATGGCTTGCGAGACATGGGAGGTAATCCTGCTCTGCTCAGCACCGGTGCAGCCCCAGCGGGAACACCACGTCTGGCGCTGGGTCTCATTCTCCAGCGGAGATGCAAAGTGCCCAGAGAGAGTCTAGAAGAGAGAGGTGAGAATAAACAGAGGTCTAAGGCACAACCAGCGAGGAAGGACTGAATGAATCAGACGAGCATAACCTCAGCAAGAGAGCGGGATGGGGGGAAACGTAACAACAATCTGCAAATACATAAATCGTGGCTGTGGAGAGGAAGGGAACGACTTGTTTTCTGTGTGCGGGATGGATAAGGAGTAACGGATTTGGGATGGAGTTTGCAAGCCCTATCAGGCAAAGAAAGGGTTAATGTAGGCATTAGCAAGAAAGCAGCTGAGAAGGCACACAGCTGCAGGGGATAAAGACGCTGGGAGAGGGCTCTGGGAGGACCCTTAAGGAGGGGGCTGAGGGAGCCCCTCAGGGCAGGGGTACAGGCTGCAGGGATGTTGGGCTGCTTCCTTTCTGAGAGAGCCTAGTCTTATCTTTGGCAGGTTACTGGCCTCCTTGTTTGTGTTGACTCAGTGTGTTTGATTATGAAATGAGGTGGTTTTTTTTTTTTTTTTTTTAGGCCTGCAAAAAAAAGCAGGATAAGGTACTAAGGTTTTATTTTTTTTAAAAGATAGCCCAGCAGAACTTTTCACATCTGGCCTAAAATGTGGTCAAAGTGCTGCATCAACAAAGGTAGGAGTAAAGGGGGATAATTTTTGCCTAGGGGAAAATATTTAAACTCCTGCTACTAACAGAGGACTTAAACTGAGGAGCTGTATCTTGGGAGCTGAAGACTTTAGTCTGTGGAGGGAGAGAGAGAGCAAGAAGGTTCTGTATAAAAGGGAAAAGTTAAGCAATAGGCTCACGCTCAACAGCTCTAAAACCGGTGTCAGGATCTTTTTGCTAGGAGAAAAAGATCTTAGCCTGCCAAATTTGAGGGGGCTTTGAAATCCCAGCAAGATCTAGGTTATATATTAAGAAATTCTTTCTAAGGGTAAAGATAGTGAGGACTGCAATAAATTGTCTGAGGATGTTATGAAGCCTCTATTGCAGAGGAAAGGCTTTGAGAACAGGCCAGTAGGTATTTGTCAGGAATGACAAAGCTGATCCCGTCTCAGGAGGGCAGGACTACCAGATGAGCTCCTGAAGTCCCGTTCTGCCCTATAGTACTGTAATGAGAAATATTACATCTCTCTTTTCTTGCCACTCAACTGTGACGTTTTATGAAAATAACTGAGCATTTTTGGAAGCTCAAAGCATTCTTTGAATAGAAGTGGTTTCAAAGCTAGCTCTAAGCTGAATATTTTACCTACTCTGTTGAATGATCCTTTCAACATGTTGTGCTCTGGAAATACTTCAGTACTGAAGCTTGTAAATTCAGCCACAAATGTGTTAGAAAAAAACCTCTATACTCGCTCATTCTGTCTTTCCAATAAAGATACAACTAAATTAAGTCGCCCACATGCTCTGCAACACCAACAGATCTGTTTGTGAGGATACTCTTTTACCCCCTCAGTTAGTTTGACCTTTGCAAAAAGAAACTAAACCCACAACTACTTGGCATAAATAACCCTAGCGATACCCTACACAAGCAGTCCTTTTTAATCTTTTTTTTTAAACTTCCGGTGAAATCAGTTGAGATCTGTCCTCACAAGTCAATAGGTCTAAGTTGTCCATACTAGAACTAGTCTGTGTCATTTTTGAAATGACAGATTTAAATGTAAAGAAAGCAAAACAACTTTCTAGATACTTCATCTTAGATACTTTCTAGATACTTTTGTCTTTCCATCAAGATGAGGAAAATTTCTATCTGATAGCTAGAGCCTCCAGAATTTGCAAGTTTTAGGTTCACGGTAATGATCCTCAAGAGATGGTTTTATTGGGAGTAAAAGCTAAAAACTAGTGTGATGAGAAATGTCTTTGGTTCTGTAATGCTTTTAGCTGTAAGAACTGCTTTGTGTGCTGTTCCCCACCACTGAAAAATCTTTGAAGTAGAGCAATTGGAAGTACAACTAGGACCAAACCATTTTTGCTTGCTTCTAAATGAGTTTGTCATGATGGCAATAGACCTCTTTCCATTCTGACCCACATGAAAGAGGAATAGGCTTGAAACAATGGGCTATACTTTGAAAACTATTTAGTTGCCCAAGAACACAGAAATGCCTGTTAGATTTTTGAAAGCCAGCAGGTAACAACTCTCACAGTGGAAGTTAGATCCCACTGAACAGTTTTTGCATGCTTGTGGGCTTTTAGAAGTCCGTCCAAAATCCCCCCAAATGAAAATCACATTTTAAGTAGATGTTTGTATTTAATTACCCTCTGTGGTCAGCTACAGAATATAACTTGGAAAACATTTCTGGTGGTTTTGATTGGTTCTCTGTTGTCCTCGGGGAAGGAAGCGTGGGGTTTGCTCTGCTTTTTGTAGACTGCTTCGCATAATGAGGCACTGGTCCCTGACTAGGACTTTTGTTTGGTTCAGCACGAGTAAAGCAATACTCCGCTACACTTCCTTCGATAAAGCAAGGCATGCAGGCAACGCAAAAGTGCTAGCAGTCTTTGTCGCCAGAAAAAGAAATGATCGTATTTAGCAGTGCTGTTCACAGAGAGATTAAACTCAGGCTGGATGGAGAGAAGCTGTGTAGATAATTTGAAATAGATTCCGAGGGTGAATTACTGCTTGGCTGTCTTCCTCACCTCCTCAGTTCTCAGATTGGTGTGCCAAACAATTTTAAGATAACTCTGCTCTGTTTGCTCCTTGAATTGTCTAGCTGTTTAACAGGCTCTTCAGATAAACAAGGGATAATCTCAGGATTTTGCTCAACAAAGATTGCTTTGTGCAAATTTAAAAAATTCTGAATAGGTTGTTGTATAGGGCCTGGTCCTGCGATCCCTTTTAGCTGTGGGTACTTTCAAGGGAGTAAGTGGCTGCACAATCATAGTTTCAGTAAATAAATGATCAATAATGATACCATTACCACCAACAAATATTTTCCCATTTTTAAAGGCTATTAAAAAATAAAAAACGCACTGGCAGCACTGAACAGACCAGGCTTGACCAAGAAAAGTGCTGACTGGAGAGGCAGAAGTAAAAAATGTAGTTAGAGAACAGGTGGGAGACTGCAGACACCGTTTATTTAACAAACTGGCGCATTCGCGGACGGGACCTTCAGCGCTGCCGCGGCCTGAGCAGCGCACCCCGCGCCCGGCCGCGGGAGCGCCGGCGGGGACCCCGCAGCGAGGAGAAACGCTTTAAAGCGGCACACAGCAGCGTCCGGCCGAGGCAGTCTCCTTGAGCAAGCGGCGCGGCCTGCGGCTCGCCCCAGGGTCCCGCCAGCCCGAAGGCGAAGCCGCCCCCGGACGAGGTGCTCGGCCCGGCCGCCCCCCGCCCTCCCGCTCCTCAGCGCTTCGCTGCTCGCCGCCGTCCTAGACTGTCGCTGTCCCGGTGCGCGGGTGGGGGAGGCCTGAGGGGACGAGGCGGGAGCGGGGGGAGGGGGCCCGGCCCTGAGGAGGGTGAGCGGCGCCCCGCGGGGGAGCAGTTCCTGGAGAGAAAAGCGGGGGGGGGGCTGGCAGCACGCCGCGGCGGTACGTGTGAGGCAGCCCTCGGCTCCTCCAGGGCGTTACGGGACACCCCGCCGGTGAGCGCCCCCCCGCCCCCCTCCCTGAGGGGCGGAGGCGGCCATGGCGGAGGCGGGGAGAGCCGCCGGGAGTCCCGCCGCAGCCCGCCGCCCTGGGCCCCCCCGGCCGCCGGCGGGGCGAGGCCGCGCCGTCCAGGTGGTACGTGTCGAGGGCGGGCTGGGGCGCAGGCAGGAGGGCGCCTGGCAGGGCGGCCAGCCGCGGGCTTGGGGAAGAAGAAGGTCCCGGGCAGCTGCGGCGGTCGAGCCGAGCTCCCTCCTCTGTGCTGGCCTTGAGGTTTTGTAGGTGCTGCCGTTGCTGGGCGGAGGAAAGCAGCGGGGTTTTTCAGGAGGGGCTTTTGGCCTCGGTTTTGTGCTGGTTGGCCTTGCAGAATGACAGGCCGGGCACGTTTGGTTACCTGCAGTTTGAAAATATAGTTTTAAATTTTTCTTACAATATTTCTTTTGTTACTCCCTGTAACGATGCTTAGTTTTTTTTAAAATTACTTTTACAGATTTATACACATACAACTGATGCGGTTTGGCAACAATTTAGATGTAGCGAGGCAAACGTCTGAAAAGCAAAACCATACAGATCAATGGGCAAGTAAAAATGATGAACAACTGCGCAGAGTCTCAGATCCTAAAGGCAGGTCAAAGTTTGTGGCCCCAAAAATCTTTCTGGGTTTATTTAAAGTATCTCATATATAAGATTTGACAAAACTAGTATGTTCCTGCCAACAGCCATGAGTTTCTAAATGGTTTGGAATAGTGACTCATATGAAAACTTCATTTAAAAATAACAGTTTCTGACTTCTATAAAATTTTGAGCAGTGTTAAAATGACTTTTTAAAATTTATTTTCCACATTCAGATATGGAGGCAGGTAGGAGTCTGCTTGAACTGAAATGTGTGGAAACTGAAGTTAACATTTCTTTTGGAGTTGTTTGTCATATATATTCTCAGTAGAGGATGATGGTGGTAATGCCAGAAATAAGAGATTTTTTTGATGCAAAACATTCAGTTGCACAGTTTCTGTCACTTTTTTTTAACCTCACGTTTCTCCTATCTTATGATTGATGTATTGGTTTTCAGTGGTCTAGCTGAAGGAAGAAGGGAGTTTTTTAGTTGAGTAATGCATTTGTAGAAGAAAGGGGATTGAACTACCTGTTAACCATTCCACATTCTGTCATTTTTGCCATACATCAAAATTCATTCTGCAGTGAAGCCAAGAATCATTATCTTCAGCTTAGTGATGGCAAAACTACATTACTAAAAATACCTAAAATAGCTTCAGGTCTTATTCTAGAGTGTGTGAAGTTCAGGGAAAACCAGGTAGTGCTCAAATCCAGATCTGAGTCATAGTTCTGTCATTTAACTGTTTTACTTGGCTCATAGGCCATGAAAATGCTCCTGTGTTGGATTTTGCTATAAATCAGTCTCAGCTAATGAAATGATAATTCTGACTCAGTTGTCACTCAGTTGATCTTGCAATGACAAAAATGCATTAGTTGTTTGCAATTTATGTCCCCGTGTTGACTCAAAATTACTTTGAAAGAGCATTATGCGTATTTCTGTAGTTCACTATTATGGTAACAGTCTTCAAATATGTGGAAGGCTGCTGCAAAGAGAACTAGAATAATAATCTGTGCTGGGATTGGGAAGTAGTAGCTGGCATAAACTGCAGCAAAAGGACTTCAGACGTTGGGAAAACTGTACTCCAGGTTTCCCTTATGCCTGCTTGTAGAGATTGCCTTGGTGTTTCTGTCCCCGGAGATTATGGTTTGTCAGCAGTGATATCGCTGTAGTTGATCTTGTTTTGGGACAGAAGAAATAGATACAGTCTCTTGAGGTTACTACCAGCTGGGTTTTTTTACTACGAATTTGCACCTGTAAGTGAAATAGTGCCCTGGTTCATGTTTTTCCCTCTTTAAAGTAGATTGAAGTATTCTGATGTAGTCACACGATGATAAAGGCCAATTTTGAATGCCTAGTTCAGGACAAATACCAACTGCAGCTTTTAAGCCAGGCTGCAAATGTAGACATGAATTAGGAAGAAATGAAAGTTTAGCTCTGCAGTGTTCTTAATTTATCTTTACCTTAAAAAAAAAAAAAAAGGGAAACACAGAAAAACGGTGAACTGAGTAAGAATGGTAGAACCTAAGGAACCTTTAGTATACAATGTTAGCGGTACTCTGATATTTTAATCCATATTTGCATGGATTTGTTAATTTTTCAGGTTTTACACAGAAGTGTCATCAGCAATTCAGGTCTGTACCCTGTTTTGGCAGGCATCTAGCTCAACATTGTTGTGATAGTTCTGTGGAAGTAGAACTTGCTCACAGTAATGTGTTTAGCAGCATGCTAATATATTACGAGTTAGTACGTTGAGTTCAGAGTAGCTTAGTGCCATCAGGTATTTATAGATTGTTTTATATGTGCTGCCGTTAAAGTACTGTTTTTTCTGTTTCCAGTTCAAACTAAACAGAGAGGTCCAAACATCATCTTGATATTTTGCACTGCTGTCCTGACTTAAAGCAGGAGTTCATTATGAAAAAAAGCAAAGAAGTTCCAGTTTTACGGTTTTCAAGCCAATATCAAGCTGGTTTGTGATGGCGTAGTCAAATTTTGACTCAGTTAATTAGGAAACAAATTGGAAAATCATTGATTTTTCTGGATGTGCAAAACTGTAGCTAGTTTATATTG
Organism: Phoenicopterus ruber ruber; assembly: GCA_009819775.1. Taxonomy (NCBI): domain Eukaryota; kingdom Metazoa; phylum Chordata; class Aves; order Phoenicopteriformes; family Phoenicopteridae; genus Phoenicopterus; species Phoenicopterus ruber. The sequence continues at coordinate 4,106,967 of CM020232.1, forward strand.
CTATTGGAAGAATTGGAGAACCCTTTTGTTTCTGAATGAATGTGTTAGATTGATTAGTATGAATGTATAGGGTCGTATTTTAATTGCCATCTAGACATGAAGAATATTAAAATCCTGAGTAAATTTAATATATTGACTTAGAATCTCAGATTTTTGCTTATTTTCTTAGTCTCAAAGTACCAATCTGAGACAGTTCTGAAATAATCTTTTTTGTCTGTATGTTGTAATTATTTGGTAATCAATTTCACATTTTAATTTTTTTATTTCTCTTATTTTATTTATCTATCTCTCCAAAACAGAAGTCAAAGACCTGCTTTGCTTAAAATTTTAGATAGCTTTCCTCCTACTTCTTTTAAATACCCCTTTCACCTGTTACAGCATCCTGCCAAAAATCAGGATGTTCATTCGTTTTAGACAAGTATAGTTTTTTTTATTTTGCTATGAAATGTTGTTAAGTTTCTTATTTGTTAATCATTGTACCATACATCATACTCTGTAGTACCTCCTCAATGTCCGCAAAATCTGCCTACGAATGTATGCATTTGCATGTATTCGCACAATGTACGTGTATTCACATGTCACTAAATCTTGACTAATTCAATTTCAGTGTTCTTCTAGTATTTTGTGTCTTAAGATTCTTGCATGCTCACGATAGGAACTAATCCTCTGTTTCTTCAAACTGTGCGTTTATGGTTACACCACACGATAAGGAGTTTAAGTTCTGTTTCTAGGAACTTCTTAAAATGTCCCATGAGACTTTTTACAAGTTAGGCTCTTTGCCTTAAGTTCCCCATCTATAAGCAATCTTAACAGGTAGGGGTTTGGACTCTCCCTTTACAAACATAGCCAGTGTATTACTGGGCTAATTTCTTAGGACTTTGCATTCTGTGAATGGAATGTATTCTTTTTTGAGATACTGAAAGAATTTGCGGGCAGTTGTTGGCTTTTTGTAGGTAATTAAAACAGTGGTGAGTAACTGAACAGAGAAATCTCTTGTCTCTGGTTTCTAACCAATTGTAAAATATTTCAGATGATTTTTCATGCTTTGTGTCTTTGTGGCTGAACCAGTAGAGGCTGTAATAGGAAAGCCTGCAATTGAAATGGTAGACTGTGGAACTATGTCATATGTCATCTTCTAATGTCCTTAATAGCAGTTTTAGATAGAATCATTTTTAAAAACTTGGCTAGACCCCAAGGGTACCGGCTGCATATATGAGCATCCCCGAATAGGTAGTCAGCTTAAAGAAAAATTGATGAGTAAAGATAAATTAATGGAAGACAGAAGTAAAGAGTGTCGTAAGAAATGCAGGAATACTACGAACAGGTTAGTGTGGTGTTATAGATGTTTTGTTAGCATTTTTGGTTCGGTAGTCTCCTTTGTTTTCTTGGAGATCTACCAAAAGCCATCTTGCAGAACTCAAAAAATGAAAAAAAAGTTTGATAGAGAAGAAAGCAAATCATATATTTATGATGAAAATAAAGGATCTTTGCCTACTGTTATATTTTTAAGATGCATTTTTTGTGAAAGTTAGTTTCAGAAGGATCTGGCGCTTCCCCTTTTTAATGAATATTCTTATACTGTAAGTAAACAAAAATAGTGCCTACTGACATACATTTGGATTTTTGTTTGGTTTTTTGTAGTCTGTCATTGTGCCTGTTCACAATAGTGAATGCTGGTTAGATGAATGCTTGAAGTCAGTTTGGGATCAAGATTTTAAAGAAACCATGGAGCTGTCAGTTTTTAATGATGCCAGTAAGGTATGTTTCAGACCTTATTTAAAATACTGTCCAAGTGAATACTGTCTCTGATAGGAATTTTTGGTTTGGACTGTGTTTAGTTCACCATACAAGTTAAAATAGCTGCATCTATGTCATCATTTTTCTAGGACGGTTCAGCTGAAATAATTGAAAAATGGAAGATCAAGTTGGAAGATGCTGGTGTTCCAGTAATCGTTGGTAGTAATGATTCACCTCAACCTCGAGGCGGTATGTAGTGTAATAGTGATTTTTTGAGAGTTAGGTTGTTATCGCAGGCATCTTCTGTTTTTTAGTTTGAAAAGTGTCTTTGTAGCCACTTGCATTGCAATGGAAAAAACCCCACATTGTTTTCCAGCGCGCTCTGTTCAAAAACTCATTCCAATTTAGAATTTGGCCCTGTTGGTTTTAGCTCTGTAGAATTTGTTTATATGTCCAGGAAAGAAGAACTTGGCTTAACACTTGTGCTCTACTCTGCAAAAGAATTTTGTTTAATTGTAGCATACACAATGTTGTTAATGCTTACAATTTTACTGTGGCTTTCTGATATCTGATTTATCTTCAGAAGAGGGGTTTTAAGAAAAAAGAAATCCAAAATTCCTTACATAACGATTTAAAAAGTACATGCAAATCTTTCAGCATTGTAGAGTAGACCCTGAAATAGAACAAAATACATTTTTGATATCCCTTTGATGATCAGATCAAAACAGAGGTTTCAGAAAAGTTTTGATGTGAGCTAAAAACTCTCAACTCCGAAGTATTTACACAAAGGGCTGAAACAATGTGTTTAGTGAGCTACCAGATAGGTGTATGGTGTGATTCCTTGTTGATTTACATGCTAATATGAATTGCATTTACTCACTGGAGGAGTTAACAAACACATCTCTCTAACAGTTTTTCTTTTGCTTGTTTTGGTGGTTTTATGTTTAGGGTTTTTTAGTAGACAAGCTTGCTAAAATGTAAAATAGAAATAAAATTACATTGCTCTTTGAAGAAGCTGGTGTTGAATGGCACTGAAGTTGGAAGATCATGTCTGTGTTCTGAGGGAGAACAACAGGACAAAGCAAGCAGAACAATGTGCTCACATCTTGTATGGGAGCTGTATAACTAATGTTTCTATCATTCTGGATTTTGTGACAGTGAGTAGACAGGTAGGAATTGATACAAAACTGGTTTCAGATTTGTCTGTCAAGGTATAAAAGGCACACGTTGGAAACTCTGTAACACAGAATCTGGTCAGTTTCTGGTTTTTAACAAAATGTCCTGTTCGTAACTGGAAAGAAGCCTAGGCTTATTGCAGTCTCCTCAAAATGATCTTCTGAAGAAAAAGCCCAGTTCTGTTTCAGAAGGCTTAATTTTCATCCCCTTGTTGAAACACACAAATAAATGGGAGTTTGTGCACTGAATTCATCTGCGACCTGGCTTTATTTACTGTCATTTGACTATAGACTTCTTTAAAGCTGTTTTTTAAACAGTTGTCAGACCTAGCAATACTGAAGTAACACAGCATAACTGTTACTATAAATATTTTTGGTATTTTAATATCTCTAGCATGAACTGGTGGTGTTTTGACGGTGCAACTTGTAATATTAGCGTTATTGAGCTGGTGATGACAAAAGACAGACAAGGTTTGTAGAGGGAATTTTTCTCTTTTTGGGCAACGGATAAGGCTGGAGTTGAGCAATATCAAGAATTGCTTGTATTTCTGGAAATTTATGTCTTCTTTTTTTCCCCCTCCTCAAACATTGGGTGATCAGTGTCCTTTCAAATCTTACTTCTCTTAGTAGTTGATGATCTAGAAGCTAAGTAGGTTGTGATTTCTCAGGAAAAAAGTCAAAGAATAATACCAGAGGTTGTTAATTATAGTACTTAGGAAAGTTGGTTAGTAATGTTTTTGTTAATACCATCTTGTTATATCATCTATTTTCCATTTTTATAAACCATTTTCTGTGTATAAAGTCTTGTTCCTAATAGTGTTGTATTAATTGTGGGTAAATTGGTTTTTAGTTTGCAGGAACACACAGGTGCAATGTTTTGACAATAATTTATGTTAGAATGCTGAAGTCGGTTCACCTTTGCACTTTAGGAAACTGAAACTAAAACTAAATTTGAGTTGTGAACTACAAGGAGTGTATTGTGCCATTAGAGATATGTCAGGTTATTTTTTGTTTTAACATGCATTTGTCAGTGTTGGGATAGCTGAAACCTGAACAAATCTTTAATAAATTGGGGGTGGGGGATGCAGCTGTGAGCATTGTTTTAAATAATAGTATGAAATGCATAGTTCTCTTAAAAAAACAAAACCAAGCTTATTCATGTGGAAGTCACTCTCGGGTCACCATTAAAATGAGGACATCTTTTCTTCATGGTTGTTACATTTTAGGAGCAGGTTACTTGAAATCCATAGTATTTGTTTGCTTTCAGTGATTTACTTTTATTATGTTAAGGACTAGTTACAACTGTAAGGAGTCTTTCCTTTAAAAGAAGATGCTTTAGTACAGAAACAATGTACTAGTCAGGCTTCACATCTTCAACTATTTACACAAGATTAGGATTTATTTCTGATTCTTTTCTAACATGTAAAAGAAAGGGGGGGAACCTAGAAAAAAAGAAAGGGTCACTTGCCTAAGAAAAGGAAACCTTTTTCTTTCCAAGAGTGAGGAATGTTAATATCTCACTGAGGCTTAAGTTTTTACGGCTGTAACCATGGTAACAGGCTCTTTTCACCAAGTAAGCAGGCCTTACAAAACTCAGGGACCTGGCACAAACATTTGATTTTGTTCAGTAGAGTAATATTAAAAAAGTTTTTTTACTCATGCCAAACATAGGATTTGTTGTGGTGAAACAAATTTTTGATGTCTAGTTTCTTCTATGGGGAGTTATATCTCTCTTATTAATGATTTTTAAAAATATGTATGTTTTCTTCTCTCCCCTCTAAAAAAGTAGCTAGTATATGAAAAACTTCAGGATGGTTTCTGTCTTAATCTTAGAAAGAAATCTTTTCCAACTTTTTCTCATAACAAATATTAAATATTTCATGATTTTATTTAAAGTGTTTTATTGGAAAGCGAGATCTGAAATATTTCAGAAAGTTCATGGAGTAATATAGTTGTCATTTTGTAGTTGCCTTTGAGTCTCCTTCACTTTTTTCTACATTATTGATTCCTAGTACTTCATTATTTTCTACTGAAGGTTGTTGAAATATTGGGGCATACTAATGACTGCATTGAGATGTAAGTACAGGCTGCTTTACAGCTGGTAATGATGTATGAGAGTATTGATTTGATTGATGTTGGGCAAATTTAGTTCTATCATGTTCTTTTACCTGTTGCTTTAGTAGGGATCTCCACAGTATTAGGGTTTTGCTTGTTTGGCATGTCCAGACCTGCTAACTTGCATCAGTTGTTTCCCACTAAGACTGCTCATGCCAGGATTCAGCTCTGCTGCTGTGGTAGCTACTGACTTTGCCAGCTGCTTTTTTACTGCCAATAGGAAGAATGAGAGTAACTGTATATGTGGGATTAGATATTCATATGTGTGTAAAAAGTAATATGTAAATACACTGTAAGACAATAAGTCCAAGAAATCCATGATGAAGAGAAGTTAAGGTGAGGATTAAAATACTCAAAATACATAAGAAAAGAAGAACGCAATTATAAGGAAGAGCCTTTATTAGTAGTGCTCTGTTGGTAGTTGACATAATGTTCCTTTGAGGCAGTAAGAAATGCAGTCATAAGTCTTTTTCTGTACTTGAACAACTCAGCAAAATAGCCAAGGAGCATGTGCGTTAAAACTAAGCGAACCTTTGAGCCCAGTTAAATTTGTTTCCTGAGCCAACTTAAACTTGTATCACATAAAAAAGTAGAGAATTACAGAAGTCTGCTTTTTTCAAATGTAAAATCAGGAACTTTAGTGATAATATTATTTAAAATTATCCTGCTCCACGGTGAGATTTTCTGGCTTTACGTTTCCAGTTTTCACATTAAAGAATAAAAGCCCCACAGTATTGCATATCTTCACATCATTTGGTCTGCATGTCAGGGCAACCTTTTGCTGGATTCCCTGACTTCGTTCCATAAATACTTTAAACAAAGCTTAAATGTTACATATATGACCAAGTGAAATTCATACAGCGTTTTTCAGAATAACATTGGATATAGTGTAGTCTTTTCTTATAATGCTGCCCAGGAGAAGAATTAGAAGACCGGGATGTTCTTAGGTAGACCTTGTCTACATACAAAAATTATCCCAGGTACACACTCCTACCTTGCAGAGGTATTTCAGCGGTAAGCTGAGTTCATCTTATTGCTGGTTGCTGCAGTCCCATCCTTACTCTTGGCTGTGTATTCCTGCTCCTCGCCTTTTTTTCTGGCTCTGCCATTTGTTTGACCCTCCAGTGCTGTCATCTGCTTCAGAAATTAAGCCGACAAAAAAATTTTCTTCTGGTTCAACTTCCTGGAATGGCTTGGTAAAAGATTCAACAAGCGTCAGGGGGTCAGAAACTAAAAGACCCTAGATGCCAACGTTGTCATTTGACTGAGTTTCTGTTTCAGTGTGGTCTTCCTTAGGTAGTATAACATGTTAGGGTATAAATAAGCCAAGTTTGTGCTCCTCCTATGTATGTTCTTCTGCTTTGGCTCCCTCTGCATTAGATGTACCATTAGATAAATGGTGCATGAAGTTTTTGTATTTGCATACTTTATATTTAACAAGCATAATGGAACAGAACTTTTTCTTGAGTCCTTCTGAGGACCTGGCCCCCTGATGGGAAGAACAAGTTGCCTAGCAATCTCTTGTTCTTTCTTTGCCTTTTTATGATTTGTTACTATTTGTTATGACTTAAGAGATGAATATCTATATACAGCCAAGTGTTTTCAGCATCTACTCATTGCAGGGGAGTTGGACTAGATGACCTTTAAAGGTCCCTTCCAACCCAGACCATTCTGTGATTCTAAGATCTGAGGTACTGGATGTAAAACCTAGGTAGCTGGACTCTTCAAGATACATATTATGTCTTTATGGAGGGCTAGCAAAAGTAGTCTAATTCTGCTTGGTGGTAGAATTTTAACACAACTGATAATCCCTCAAAGGAAAAGACTGAAGTAGGCATATTATTTAAATATTTACAAATGACCTTGTTGTAAATATGGAAAAATTGCATACTTTACCTCATACTGATTTTCGTATTTCCTTTTGTCTGTTCCTGACTGTAGTAAGATTTAAAAAAATACAAAGGTAGAAACTACCACATAATTTTGTCTTTGTTTTCTCAACAGTTGGATTTGCTAAAAATCAAGCAGTAATTCAGAGCTCAGGAACCTATCTCTGCTTTCTGGATTCAGTAAGTTAATGCATTTTGTCTAACTCAGTTTTGTCAATAAAATTCTTTTGTTTTTAATGTAGTTGTTGGTTTGCCTTAGAGACAAGCTGTTTAAAGGTGTTTGGGTGCTAAATGTGCTGGTTACTATTTATAGCTGTAAAGTTGTCTTCCAACCTGTAGAAAGCCTACAGCCTTACACCATTCTTTGATCCTATCGGATTTCACAAGCTATTGTGAGCAGGGTTGGGCAAGGTTGGTGTTTAGGTGTTTTCAGGATTTTTCTTTCCCACATTCTTCAGAAAATTATATTGATGAGAAACTAAGAGCTAATCTACTGGCTTTTTGATGCAAAATAGGAGAGGTCTCACCTTCCATCATGAATTCTTTTTTCTGTCCTTTGTTGGATACCTTCTGTGAACCCATTCAGCTCACTAACCCACAGATAACTATCTGACTTTATGCAGCTTAATATGCAGTGAAGGGTTTCACAAATGCACACAGCTCATCTGAGGAATGGTGCCATGTGGCTAGGATCAGGCAAGAAGAGCAGGACCTTTAAGGCTCACTGATTTCATGTAATTTCACCTGAAGATTGATTCTTTCCTCTGAGTTGGAACTGAACTATGGTTTAGTGTAGTACTAGGATGAACTGGCTGCTGAAAGTAGGTTTTAGGGTAGGATTCAACTTACCGTTATTATTGTCTGTGCTTATTAGAAAGTGTCATGAGAGCAGGGATGTAAACTCTACAGCCTTATAAATACACAGGTTTTAATTTGGGTAATCTTTCGGTTTGCAAACTCCATTTGTTGTATCAACTAGATAGAAGGGGGTTTGTTTTGTTTGTGTGTTAAAATGTTGTGAATTAATCAATGTATTGTTGCAAGACACAGTTAAGTGCTGGTATATTTCTTCTGACCCAAGGCAATGCAGCAGAAATTTCTTGTCTTACTATTTAAGAAATTAAGTTTTGCAGGTGGCTTTCCTGGCCTGTATTCTTGCTTTTATTAAGTTATTACTGTATTTAGCAACACAGCATGCCTTTTTAAATGAGTTTATTTGAATTTATCCTAGTTTCCCTTTAACAGTTTGTTGGTTTGGAGTTTTTGTTTGTTTGTTTTACAGAGTGTATTTCATGTAAATCTTTGTATATAAGTTTATGGAGGGTGAAGCTTTGAAATGCAGTATCTGATACTTATGGGTATATATGGGTATTTTGGAAACAAAATTTTGAACATCCATTGAATACACAGAACTCACAATTGCATGTACAAATAAATGGTGTTTGGGAAGGTCAGTTTCTCATACATCAAAAAATAAGTATTTCGTATCCAGCACTAAGCGTCAGGGTCTGTTTCATAAACAAATTATGAGGAAGTATGAGCACAAAATCTGCTGCTCTGTTTTTGATCACGTGACTCACCAGATTTTGAAAGAGTGTAGGGACATCATAATTTATATGTCATGAACTAACTGGAGTGATGCCAGTTTTATTGAGATGAATGAACACGGGATCCAGTTGTTCTTGCTTTACTTCAGGTAGACACAAACCCAAGTGCCATTTAATTTATATGAATGACTCCATGGACTTAACTCTCTTACATTGTGAATCAATGAGGCTGTTTACATATCTAAAATGGAAAAAAAAAAAATAGATCTTACTTATGATTTGCAAAGTTCAGGTATTCCAGGGTTGGACAGGTACCACGTTGTATGGGGCATTCTAGGGAGCAGGTAGGATGAATTACGTATGCACTCATGTTGGCTGAAGTTAGCTGAGTCCATGCATGCATGAGTGAGAAATTCACCTACTATTCTCTTGTCCCATGGAGCTTCATATCTTCTGTCTCAAATCTGTCTAGAATAATTTACTGAGGTAAATTTTTGATTAGTCTTTCTTTTCAATCCAGACAGATCTAGTTGTTTGTAAATCACTAGTGGTAAACTAGAAAATTAAATTTTTAAAATGAAATTAATATTTTTATAGAGATCTTTTCAGAATTCTTAATTTGTTATTTACCTTATGGTGTTTATACAGTATGCGTCTTCATGCTGCTGTGTTGTATCTGTTTGCTGACTAGCTGTGCAGGATAAGAAAACATCAGGGAGACAAATTACAGCTATTAAGGAATGTAACAGGTGGTCATTTTGGATTTCTACAATATTATCATTGGCATAAGTTTGTATTTAATATAATTAAGACCTATTTAAAGTGATTTGAGAATTTTATGGCTTACGGTGTGGATAAGCTTGGAAGAAGCTAACAAGATTTTCTGTTCTACGCGTTTCTATTCCTGCTAATGAGCTAGATGCTTCAAAATAGAAGGCATTCTGAACTATCAGAAACCTAATTTTGATACAAAAGAAATATTAAATGATTGGCATTACTTAAATGTATTTTCTGCTGTCTCTCCTTGTGACTACTATTTTTTGCTGAAAACTGATCGGAGGAAATAAAACGAATGTGGAAACTGCTACAAGTCTAAAAATTGCTTAATATTTTGGCTGTAGTTAGTAAATGTTGTGTGATAATAGCTGAAACACAGATGTTGCCAGCTGTTTAACAGCTCCGCTTCTACACGCCACCTACCTTCTTCATTTCAATCACCAATCCAGTATCAAGCTCTCTAGGAAGGAATGTTGATATCAGCCTTTTGGAATGTGCTGCAGTAATGCCAGGGAATTGACCTTCAGAAGTGGAGCCGTAATTTCAGGTTTGCTATAGGTGGATGTGGAGATAATGGGCCTGGATCTGTAGTTTGTATACATTTCTTATAGGTGGAGAAATACATCGTGGCTCCTTGTACATTTATTTCACTTCTTTGAGTGAAATGAACGTACACGCATATTTGGGAGCATCTTTGGAAGTACTGGCTCCAGAGAGACTGTTTTGCTTGCTGTTCCAGCTGGAGTCAAGCTGCTTGTGTTATGTCTCTCAACACAGATTTGTGAGGACAACAAATTGGGAAGAAATGTGGAAAAAAAGGTTACAGAGCTCAGAACTGTCAGAATTTGATCAGCCTATTCTAGTATGAAGTGGCAGCTGTTTGACTAATAGCTATTATGGAGTTTTTTTGCTGTGGTTGTTGTTACAGATTTCACCTCTAAGCTACTGAGGCATTTTTCCCACAAGGAAAACAAGTAGAAAAATTGAAGATACTTAAGAAATTGTTCATATTTAACATTTGTAGTCTCAGAAAATCTTGGTTATAACAACAATAGAATGAACTAATTATGCAAATATATTTCACTGTTAGCTTTACTCTTCTTCAAACTGTCTGCAGTTATGACTTTATCTACCAGTTGCATTTTGTTGTAACCTTAGTTTGTCAGTGCTCTGGGGTGGTTACCATCTTCGTTATAATCATTTACCCAGTTGTAGCACAGCAGAACTCTTTACACTAAGAATTCCGTTTCTGCTTTGAACTGCTATTTTCATTGACATTCACTTAAACATGCCTATACTTGTATAAATCTGTATTTCTTTGAAAAGGAACATGCTTTCATTTCATCCTAGTAATCTGTGTAGTTTCCCATTATTTCAGGTTTAATGAATGTGGTGTTGGAGGGTTCCTGACTGTTAAAGAAGAAATATAAAATGTGTCCTTTTTTGACCTGCAGTATTTCAAACCCAGTCATACTCACTTGAGTCTGTGACACACTTGTAGTCTTGAAAGGCTCTGTTGGCAATGTATTGCTATTTCTGAGATTCTTAGCCAGTTCAAAGATGTGACTCTAAACCATGTTGCCACAGTGTCACTGCTTGCTAATCGCTGAAAATGACAGAGGGAAACAGTTAAGTTTTATTCACTAAAAGTTAGGGTGGACCACCGGAATCGGCATTCCCATGTTTGAATTGGCAGCTGCTGACCTGTGCCTTTCCGTTTGTGAGATTGGCTTGTATGATTTAAGCTGGGAATGTTAATTCTTAATTGCTGTGAAATTGCATGCTTTTCTTGAGTTTCAAGTTCAAAAACACTTCATTGAGGGGGTTATTCATAAAGGTCTTGGAAGAAGGTGGATGGACCTTAGCTAGCCAGACTTGGTAGATGTTTCAGGAACTCCAGCCTTCAAGCTAGCTTTCAGTTTTTAACATAGCTGCTTGTTTTTACAGTCTCCATAACTTGCTGGTTTTGGAAAGATGGATTTGTTGTTAGTTGCCATTATACATTACTCTACAGGCACTAATACACTTTTGAAATACACTTCCTTTCTTTCAAATTGACAGCTTAGGAAATGAAGCAGTGATCAGACTTCATGTATTTGCTTTCTGTTGTTGTTTTAGCATACTATTCCTTGCAAATTTGATCCTCTGATTTCAAAACTGAAATAGGCTGTTACTTAAATAGCAGGTAAGTGGATGTAGCAATGAACTCCAGTACCAGAAGCCCCTTCTGTCCAGAAGAGTTGTGCATGTTTCTGAATCACTAATGAGCACCAAAAAATCAAACTATGAGTGCTTGAAGGCATCATTCCTTTTGTTGTTCTGTAAAGAAGTGCATGTGTTAAAAACAGATTAAATGCCTCTATCTGGAACGTGAAATGTTAACTTTCTGTTTCATAAATGAAGAAGCAAACCTTCAGAATTTGGTTGCCATAACCTCTCCCTACATATACCTTCATCTGTTTATTAGTTAAAGTTTGGAATTGACAGTGAGGATTTTACTCTTGTGTGAGTTTACTGACTTTGCTATTGAACACCGTGTGAGTTACTTGCTTCCCTTGCCTGCAAACACTCACATACTTTTTTCCCAGTGATCTAACTGTGAGAAAGATTCAAGGTGATCTCTGGTGCCTACAGAAAAGCTAGATATGGAAAGGCACGTCTGCATTTGCTGAACAAATGCACCAGGGTGGGAGTTGCTTCAGCAGCAAAAATTTCCTGATCAATTAATAGTGATGCTGAATTACAAGATTCTATAAAAAGATTGTAATTAATTTTATATTGATGGAAGGTACTAGTCAGGCACGTAAGAACACCATGTATATTCTCCCATGTAGACCTTTTTGTTGCCATGCTCAAGAAGAGAAAGGTGCTCAATAAAGTCAGCTTCTTAAACTTTGAAGTGTTTTCTTTGCTGTCCCCTTCCTTCTCAATTTAATTCAGAAGCAGAAACAAAGTAGTGGGTTTTTCCTATGATCTTGCAAGCACTGACAGATCATTAGGGTGTGTTCTGCTCAGGTGACTTGTGTGTGGCCATTAGAGTGCATGATTCTAATGTGTTTGACAGTGTGGGGCTTCTTTAAAAACCTGCCTTCTGGAAAATTGCCTAGGATCAGTGTGTTTGCTTTGGTAGTGCTGTTGACAGGCCAGTTTTTGGAGGTCTCAGGCCTTTTACTTCCCTGGTTCAAGGAGCTGAACTGAACAATAGCAAAGAAAGATTTTCACTATAGTCTGAGAAGGTGCAGGATAAATGAATGACCATTTGATGGATTGACAGACTTTGGAGATGCCATATTGTTTCTCAGTGAGTCAAACATTCCTCCTGGTGTTGCTACAGGTTGTATTTTATGTGTAATAGCGGTGGTGGAAAGAAGGTGCTATTATTGTGAGAATGGAGTGAGTCGGAAAAGCATGCGATGCTGAGTTTGTAATGTGAGCTTAAGAAAGTGCTTCAATACTGAGCTATAATTAGTGTGTTGTTTTATGTGAACTTGTCCTTGGTTTTAAAAAGTAGATGTGTATTGTACATTGACTTGTATGTTTTGTTTTACTTTCTGAAGTGGAAAAACCCCCACTTTTAAAGGAAAATCATGAAGTTGTCACTGTGGAGTTCAGTGTGGTCCAGACAGCCTGGTTGAAGAGGCCAGTGAATGCTTGTCATTTGAATTTGCCCAAATTGATTTAAGAAACACATACTGAAACAACAACAGCTTTGAGTAATATTCTTAAGCTCAGTCTATTGATTTAGTTTTCCTTTTCTTCAACTAAACATATGAGTAAAGCAAAACAAAACAATTAGCTTAGTATAAATTGTGTGTGTCTTTATAAAGAATGGTGCCTCTGGTTGGAAGGAAAACAACCCAGCTGATAGTTATATAACTAGCTTTTCTGATTTGGCAGCATCTGTAAGTGGTGTGGAAGTTGACAGGAGCAAGCCAGCTTTCTGCAGAAGGGATATATTTGATAGGAAGACAAGCAGGCAGAATGCCTGTCGGACTCAAAGGTGATGGAGATCACGGCCCCCCACTGGCAGAAACACATCTGGGCTTGTTTAGAAATCCCTGCTGGCTTTTCATGTGAAATAAAGTCCTTTTCATTCTCCCATCTTTCAGCAAATTGTTTTTCTGCTCAGAATGGACATTGGAGAACAGGAAGCATGTTTGTAATCAACAAAATTCCTATAAATTTGGAGTTATTTTCGGTGTCTAAAGTAGATTTCTATTTATGTTGCTTTATTTCTTGATGTTTACCTGTTTGTTTGGCCTTGTTTGCATTGTATGTATGTACATATTTAGATGACAGTAAACCCAGCTATTACCTGAGATTTTCCTTATTTTTTCTACTAAGTTTGGTGAGTGGGGTCACATGAAAATAGATTTACTTACAGATTCTTTTTTATTTAGCTATTCTATTGCAAGTATATGCTTAGTGAAGGCATGCATTTATCTAGCATTTATTTTAAATCTGTTCTTTTGTTGGTTCTTTCAGTGGGGGATATCTCTCTTCATCCTGTCTGCCTTATATCTGCTGGGAGACAACCATTAGAGACTTCCATGTTAACAGGGAAAGTTGAATTTCAGTGGAAACTGCTGTTAAACTTCTGTTTTTTAAAATTACATATTCAATGTAATTCACTGCTAGCCTTGTTATCTTCCCTACTCGCACCTAGGAGACAGAAACAAACTAAATACACTTCCCTTTTTGATATAGCAGCTACATTCAGATATGTACTTTTTTTTTTTGTCTGACGTGACATGAGTGAAAAACAATTTGGAAATTGTCTAACTGAGGTTTTGTTCTCAGTTTTAAACCAAAAACTGGCAACACAGTTGCTTAATTCAATATCATAAATACAACAGTTTTGATAGAAAATTTGTGTTTACGTAATGTACAGCTGGATGAAATATTTTCACATCTTAGTTGTCTAATACTATAGTTGCTTAAACTCCAGCAACTCTTACCAGTACAGTGCATGGTTGGGCATCTCACTCCTATCAATGGCCTATGAAGCTGAAAAATTTTTAAAGTACTCTTATTTTGTGGTACAATCTCATTAGAATTGAATTTGGTTTTTAAACACTGGTCTAGAATACAACCACATTAGGTAAGCTTATTTCTGTATAAATATATTCTGTTTTCCATTTTGTGGTTACCTGCCCAGTCATCAATAGTAAAGAATCTGTAAAGCGTTGCAGTTGGATTTTGCAGTTAGCTTTCTTTTATAGTTGCCCAACTTGAGTCTGAAAAGCTAAATGACTGATGTGACTCAGTTTTGTCTGGGATGGGATTTGTATTTTGTGCTGTTCTTTCTTGTTGCCTGATTGCTTTATTATTTTATTTGGGATTATGTCTTAAACTATTACGTTCTTTCTTTTTCTTCTTTCTTTCTCCTTCCATGAACCTGGAAATATCACAGAACTATACAGCAGTGCATCACATGTGTAAAACTGTTAATAAAAAAAAAAAAGACAAAATTATTTTTTTAAAAACATTTTTAAAGGTCATTCAGGATAAGAGTTCATAGAGTATTCCAGCATTGGAGAACAAAGATGTATTAATAAAAAAAGGCATTTTGAAGTTTTTGTGGTTATAGTGCCCCCTCTTTAGCTGGATTTTACAGAATACTGATGATCTTGATGATAGCCTAAGACCCAAATCTGTAGACTTGTTAGTTTTGCCAATAGCATCAAAATGACATAGTGTTTTGTTAGGGGGAACTAGACCTTTCCTGTCAAGTTGTCTGCTTATAAAAACATGACATTGACCTGTTTGGTGAATAGGATATTTGAATTTGGTTTGAATACTTTCCACGCTGATTTAACCTTTTTAAATCAAGTAGATTATTTTTCATCTTTGTAAATGTATGAGTTAAATTTATCTCTGTTGTGCAGGATCATAAACAGTGGAATCTTTTAGCACAAAAGCATATGTTGTATATCGTAAGAGATAATAGTGACATTGTTCTAAGCGTTGAAATGCCTTGCTTTTTGATGGATTTCTTTTGCATTCTCATTTGTTTTGGATTTAACAAGACGACATCTAAGAATCCTAAGTAATTCGTAAAGGAGTGAACAAAGCTCAGTTAAAGTATATCTCCTATTGTTTATATGAAAACCAGGTTTTAATTTACAGAAATCAGCTCTGTGTTTGGCATAAAGAAATAGGATTATGGTTCTTCTTACGGGAAATAGGGTAAACGTTTTATTGGAACATTCACTAGATTCAGTACCTGAATTCTGGTGCCTTATTGGTAAAGTGGATTAGATGGTAAATAATATCACTGTAGTTTTGAAGTAACTGATGTACAGAGGTTGAGAAATTGGAAGAGGTTTTTTTCACCCTATTGGCTTTGAAAATCAGTAACATCTCTCGTGCTTATTACTAAATATATCCTAAATACAAAATACAGAAAAATGCTTTTGACAATGTATTCCTTCCATCTTTTATAAACTTGCATGTGATATGGGTCAGTTTTTATTATTCATTTGTTTTATCTTTAACCTTGAATTGTATTAAATAGTTGGAACTACTTCTAAAACTTTTTTCATCCTTGCGTTGTTTTTGATAAAACTGTAGTGTCACCTTTATATCAAGGTCATTCAACCCTCTAAACTCTAGCTATTTAAGCACTAGTATATTTTTTGTTGCCATTGATTTGACTGAAAGTTTTAATGTGAAAGTTGTTGGAAATTCAACATTTGGGGGTTTTTGACTTTAGTAGGAATCTCCTTAGAATGATTTTAATGTGAGGAACTGTTAAAAGAATGGATGTAGAACAGGAATTCAGGGCTCCTTAGAATTATGTTTGCCTGATAAGGTAGAGTCATTTGGAAATACTCTGAGAAGAAATAAGCTGTGTTAGCTTTAACCAGCATCTAAGAAAGACTGAACTGATCCTTTAAAAGGGAAGAAATATGTCACTAAAATGGAAAAGAATATAGGTAGAAACCTCAGGAGACTGAATTTAGGGAACAAAATTTGTGCTACAGTTGGGCATTTTAATAGGCTGTAAAACCGTAGTCTAGAAAGGATATAATTTTGAAAGGCGTATCTCCTATCTGTTCAAGGAAGGACAGCAAGGTTCCTAACTCTTTACAAGGCAACCTGTCTTTTTGTATGTAAACAAAGCAGACCTTTATGCTACAGGTGAAAGAAGTATTAACATCAAATTTAAATCTAGGTGGTGTGTTTTAAAGCCAGTGTCAATGCTGATGCATTTTTATGAGTGTGGTTTTTTTTTTTCTTTTTTTCTTTTTTTTTCCCCTTAGAATTTTATCATTTCACAAATACTACTTTTTGTGCTCATGAAATATGACATACTGGTAGATCTAGAGACTGAAGGCTTTTCCTTATCAATGAAGCAAGGTACAGCTAGACTAAAAAGAACACTTCCTCATATTGCTAGAAATTCTCCAATCTCATACTTTTAATCAAGGTTAGTTCCTTGTCCATACATACTACCAGTGCTACTATTAGAGTTGTTAAGGAGTTGGTGAATTTCTTTAGAAATGTAAAATGTGTGGGTGCCCATAAGATATATGATGAGATCACAACATGGTTGTCATGTAACAGTTTTGATCACTTCCAGTTTGAACAGGACTGAGTTTAATCCACTAAAAGCGTTAAGTCTCTTAATATTTGTTCCCTTTGTATTTCTGACTGCAAGCCAGTAAAATGATGTTAATTTAGCAGCATATTCTAATGTGTGTCTGAGTACTGTACTGTGACCCTTTTTATGTTCAGTAACAGTGTGCTATTTATTCCAGGATGATGTGATGATGCCACAGCGGGTTAGACTGCAGCACGAAGCTGCCATTCAACACCCAAACAGTGTGAGTACTTTTTCCTTGTGTGTATTTGTGTGTTTTTCTCTTACAGAGTGCCGGATACATCTTTAAAAGGATATGAAAATTTCACAGTAGGGCTGGTGGAGGCAAAGCAATAACCAGTGTATTCGTTTCCTTTATTTTTAATCCTTGCACTGAATAGTAGCTTTGATGGAACTTCTTTTCTTCCATTTATTTTCTCTGTTCAGTAAAACAAATCTCATTATAACAGTGATACTCTTTTTCAAATAAGTATACAGGTTTCAATAATGTATGTAATCTAACGGAGAATGCCTTTTTTATGTAGCCTTACTAAGTACTGTGAAAAGCTGCAAAAGATTGGCTACAGCTACGGTTTATCTGGTTTTAATATTTAAGAAACTGTAAACTGTAAGGAAGGTATGGGTCATTATCATTAATAAACTGGCCTACAGTTAAATTGATGTTTCTCCCTATGTCTGCCTGCAAAAGAAAACATTACTAGAATGCCATTCTTTATTCTTGTGAAATAAACTCTCAAAAACATTCTGTGAAATAGTTGTTTTATGATCTATATGATTTTGATTTTAAGTAAATTTCTGTGATTAGGGCCAGTATCCTGTAGAGAGAATTTGTGTATATGTTCTACTTACCTGAAGATAATAAATATAAACCATTTGTTATGGCAATTACTTTATTTGTCAATGTTATTAACATAGATACTCCTTTATAAACTTGAAAACTGAGTTTGTATTCCTATCAGCAATGTTCGTCAAAAATAGGCTTACTGTTTTCACATCTCTGACATTTTCTCTTGTGAGATTTATTTCAGTGGGCAAGAGGTTTCTGGAAAGGAGAGGTCAATTGACTTGATCTGTCAAGAAGGTATTTCCTGCAGGTCTTGGAACAAAATAGACAGTTTTAGGATTAGCACTCTGGGAATTAAACACCTTTTGAACTTTTCCTTTGAAACACACTTGCTTCAAAGTAGAGATTATTGCGGTTGTTTCAGCTGAGGAATGTCTGCCAAACAACCTGTTGCTTAGTGGTGGGATGGGTACCTGCTCATCGCACCACCTGTAGTAGATCTCTTATTAAATCTGATAATCCTTACAATGTAATCTATCAAATTAGAGTTTTAGTAGTACTTGAGTAGCAGTTAACCTAATTCACATTATGAACATAATAAAATGATACATCGAAAGTTGTTTTTGTTCTGATATCAATCAGTTAATGTAGTTCTGTAGTAAAATGCCAAAAAACTGGAGAGGCAAGTTGATCCAGTCAGTTTGTTTTATGGAAACTAGCGTTAAGAGCTATCATATTTCTTGCTTATATGACTTCTATATCTGTACATTAAGACTTTTTTTTAATTAGACTGATTTCAACTAAACAGCTTGTAGTCTATTTAGAAAACACTTCAACTGTTTTGTTTAGATTCTCTTATACTTTAGTGCCTAACAACATTCAGTATGAACTATTAAATGACAATCAGATAAGTAATAATGAGTGCCTGAGGAGACTGAAGGGTATGTCTTCATCATGTATTCCAAGCAACACAAACTTGTTCTTCCCATCCTCTAAACTAAACTTGTGGTCCTGTTTTTGTGTGGTACTACTGGCCTGTTTGCAAAGCTCAAGCTGAGCTTTGTGCTTTACTAAACAAAACTAGGCAGTGTCAGTCTGATTTAGCATGGGAAATAAGGGTTTCCACCTTTCAGTTATCTGACATATTAGTACCTGAAGTCTTCAATTTAGGAAAGCGTAAAAAATTCTGAGAAATGAATGGAGAGAAAGGCCTGAGATTTTAAACCTTAAAAAAATGGTAGATGTGTACGTACTGCACATATGGCATAGACATAGTACATCTGGGTAGAGCCTGTCTCATGCCATCACTTTCTCTCAACTTTCTACTGAATCAGCGAGTTTCCTTGCAGCTTTTTGGGTAATGACCTTGGTTTTCTTTTTTTTTTTTTTTTTTTCTTTTCTTTTCTTTAAACTTCTACTGGTTTTTATTTTCTATTATTTCTTGCCTTGTGTTGTTGCCTTTCAGGTGTAAGGATTTTCCTTCTTTGTTCTTGAACCTTATGAAGGCAAAAATGAATCTGTGTTTGAATTGAATGGAACATGTTTTTCCATTTTACAGGTATACAAAATGTTTGTAATGCCTATGTGAAGTATACCTTCTGGGTTAATGTTGTATTTTACAGAACTCTAATTCAAAGGCCTGAAAGGAG
Source organism: Phoenicopterus ruber ruber (assembly GCA_009819775.1). Classification (NCBI taxonomy): domain Eukaryota; kingdom Metazoa; phylum Chordata; class Aves; order Phoenicopteriformes; family Phoenicopteridae; genus Phoenicopterus; species Phoenicopterus ruber. The sequence continues at coordinate 4,126,246 of CM020232.1, forward strand.
AAATGGGAACATATCCAGCTGTTCCTGATAAGCAAATAGATCAGTTGAGTCTAGAGCTCCCCAGTAGTTCTGACACAACTTGAGTTACTTTGAGAAAAGTTGACCTTCTGGCCGCAAATCTACTGACCAATGTCAGGGTGGACTGCTGTTCTTAAAAGAATGATCTCTCTACTGTCCTCAGTATAATTATACCATTCAATTTTCTGGCCTTGGAAGATGATTGGGGATGTTTGAATAAAGTTCTGTTCTGTATTTGAAGTTCTGACCCTAGCTTCAGTCAGTATGATAAGCTGGAGTAGGTGGAGGGGAAAAAAAAAAAAAAAACCAGAAGAAAGCAGAAGCTTGAGAAATGCCTGTGAAGCAGTGAGCTTTTTTGGTTTGTTCCTGAAATTCTAATTTGCAGACTTGGACTTTCCATGGTTTTGCAACTTCTTCTGACCTGGATTTTTGACTTTTTGTAGTCTCAGTGTACTTTCAGAAATTTTGTTCCCAATCCTAGCCTTGCTGGTTGTCACTGAGAGCCAGATTTGAAGACCAGTATTCCCAGTGGGCTCTAATATTGGAGGCTTCAGTCTACTGTTGTTATTACTGTAGATTTACAGGTAAGAAAAGTCTCCAGCTTTCTCCACCAAGAGAAATCTTCTCCCAGATCCTAAGTAATCCCTGAGGTTCTTCCTCTTTCATATTGTTCTTAAATTCAGATTGCCTTACCCTGACTTGAAGCCTGGTTACTAAACAGTGGAACCAAAGAGAGAGAGAGAGAGAGATATATCAGATGCCTTTGGAATGACCCCCCAACCAACTGTTCTTCAAAGAAACTGGTGTCTCTGTTTCTGAAAAAGCAGGAGGGTTGTCCCCAGGTTCAGGTAGTGGAATATGGCTGGGGTAACACTGCAGCAGCCCTAGGCTTTATCGGTCTCATTTCCTGTATTGTAGACTACTTAACCATGCTTTAAAGAGCAAGAGTAAATCCATTTCTACTCTCTTAAGGTGTTCTTATCTGGAAGAGTTTTTACAGATCTTGTAGGATGGAACTGTTCTGTCATTGGTAACGTTTGGAGTGGAGGATTTTGGATCTCAAAAGACAAATTACTAATACATTGTGATTTTATTAAATGCAGCTCTTTAGGACCACTGTCATCCTGTCCTCTGGTGAATATTTTACATTATCGCCATGTCCTATTGACAAGGATTCTATAAATAGGACACTCTCAGAAGACACACGTTTTTGAGACTTTGCGTATTTATACTACAATTTCTTAAGCTCTGCTAGCTCAGTATGAATATCTGCGTTGAGCGGCTTGGACGCTTAGGGACATTATAGCGTCTATTGATAATATAATAGCTACCAGCCTTCTGGCACTGATTGTCCAGTGTGTGTGTGCACTTATGTTATGCTGCATACAAGCGTGCCTTCAAATTACTTATAGTCTAATCAGATAAGGAATGACTATGTCACTACAGAATGAATGACTGTTACTAAAATTTCTTACTCTAGTTTTTGTTTATCCCCAGAAGCAGCGCCTGTCCCATTTATCCAGAGTAAGCCAGATGTTGCTTGCTTACCAACCACAAATCATGTACGCTTTGTTGGCAGCTAATGAGCGGGAAGATTCAAGATCACATTTCCCTTAATTCTGAAAAAATCAGGCCTTCATATCTTATTTTACTTATACTTGTGTTCTTCTGGAGGAGATCCAACTTTGTGTACATGCTAGTGTTCTGTTGAACAAGGCTTCTGAGTTTGGAGTAGCCCAGGAAATGTGCAGTTTCAACGTTATTTCCCAAACCCCATGCACAATGCAGTCTTTCACACCTATGTCCCACATTTATTCTGTGATTTTCCAGAATCTTCCAGTTTTTCTTTTTCCTAAGGATTCCAGATACTGGAAGGAGTACTAAAATGAGCGCTGGAAGGGTGCTAAAATGAGATGTACTGTTCACACTCAAAACCCACTGACTTTCTCATCTGTCCCACTGACTTTCTCATCTGTCTTAGAGGAATACTGAATGTTTTTGGACACTATATTGTCTGCTGGGCATGATGTTACTTTATTCTTCCTCTCATCACTGTTTAATTTGAGTATATGTGTGCCCCCAGAACATGGCTGTGCACATGAACAGCGTGTGGCTTCAAATTTTTATATCTCTTTCTTTCTGCAGAATTGCTTATAAAATAACTAAGCTCTTCCCCACTGTCTCCCACGTCTTCCCAACGGCTGGAATCAAAATGTGGCAACGGAAATAAAGAATGTTATTTCCTTTTGTTTTCACTGGCTGAATAAGAGAGGAATCTGTACCAGCATCAGAATGAACACCTTTCTTTTTGTTGTAAAATTACTAGCCTCTTTCTCAAACGTGTAGGATACCTAGGCGTGTGAGAGAACATTGAGTATAACCATTTGCATTTCTTCAATGAGAAATTCTCACCATTTTGCATCTCTAAAGCAATTTTTTGGCGTATTCTGTAGCTTGGATTTGGATCAAGAGCTGCAATGCCTAAAGCCAATTTTAACCTATTGCATTATCTGAGTGTGTTAACCAACTGACTAAATTCTGCATATCTTTGATGGTTAATGTGACTCTAAGATAGTTGATTGGATTAAGTGAACTTGAACAACGCATGGCACTACTGGTTCACAGACCTGTTCATCCGCCTCTGGGAAAGCTGTAAACAAATATTGTGCAATCAGCAAATGAATTGGAGAAATGAACAAATGAATGAGCTGAGCTTGATCCTTTAAGACGCAACTCTAGGCCAAAGGCATTGTTATGTCTTTCCCCGAACTGAAGCTCACTAATTAACTAAACTTAGAAATTAAGTTTGGGGTGTTTTTTTCTTTTCTTTTGGTCTGGACACATACATTTCTTGATTTTGAAAGCTATGGTCTAATAGATAAGTTTTTTTGTATTGTTACTGTACCCTGTGCCATTCTGCTGGCCTAGACCTGTTACACATTTCTATTACGTGTTAGAAAGACTGGGTTTTTCTCCCTCCCTCATTTTCCTTAGCTATTGCTTATTGAGCACTAGTTTGAATAATTTCATTTTCTCTTTTTTGTGACTGAAATGGTCAGATTTTATTGATTCTTGATTATGTCAGTCCTTTTAACTTCCACCTTATTCATTTAAATCAATACCTGAAATTGCAAGGAAAGATTTTCTTAGTATCAACAGAAAGAGTATAAAATAAAATGTGTAGATCCTCTCTTACAGGTATAATTAAAATGAATTGTTTTAGTGGTACATGAAGTAGATAATGTGGAACAGAACTTTTAAGACCAACATTCTGAGTGTTTATATGGCTGTCATGATAATGAGATCTGATTCTTTTTCAAAATGCCTAAAGATTGATGATGTTTCAACTATTTTCACATTGGCAAGACACAAGGGTTTTATATGAGTTAATCCATGAGAGCAGTTCTGTGGGAATGGCTTAACAAATATTGAGCTTTTTTTGTTCTGAGTGCAAAAAGATTGATAGACTTTCTTATATCATCTGTCAGTGAGTTCCATATTTTAGATCTAGCTCTTGTCCTTGATGGGAGGGAGGTAACTGTAGGTAGCCTGGACCAGTTTCCATATACCGTCTTGCGTATCAGAGCAGTCCTGTAAGTCTGCATGCACTGACTGTTTTGTATACGAAAAGAGCACTGTATGTAAATAGCATGTTCTAAGTGATTTGTTTTGCTGAGTAGTTAACACATTGTGTACTCAACTAGGGGAAAAAACATCCAGAGAACTATTTCCATCTCATCTCAGGTGTGCAACTGCACGTGTAGAAACTCTTGTGATAGAATTCCAGTGCAGCATCACTCACTAGAACAGTGGCTTGTACAACAGAAACCTTTCAGTGTAGCCTCTTACTGAGCAGCTGTGCCATGATATATCACATTAATGTGGGTTTTTTGTTCCTGCTTATTATCACAAGTCTGGAAAAAAGGCAAAAGATTGTTTTATCTGTCTTGTGCTAGGCCAGGCTGCTTTGTGATGAAAGAGAGCATGGGATAAAAAATAAAAATGGGAAGAAAAATAAAGGAGGCCACCTTATACACTGGCAGTCAACAGTAGCAGTCTGGGAATATTGGCAGTCCTTAGTATGTAGTGATTTTACATTCCACATACCAATGGAGTTTGGTCACCTCTGAAAGATCTTAAAGCCTTTTGTTTGCTGTATCTTCTGATTAGTCTAACGTTAGAGCAATCCTGAAAATAACAGATTACCTTTCAGACTACATGCTGTGCTTCCTCTTGTGTACTTTCTCTTAGGGGTCAAAATTGTTATTATGCAGTCTGGTAATTACATTGCACTTAGACATGGGTTTATTCTATTTAATGAACAGGTAGCCTTGTTTGTATGGCGAGAGCTGGCAAAATTGAGCTAATGCTTGTCTCCTATACCTATGTCTTGCTCTTAAAATAGTCTTTTGTTACATAGTACTAATTGGAATTCAGAAGCTCTGAAACTTGTATGGACTTTTGTATAATTGCACCTGATAACTTTTTATTTTTTTAAAACTGGAAACCATGCAAAGGAACAGTTTATTAGATGGTTTGCTGTTCTAGTGGAGTTACAAGTCTTTAGTAAACTCATTAAGAAGTGACCTGAGGTCTAAATGTGTCCACGAACTATTCAGCATATTTGGATCACACTATGACGTTACACAGTGAAAAAAAAATATGTGCTATGTTAGGAATATATCTTTGTGGGAGTGTTTAGCAGACAGAAGCTTGCTCCAGCTGAAAACTCTATAGCTGTGATTAGAGCAGTGCTGAACCCTAGCTAATATTTCCTGCCTTACAGCAGTGTTTGCAGGGCTTGTATCTGCTCTGACAGCAGCTTTACAGCTTCTGGTCAGCCTGGAACGTGGGCAGACTGAGGTTGTATCTGCCTACAAAAGACTTGCTCTCAGGAGCTTTAGATCACGTCTTGTTCAATTGAAGTAGTGTGGTGCAATGGGCAAGGACTTCTTTTAGGAGTGAGAAGATGCAATTCGCCTCCAGAGTGACTTTGCCATTCCTCATCAACTGTTTTAAGGAAGTGGTCAATAACATCATTCTGGAGTCTGAGCCTTTATTCCTGAGGGATTCTATTACCTTTTCTCCATTTAAATTAGGCAGTGTTTTAGTCTGGACTGCAAAAATAGGTAAGTAGTATCTTGTATGTAATTTTGCAGGTGTGAAAAGATAATAAGCATATGTGAAGCTTTGGTAAACTGTCATTAAACATAACTACGTAATGTTGAAATATTACCTCTCTGTTCAGTGTGATACAAAAGTTCCTCCATTTGAATTCCATCCTTCCTGTGTGCGACAAGTTAATGGTTGTTGCTGATCTGCTCTCATTCTGTGTCTTCTACTGAAGTCCAGGTTTTACCAATCTCCCTTTTGTTGTTTTGTCTTCCAGTTGTTGCATATAGCTTAGCAGATTTTTCTTTGATAAATGCTTTTATTTTGGACGTAACTTGATTAAAATCTTCATCGTGTAGAGCTTAAGTAATCTTTGTTTCTCCTTAATGAATTTGCATCGGCTCTCCTTCTGTCTCCCTTACTCAGCATGTTTGAGACAGATCTGTGTGTGTTGCCCGGGCATGTCCTAGCAAGCAATGCCTATAGAGTTTAGCTTTAATATAACTATTAATTCATATAACAGCTATTAAAGAGAAATGAATTGGATACTGGCATGTCTTGAAGGATAGATGAATAGATCAAATTGTTTGCTTAACCCTGTTAATAGGAACTTGCTCCACTAAATGGGCTAAGTAGATCTGAGGAGGCTCTGGTCCATCTTTAGTGTGGACAGAGGGGAAAATGAGATTATATTCCTGAGGTGATTAGCTACAATTGTCAATTGTCTAAAATCAGTTTATTTTTGATGCAGGAGAAAAAAGTGTCCAGAGAAGTGTTTTTATGACCTAATCTAACTATTCTGATCATTAGAACTTTAGTACTCCATACTCAGTTCCCATATACTGCACACCATAAACAAACTACAAATCTTTAACTTTTTTCTCCAGCGTATGGAAATTGTAACTCTAAATTAAGGCTATCCAGTATTGATACTTACAAAAATATATATATATATTTATGAATTCGTGGCATTGTCATTAGAGGTTTTAAAAAGTTATTTATACTATTTCAGTAATCATCTTCTGGTATGGAGGGTAGAAGACTAAAGCAATAGTTTTGTGAAGGTTTTGTTCTGAAATGATGACAGTGGAGTATGTTTAAGAGGAGAAAATATGATTCCTTTTCTTTTTCTGCACTGAAGAATATAAAAATTCTTTCTTTGACAATGAGAGCATTATTCTGATGGTGGTTTTCATTAATCGGGCCTTTCCATCTATATCACCCAGATCTGCTGGAATTCAGCTGTGTCTTTGCTTTTTATTAGGCAGCTTCCTTAAAGATTCTTTTTAATTTGGTATTTCTGAAAAACCACAATGCATTTTCAAAGTCACAATGTCAGTTTAAGTCTGTTCTACATTTAATCAAATATCCCAAATGAGAAACATCCCAACTTACACCACTTTGTAATTTAATTTGTGTTTAATATGGCCTCCACATGCCAATACCCCATCAAACGATTGTTGTTAGTAGAGTTGGATATTCATGAATGTCTGATTGTAATGTAGACTTTCAGCATATTTAATTTTTAAAACTGAAGTGTAAAACATTAGAAAATCAAGATCCCCTCCTCCTTGTGTTTAGGTATTTTGCTGTGGTGATAACTATTATTAATCCAATCTTACTTTGTGGACCTACACAACAGAAATCGGTTTTAAAATAGAAATTGTGCAATCATATTGCTCTTTTTGACTGTTCTTAAGCTTTATGCAAAGGACTGGTTGTGTAAGCATCTTGACAGCATCCAAAGAGTTTACTTAATTTGCATCCAATTCAGATTGCATGTGCACTAGCCTCAACATAGAGGTTGAGCCCTTAGATCTTGTTTATCCCAGGATGGCAGATTTTGAACGAGGACTTCTGAGGCCTGGTGCTTTTTCCTACCTAAGCTAGTTATCAAAATACTGGGGTTTACTCATCTGCCTTCAAGAAGGACTTCTGAAACTCATTTAATTTGCTGTAGTATCTGCAGACTTGCTGTAGTATCTCTTCAGTGATACTTATTGAAGTTTTTCCAAAAATGTCATGTTTATACTTCATGATTTCATATGCATGTGCGTGACAACATCCTTTTCAAATGTACATGTGGTGTGATGCTGAGCTGTGCTCATCCTGATTACAACACCTTGACTTCTTGTTTTTCATATGAATTCACTAAAGAAAATTCAGACTTCCTTGGTTTTTAATTACTGGTTTTTATGTGCTGAAAATAAACATGTAACATCCCATTGTGGACTTCGGACTTGAAGCAGTGCCAAGTAGAATGCTTAACAGGTGTCCTTAAAAATGGATTGCTACAAGATAAGAACATCTGTGGAAATGGATATTCATCTGACCTAAAGGATTCTCTGGGGAGTCAGCACTATCAACGTATTTTATAATTTTTAAAAAATGCTTTAAATACACTAGGGTGTGTTTGTATCTTTAAACCTAATGCAAATGACCTCGCAGGTGTCATATGTTTTGAAGAACACTGTTTCCTCTCTTGGAAATGAGGGGGAGAGAAAATACATTTTACCACCGTTTCTGCCAAGTATATAATTTTGGAAATATTTTAACCACATAAAAATATTCCTTCCATCTATTTTTCCTTTTTAATTACGCTAAATGATGGTCACAAGATTCTTCTTAAAGCCGCTAGTGTCTTCAATCATTTCATCATTCTGCTGCATTAAAAAATAAAAGGCCATGGGCCCCTAGGAAAATACAATATAAGGTAAATAAAATCTTTTAGTGTTTTTAACAACATAAATTTTAAGTCTTGTTTTTAGTAAGGTCAAAATCCAAAATGCTGACTGGTGGTATAAATGTCTAGTCTGTTTAGCTGTTTCTGTGCCATATAAGTTTCTTATTGATTAAAGCAGATGTTTTTGTTATTGTGATGACCATGTACTTGTCTGGGCACTCAGTGTGATGTGTACTCAGTAGACAGCTGTATTTTGTAAATCTCTCTTCGTCTTTCAGGTACCATAGGTTTTTTTTTTGGACTAACCACATTATCCAAATAGGAATTTTCTTGAGTTTTAAAGAAACTGTGAATTCTTGTAGCTAGTGTTACTTTTAATGAAATACATGGTCGCATAAGGGGAATTTGGTTAAATGGCAGCTAAATCAGGCCTAAACAAGAATTATTATTATTATTGACATAATTTTATTTCCTTAATGGTTAGCATTTTATAGACAGGTTCTTCTATAGCACCATCACGATTTGAAGGAAGACATTCCAATAATGTCCCATATATGTATATCTATATGTATCTCCCAATATATTCTTACAAAGTATGGATTTAGCTGTATATAGCTTCAATTACTTACTTTAAGTAAGAATAATAATAAGCAGAACTGGAAACAGAGCTGATAAATTTCTTCAGGACGATCCTGCTTTCCTGCTCCAGTATTCTGCAATTGAAATAGATTTTAACATATAATTCCAAATATTCTTTAACTTTTCCTTAATTGAGTGAAAGTACAAATTAATACTGTAAGTGTAATCACATATTCACATTTAGTTAAAATGAGTGAAGTGATGCTTTTTACCATTGGCTGAAAATCTTATCCAATACTTAGATATTTTAATGGTTAAATCTTAGTTTTACAATCATGCTAGTTATCATAATAAAGTTCTAGATAGTCTGAGTAAATTACAAATAAAGACTTGGGGAAGATTGTGTTAATCGTGTTTCCTGTGAGAAATGGGTGATCTGAGGAGATAATGCTGAGTCACAGCTGTGCAATTAAAAATTATGCTACAAGCACTATTTCATAAGTCTACTTGAAAAGAAATCCTGGACTGTCTCAAGCAATTGCTCTTTTCATGGTAGATTTCTACTTCACACTTCCAGTAAAACATACTAGGGACGCTGCTGATCCATACTTGTAACAGCTAGTGTTAGAGGTACTGCACTAATACCTACAGCTTTGCTGGTCTTTTAGAAAAATATATATAAATATATGTATTTATAAAGGGGGTTGTGTGTACCCAGGAAGAAAATAAAAACTTTTCTAGAAGTTTTTGTAAACAAATAATATTTAAAATATTACATGAATGTAGACCAAAGAAATCAATACAGAGGGAAGACAGAGAGAAAAATTTTCCCTCTCCTGTCAAATTTTCTTCTGAGTTTCAGGATATATTTGCAGTGTCACATCAATTGGGGGGTAGGGGTGGAAATTAGCACAACAAAAATAATAGAAGTAGGATTTGGAGACAGCACAGGTGACATCTACCTTTCCTTTATACATCAAGATATAGGCATGATTAACTAAAACTGTTCTTAAACATTCAGGATGAGGTAAATGTCTCCTATTAGCTTTTTTAGTTTAGAAAATTTCCCTCTGTGGGCACTCATAAGCAGGCATACTGGGGAGGAAAAGGTGTGCACTAGAGATAATCCTTCCTGTGTTGCTTGTTATTTGAATAGTCTTTCTTCTCATAGAACGTTATCTAGGATCAGATGTCATGATACTTCTAATTAAAGCTTCACTAAGTAGTTAATTACGTTCTCTTCTAGGAGGTTTACATCATCCAGCCATATTTCTAACATGAAACTCAACACTGCACACTTTCTCAGTGTGTAGAAAATTTTGTACTTTATATAACCTTTGAAAGTTGCATTTCATTTAATACCATAAGTTGAGGAAAGCAGTTTATTTTATACAGGAAAGCTGTGGATTTTTCCTTGCTAAAAATACATATTTTTCCAATACTTGCTTCAATATCATTATTGGTTGGTTATTTAAAAAAACTTCATAAAACAAAGTTCCTTAAAAGAGGACTTATTACATGAAGAAATCAGATTATGTATGTATGTAACCACTAGGTGCCTGCTCCCTTACAGAGAGCTTATGCTTTTGTCTTTGTTCATTTCCTCTTTTTATAAAACTAGGATGGAAAAAAATGGGATAAAATTGGAGACCAATTAATTTTTCATCCCCATGTCCTTATTAGTAGAACAGGAGGGTTCTGACCCATAAGCTGTCTCCTGAATAAGAAAGATTCTTTGTGCTAGAGGAAGTTCTAGCAATTAAAAAAAAGAAAGCTCCACATCTGCAGAAAGTGTGTTGTTTTTAATTACTGTCAACTCATTTAATCTTTGCTTCCTCTCACCCACTTCCTTTTCCATTTATATGCGCAAGGGAAAACATAAAAACCTAAAGTGATAAAAATAAGAAACATCTCTACCTGAATGTTGCATTTAAAACCAAACACTACTGAAAAGTTGGAAGTTGGAACAAGTCACGGCCTGTAAGCGGATGGCTGATGTTGCTGCTGGGTATAGAATGCTGTTTTTTTTACATATCAGATATATGACCGAAATACTCTTGTATTTCAGTGGAACAGTTTTGTAACTCTCGGAACAGTGACTATATGTGCTCATAGTACAGTTTTGTAATGTACATAATAATCCCGCCTAGTTCCTCTGAACATGATCATAACTCTGAACTTTGTGTCGATCAACAAGTTGTGGAATGTGCGCGTTAAGTTTGTATTTTGTACATCATGGCTAAGCCAGTGTATTGTGACCAATTTAGAGCATCTGTTTCATGGAGAACTCCATTATTCTAGTTTTATATTATTATTTGTACTGTTTTAATTGTATCATAGTTATATTGTATTAGTTTTATAGTGCTCTAACTCCTGAAAATGTTTTAAATATAGTGGTATAAAGTACATATCCATGTCTTTGTTTCCGATAATCTTATTTAGATACGATGCATTAACTCCACTCATCAGCTCCAGTCGTGTGAAGTGGTAGAGTTATTAAAGAAGAGAGGTTCAGGTGCCTAAACATAGACATATAATGCTCTTTTGACACCATAGGCTGTCTGAGACATCTAGACAGGACTGGCAGATACCAGAGGCCTGGTGCTTCAATGAAGAGGTAGCTGGAGGCCAGGCAAGACCGTAGGGCTGTAAGCTAGATGCTTACATTTGGCCACTTCTTCCTACAAAGCTCTTTTTAAGCCATTTATATTTTTAAAAGTTACTTGTATGGCTTTTCAGCGTATGTATTTGTTGGTAGTTATGATAAAACCAGACCCCTATTTTGTGCTCTTAATATTCTTACCCATCACTGTCTCTTGCTGCCATAAATGATAAATTATTTTGTATTTCTTTCCAGAGAGGCCAATGCTGATTGCAATTAAGTAAATAGCTAAATAAGTTATGTTACATTTAATACCTAAATAAAGTAATTGTCTGTCTAGGAAGTGAATTACCTCATATGATGGTGTAGCAGAAGGGATTGTTGTGATTTTCTCTCCTGATTAGAGTTTTGCTCTTCCATGAACTGCCGTAGTCCTTTGCTATGAGCCAGAAAAATTTTTTCTTTATGGTTCATGTTACTGCGTCCTGTGCAAGTAATATTAATACTGCATTACAGCAAGTTTCCAGTCGGAATATGAAGTGTATTGCGTTTGTTGTCTATATTACATAGTTTAATCTAGGTACAGGTATATGCCAGTATACAGTTAGCATTTGAAAAAATAAACTTGCCTAATTAGATCAAAAAGTTGAAACTTGGATGAACTCCATTTTTGTATAGAAACAGATACTGAAAATATTGAAAAGAAAGTTTCTAACAGGGAGAGTTTCTTGTATTTTCTGGAAGTCTGAATGGGTGTAAAATAGGCCAGAAAGATTTTTATCAAAGTATTTTAAAGCTTACGAAAGAAGCAACAGTGAAAAACCTTTCACTTCCATTTAAAAGCTATAAGGAAATATTCAGTGAAGTGAATATAAAAGCTCTGTGAGACATGGAGGAAATGGGAAACAGTGTGCGGTTGCTTCTGATGCCACACCTTACGCAGGGGAACTGGAGGAAGCCGCTTGTACTCTAAATAATCCTGGGTTTGATTGGATGAAAGAAGCTGGTTAAATGAGCTGTGCTTTACAGAAGCTGTATCAAGGGCTCAGGTTGAGTCACTCTACGTTGGTGATGTTTATCTTGCAACCGTATAAGTCAAGAATCCCAGTCATGATTCAGAGTCCCTTTGGGAGAGGAAGGGCACAGCTAAAGAGCAGAAAGGCGTGGAATTTTTTTGGCTGAGGATCTAGAAATAAATTTGATTGCAAAGCGACAATTTTAAGATTTGTCTGTAAAACCTCTCTCTTAAGATGATGCTAAAAGCAGTCTTGAGTGGTATTGGTTCTGAAAATGAAAAGAAAGCAGGAAGTCTGTGCGCTGTGCAAAACATTTCACTGTTAGGGTAGAGGGAAGTGTGAACATTTCACTTCTTACAAAATGCTAACTTTGTTATGCATTTGTAGTTATTTTCCTGCTGTGTTGCAAGATCAAAATGCAGCTGTTCTCAATAACATGCATTTATATTGCTAAGTGTATTTTGCTGTGATATTGTTATAATTAAAGAATGTGGTTAAATGATGTTTTACAATACCATCTTCTGCAGGAGGGAGATCCTTGCTTTTATGTGCCCTGCTGATGGGTTTGGTACATCCATGGAAATCATACGAAAGGCCACTAAGAAAACCAACTATGGCTTTTTTGTTCCTTTGCTTTTAAAGAAAGGAATTACCAGGTGGTTGTTGTGGTTTTGGTTTTTTCGATGAGGAGGAGGAGTGAAGACAGCAATTCAATTTGCTTGTGAAAGAATAGATTTTAGGAATAATTGGAAAGCCTTCTGGAAATAAATACTTTTGTTGTGTGTGTAGATAGCACGTTTAGGTAATTTTAAGGAAAAGTAAACTTAAAGCCACTACTATGGAGGACATTTTAGTAAAGTTTTAACTATATTAACCCCTGTTTTCCTCTCTGTCTTCCTTTAATTCCATATATAAAACAAGTATAGGATTGCTAAGTATGTATTATGATATTTTATTGTCTAGATAATGATCCTATTCAGTGCGTAAGGAAGAAGAAATTAGAGTGAAATCTTAACCTCATCTTTATATTAACTTTATTGGAGCCATTTCATTCATTAATAATGCCTGCCTTCTAGAACTCAAACTAGCAAGAAAAGCCAAAGGTATGGGGGTGAAGGTATGATATACTAAATATCATTTAGAGAAATGAGGACGTTAGTAACAATGTGGAGTCTCAGAAAATTTTGTTTTTCTAAGTTACATTTTGAATTGTCTTCATTTTTTGCAGCAAGCAGCTTTTCTTTCTTACATTAATTCTCAGCATTGATTTTACTCTTCTTCCTTTTTAGTGTTCATTGATATTAGAGTAGGTCATCATAACATTTGCTTCTAGCTTTGTTCGTGACTGCAGAATGGAGGTTTTTGGACTCTTATTTTGAAAATTCAAGGACCAAGAGTCATCAACTGTGTCCTGTTTAGTCATGGAAGTGAAATCCATTGCTCTGGAGATAGCTTGTTGTTCAAACCCTTTGCCGTCAATTCTAGTAAAACCACATTTAGACTTGATGCCATGAACCTTTACGTGTTTAGTGTGCTGCTAAAGGGACTTGGAGTCGCAACAACAGAACCGTTGCCTTAATGATTATTCTGCGTTTTCATTGGACTAGGTAAAAAATGTAATTTGATTCTTGAAACATTGAGTTACTCTAACATCTGACTTAAAAGTCAGAGGCCAATCCTATTACTTTCTGCTGTATTTCTTTATATATTTTTCTAAATTAATATACTGGTTTTACTATTGTTCTAAACATTAGGTTGTGCTTTGCTGTGGAAAACAATTGCTGTGTAGAAAAAAATGTGGTTTTTTTAAAAAAACTAATTTTTTTATTGATTAGTATGTTTGTATATAAGGCTCTAGATTGTTATCCTCTCACTCTGTCTTGCTGTTAGGCATGTCAGTTGATGAAGGAGTTTGGAAAGTTACGCTTCCAAGGATTCTGCCTCAAATTATGGTGAAATTCGATGTAACCCATTGTTTTTTCTGTTCTGGATTTACATCACTGCAGTAATAGTAATTCCTAGATAACTTGTTTATTTGATGAATATTTTTTTCCTAATTGTGATGTTTTCAATTCCAAAAGGCTCCAAGTATTTTAAGACCTACATACAGTAAGTACAGAATCATTGTTACAAGCCAAAATTCAGAGAAGTAAATTGGAGTGTACAATGGAATTATCTATATGGCTCTATGGAAATAGGAGAAAATTTTGGCTAAGAATCTAAGTCAAACTCTAGAAGTTACAAAAAGTGATGTATGATACAGAAAAGAGTCATCAGGATCCAATTTAATAAGAGTTATTCTGTCTGCCTTCGCCTCTCCTTGAGTGTATGTACAAATAATTGATCAAATCCATTCAGTTTTCTCTGGAAGCATAAGGAGTTGAGATTTGAACCAGTTTGGTTTTGGACTTCAGGGAATTGCAGTCCTTTAGCTGAGCACCTGGATTCAACATTTTTTTTTAAGATTGCTTAAACTATCAACAGCATTTATGAAAATGGTCAGGTTGGTCAGAAATTAATATAAAAATATGAAACTCTGTCCTCTGCTTCTCATTAAAATTTCAAGTTGCATGGAAGGAGGTGACTGCACTTACTACTTGGCTGTAATTGAAAACCAGGTTTTCAGCAGAACAAGTTTGAGATTCTCCTTTTTATCTCTTGCCTCATGAAAGCTGTTTGTCATTCTGTATTTATTCCACTTAGGCTGTGACTATTTGAACAAAGAAACTAAGTTTCCATATTGTATTGTTACAGAATACCTTTCCAAAAAAAGTGCTTTGTAATTTTTCCATTCTGACTTTCAGGCATAGTTTTGTGAAGTGTCTTTGTAAGTTATAAAATCCTCAGATATGCAAGAGAAGATAGTCTGTCTTGGTTAATAAATACTAGCAAGAGTTCTCTAAATAGTTCTATTTTTAAATAAAAATCATCCTCACAGAGCAGAATGTATGTACATCTGATGCAACTTCTGTGAAGTATATCTGTGGAGTGCCCCCTTTAAAAATGTATCTATGAACTCTTCTTTTAAAATGAGTATCAATTAGAATTTTGGGTTAACCATTTGAAAAATGTCTTAGTATTACTTAGCTGTAATTCAGGAGAAAGTTAGGATACGGATTGAAGTTGTCCATAGTAATTCATAGTTGTCATTGAGGAAAAAATTCATAGTTCAGAGACACTCTTTTATTCTTATGGGATAAGCAAATAATGATTTCTTTTTTTGTGTGTTTGTTATTTTGATTGTATTTAATCATACTCTAAATGGTGATGTTTCATTGCCAGCAGTCCACCAGCAAGATCTCTTCGTGGTGTTTTTGTTCCCACATCAAAAGTATTCATAACTGCACGTGCAGAATTCTAGCCTGAGTACTTACATCTGTGTCAGGTTTAAAGCTCTATAAATAGAGATACCTGAAAGATTTAAACTTGCTGTGCTCAGTGTATACACTTACATTCCTTATGAATGCTTAGGGTGGAAAATAAACCAAGTAAGTTTTCCACACTTGAACAGAACTTGATTATCTGAAATTAGTGTTCAGAAATGCTAATACTTATGCTTTGGTATTAATTCTCAGTGCGTGAACACATCCTGAAGAGGAAGTACCTATCAACATCTGGAAGAGAAATAAGCAGTTATAGTATGACAGGAGTGCAGTAGTTGGTATAAAACAGTATCGGCTTACTTTGCATATATGATTAAGTCCTGTAGTAACCTGCAGGTTGAGGGTAAACTGCAGACCATCGGGAGTAGCAAACAGCAGAGTTCTGGATAGCCACATTCCTAGTGTTCTCCTTGGCTTCTTCCTTGTATAACCAGAGATTTGCAGAGCAAACAGTTTAGTGGTTGTATGAAATTGCATTAATATGTGTCTCTGCAGTTACAGATAATATGAAATCCCTCTAATATTCTGGTTTTGGTGCATATTGGAAGCTATTTATTATACCAATAGATGCTTACAATACTATAATGCATGTTTAACCAATACAGCTACAGAACAGTATTAGAGAAGAAAATGCTGCTCAAATGGATATGTGGTACTTCAGTGAACAAATCAAAATGGGCTGTCTACGTTATTCTGCCATGAATGAGACAAATCAGAATACAGATTTTTTTTTTTTTCCTTATTTTATATGAATTGCAAGTAATGTGCAGTATTATAGGTGATGGTACTGTTGGTACAATTGTCTGGTGTTGTCCAAGTTCTAATTTTCATTTGCCGAACTTTAACTTCAACCAAAATGTTGAAATTTTGCATTCTAGATGTCTGCCTTTGGATGACTTTCCTTTGAAAATTTCAACCAAAATGGTTCAAATATTCCCAAGACTGAAGCTATTGGAAAGACACTTTTCAATGTTAATTTTCTAGAGACCTTTGAAAGTCTGTAACTATTTAACATTTGAGCAGAGCAACTGTGACATATTACATTATATTATATTATATTAGACTATATTATATTATGAACATAGAAGGGGGCTAATAAGGACTGTATAGATGATCTTAATTTTTGGAGTTCCCATGTTTTGAATGCTTATTTTATGACCTTGTTGCCATGTCAGTGTCCAGCAGTGTACACTATGTGATTTATCTCATTTTGCTTTAGATTATTGGTTGCCAAGTCAGAAGAGAGCCACTGGAGTCTACTGAACGGTATACTCGTTGGATCAATAATCTGACTGAAGAACAACTTCTTACACAGGTATTCTTGTTTCAGCTGTGACTGAAATTATGGCAGAAAAATAGAGCAAGAGGTTTATTTAGATGAATTTTTTTCAGTCATTAGCAATACTTGGTAACTTACAAATGTTATCAGATTCTTATATTTAAAGGCCAGTCTTCAATAAGAGACAAGTTTATGGTGCATGTGATCATTATGTAATGCTGACTTCATACTGAGTGAGAATGAAGCTTTCAACTTGAGGGTCTGTGGTTAAATGCATACGCTTTCATGTTCTAATAATTAGTTTAGGGTTTTATTTTTAAAAGGTATATTTGAATACAAAAGGAAAAATCTTTCTTGAGAATTATTTCCCTCCCCCCATCAATATTAGGCACTGACCGCTTCTGTAGCTGTTTAAGTTTTGCTAGAGATGATTTTAAAATAGCAGGTCTTCAAGCGTTAAACATTGGGCTCATTATACATGTTTGTAAGTAAGATGCGTCTTGTGCAACTGAAGATGACAGTTTTGGCATACAGAAAGGTTGTTTCGTTAGGCAGGCAGCCAGTGCTGAACTAAAAGAGACTTTGGCAAAAACAAGTTAAACTATGGAAGAAATCAATCCAGCTTGTGGAGGAATGTGTGTGCTGAGTATTATAAGAAATCTAATGGATGGTTAGCAGAAAACATCCCAGCAGGCATTAAGATGCAAGTATTTGGGGCTGGGTTTTGTGATGCTGTGGTAGGAAGACATTTGCTTTTGATTTTCCTGGATTTAAGTGGCTGAAAAGATTAACATGCCCTTGTTTGTTAGACTTCATTGTAAACTGTGTTGTGTTCCCCATTACTGTAAACCCCAAAGACATACTTACAGGCTCTGGTATGGTCGCTGTAACACAAGAAGTAATCTGTAGGCCTTGTTTTAAAAGCAGCAGTGGTATTATGGTTCCCCATAATTCGCCAAGTGAAAGTAGTTACAGAAAACGTTACCCATGGAATATTTGGCTTTGCCTTTGAGTATGGCATTAGAAAAAAAATTATAAATTTAAAACAGTGAATTTATCTGACAGCAACATCTGGATCACTGTTGAAGAGAAAGGAAAACTTGAGGATGTAAAAACTTGTCCTACACAATCTGAAGTGTTTCATTGACGTGGCCACTGGATGGGGTCTTTAATGAATTAAGATGGAAATTAAAAATCCTAATTCTGAGATTATTTAAGAGGGGGTATGCAAAAAGAAAATTAACGTGGGGATGTTTGTCTTCTGGAAGAGATTATTTAATATAGTGACCTGGGAAGTCCCTTGCAATCTTCTGTGCCTACAAATATCTCTTAAAGCCTTAATCAAGCAGCATGTGCAATCCATTATTTTTACATATGATTTAAATTCACACATTTTACAAATAGATGAGGAATTTTGGAAAATATATTGGGTTTGGAACTAGAAGGCTGCATAGCAGAACTTGTGCTACTTGTCCATGAGTTTATTAACAAGATGACGTTTATAGAATCACACTATTATGTGTTCCTGATGCATTTTTTAAATTTGTTACCTGTTCTTTACCAAATCTAATGCCGAAATAGAAGCTCCTCAAACACAATAGGTTTCTGAAAACTCTGTGGAAGTATGAAGCTGGGAGAGATTGTACTGCACCAGCTGCAATTCGTATGTTGTTGAGCACCACAGAATCCACTTGGACCGAGATGGTAGGTGCCCAATCATGAGACAAGCTTCAGCTGTGACACGAGGAAGCTTGGCTTTTCGAACTCTGGTGCTAAAAGAACTGCTTGATTTCCAGAGCAGTACCGGTTGGCATATGGCACCTTTCCTGCCTTGGTATCTGTTCTTCTGATCAGAAATTCAGGTAGGGAGGTAATTATTTTGCTTTTCCTTGACTTAAAAAAGTATGGGGAGGAGGAGGAATTGGGAGTAAAAACCATCTCAGCTGTTCTTTAGTAATCAGGATATGAATCAATTATGTAAGGTTAGGCCTGATTTGTCCCAGTCCCCTGCCCCCGATACACCGTACAGTTTATTTTGAGTGTGCTTTTTTAAACTCTCTTCAGTAAATAAGCCCCAAGAAAACTATAATGATGAGCCTTTGCTAATGGATTTGTAGAATCTCTGGGAGGAGCAGTCCTTCAGGGAATTCAGGAAAATTGACTTTAATTTACAGCATATTGTCTGCAGCAGTTTCCTGTAGCGAAAGAATGTTCAGCTTTTTTTAGCTGTGTCTGTACTCAGTGCCCAGCTTTTTTTCCAGTTACTTCTGTTGCATTTTTGTATCATGCGCATGCAAATTATTTGTGCTGTAAATTGGGAAACCAAGCGACCAAATAAAAAAAAAAAATAGCCAATTGTCAAGATCATGTAATCCCCTATCATAATATTCATGTTATTGATCAAATAATATGCTATAGCATTTGATTGCTTTACTAGACAGTGACTAAAGTCGAGTTTGAAAGAGGTGGGTGGTAGCAGATGTTTTGTTAGGTGGTTGGATGGCTTCACACGCCTTGGTGCTGGCTGCTGGGTTTGTATCACTTGAGTCAATACCAGATTTTTGGATCAAGTGTCCATCCCCTGTCCTCATGCTGAGAAGATCATTCAATACAAAATGCTTCTAGCATTTTAACTTTTCTTTTCCCTTAGCCATGGCCTCTTGATGCTTACTCATCCATTAAATGTTTCTCTAAACAATTATACTGTAACATTCCAAAGATACTTTATGGTATGCGTGAAATTTCAGAATATATACCCCAGAGAGTGTGGTGGGAGTAAGAGAGTACAAAGAAAGCATAATAATGAGAAAACTACTTTTTAAGAGATTAATATTTGCTTGTTTAAGGTTATCTTCTGTATAAATGATGAGGATTAAATCACTTACAGGTATACTAATATCAGCCTTAAAATACATACATATGTGTTCTGGTAGACTTGCTATCTTTCTGGCCAACAGTTAAAAAAAAGATAATTTTAATTGTTCAGTAAGTGCAGAGCACAGTGACAGGTACAGGAAGAAAATGAGCAAACAAATGAAGAGAACTGACTGTTTTGATCTTGGAGTAAGTGGAAAAAATGTAGATTAAAACTAATCCTACAGGATATCCGAGTCAAATGTGATTGAAGTTTGATCATGGAGCCCTTCTTGTACACTGGAAATTTTACTGTGCTGTATAAGTAAAAAGGTCTGAACAGTTTTAAGGTTGGATTAATTACCCAAATATTTATACAAGTAGTTTTTAAGGATTGTTGCTGACTGTAAGTAACACAGCTGAGTTCATATCCATGTCTGTTAAATCACTACTTTAGGTTAGTTTAGTCTCACAGACAGCCTGTGAAGTATTATATTCAGCCTGAAGCATAATTCCATCTGAACTGCCATTTTTTACTCCCCAAAGACAAGAGACTTCTCTGCTTTCATATGGTGGTTCGCTTAGAAAGCAGACTGCCAGCTTAGAGTGATATGTGAGGAGACTCTTGCAAAAAGGAGTGGGCTGTATGGTTGATAAGACTGGACTGTCCTAATTTAGAAGAATAATGATCTGAAAAAAACATGATGATTCTATATGTCTGTTGGCCACTGTAATGTGTCTGTATTGCTTCCTGATACATATTGCACTTTGCAGATTATCTCAGAGCTCTCTGTGTTGGATAAATCTGGAAGTTTCCACAGGTGATTTGTAGTTCTCACTAGTAAGTTCTCTGGACCACCTGATAGAAGAACAACGATTACCATGTTAGAGTTTCATAACACACACTTTTCTGTGCTGTTACAGGTGCCTGTTAAATTTAGCTACTAGGTTTAAAAGCTGTGCTTCTCTATTTACTAAGTCTTCCTATATTAGTTTGTTTAATATTTGATAAAAGTTCATGCTACAAATGAGCATTTACTACAGATACTCAGTTTGGAAATAGATTCAGCATTTTGGTTGAGTCGAGCATGTAGCTTGTTTTTAAGGCAAGAAGGACCTGATATCATGGCTGGACCTTTTCCATAAATTTGATACACTCAATATTGCATTGTCATCATGTATCTCAATAGGTAACTTCTTACTGGTAGAAAGCTGGTAGGAGTAGATTGCAGGTAAGATGAATTTTCCAGGTGGGCCACAGATTGAATATCTCTGGCTTAGAGCATCTGTTTTGTCTACTTGCAGACCAGAAAATTCCAACTTTGTAAGGGCTAGGCTTGGTTGTCAGTGTGTCAGAACTGAAATAATAATGGAGGTGGCAATTTGAAAGTGGATATATGCAATGCCTGTTGTCTGGTTGTATTAGGAAAGGCAAAAGCTGGACAGAGGGTAAGACTTTCTTACTCAGAAATGAATAGAACATGAAAAGGCTGATTGATATCTCTCTCCCTGCCCCCCCCGGCCCCGCCATATCTTTGCCGCTATTAATGGCTCGCTTGTATTTGTTGTCTTTCAAAAAACAGATACTCAACACTTTCCTGGGCTTTTTTGTCACTGTTTCCTCTTCCTTCACCTATGTTATTTAAAAATGTGTCATTAAGAGTGAAGTCCTGATGTTTTTCTACTGAGTGAAAGAACCGAAGTCACAAACTGGTTAATTGCAGTAGATTCTACTAGATTAAGCATATACCATAGAAGAAAAAAACCAATTTGCTGCTTCCTTTTGTGGTTGATCCTTTTTCTCCTCTAGAGGAGAATGAAACCAGGTCTCACAAGCTAGTCAATGTTTATATTTATGTTTGAAAATGCATGTCAAAGGAGTTCATGGAGTTCTAGAAAGTTTAATGAGAAGTGGCTTACCCACATCTGTGAACTCCAAGCACAATTAGAACTTCCTAGTGAGGCTTTATGTAAAGGCATCTCAGGGTCAAATATTTTTGAACTCAGAAACAGGTTTGCAGTAGTTCGGAAATGTATACAGATATTGCTTTGTGTGTTAGCAGTTTTGCATGAGTTTAAAGGTATACCATAGGGGAAAGAGTGTTAAATAACTTGCATTTTTCCTTTCCATATTTTGTTTGATAATTTGCATGCTTAAACAAGGCTTGAATGTGTTTCATAATACATGGTAATATTTAAATGGGACAGGAAGATTATAATATGGTATAAAAGCAACTTGGGAGTACAATAAGATTGGCTTTATTCCAAAAAGTTGTTGACGAATACGGTCTTACAGCATGATGGATACTTGTATGGCAGAAAAAGCATGATGTGATTTTGATGGACATTGAAATTAAGCAGGTAGAAAACAGTTTATCTCTGATTTGAGCTACCATTTGTTCCAGCTCGTGATCTTTTCTTGTATTTTAAGTAATTAATCATACCAATATGGAATGCAACATATTTGCATCCTAAAAAACATTTTTCTTAAGACATTTGATGTAAGAGATGAACAGGTGATGCCGAGTGTAAAGGAAAACTGTCAAGGATTAAGTTTTCAAAAATGCAGAGTTTCTTTTCCAAACTGTTATTAACATATGTCTTCTCAATACTTCTGAAAATTACTTTGAAAAATAGGGCAAGAAGTTAAAATAAAATCAGGCCTTGGTTATTAATGTAGGACTGCAGTTAGGGACATGGATGGAACCAACTAATAACTTCCAGTTGCTGAATGCTCCACTTATTCTTGTTTGAGCTTCCATATTTATCCTATTGATATGCTAGCTTGCAAGTGAACAGCCTTTAGGCTTCACTTTGGGCTTCTCTCTCATTGCCTTTTATAGCTTAAGGAAACTTTACTTTTGTCTAACAGATGAGGGACAAAAACCAGTTTTTGTTTTAAAATGATAGGTGAGATACTGAAGCAGCTGTAACTTTTTTTTTTTTCTTTCAAAACAAAACTCTGCTCCAAATACAAGTTTCCAACTAATGTAGTGATGTTTATTTTTCAGTTGGTCCTCCATATGTGAGAGCACAGAGCAGATACACCCTTGACTTCCTGTAATTTTCTTTCTTTGAATTTGAAAATCAAAGTGCTGATTCTGCAAAAAAGGGAAATATTTTTATGGAGGCTTTTAGTGTAATAAAAATTACTGATTTCAAACATATTTTTACTGCAATGCAGCTCCCTGTTATAGCCTTGTATATAGGAAAAAGCATTTTTTTGGTCCCTTGCAACTGGGTGCTGAACAGCTTTTCACCGTTTAAAAATTGTATATGAGCATGAGTTAAGTGTGTTCTCTTTATTATTGGAAAATAACTTCCTTTTTTGGTCTGAGCTTTTAGTGATAGAAGTACTGAGCCAGATTGTCAGGAGAGCTCAGTAATTTCCGTAGTAATTGGAGTGGCTGAGTGTGTGAGTAGGAAAGCAGCATTTCCCATATTGGATAGTAGATCTAAAGGCCAGTTTGATCTATCACAGTCAAGATTTTGTTTCTTAATATTTTTTTATACTGACCTCACCCTGCCATGTTTGACATTTGTCTCTACAGTAGTTCTTGCTTTTCTGATTTTTTGACTAGTTAAGGAAGCTGAATTTTAAAATATTTACATCCACCGTATCCTCTCATAAGTGTTAACAATATATGTTATACTGCTATGTTTGAGGCTGGTTTTCTTCTTTCTGTGTTGTAAAAAAAACCAGATTCTGGTCCAGTCTAACAGCTTTTGAGTATAAGAATCCAGATTTAATGGTTAATTCAATTTTTATATTTTTTTTTTCTTAGTGCAAGTGTGACAAACTGGGACATGGGATTTTTATTCTGTTTGTGCAACCTTGGCCAAATGGACTGTAATTAGAAGTTCTTGAGCTGAAGTTATGCAAATAAAAAGGTAATAGTGAGCTTTTCAGAGCATTAGCTTGGATCAACTGTAGCTGTGAACAGTGTGTCCTTTTTCATAAAGAGCAGATATTTGTCTATTCCTTTATTGCAATTGCATGATCTTAAGGATGATTAGCATATCTAGTTCCTCTAGAAGTAGTGCTTGTGTAGGCAGCTCGCATTTTGAGAACTAGAATGATCACATGTGAAGGAGGTGGAGTAGGCATGTGCTTTGTGGTTAGCAGAGGGATAGTCAAGCCCTGGCCCAAACGGAAATGTGAGCGGTTGCAATGCATGGGGTGTATAACAAGGAAGGAAATGGTCTTGCATCTGGCTTCTAGTCTAACTGTTGGTCCTTTGCCACCTCTCTGGATGAGTTGGTTTCTATGATGTGGGTGGATTTAACCTTTTGCATCACTTGCGATGACTGCTCCCACAGCGCAGGAAAAGGCAGCAGAGGAGAAATGTAAACCCAGCAGTTTTATACCCTTCATTTTACAAACATAATACCTTAGTGAAAACTCTAAAGCTGCTGGTAAACAAAGTATGATGGTTTAGTATTTGCTGCAAATTATAGTGATTTTTTCAGAGCTACTGAAAGAGAAAAAGTAAATGTTACCAGACTTTTTGAGTCAAGACAAATTTGAAGTATTTTCCAAGATTTTCCATTCATTTGTGCTCTTGAACTTAGTGTTCAATTTATTGGAGTAGATATTAAGCATACCTGTCAACATAAAAGACAGGTGTTCAGAAAGTTTGTACAATAAAAGGAATCATTCTTTTCAGGCGTATAATTTCTTAGCATGCCAGGAGGACTGTATTTATTTTGGATAATTCTTTGCATACCGGTACCCTAATAATGTCAGAATGAAATAAATATAGTAATGAACATATTAATCTCAGGATTATGATTATTTTATAAAGTGGTAAAGACAAATTAAGACAAACCCTTGCTGTTTAAAGACTGGTTCAAATTTTACTTAAAATACTGTTTTAATCTTTATCACTTTGGAGGGTTTATTCTGTCACTAAAGACAAAATAAGCATGCTGCCTATAATTTAGCTTGTTAAGCTTGTAAGCTTGTAGAAAGTTTTTTTTTGTTTATCTATCTGATTAGGGATTTGATGCCAGAATATACTATTAAAGGCTCTTATGTGGGTTCACTTGTATAAAAGTGATTTGTATCACCATAGCTCATAGTTACATCTTAATTACATACAACTTTTATACAAATATAGCCACATCTCTATGAGAGAGCTGCACTGCTGTGATTATACTAAAATAGGTACAAGTCTCTGTAGCATAGCCATTTTTCACATGAAAATATTTATGCCTTGTGTTGCCTGTTGGATTGATGCTATAGTGTAGGAGCTTTGAATTGATGTAATGTATTCCTCATGTTTTTTCATCTTCCCTGTACTCTCTATGTCTAGGTCATCTCCTACTGTATAATTATATAACAAGATAAAATAATATGATTGACAGGAGTTCACATCCTAAGCAGTGACTCTTAAGGTGCACATCCTTTTTTTTTTTTTTTTTTGGTTTGCTGTTGGTTTGGGGTTTTGTTTTTGTTTTTTAAATCAGACTGCAGCGTGTCACACAAATTCTTCTTCCACAGCCACTTAGCACAAACAGCCTTCTGCGCTAGATTTACTTGGTATACCTCTGTTTTGATTTTTGCCTCATCTAATGTTCACATTCTTTATTCTCTTCTCCATCTGTCATTCCCGATCCTTTTAAGCACCTTTGCAGCACAATTTCCCCCTGCAGAAGGGGATCTGGGGGTGCTGGTCAGCAGCAGGCTCAACAGGAGCCAGCAGCGTGCCCTGGCAGTGCAGAGGGCAAACCGCATCCTGGGCGGCATCAAACACAGCAGAACCAGCCGGTCAAAAGAGGTGATTATCCCGCTGCATTCCGCATCGGTGCAGCCTCACCTGGAGTGCTGTGTGCAGTGCTGGGCCCCGCAATTTAAGAAGGATGTGAAGGTACTCGAATGTGTCCAGCGGAGGGCAAGAAAACTGGTGACAGGGCTGGAATGCATGTCGTATGAGGAACAGCTAAGGACTTTGGGCTTGTCTAGTTTGGAGAAAAGGAGGCTGAGGGGTGATCTCGTTGCTCTCTACAGCTTCTTGAGGAGGCAATGTGGAGGGGGAGGTGCTGAGCTGTTCTGCCTGGTGTCCAGTGATAGGACGTGTGGGAACGGTTCAAAGCTGTGCCAGGTGAGGTTTAGACTGGGCATTAGGGAGTATTTCTTTACCGAGAAGGTGGTCAAATACTGGAAGAGGCTTTCTAGAGAGGTGGTCGATGCCCCAAACCTGTCAGTGTTTGAGGCATTTGGATAGTGCCCTTAATAACATGCTTTAACTTGGTCAGCCCTGAATTGGTCAGGCAGTTGGACTAGATGATTGTTGTAGGTCCCTTCCAACTGAAATAGTCTGTTCTATTCTATTGTGAATTCTCTAGAGCGAAAGTCATGTCCATGTTCTTTGTTAAAAGCTAGTAAAATAGGGTCCAAGTTTGTGCTTAATATCACATAATAGTGATACTGGCTTTTTTTATACACCTTAACTGAAATTTGTTTTGCACATACATGCCAGACTTTCATTTGTCTGAAACCCATCTGTTTGTGTAATTTGGGGGGAGTTTGGGACTGGATGGCCAGATCTCATACTATATGTTTTCTTTTGTGTGTCCTAAAGCTTTTTGCTGTTTGCCACTGCGAGCTTTTGGAATCAGTTGTTATGGCTGTGACAGCATTCAGCAGCTTTCACTTTCCCACTTCATTCTCAGTTTCATCTCTTCCCCCCCAGAATTTTGTCTTTCCCTCACACTTCACAAAAGAGCCGCAAGTTCACCACATACTTAATTGCCCATTCGTTTTGCAAGGAGCAAATTGCTTGGTAGTTTCTAATATAGAAATTTAAATATCACCACCCATGAGTGTGAGAAACTAGCAGATTAATAATCATCTTCATATTCCGGAGAAAACAGTACTGTATCCATGAAACGCTCTATCTATTGAGTCAAAGTCTCAGGGAAAGGAGGTAAATTGGTTATCAGGTTGACAATTGCATTGAAACAGGTTTTAACGTTTCTGAGAGAAACCAGACTCGACAGGTCTACAGACCTCTGCTAAGCAGTGCTAAACTAAACATGCTCATACACTTTGACATGCTTCATTTAGAGCGCTGCCAGGCCAGAAAGGTAATACTGAACCCGAGCTAGCAAGAAGCAATCTTACTGTCACAGCATTTACATCTGGGAAATCGCAGGGAAATTCTCAGCTTTATTATAATAGAAGCAAGAAAGAGAGATAAAGAAGTCATTGCAGTGGACCTGAATATAGTGTACACTTCAGCAAGAAACTAAAAGAACCATGTTTAGCTTTATGCTTCTCATTGTTCTTTTCCTTCTGTGTATTTCCTGGGTATTTAAGCTAAAGGAGAAAGGATTTCTTTTTTTCTAGTTTTGTCCTGTATGCAGCCAACAGTCTACCTATGCTGTGCTCAGGAGTCAGTCAAGAAAGCCTTGTCACGTTATGTTCCAGTCCTGGAAAACTGTCTGCAAATTATACTGCCAAGTACTCACTCCCCTTGTGATTTGTTCTTCAATTATTTCTGTTTCCACTCTTCCGCTGTTACTGATTGCGAAGAGTAGCATCACTAATGAGTGCTGCAGACAGGCCAATGACAATGCATCTATACATCTCTGTTTTTCTTCACTTCTCTTCCTTTTTAGCCAGGCATGGTGACAATCTAAAATTGTAGTGTGGCTATGTCCCCAGAGTTTTATCCATATCTTTAATATTGACAATCTTCTATAAAAATAGATAAATATATAAATAAATCTGTGATTGTGAAATGAAAATAAATTAGAAACTGTTAGATTCAGATGCTTGACAGTCTTAGAAAACCTGATGACTCGCTTGAAAGAGCAGGAAATTTGGGTTTTTTCAAGTGAATGTGCTGCCAAGCTGTCCTCAAATGTGTCATGTTGTGAAGGTGTCCGTTGGTATATCTGCATCCTCCCTTCTTCAGGAGTAAGGCGTTTGAGTTGAGGTTTGTTGTACTTGGCATGAGTCAAGCAATTGGAGGAATCACAGCTACCTCTCACGGAGGTAGCTACTACGGAGCCCACACCAGTGGACTGTTGTTCCATTTACCTACTATATTTGAAAATGATGTATTATCCCAACTGCCAACATTTATTCAGCCACCTGATTTTAGAAGGTAACAGTCAGCAACACCAGCTTTTACTACCTACCCTGAATTCCATCTTAATGGCATCTTTCAGAAGAATGTAAATCTTAACCTATGAGTAAAACAGGCTCTCTCTCAATCTGTGTCAGATTACACATGTTTAAAAAGAAAAAAACAAAACCAACAACCTTTGGAGTCAGTAGGAGAGATTTTTTTGTGTGTGTGTCGTAAAATTATTCATAGATCTGCAGAGCAGATGTTGACAATTACAAAGAGAACAGAGGCCGGTCTGTGGTCAGCCAGCAAGCTCCATTTCACGTGGGTAGATCAAGGCTCAAAGCAGCAACTATTTCCTGTCAGCACGCTGGGCGTCAGCGATAGCAGTTTTTGTGGGCTATAGCCCAGTTAAATTATACAAAGTCACTTTTGTGAGGCCTTGGTTCTGTCTCTCAGCTGAAAGAGTAATGGTACTAGCAGGCTCAGTATTCTGTTTTGGAGGATCTGAGTCTATTGATACAAAATTGTGGTTTAAAAACTTTTTATGCATTTTGTGTTTCTTTGCTAGATGTTTGCCTCCTCCTCTTAGGAAGTGTAGAACAGCTGACCCTTTCATTTACTGCAGTAATTGCCAGTGTGTCGTTTCACATTTTAATTGTTTTAGCTTGAACCATATTTAAAGCACAATCCCTCCAAAATTTTAATGTATTTTTATTCAAGAACTTAAATAGTAGCTATTTCCTGCAAATTAAAAATGATGAATTGTTATCTTTTTGCCTTCAGAGCAATTTTCTTTAAAATTCTTGTGGTTGCAGGTGACCTGGGGCATCTTCTCTGTTGACAGTGCTGCTTGGCATGCTAGGTAAATAGGCATTTCCCAGTAGTTAAAAGAATTTTAACTATAGCTCATTTTATCTCAAACAGAACAGAGTTGTTGAAGTAATGATGATGCAGATGCCATCTCCAATGAATTCCCGTTTTCCTCTTTGTTGGTAGAGCTGTATAAATAACCATGTATTAATGAGGGAAAGTTAAGAAAATTTTCTTCTGCAAATAAATAATTTTGATCTTCAAGTTTAACAGGCATAGGTAGTGATGGAGGAAGCATCCCTTGCTCTTTTGGAGACCATGGGAAGAGGAGAATGAACAAAAATACAGCTTAGTGGAAGGAGAGGGAACTGTGGGCCTGGTTGTTATTCAGGATCAGAAAGATGGTTTCTAGAATTGGAAACGGAAAGATATTTCTGGTGTTCTGCTACATTTTAAATTCACTCTTTTATGGCTTTTATAATAAAGCTGTGGCCGTGGAATTGAGCATGTTAACGTTAAGTGCTAATGATTGGGTCTGTCACCTTGCTGTTTTGTACAATAGAGGATGCTACTGAACACAAATAGAGCATTGATAAAATGACAAAAGCAAAGCATAAAAATATTTCTTAAATGGCTGAAACAGTATCTGTAGTAAACGCATGTTTTGTTATTCAGAAACAATAAATTATTTTCTGTCTGACCGAGGATAACACGCAGTTCGCTGTTTAGTGAGAAAAGGGTCCCTGTGATAAGAATCTACCATGTTCTGCATGTGACTCAAATCTTAGGTTGCTTGGGCTTTTTTTCGTCAAGTAGGTAATGTGAATAATTTTAGAATAAAGAGGAAGGAAGAAATTACATGCCTCAGTAGCGAGCATGTTTTCTCTAATACTTTAGTTTCAAGTTCTGTATTAAGGATAGGTGAAGTCCAAACTCTCCTTTTATAGCAGGATACCAGGTGCAAGCAGCTAGACATAGAACACGATTCAACTTTCTCTTCAGTGCAAATAACAACAGAGCTTAAGCCTTAATCGCAAACTGCTGTTGCTGTGGCAGGGCTTATGCTAATTTGTTAGGAATAAAACATAAGCAATGCTAATATGTATACATTTTTCTTATGAAAGAGGCCAGTGCATCTGCTGTACAGCCACACGGCTGCAGCTGGGTCGTGTACCAGGGAAGGAGAACCTCGCTGATCTGCACTAGCCAGCGGAATAACCTTCTTAGCCCTGTAAAGGCAGGACAATTAAGTATCGGTAATGACAGTTTCCTGTAAGTCTACTGTATAAATATAAAGATATCTGTGCCAGACCACATATCTAGAATGTGTCATTCTGAGGTATTTACCTGCCAATTAACTGAAAACCGTTCGTTGTTTCATATTGATAATGTATAGGTAGCCAAATGTTAGGCCAAATTGTGTTATGTAATACCTGAAGGCTAAGAAGGGAAAGTGTTGGTAAATATGGAAATTAAGGCAGTATTTAGCTGAAAATGGTAGCTGTTACTTTTTTTCTTTCAATATAGCATGAATTATGAGATTACAATATCTCATTGTTTGTGTTTTTAATATTGACTCAAGGATAATGTACATTGACTGGTCAAGTCAGAAGCTTCCCAAAGTACCAAGTAAAATTACAAGCCGAATAGTTACGGCATTTTGCAGGAAGGCAGACATGTTCAGTCCCTGTAACACTGGGACTTTTTATTGTTGTTTGTAGAACTTCTGATGAATAGCCTGCAGTGCAATCTTTTCTCAGTTTTGACCTTTTCACCAGAGAGCTCTATAAACACAAATAAGAAGTTTTACAAGGAAATAAACTTCTTTCTAAAGCCATTACATATTTCTGCTACTGTTTCACATATTCTGAAGGTTGTTTCCATTTCCATTCAGTATTTGTTTGATATATTTGGTTATTTTTTTCCCGGTAACTTGGGCGATTGTAGAAACGTTACCTGTCACCAACATCAGCAAACCAAAAATGTTTCTTACTAATATTTTTACTGTCTGTTTATAATGGTAATAAAAAGAACAGGTTTTTGCTTCTACATATCCTTTTATAACTTCTGTCAAACCTCTTTTTAAAGCAAAAAGATATTGTTTGTACATTGCGTATGTGAAAATCCAACATCTGCTTCGCTGGCTATATGGATAATTATGTGTGAGTAACTGGCAAAGAAAAGTAGCTTATCTACCTTCTGCAAAAACAGTCTTATTCAGGAACAGTTTCCATAATTGTCTTCTAAAATGTATTTTCATTATGCCTGTCTAAATTTAAGATACTTTACCAAGGAATTATGCCACTGGTCCTCCAATAAACTATAATAATTATCTCCTGAGAAAATCAGAATATTAACAAGACCATGCTACAGGTAGGTAGTTCTTGGAGAGAGAGAGCAATGTAATTTTATCAGAATCTGAGTTTTAAGAGAGTTGTACAGACAAGTCTGAAAACATAACTGAAGAATATTTAGTCATTATTTCAGCTTCCTGTAGCTCTGAAAGGCATGAACTACCTCATTAATCTTAGTGCAGAGCTTTGTGGGGGGAGGGAGGGAGGATGGGGGAATCATTCTAACAATACTTGAAAAAATTCTTCCCCTTCTGCTAAAAGCAAGGGTGTTGTGGCCTTAGCCATACTCGTGACTAGGCTGCAGAATTGTCTTAACAAGCTGTGTTGGGCAAATTTGTGTTTCTACTGGCATTAAATGGCGTTAAATATTTACTCTTATTTCAGGGCTTCTAATTGGCAGGAATTTACAAATAATGAGAGCTCTGGATTATATGTGTCCAGATATACCCTCTGTATGCAAATCATGTGCCATCTTAAGAGTATTTTTACATACACATCAACTGTTTTAAGTTCGCGTATCTTTTGACCAGAACTTTGCGTTTATTGCTCTTCATTCATTTTAAAATACTGCATTTAGGAAAAACATTTGTTCTTAACGTATTTTGGCACTGTTACAACGCTAGTGCATATTAATTTCAAATACAGTCTTGATTGATGTGCTTGTATTATCATGAAAACTTGATGCATTTTTTTATTTTACTTTTAGAAGAGAAAATACATAAATGTCACTTTTATACCTTATTTTTGTAATTTATCTCAAGAACCACTACTTGTGCTTTGCTGTTATTCCTTCCTGCTTTAGCAGGTTTGAAGCTTCTGAATCTGATCTTTTAAGTGGATATGTGTAGATTTTTATGGACTTTTGTATGTCCACAGCTGCTAGAAAATGAGAGAGTATGTGCCTGTGAAAGATGACAGATTGCCAAATAAGCCTACCAAAGTGAGGTCTGGAAAAAATAGGAATTTCCAAGCAGACTAGAGGTTTATCACAGAGGAAGAAAGCAAGCCAGTTTGAGTACTTTGCACAGCTGTTTCAACTGAGATATTTCATCCATGTGATACTATATAATAATTTGATGCCAAAAGTAATACATAAACATTTGTGTTATTTTGAATCAGTGGCATACATAAAATTGGTTTCATATGGTCAAAAGCTTCTGCATTTCAAAACAAAATAACCAAAAGTTTGGCTCATCTTGCATTTGCAAAATACTGCAGCTAAGTAACAACTATATTTTCTGAATCATCCAGTAAACATAAGATTTCAGAAGAACTGACACTTTTCTGCCTTTCTAACTGCAAGAAGTTTTTTTATTTGCTAACAATGTATGTAATAAAAATCTTACTTTGAATTGAAGGGTGATGCTTTTAGCTTCTTTCACGGATTAAATAGCCGTACTAAATGAAAATGCGTTTTCTTAGGCATAGGTAAGCAGATAGTGCTTTCACATTACTATACCTGTAGGTCTCTAGTTCTCGATTTTCACCATCAGAAATGTATAAGGAACATTCAGTAACATACGGGATGCTCGTACTCCAGTGAACTGGATGCGAGTACTCCAGTTCGTGTGTTTGGAGATATCCAATGGCAAAGAGAATGCATTCACTAGGTAGAAGTGCAACAGATGCCAAACAGCTGGGAATCATCTGTGTTGTGTTATGGAGAGGTGAGACCCTTTAAGCCTGAATGGAAGAAAAATTTTGTTTGTTTGTTGGTTTTAGCATGAAACTGACTTTTAACACTTTCTCTCCCCTCCTAATTGCATTTGTTTAGCTAGTCATCCTTGGATTACTAAATAATTCTTTCAGCTGCCAGTCCCTCTTTAAACCCTTCGGATTATATCTCATTAGAAGTCAGTAAAAACAAAATGTCAATTTTAAAGCGGGGTCCTGTTTTGTCCTTGTTAATGTCACTTGACATGAAGTGCCCATAAGTAGTTGACCTTCACGCCTACCGGTATCAACGGCTTCAGTAATACGCACTGCTTTTGCACGTATAATGCCGCCAGACTTTCAGTCCTTTGATACCCACAGATATCCTGCTATTGTTCAGTCCCCTTCATTTTCTTGACATGCAGGGCTCTGCTGCTGCCTCTTTTTCTTTAAGATTCGCAGTCCATTTTGTCTGTTGTTTTTCCTCCTCTACCAGATGATTACTTTGTATCCCCTGGGTTCATCCACTTTTCCTCTGCATCAACCACCCTCCTTGACAGAATTCCCTGCTCCATCAATAAAGGCATAATTTGGAATACAGTTAGACAATAAAATGCCTCTTTTTCCTTAGCCTTTGATTGTTTTCAATCAGAAAAGAATAGTTTTAAATGTAAATACTTCTACCTTTCTCGTCAAACATGAATGGCTTTCCCTCTCTCACCC
This sequence comes from Phoenicopterus ruber ruber, assembly GCA_009819775.1. Taxonomy (NCBI): domain Eukaryota; kingdom Metazoa; phylum Chordata; class Aves; order Phoenicopteriformes; family Phoenicopteridae; genus Phoenicopterus; species Phoenicopterus ruber. Next base: position 4,159,392 of record CM020232.1, read on the forward strand.
GGACAGCTTTTTTATGCAGTCGCAAGGTCCAGCAATCTTTTTGCTGAACTCAGCGTGTTGTTTCAAATCTAGCACACAAGTGCTCTCCACAGACACACGGAGCATTTGTAGGTGCTTGCCGTGAAACCCTCAGAGCGTATCACAATTTAATAGAATGGTTTGCTGTGTCTACCGGCCGGCAAGACTGCTAGATGCCAGGAATGGGATAAGAAATGCTGTGCGTGTGGGTTTGGTTTTTGTTGTTTTGTTTTGTTTGTTTTTTTCCCCAGAGAATTGGTAGAAAGGAAAGGATTGGGAAGCGTACTGGGGACTGTAGTTTTGAAAGTTGTCTTGAGAGATATGGGAGGAAAGAATCTGAAACGAGAGAAGGGAGTTCAAAGGTAATTTGTACGCAAAAGACCGAGAGAAGGCAAAAATTAACAATACTGGTTTACCTACCTTGGAAACTGAAATTGCCAAATCTTTTCCAATCTCTTGGAGGTTTGTTTGTCGTGGCTTAGTGTGAATTTGGTGAACCATCAAAGGAGCTATATTAGCTCTGAGAAGCTGGTTGTAATGGTAAAAAATCATTAATCAAAAATGCTAATTATTGTTTGAACGAAATAAACTGTGTGACTTTCTGCGTTATCTTCCTGCTCTTGCTTAACAAGGCTGACACTAAAACTGCTGTTCTGTCCTTTGTGAATTGAAGCATGAAGATGCAGTGAGTGTGTTTGGTCACGAGCTTCTTGCATGTTTGGATCAAAGGGACTGGCGTATTAAAGACTCACTGACTTACTGTCATTATGGCCGTTCGTGTTTGTTTGCAGCTTGGAATTCCGTATATGCAACATTGTTATTAATTCATTATTGACATTGATAAGGGATTATTTATTTTTTTTCTTTTTTAATCTGAACCAAAGCTTTGTGAGTTTTGATGGCATTTTTTATGAATGCAAACATATTAAGGTTAGTCAGTGTTTTGCCCACTTTTTAGGCTTTTCTTCCTTTAAGTTTCAAATTAGTGTTGTCTCTGTCCTTATTGCAGAATCAGTCTTTGACTAATATCATGGAAGAACTGGGGGGTTTTGTTTGTATTTTAAAGCATGTGTTCCAGCAGCTAGTATATTTACACAAGACACTTAAGATTATTATGCGGCTTAGAAGCCAATAGGTTTAGGTTTTATTTGACATTTTCTTTGCTGACAGGGCAGTTGTAGCAATGTGATTGTATTTTTTATGTTAGACATTTTAGGAAGTGCTATCTTATTGCTTGCTAATTTATTCTTAACTTAAACAAGCAGTAGCTTCTTTAAGGTAAGCGTTTAAAAACACACATGCTTTTTTGCATCTTTTAGATCCACTACAGGATGAAGCAGTTCTTTTTGTACATCAAAATCAAAGAAAATGCATAATGCTACACAGATGTAACAATTCTGTCAATTGTCTGTGAGAATTTTAGAGAAGACATTCCACAATTTAAGGTGGTCATGATATGACAGTAGCTAAAAGTGCTTATTTCCCTGGTGGTATGCTATAAAAATAATCAAAGCATCATTTTGACTGATTTGATGGGATGAGGTCTTAAAAACCTACAAAAAAAATCTAGTATCATCTAAGTAGATGGAGAAAAACAAAGAGTTCTTGAGGTTGTGCTGCAAACAAGCTTCATAAGTAATAAATTACTAAGAGTCAAAAAAATTCAACATATAGCAGAGAACATTGAAAAAAAAACCCCAAAACCAACTAATTTTGCTAGAAAAGCCAAGTAGTCCCATTGCCTTATACTACTACGGAATTCCACTCTACTGTTCCTTTCCACCTGCTATGAAAACACACCGTGCTATGGTTTGGAGAAAAAGACCTGTTTCACTTCACTCTGTTGGATGCCACACTTAACAGAGGTTTTAGAAGGTTTTTCATCAAGAAATGTATTTAAGCCAATGCTTTTTTTTCTCGCAGCGTAGAGTTCTAGTTTCATTTAAGTTAGTGTGTGTATTTCCACAGACTCTGGGGCACCCTGATTTTACTTCTAGCCGTCTTACCACAGACATCATCACATGCCATGAGAGGTTACAGTTCTACTTGTTTAAGGGGAAAAAAAAAAAAAAGGAAAAAAAGAAAAAGGTTGTTATGATTTGTACAGAGCCAAGATACATTCTGTTGATTGCTTGTGGTCTTTAGAGAACCGTACACAGGTCAGGGTATTTCTGGGTCAGTGATTTTTCTATTTTGATGGTGGAGGTGTACAGACATATGCTCCAGTGCTTTTATATTGTGTTTCCTTATAAGCCTTTGAGAAAGAAGCTGAGGGATGTTTGGATAGAAGGCTGGAACTTTTATGTGGAGTTGACATAGTTAGGGCACTATAGAAATGACTTTTGATAGACAACTCCCTGAAAAGGAAATTAAAATGATGTTTATAAAACAGCACAATGTGTATTTCCAGAAGAATTAAGTGAGAGTGAGAGGTGGCGTGCAAGAAGATGAGGTAACCACAGGCAAATGTGTTTCTCTTTTTGTCACTGGGCTTTTCTGTCATGTTTATTGTCTTTAAGCAATAATGGCAAAATTAGATGACGTTTATATTTTTCTGCCTTGGTGGGGAATTACGGGTGAATTCCAGTTTGTACTGTGTATGTTGTGTCTGGCTTTCTGAAGTTTGGTTTAAAATGTATCATTTCTAGGCATTTTATTGAAGCAGGTTTTTTTTTTTTTTTTTTTTTTTTTTTGATGAGAGCAGTTGTCACCGTATCCTGAGACACCTATAGCGTTCTTGATCTCTTCTTGCCACCTATAATGCCCTGCAAATTCTTTCCTCTGTTTCTGGCTTTTCATTTTATTTTTCTTTAATTTTCTCGTAAAAGACATTAAAAGGAGGGAATAACATGCGATCCATTTGCTAACAAGTCTGTTCCTCTTCAGATGTGTAACTCCTGAAAGCACAGAAATTCTAATTTAAATAAACCTTAATGCAGGAAGGAGACTTAAAAATGAGGGAAAGTATGACTGGAAGACCTGAACCTGAATATATAAAAAGCCTATCAAATTTTTCAGACATAATAAAATCAGATTGCAAGACATGATGAGAAAATAGCCACTATGAACTAAGGCTGTCAGTTGCTGGGAGAGATTTTGTTATAGAAGAATAACCGAGGAGGATATAAAGAAAAAGCAGAACTGAAATTACAGGGTTAGTAAAAGAAAAACTAATTTTCCAATCAGTTGATAATCCCAATCAACAAAAAATTCTGGAGGATGTAGTAAGAACCTTTTTTACCAAGAGGAAGTTACACCTCGTCACAAAAAATAAGTCAACCATGCAAATGTGCCCAAAGGAAACCTCACTCTGCACTAGGAAAGGTGGCACAGATAATTTATATTGCTCTGAAACAATTTGATATGGCCAGCAAACGAAGAATGATAAATGGGTTCTGGTTTTTTATTTAGAAAAGTAGAAGTATTGGGAAAGGTATAAAATCACGAGTGTAAAAGCTGTGTTTCATTTTTATGGTTTACAATTTCTAAAAATGGCAACATATCACTATTTGATTGTTATGAGTTGAAATGTTCCCACAATGGTATGATTTTATGCCTGGTACTTAAGTATCTGTCATATAATAGTCTTGTGAACTATGATATCAGAAGAGGCTAAATGCTGCTTAAAAGAAGACTAAACTCAGACCTCTGCCAGGTATTGCTGAATTACAGCAGAATGGAAACATGACAAAGAACTTGAAACTGAGACTGTTACCACCACAAAAGCTGTTTAATTGGAAAAAAAAAAAACCCCACAACAACCAACAACAACAAAACAACCCAACAAAAAAGCCTAGACCACCTGTCACTGAGTGATGTTAAAATGTGCAGAAGTTGATATTGGGAATTGATGCAAAAATGCAAAAAAAAAAACCCAAAACCAAACCCAAACCACCAAAACCCCCAACCCTGTAGGGTTTATGTTTTAGAAAAGATCACAAATTAAGATCCATGCAGCTGCCATACTCAGTATATATATAGTGGCAAAGCATAATACAGAAGATAGTTGTATTTTATATAGTCTCTTTGCCCCCTGCAGAGATTATTAAACAGGAGTAGAACTGAAGAAGGCAAAGATTTACCTGCAATGTTTCCCAGTGAAGGACAAGGAAAAAAGAGATGGACTATGAGTTTCCAGGTTCAGAAACAGAACAGTCAGAGCTCAGTGGATCAGCAGTGTCAGTTGGAGTGAACTGAGCTGAGCAGTGTGGAAATTAAAACACTTTGGAAATCTATAGGAAAAAGCAGGCCAAGAAGACAGGTCTGTGGCAGTAGGCTGAGCTCCTTAAACTGAGGAAAGTTGTTGGCATTTGCCACTGTCTCCACTGAACCAGCACTGAGTTACTGTGACTTGTGTTTCTGAACTGGCTGAATATTAATGACACCTACAGAGGCACGTGGCAGAAGCATGTCCCCTGCTTGTTCACACTTTGTCTATTTGTCCTAATGTTTATTTATATTAAAAAGTAATTTAATTTACAAGAACTAACACAGAAATGTCATTAATCGTTGTTCAGGGTACTATTTAGGAATACAGTATCTATTTGCATGCATTAAGGAGCATTTACAGGAATGAAACCGGTTTGGTTCTCTGTCCAGGCTGCTATGTGTTGCTTCTAGCACACAAAAACTAAACGCTCTTCAGCTCCTTTTTTTTTGCATAGACTGCAGCCTCATCTTTCTGCATATAGATAACAGTCCTCTTGCTGTCAGATACTGTCCTGTGCCCTTTTTTACAAGTCATTTTTTCTGAATACATGGCATCTCCTTCTTTTCCTGTTATAATCGGTTCACTTATTTCTCAGCTGATCTTCCAACTCAACGTAATTCTCCTGCTTTCAAAACATTCACTCTCTTGTCCGTGTTTGCAATATTGTTCATCCCTTATCCCGCGTGTTGGATGGTGGTACAACCCTTTCAAATGCTGCTTTTTTTGTTGCTACCCTTCTACCTTGGGAATCTGAGAAATTCGAGGAAGTGCGGTATAAGTGGTGGATCTATTTGTGTTTTGTGTAGCTTGTCACTTCCTGATTGGTAAAATACTGATGCAAAAGAATGCATAGATTTCACATATATCAAAGCAGTTATGAACCAAAAGTTTCATAATGTCAACCAGAACTCTTGAGATGCTTGTACAGAACAGCTATGTTATACCTACAGACTTGGCTTCAAAACCATCCTTCCGTGTGCGTGTGGTTTTGTTCCTTTAAATCTCTGGATCCTTTCCCTTGAGTTCTGTGGGCCGGAAAGTAAACAGGCTTTCCTGTGTTCAGAGAGATCCAAGTTTCTTATTACATGTATAAATAAATTTGAGACATCTTTCAACTACTTTGAGTAAAGCTTACTTGCATTTTTATCCTTTTAGAAAATAGCCTGGAATAGGACGTTTTGGCAGAGAAGGGTTTAAACCTAAAGGAATGTTTATCCTTACCTATAAATATTTGATCAAGTTATTTCTCCTCTAGAACTAAATTCTTCTATGCAGATCATAATTTAAAATAGAACCTAAATGAGTAATTTATTAAAATACAGCATTTTATTTTTTTCTTCATTTCTTGGTTCAGTAGGGTAGGGGATGATGCTCTTGGGAGATGAAATCATACCCTTTAGCCATACAAGAGAAGAACAGTGCTTACAATTTAAAAGTTATATAACTATTCACCATGCATCGTTATATTCTTGTTCTTTGGCTTTCTCATGTCAGATCCCTACATTTCAGTGTCAAAGAAATGTTAGCAAACATCAGCTACATTCCATTGTATGGTTGATTTATATTTCGCATCATGGCCCAAGTAAAGAATGGACTGAAACCAGAATCCAGTGCCATCTAGACTTTGCATGTGGTTCTCAGATTGGTTCTCAGATTGCAGATCTGTGTTGCCAAAAAAAAAAAAGAAAAAAAAAAAAGAAATCTTGCGATAAATTAAAAACCACACTCTATAATTCACTAGCTATTGTGTGATTGTACAGAAGCTGGCTGGACACTTATAGTGGGAAAAGCCAACAAGAATTTTTCCTTGTGAGACCTTTCCAAATGCTTCCTTCAGCTGCTGCTGTGACAATAAATAAATACAAGACAATAAAAAACAAGGATAAAATGATTGAGCCTAAATCCCTTAATTACAAGATTTATATAACCAGGTAAGTCTGTTCAGAAGAGAAAGATCATTAAAAAATCCTTTACTTTTTAGTAAAAGTGCTATGTAATATGTATAATATAATCAGTTTTGGAAATAATGAAATGTAATCTCTTACCAAGAAATGTATGTGATAAATCTTCAGAAAATAGTAAGCTACTGTACATAGGAAGAGTACAGTCTGTGCTTTCAGGGCATTTCCCAAGATAAATTTACCTCATGAATAAGGCCTTTAGTTGTTAACTGTTGAAAGGAATCTAAAATAGAAGACACATAGGGTTTTCCAAGTTGAAAACTACATCAGGGAGTTCATTATTATGCACGCACGTAAGATCAGCTGCTCTATGGTTTAGTGCTTGTGTCAGCATTTTTCGTATAGTAATGTTTATTCTTAATTCTGTCAGCTGCATAAACTTAAAACAAATCTAAAGATGTGGTGAATTTTAACACCAGAGGGAAGTGGTTCTTTTTTAGTGTTTTTTCTGGTAAAGTGAATGCTTGGCCTTATTCTACTAGCTTCTCAGAAAAAAAGAATAAAACCCGGTGTGTGAACATGGTTATGAGTAGTAAATGTTGGCCACAGTACTAATTATGAAACAGATTAAGAATTTATTTCTGGTATTGACATCAAACCAGTTACCGTACAGTATACAGTGAATCATGAAGCGTGTGCAAGAATTTTCTTTGACGATGGTCTATTTTTTATTGTCCAACAGAAAAGTAAATGCTAGCAGTTGAAAAATAGTTAAGTGACTCATTTAGGGGAAAAAAAAGCTAATGACTGTGTGGCTTTCTTAACTTTGCACAGAAGCAACTGAATTTAACCATTTTTATTTCTTACTTTATAAAGTAGCTGTTATTTCACTACTTTAGGCTCCAAGAAAAAAAGAACAATGCATGTGGTATTCGAGTAATGTACTTGTTTGTGTAATTGGGAAAAAAACAGAAAATGTTTTCAGCTCATTGTCAAAACCCCTATGTCTGGCATAAACTTTTTTTAAAAATGCATTGTTTTCATTTAAAACCCATTATTATTCTCATCTCACAGCCTTGAATTGTTGATTTTTATCCTTCTTCTATTCAGCTGCTACTTTTTCAAGTATATTTTTCTGATAATTACTTGAGTTACAGCCAGTCAAGAGATATTTGGACTGTTCTCTGCCCACTAGTAAATTTAGGTTTTATATGGATTCACAGATTTGACCTTCGCTGTGCACTTAGCTTAAATGGAATGTATTTACTCTTGGAAATGGGAACATACACTCGGAATTGTAATACGAAAGTGCATGACTTAAACTGTCACAGAATTGATCTCTAAAAATAGTGAAAACAATTAAAAAAGGATGGATATTTCTGTCTAACAATTAACCATTTCTTAGGTTCTTGATATGCTTTTTTTTTTTGGCTGTTTCAAGGACTTAACCATCATTAAAGGTCAGTATTGTTGAATCTGGCTCATGGGTTTCCAAGAACATCAGGACAAACAAAAGTCTGTCATGATACCATGCCATTGTTTAATGTTTTTTGGTGAATACAACAGGCACGTAACCACCATTGAAGACCATATAAAGGTTTGTATGTGCCACTCTCTGGGCTGAAATGTTTGATTATTTGCTTGAATTTAGAGCCACTGAACACAAATCACAGTGTCTTACATAAGGCAATATAATGTAGTCATTTGCAAAGGTATAGGAATAGGTTGGACGATACTTGAAGCCCTGGAATAATTAAGAGCGTGGAAAGTCACTTCTGTAACATAACGTTAAGCAAATGTTTATAGAGCAAACATCGCAACTCTCTCTTTCAAAATTTTACGTCATTCTATGTCTAGTATCTAGAATTTCTGAGAGCATTCTTATTGTCATCCAAGTGTCATATGAACACATCTGTCTCTTCTGAGAACATTAATCTACAATGTAATGTAGTCTCTAAAATCAAAACTGCTTTGAAATATGCTTCTGAATATAGCTGAAACTAGAGCACGAATATGGTTGGGGTTTTTATTAACTTTTCTTAAGGTGCAACCAAGTGCCTTTAAAGGACTATTTTAGTAATTCGTTTGTTTTGGCAGGTAAGCCAGCAGTCTGACAGAAAGGTCCTTTGGTAGAGATACCAAAGGACCTTTCTGTCAGACTGCTGTGCACTCTCACCTAGGTCCATCACCTATCCTAAGGGACTGGAAAGCTGTTCTTTTGCAACATATGTAGAGGTGAGCTGTAACTGCTTGCTGACTTTCATTTAAGTGTGTGTTTGTTGCCATTGAAGAATATCTCACCCACCTCTGAGTCAGAAAAACCTGCTGTTCAGTTTTCCATCTGTGTAGTGTTTCCCGTGTCTATTTTGATGCCTTTCTGAAGGCCTTCTATTTTTATCCTTTAATCTGAGCATCATATTCTACACTCAGATTTGCATTCTTGATGCTTGTACTGTCTGGAAAATGGCCAAGAGAGAAGTCCTACTGCAATTGCTCTTGAATTTTGAATGAGTCTCAGCTTCAAGATTCATCACTTGCTCAAGCAAGAAACTAGAGCCAACCTAGCCATGAGACAAGCACTGGCTAACCTAATTCCAACTTTGCTAGCTTCAAAGACATCTGCCATGGATTTACTCCAGGGAAGTCTGGTAAAAGAGTCTTTGCAGCTGAATATGCATCCCATTTGGTTGCCAGCCCAGAGACTCTGCTGAATTTCAGGCTTGCCATGGAAATAAGTGCAAGCCTCTGTGAAAGACCTCCACGTTGAAGGAAAAGTGTCTGAATTAGGAACAGATTAGATCTTTTCATCCTTTAAGGACTCCCATACCACTCTGCTGGTGGTGTCCAAGAGAGTATTCTGTTCTTTCGTTGCCTTCCCCAGTCTGCACAACAGGCTACATTCCTGCAGTTGTGTTTTGTGACATCTTTCAACCAGCATTCATGACTGCAGCGTTTCCAAATTTCTAGTTTCTGCAAAGCAGAGTAGTCCTGTCTCCTTGTTGTCAGGAGAAATGAAGACTATGATGAGATCTGTAGAAAAAGCAAAACTGGGATTAGAATGAAGAATCCCACTTTGTTCACTTGGTTGGTTTTATGTGTGGGATTAAAAGTGAGATATGATCAGTCTGATCTGGGCTGAAGTATTATGTAATTGCTAGATTAGCCCAACTGTTTACTTAGAGCACCAGTATCCAGCTGTACTTGGAAATTTGAAGTAAAAAACCTATGATCAGTAAGTCCTTTGCTGTTTACAGCTGGATGAAATGCAGCTTTGATGTACAGTATTTTTTTCATGTTATTAAGTAGTATTGTGTTTGTAGAGAACTACTGAGAATTGCCCATACTATGGGAGCCATCTTCTCAGAGGTCATGGCTCACAGACGGTACGTAATATTTAATGTTATCAGAAAGTAAGTGGCTGTTACCTCTGTGTATATTACAAAGAAAATAGCATTGTCTTGTCTCCAGGTCATTTTGTGTTAGATTGTTGTAGATGCTGTTGCATTACCTACAAAAATTGTGGAAGTGAGAAAGGTGAATGTGTAGAAGATTTCTAGTTAATAGTGATACTGGAAGTAATAGACAGGAAACATTACAAACTATCTTTTATTTTTACACAATTGTAAAGCAAAGTTCTGTGTGTTCATTTCTGTCCTTTGTTAGTCTAAGCAAAGCAGCAATGGCATTTTTTTTTTAACGAAGCATCATTCAGCATTAAGTTTGTCTTACAGTAAATACCTATTTCAGATTGGATTCTGTAAAATCTTGGCCTCTGCAGTTTAAATGCACTTCACTGTATTTTTAAGCTGTGGTTCTTTGACATTTTAGTTTACATAAGTCCTACCCTCTCTCTCTCCTTTCTTCATGATCCCACCCATTTCCTTGCTGGTACAAGGGTTTAACTGACTTCTTAATGAGCCAATTCAGCTCTTTACAAAGAAAAGAAAAAAAAGTTTTCCTGTTTGTTTAATATACTGAACTACTTCATCAAGGTGTGGAGGAGCACCTGTGCTGGCACAATGGAGGGAGGAGGCAGGAGCAAGGCAGTTGTTAGATTGGTATCAGGGTTGCAGCCTAAGGTTCCTTAAGAGCTGCTGAGCTTGTCTAAGAACTCATCACCCAAAAAAACCCGACTGCCAGCAGGGCAGCCCGGCACTCTCTCTTGAGCCATTTCTGGTGCTTGTCTGCTCCTGAATGAGCCAATTTAGATTGCTGGTCAGGTAGGAAATAAAGAGAGAAAAATAAATACTTTTTTTGCTGGGCTAGCAAGCTGAATTGACTTGCTGAGGGTTCATACAAACAGGAGGGCTGTAGCAAGGGAAATAGTGGGGAATGTGTGGCCAGGAGGGAAAGAGCAGCAGATCCTCTTTGTAACCGCAGTGGTGTGCAGTTACGTCAGCTCAAATAGTCTTGCAGAGCTTCACGTCCATGGTGCAGCTACATAATGCAGCAGAGCTGATCTCATGGCTTACTGCCACCAAAAAAGATCAGCCAAGCTCCTCCCTCTCTCTTCCCCTCACTTCTTTTTTTTCCTCATTTGGTGGTATCCTTTTTTGCCAGCTTGGCAAGCTGAATCAGTTCATCATATAGCTGAAGGAGTGCTAAAACCGATGCAAGGGAGGGGATGGATGTTTAAGGCCAGGAAGGGATGGTGAGCGTGGGGAATATGGGGCCACCTCTTCCCCTTTGGGCTATGGATCAGTGCAGTTGAACTCATGGTGCAGCACTTTCAGTCAAAAGGGAGAGTGGAAACAATCTGACAGAAGTTACTCATTTATCCAGATTTCACTCCTTTTTGTCTTGATGAGTAATCAAACTCTCTTAGCACCTCTTCATTGCCTTAATATGTTGTCTGTCTTTCCAATGTCACCAGTCCAGTCACTCTTGCCCTCTAACTTGGTTTTCAGAAGAACTTATACTTGCCCTAGATGTACATCAAGAAATAGAATAAAACAAGTTTGTTCTTACAGTTACAGAATCACAGAATGGGAGGGGTTGGAAGGAACCTCTGGAGACCACCCAGCCCAGCCCCTGCCAGAGCAGGGTCACCCAGCGCAGGCTGCACAGGGCCGCGTCCAGAAGGGTTTGAATCTCTCCAGAGAAGGAGACTCCACACCCTCCCTGGGCAGCCCGTTCCAGTGCTCTGGCACCTCACAGTAAAGAAGTTTACACGTGATCATTGCAGTTTATATGAAGTATTGTCTATGCACATTAGTTTTAAGCAAAAATGATGAAAAAAATATTATTTGATTCATAGACTTATGAATATGACTTAGGGAAAGTTCTGCTTTTCTTTTAGCGTATTATTCATGCGTAGGTGGAGCAGTTGTGTGAAGGGTAATATCAATGTTTGAAGTATTTTCAGATGAAGACTTCAAAGTCGTATTTATAAAAAAAAGTTTAAACCAAGATAGCATCCTGATCTAAAAAAAAAAAAAAACAAAAAACCTATATGTTTCGACTTCCTGTTTAAAAAGACAGTCTGGCAAAGCCGAAAGAGGGATTTAGCTGGGGAGGAGCATTACTGCTGATGGTAACTTTTCTAACAGGCTGTTTATACAGTAAAGTACTAGACAAAAAATTACTGACAATTGTATATATATTTCAGAAGAATATAGGGGAATAGGTCTTGTATACCCAGTATTGTACAGACAGTAACTGATAATGGTTTTTAATGTCTTTTTTTAAATATCACAGATATTTTGTAGGTGAACAAAGGCTGTTATGTTACAAAAATCTTAGTTGAGCCTCTGCTTAGATTAGAGATTTTTCTGCAATGCCAGCTGTTTTTCTCTAGCTTCACTTTCATAATCACATTTCTATAAAGGCGTTCCAGGAAGATATGAGCATCCCTTTCATAAAGCAAGAGAAGCAGTACAATATACACGCAGAATCTTTGTGATCAGGGCAAATGTCTGCTTGCGCTTTTAAATTCAATTTTTCAAATTCAGTTGGCAGTTGTAATGCTTCTGAGTTGACAGTGTTCTTGCACTGTGAGCCAGGCCTACATGACATTTGTCTCTTACAGAAGTTCAAAGGGACTATCCAGACAAATGTTTTCCCTTTGTTTCAGTTTAAGCTGATCCTAGCTTGATGTTAGCTGTAACTGAGAAATTTTCCCATGGGTTTCATTTCTAGTTCTGTTCATCTTTAACTAGCAAGCATGAAGAAAACACCTCTGAAATGACAGGTATCTTTATTAATGGGTAGCAAAGATTGCTGCTGATGCAGAGGAAGTATGTATTTTCTTGCAGAACATAAATTGATCGTCTCCATGTTACCAAATTTTGCTAGATGCCACCTGTAGTCATTTAGGTCATCCAAATATATTCTCTTAACATTAGTTTTAATCTACTCTCTTTATTTCCTAGCAGTTCCTAACCCTCATGCTTATTTGGCGTAGGAGAATTAAACTCTTCTTTGTTAGGGAATCAGTGGTTACGTCTGGAAATTCTAGCAATTACTCTGATTTCTCCTTTAAGAAGATAAATTGCAATTCAGCTTTAGTTTTGTTACGGAGTGTAGAACATTGTATGTTCAATGTGCTGTCCATTAGACTAGTATCCCTTGATTAAAAACTAAAGTGCATGCTTTTGAGAAGCTTCTTGGGGAACTTGTAGACCTAATTTTGAGGTAAGTATTTGGAAAAAATGAAGAGAAGTATTTCATGCAATATAAACTTAGTCTTATCTAACAAAATGGAGTTTTAGAAAGTGGAAGTCGGGGATCAAACTGTAATGAACTGAAACAATCCTTGCCTTCCCAGTCTATGGAATTTTAATTTGCTTGTTTAGAAAGCATAACGGTGGTTATAGAAGCATACATTTAAAAGCACTTTAAAATCGCCAGGGCATCTAAGGAATTTGAGACACCTGTAGGCCTTGAATAATACCAATTGCTATCTGTGAAGACTTTATGAAATCCACACAAAAGATAGAATTTTGAGTGGCTTAAACCTTTATTTACAATTCAATACTGACAAGAAGTTGCTGAAGCCTCTCTCCTCCCTCCAGTCTCCCCTTTAACCTCTGAATCACTGAACTGGAGGGAAATGTATCAATCAATTAAATGTTGCTGTAAGCTTCAAAGGCTCTAACAAAAGTTAGAGGTGCACATCTAAGTTTCTTAGAGCTTTTCTAACTTTCTTAGAGCTCTTCAGAAATGAAAAGCAAAGTATATTTCTACTTTTATCCAGGGTAGTACTGAGCCCAGTGTTAAGATAAAAAAATAAGAACTGGCTGCAGCAGATGCACTTTTGCACCTGCCAGCACTGGGTATTTTTCCGATCTTCATGTGTACATATATACATACATATGCATCATTTGAGTTACACAACAAAGGTATGGAATACCCGTACGTTTATAAGTAGTACTAGGAAAATAAGTATTTATAATGTTCTATTGGGATAGAATAGCATGAAAATTAGAAAAAAACATAACAGGAAGTTGTGCAGTCTAGGTGGTGATATGATGATATTAAAGCCCTGACAAGAGAGAAGAATTTCAATTAGCAACTTCTATTGTAGAAACTTTAAACACTGACACTGTGTGTGTCATCTCAAACACTGATTACTGGTAAATAGCCTTTGTCGTATTTTTGGCAGTATGCAAAATAATGCATTTTCCTCTTGTGTATGTGCTGCATGTTTAGAGCAGAAGACAAAAACGAGTATGCGGATATGTGGTTCTTGTTTACTGTCTTTCTAACAGCATTAAATCCTTCTTCTAATTATGTTGTGCAGGCAGTAGAGCATCAGAATTACTGGATATGTTTATTCCGCTACAGAAGCTTTGGGTTGTTCCAGTAAATTTATTTTCTCCTCAATTTTACATATTCCAACTGTTGTTTCTGTGATTGTAGCTGTGTAGAATCCAAAGTAAAGTCTTAAGAATCTGGCAGTTGGGCATTCTAATGTCCTTCTTATGTCTCATTCCCATAAGAGGGAGGATACCTCTTCGTTCGTGGTCTATTAAGCATTGCAGTTGTTGATGTGACATAGCTTGACTGGGCTGTTAGCAGGAATGCTAGAACGAATGGCTATGTTGGCTTTCATTGGGCAGTACAGGAAAGGTCTGTATGGATTTTAAAATAGTAATTCATCTTGTAAATACCCTTCGAAGTCTTGTTTGACAGTTCATTGTTTAAATCCTTTAATCTAGGGAATTTGTCCTTACAGAAGATTTCCAGCAAAGCTCTTTTCCTACTGGATTCGTATGGTTATTCTACTATCGTCACAGCTTGCAGTGCCTTATTCAGTAATCCTGTATTAAAAACACTAATAACTTCTTGAAAATGCATTACTCTATACATGAAATTTTTAATTTGAGCTTTTTAGCTCAAATCCAGTTTTTTATTGGGTAAGACAGTGGGGCCAAATCTGATTTCCATTCAGTAAACTGTGGCAGAGCAACTGGACAGAATACTTCCTCATTTTTCAGGGTTCCTCTTTAGGGAATTAAAGAGAAAATTAAGGGTGGATTAAGGCAAGACCCGTGGCTTCAGGCGAGAAACTTGAGGATACACTGTATGTGAATCCTAGGTCAAAGGACTTACCTATCAGAAAATGTGGTAAACTGCCATAGGTGGTCAAGGGAAGAAAATGACTTTGATGTGTTAGCAGTGCTGTTGTGTCTGAGATTGATTTAGGCTCTCTCCCAGGCTCGTGACCAGGGGGGTCATGTCTCTTCCTACTGATTAAACTGGGTATAATAATGCTAACATTTCTGTGACAAGTTTAAAAGGTTGTCAGGTGAAAATGGATCATGTTTTCAGCTGGTAATGGTTTGTATAGCTGCCCAGGCGAACCCAAAATGTCTGTGTCTTAGATAACTGAGCAGATGAGTGCACTGTTCAGTCTCATTGAATCTGCTCTGTGTATTTTGTTTGCTTGAACATGCCTCGAATGAAGACAAAGAGTGGACTTATGCAGGCTCTCATTATTATTTCAAATAGTTTATCTGAATTTTCAGGTGGGTGAAGCTGATTATTTGTTGTTGACAGAAGGACTGTGTAGGGAACTTGTCCTAACAAGCAGTAATTGTGTGATTAGGAGAGTTTAATGAAGAAAAGGAATTCTAATTCATTCCTAGTGTTTGGTTTGTTGACAGTTAATGTCATTTTCATTGAATGAAATCTACCAGTGACACTTATATTCTCAAGCTCTTTGGAAGTGCTGGTATTCTGAAGCTCTATTGTTTGCATCGAAGACCAAAGTTAAAACCTGCAGAAGTCAGAAAATATTCTTCCAAAAAAGTGGAAAACTAGTTATATTAATCCCTATTCCAACAGTTACTCAAGGTCTATTTGTTATGATGTATTAATGTATTAATACAGAATGTATTAATTCCAGATGTATTAATTTGGAATAGTTTGTTTGAAAGTGATAAAGACTTATTTGCCGCTTTTGGTTAGGAGTGGTGTTAAGATCGAATGCTGGTTTTCTGCCCTAACACTGTGCTTTGTGTTCATTGTGGATTTGCATCCAGACTCAGTAGTTGACTTACAAGTGTATGGGAGGGGAAATGTCTATGTGGACATTTTTCTCGTGTTATTTTGAAACAAGAAGAATGGCAAACACCTGAACTGATGTGTAAGTTTCCTGAGGGATGAGGAGGTTGTTCTAGTGTCATGTAAAGAAACAAACATGTTTGAAAATGCCTCAAAATATTGGCAGCATCTGTTGATAGTAGAGTGTGTACATAGGAGGAGAGTTTCTGCTAACAAAGAGGAGATACAAGATCTTGGCTTTTCAAATGGCTTAAGTTCTCCTATTGACTTCTTCAGGGGAGACAGATCTTCGTTGCAGTTCTTCCAATGAAAACAGTAAAGTAGATGCTATTAGAAGGTGAATCAAGAATACAAATGTCTCACCTTAGAAAACAGATTTCTATAAGTAAGCCTCCTAATGTTTCAGCCTGTTTATTAGAAATAAAACTTCACTGTGACGTCTGCTTTCCGTCATTCTGATTATTCTACTAATGGAAGGCAGTGATCTCCGTGAGCAGTTTCCACATGCACGTTTTCAGAGGTGTGCACAGCTCCGAGCATAGAGATATGAACAACTGTCTGATCAAAGCAGTATCTGTGAAGATGCAAGTACCAATAGTAGTGCTAGTGGATAAAATGTTTCCGCACCTTAAATCCTTCTCAACTACTCAGCTGAGTTAGAGGTTTCACAGACTTTGCTGAGTAGAGGCGTAGCTCTCTGCTCACTTTCTCGGCTCTCCTTATTTTTCTAAAAATACCCCACTTTTTTTTCCTACCTTCGTTTTGGTGGTTTGGTTGAGTCTTCCTTCTCTTTTCTTTGATTAGTGGCACTTTGAAAGCCAGAAGGTTATAAACTGGGTCTTTCTTCCCAGGGACAACATAAGATGTCTTACTAGATACTGACATTTCAAGCCAAGGACTCACCAAGAGGGGGAAAAAAGAGATGACTGAGAGGGGGAAAAAAAAAAAAAGGCAATTAAATTTAGACATGAATGTCTCAGAAATTCAGAAACTTTGTAGAATGATTTGAGTGTAGAATTATATAAGCTCATTTGCTGAGAAATAATTTTCATTTGGAAAAGGGCATTTTTGAAAGTTCCATAGTTACTGAATGAAACTTGACAGCACTGATTTATTTACGTTCATGGATACAACAAATGTAACTTGTTTTATTCTTACATTACTTTTTTCGGCTTTGGAGAGAACCATGCAGGGCCCCAGAAATCTTCTATTACTTTGGAAGGGAACAATATGAAATAATACTGGTAATATACAATATTTCTGTCCTGAAAAAAGTTTCTAAGAGAAAAATTGAGATCACTTGAAGCTTAAAACTATTAAGGAATGCATTGTAGATTTCAGAAGGAAAAACCTAAAAGTTTACTAAAATACAGATGTAACCAATACAGATGTGGTTAGTAGCCTGATATCTTTACAATTTATATGTTTATAGCTGTTTGAGGCTATTCTTCCCATATTCAAAAGTAATCTTCTGATCCAGATAATAAAATTATGAATCTGTAATTGTCCTCTCTGCCTCCATATGGGTATGCATTAGATAAAATTAAGTTAATGAGGCTTTTTGGCTGGGGTCTATTTTTTGACCAGGCATATAAATTAACTGTCAAAATTGAGCATTTTCATTTTGACAGGAAATTATTTTTCTTATAGTGAAACATAATTTACGATATAAATACATGATGAATCGGGCATTGTAATGCAGATGACCCAGTGGCCCTGTATGCTTTCTGAAGTTTGGAGTTGAATACTGGTTCATAAAAGTTCTTCTTTAAAAAAGGGAGGGGAGCAGGGAGAACTGGGGAGAAATTCCCACAGCTCAAAATATTTCTGAAGCTGCCTAACAAAGCAGCTTTAACTCTCTGTATAAAGCTTTCTCTAAGCAACTTGGTGGGTCTGGCATAAGTATCAACTCTGAACAAGATTTTCATTTCTAATCTCTTTTCCTGTCTCAATACTGAATTATGTTCAGACTTTTCAGATCACGCTTGCCACAGTGTGACACAGCCTACAGCCGACAATCTTAACTCTGTATTGATTACTGAGAGACGGCGTGCTTCTGACCTGCGTGGAGCTGCATTTGAACCCTTCATGTCAGTGGTTCATCACAGCAGTAAAATGTTTACCTCATTTCCTGAAGTGATACTCCATTAAAGTATTCTAAGTCTCTTTCTAGGGCCCTATTCTTGTATCACAAACCTTTGTCATAGGATTGGAAATATATGGAGATGAATACAAATGCTGCAAACAAAGTATATTTTTGGAACACGAGGTACGTGCTTTTATCACGGAGATTAGATCTCCTTTTTCTGTCATCAATGTATTCCTGAAGCATTTATTATAAAGTCAAAAAATAAGCACTTGTCTGACAGGCAGCAATAGTGCTTGTAAGTGAAAATACTTACTCATGGGCATCGGGTTTTTAGACTTAAAAGTCTTGTGGTGTCAGCTTGGAACAGAATTTCAACAGTTCTGTCTTGTTCCTGCAGGTGTTTTCTTACGCAAAATTATGTACATCTTTATTTAGACTGATGTTTCTAAAATGTGTCCATTTTACTGTTGCGTGTTTGTTATGTAAGGATAATAATAAGAAGGATATATATGCAGAATAAGGTTATGTTACGCATAAGATTATGTAACCTTATGCATGTTTGTTTTAGTAAGTCAGTCAGGTAATTTGAAGGACAAAATTGAATTCTCCACTGCAGGAGACTTTTCTGGTGCAATTTTTAAAGAGATTGAAGGAACTGTACCCTGCTCCTGTAATACGGTCACATAAAGCAAGTTTCTACAGGGAAACTCTTCAAATGATTAAAATCAATGTGGATCCAAAAATAAGAAGCTTTTGATTGTTTAAAAGAGACATTTTTTAGTAACTTTGTGAGTCATGTTTTCTTTAAGGCTGTTGTGACTGTCTGAATTGTACCAGTGGTTATTTCTTCCATTTCATTCTGATTCCTAACTGAGACTTCATTGACTTATTTCTGTAGTTCATTTAACAACCTCATTTGCTTTATCTAGAAGTTTATCTTCTAAAGGAAAAAGAGGTACCCATGTAAACAAGATTGTGGCTCTTGCTTCAGCTGTTATTGCCTGGAAGCTTTTAACAAAACATATATGATTAAGCATGACTTATTAACATAAGTCATTAACATAATTCAGAACATTAACGTTTACTTTCTTAGAAGTGCAAGACAAGAAGCAATAGGGGCCTTTTTCCCCATCAGGATTTACTATCCATCTTTTCTGTATACCTCTGAAGTCATGTGCAAGTATCAACTCTTGAAAAGAGTTGAAAAAAAGCATAAGTATTGAAAATGAATTATAAAAACTGTCAGGTTTTCTGTGTGTCTTTTTTCAAAGTATTAGATACTGATCACTGGAAAAGCCTGGTTAATCTGCTGAGTGAGATCAAAAAGAAAAAATAAGCTTCAGTTCAGTTTAGTGTTGCCTGAAATTTATGGATCCTGTGCTGCTCATTTGGCTCGTGTCTGTTTTTTAACCTGTAATTCTAGGATTTGGAAGGCTATTTTCTCCATAGAGGTCTGCTTGCTGTCTGATGAAATGTAATTTGGGCAGCAATAAAGTAGATGGAAAAGTACAAGTGCAATTTCCCTTTTTTAGTTTCTTTTCTATACAAAATGATAAAAAAGAAACTCCCAGTAAAAGAACTGTTAAATGAGAAAAGGGATATTTGAAGTCCACCTCCGACTGGGGGAACTCTGAAATGCAGTGTGTGTCCCTTTGCAGTATTAATGTGCATAGGGGTGTTTTCTCCTGTGGCTCAGTTACATGTGGGTGTGTTTTGAGTTTAAGGCTCTTGTTACAGAAGATCATCTTCTAGTAGTAAGGGTCTGTGTTTTGGAGCACAACATGCTTCATGCACAGCTGCTCTATATGAAATAATTGACAGTTCTATAGCCCAATTGTTGCATTACTGTTTCCTGGAAGAGACAGATTGGGTTCACCAGCTTAATCCTCAAACATGTGGTCTGTATTCAAATATGAAATGAGGCGTAACTGTGAACAAGCTTTATGTTTGGTTGGATTTATTTTGGTATATGCCAAATATATATTCCATGCAAGTGCATCCCCTGGGTTCTCTTCATAAGTTGCTACTGCGACCCCTTCTATCAGACCAGTATCTCAGTTCCTCTTATTAGGAATGTGTTGTATACTGGGCTAAATCTTAAGCTTCAAGCAGATTCCATTGAGAGGCAATGTTTATGGAAAGACAAATAAAAACTGTTTGACTGTTTTCCTTACTCATCTGTTGTTTCTGCTTTTTGCAAATCATAAACTTTCAGAGAAAAAGTTACATGTTAATGGCAAGGAAGTAATTTTTGATTAATGATGGAAATGATTCTCTCAGTGTTCCGTGTGTCATATGAAATCTGTAAAAGCGATTTTTATGATATATTCTAATAGCCTCTACAGCTCAGCAAAGAGTGAGAAAATGTATTAAAATTCATTTACAGTTATCTATTTGATGTAGAGTGATTTAGGATGGGTTTAGGAAGCTCATCAATAAAACTGTGTAGATTAAATTAAAACCAAATCCCCATGTTTTAGTCTGTAAATGCAGACATTTATAAAATAAATTGGTATATCAAGTTACTTTTGTTTTTCTTTAAGATGACTTCATGTGAATTAGACTCAACTGTGGAGTTACGAGATGCGTTGGAACATGTTGAAAGGTATTAGCCTTATATTCAGCATCACCTCTCTTGAGTAGATAGGCAGACTTTGGGGTCTTGTGAGTTGTTTCTGTTATGGCGTAAGCTGATGAAAGCAGCAGATATCTCTTGTCATAGTCTAGTTTCTTTATCCATGCAAAATCTGTTGGTTTTTTTCCTGAGTAAAGCATAAAGGAAGCAAAGGTAAGCAATTTCTTTGCTCCCTGTTCCAAGCCTTTTAGGTTTTTCTATAAGTTCTTGCAGTCCTTGTGCAGCTTTTGGGTCCTGCCCAAGGGTCTTCCGCAGGGTGCTTTTATTTCATCACCTTCCCCCCCCTCCATTTCTCTCCTTCTCTCTCCTCCTCTTGCTTCAGTTACTCGTTCCATACTGAAACTTGAATATAGTTTAGGTTTGGTGCATACAGGCCCCATACTGTAATTGTCATCTTGTGAGAGATTTCAGCAGTCTGCACCTGAGCAGTGTCTGGGCATTTTTAGTGTGGAACGTCTGCATAGGAGGCTGACAGCATATCTAGCAGCAGAGCTGAATTTTAATCTTCCTTTATCTTTGAATCTTTCTTTCATAATTCTACTTGTGATTATTTTTCTTTTTTCCCCAGAGGACACTGATGTTTTACCTTTTCAAACACAAAAAGAAAAATTTGTATTCTGTTTCCTAGTGACGCTCTTTGATCAGAAGATTGTGTTAACAATTTCTTTTTTATTTTGAGACCGAGAGAGAAATGCCCAAGGGTGGCATAAATCATCTGTGAGTTCCAAGAGCCTTTCTTTTAAGTAAAGAATTTTCTTCTTACA
This sequence comes from Phoenicopterus ruber ruber, assembly GCA_009819775.1. Lineage (NCBI taxonomy): Eukaryota > Metazoa > Chordata > Aves > Phoenicopteriformes > Phoenicopteridae > Phoenicopterus > Phoenicopterus ruber. The sequence goes on from CM020232.1 coordinate 4,180,516, forward strand.
CGATTGAAACTTGTGATCTGTTTTCAGATCTTGAGTTACTTATTTGAGATTTTAGCACCACGTTCTGTCTTTTGCTGAATTTAGGGGAAGCTATTTACTCCTCTTAACTGAGGGCTAATTATGTAGCCAAGCTTTTAATTTTTAGATAAACATTAAAAAACTCAGTTTTGCTCACTGATATCAACTACTAACAAAATAACTTCAAATATTTGGAAATACTCAGAAGCACAGCAGCTTATGGAGAATGCTTGATTTTACTGACAGAATGCACAAGCCCTTTTTTAAAAAACTTTTAAAAAGTACAAATCAAGGTGTGTTGGGTCTGGCTGGGGTGGAGTTCACTTTCCCCGTAGCAGCCCATGTAGCGTTGTGCTTTGTGTTTGTAGCTGGCAGGGTGTTGCTGACACACCGGTGGTTTGGCTATTGCTGAGCAGTGCTCCCGCAGCATCGAGGCTGTCTCTGCAACTCCCCTGTCCCCAGAGCAGGAGGCTGGGGTTGAGCAAGAGGTTTGAGGGGACACAGCCAGGACAGCTGACCCCAACTGACCAAAGGGATATTCCTACGGGATGACATCATGCTCAGCAATAAAAGCTAAAAGAAAGGAAGGGGGGCATTTGTTATTAAGGCATTTGTCTTCCAAAGCAGCCACTACGCGTACTGAGGCCGCACTTTCCAGGAAGCGGCTGGACATCGCCGGCTGATTGGAAGGAGAGAATAAATCATCTTTTTTTTCTTTTTCTCTTTTTTTTTTTTTTTTGTTTGAATTTGCTTCCATGTGCAGCCTTTGCTTTTTTTTCATTAAACTGCCTTTATCTCGACCCACGACTTTTTCATCTTACTTTCTCCCCCTGTCCTGCTGAGGAGGGGGAGTGAGCGAGCGGCTTGGTGGGCACCTGGCAGCCAGCCGAGGTCAGCCCACCACACAAGGTCTGGACTGCCTTGGAGTCGCAGGACACAGGCCAATGTGTTACAGGACAATTTATCTTGTTTATGAAAAGCAACAACAATGGCAAAGTAACATGCTGTAAAAGCTCATACTTTGCTCCAACTGTTGAAAATGAATTATAGTACAGGCCCACATAGTAGCGTATAATACATTTCTATGTTGCTGCAATTACTTTAAAGCTGCAGGGTTCATTTGCAGTCCAAGGGCTCATTTAGGAGCAGTGCAGCATTGACTGGATTGGCTGAAACTGGTTTCAAAACTGCACCCTCAGGAAGAGCTTCAAATGTAAAGCATAAAAGTTCTTAGTTTTCTCTTGCGTTAGAAAAAGCCTTGCTTTCACGTTTTTGTCAAGAGAATGGTTTATTTTAACTAAATGGAAATATTTAGAACATAAAGGACGTTCCTGACAAGATTATAGCTTTTAATATGGAATGGATTTTGGATTTTAACTTCTGTTGCTATTTTAAATATTGATGTTTAAAATCGTTGTTGGATTTGCGAAGCAGCTGCAATGCTAAGGATATCTTCTGATTGCAGCTGGCTAACGAGAAAGTATGTTGAATTGGAGAATACCAATTACTCACCTTATTATTCTTAGTAAGTTAAGAAAAGTAATTATGTCCAGAACAATTTATAACAAGACAACTATTGTGACAGTAGGTGATAAGACTGAAAAAATTAGTGAAACCCTAAGATTCTGTCAAAACCAAACATAGTTTGATTTAAGCAAAAAGAACGTTGACCCAGACCTTTTTCCTTAAAGGGAAGGAATGAAATCCAGCAAATAATGCTTAAAAAGCAAACCTTTATATCAGTGTTCATCACTGAAAGGACTTCGCTTGAGGTTTTAAAAGTTGCCACCCTGTGAAAATAACATCTGTTAAAACACAGCACTCCAAGAGGAACATTTCTATGTACCCATTCTTCTTTCCTAGTACTTCTGACTTACAATATTTAGTTTAGTACAGTAAACATTGAGATTCATTTTTAGTAAATGACTACTGAAGCTAGAGTAATTTGCCATTTCTATAAAGTGTCATCATTAGGAAATGCATGGTTTGTAGGAAGAAAGCATGGTGGTTTTTAACTCGAATAGGTTGATTAGAATCAATGATAGCTATCCTTGTAATCTTCTGTGTAGCTCAAAAGATAAACTATAACCCCTCAAGGTACATGTCTTTTTATTTGAAATAATTTTTTTTAACTAATTCCATAGCATTATAGTTTGTACTTCTGCCAAAAATACTTAGATCATAAATACACTATTTTCTTTGAGCTACAATGAACATTTTGTTATCAAAAGATATAATTAGCTTTCTAACATTTAGCAAAAGAAAGGATGAGGTTTGGCTCATTTGTCATGGCATTGATCTTAAAAGTTTCCTTTTATTTATTTATTTCAATTCGTGTGAAGAGGTGATAGGTCTCATGTTGCAGCAGAAATGAGATAATCCAGGTCTGATAGATGTTGTACAGCATACGCATTATGTTATTTTGAACTGTTTGACTGTTAGACTGAAAAATATTTAAATAGACTGCAAGGACAAGCACAGCTGTGACAGCATAGGAAGTTTCAAGTTTTCTTCTTTTTTTCTTTTATTCTTTTTTTTTTTCTTTTCTTGAAGACCTTGTTATTTTCCTATCCTTTTCCTTCAAAGGACAGCTTGTTTATTTTGCGTTCCCTAAAGTAAAACTGGAAGACACACCCTTCCTTCGTTTAATGAAAGTTTCAGGCATAAGAAGAAGTACTTGAATTAGAGTGTGACATGAAAGGCAGACTGCTGTCTGCTGCCATCTCGTCGGTAATCCCACTGCGCGGTTGCTGTGGGAGCAGGCACTTCAGAGAAGATGATGGGATGGGGTGGGGTGGCCAGCGGGACCCAGTGGAATTAGCAGGGAAAATGCTAAGGGAAAAGATGTCCAGAAATTTATCTGGACTCATAGCTTGGAAGTTGGAAAATTTACAACTTGGAAATTGAGAATAAGCCCAGCCTGTCACAGAAATACCAAAAGTAATATGATGAGGCTGAGTAAAACTTGTCCAATCATCTTTTGGTGGTGGTAAAATAAAAGTGTGTGTTATTTTTGAACAGGCTTCCAAGAGAGGTGGTCGATGCTCCAAGCCTGTCAGGGTTTAAGAGGCATTTGGACAATGCCCTAAATAACATGCTTTAACTTGTTGTCAGCCCTGAATCGGTCAGGCAGTTGGACAAGATGATCGTTGTAGGTCCCTTCCAACAGAAATAGTCTAGCCAATTCTATTTTGCTCTATGTGTCTGAAAATGTGGGAGGTTTTTTTAATTGCAGCTGTGCTTTAAAATATTTATACTTTCTTAAAAACTTTCAGGTACATTCTTGATGTCCAAATGACCTGGTGTTTGGACAGGCCATTTTAGAAGGCCTCATAAACTGGCAGAAATGCTTCTGTTCTGGGTATGTTGATGCATTTGATGATGATGAGTTTTATCCCAGGTCAAAGTAGGGATGAATTAATTTTGCTGACTCATTGATCTGGTTGGAAGCCGTGTGTCCAGGCTTGGCGTGGCACTGCGCCCGAACTAACATACCTCCTCTCTCTGAGAGAGCTTATGTCTGCCTGCAGAGGATCTTGTAGATATGTCAGAAATGTATTATGGATCAGAAGGTATAAACATTACATCCAGTTATGCACTGGATGCAGTAATTCTACTGAAGTCAACGAAGGTAGTCTGTATTTTCACCGATATAAGTGGAAACAGAAACACTTCCATTTAACTTAAAACACTGTACAGCAGCTTCGTGTAATTTTTTAACTTTACATTTTGCAGATACTGTATATAAACCTGCTTTATGTCTTTTCTAAGTGGCAGTTGGTATAAACATAGTATCATTGTATAGAATGAAACATGTGAGAAGTTCCCCATAGAAATGAAGGGAAGAGGTTATTAGAAACAACCTAATTCAAATTAAAGTGCCTGAAGTGTCACACTTGCTTCAATGCTAAAAAGCTGGCACACCTGGTGCAGGGAAGTGGCTAAAGCATGGCTGTGGGTTAAAGTAAGCGTGCTCCCCCAATTTCCTCTGGTACTTCTATTAAAGGGGGGTTTTCTCAGCCTGGAGGATATTTTCTTTCCTCATCCTCCATGGCAGTCGTACAGTGCAAGTAGCAGCAAGAACATACAGCACCATATTCTCTACTTTTTCTTAGAATTAAGATTTCTCACATTTCAGTGAAGTAGAAAAATAAATTGAAATTTTAACTGAACAGGACATCTCTTCCTGTTCCACAAGCTTTAAAGAGCTGATATCTTCTCTTTATTTTCATTAGCAAGCTGGAAGACCTGCCAGTCAGTATTTTTTGCGTGTTTAGAAATGATGTTGCTGAGCTTGAATGTTTGAGTCCAGAGAACTGCTGTTGGAGTTCCCTCTTTCTTCTTTGGCTGGTACCTCGGCGACCAGTTACTGCACTAACACAGGCTATATTTCATAGGTCCAGCATTGCTGCCATTTTTCACGGGGTGTTGGTTGAAGTATGCCAGAATAACAAGTCCTGAAGGTATTATACCTCGTTAGTTTTATGGTCTTTTGGCGGTATTTGAAGGGGTTTTTTGAAGGGGAAGACCATGTTTATTATCGTGAAACTGGGTGTGTGGCTAAAATGCTTCAGCTGTTTTTGGAAGATCACAACTTGAGTTCTTTCGCTGAATACAAATTAGAAAAGACGACTTGTTGCTAGTAGAGAAGATGTGAGTAACTTTCGCAACATAAATGTAGCTTTTGTAGATGAATTGGCATAATTTTCAAGATCCATTTCCTCTTTAAAAAGCTGCCTTTTTCTCCTTCCAATCTCCAAAGAGTTTTGCTTGGGGCAGAATAACACATGTGCATGTGTGAAAAATTGCTGCTCATAAGTGTCTCAACCTAGCTAAATATTTAAACATCTGCAGCTTGCCTACGTATATGCTACTAAAGCAATGGCTTCCTGAATCAGGATTTAACAGATTATTTCTGAGGTTATGCAGGGTTTGGAACTTAGACGCCGTTACTGCAATATGTGGATCCTTCTGGTTCTATAATTTATTTTTACATAGGATTTCCCTGTGAAGTGGTGCAGTTTGGAAAAGGGCAGAAATCCTCGCTTCCAAAAAGAGGTTATAGTGCTTAGGTTGGATATTATTAAACCAAACATGGGAGTCTAATTCCCAGTGTGTTAGATTTGCTGTTTCTTATGCAATGCGGAGAAGGTTGTAGGTGTTTCTGAACTGAATTCAGAACATCAGACCTGCCTGCGCTGGCCAAGAGGAACTCTAACTGGACGTGTTCAGGGATACTGCACCACGGGGCTGCCTTAATTCTAGACAAGTGCTTTCTTTGGATCTTGCACAGGGACTCAGAGCTCCAGGTTTAGAAGTCAAATATGTTGTCAATCAGAAGCTGAATTTCCGATAGATTTCAGTGGGTGTCTAGAGTCAAAATAGTAGTTAGAAGCTGTAATGTCTTAATGTAACAAATATGAAGACTAGTAAATATTTTATAAGAAATAGGAATAAGTATTGTTGATACATTGATTGTGCTTAATAGACAGCTAAGTTGGATAAAGCCCTATTGAGAGATCTGATTAACGCTCTTCTCTTTTTAATTTTTTGTTATGCTGGCATTGTACTTGAGCATCAGAGTTACAGTTGTTTGTCACCGTGACTTGTTTGTTGCAGTGAAACTCCTCATTTGCTTAGTTCCTAACACTGAACGCTCCATCCGTGCTGGCAGAGAGGTTTGCTGTTCCCTATAGGAATGTCCAAACTGGTGTCTTCTCTTGCTGTAGAAAAGATTGGACTAACCTTCATAATAATTTTCATCAACGATTATCAGAAAAAAATACAGAGAAAACTTTGCTGAAAGTAGCATGTGCAAAGTTCTGGTTACCAGTTTCATGGAGTTTTGTGAAAATTATCAAAGATTTTATCTAAATTTTACAGAGTAATGAGAGGGAAATTAGGATTATGAAATATTTTTTAAAACTATTTCTAAGATACATTGTTATTGTGCTTTTGTGTTTTACACTACCTTTTTTCAGAATTTGTAATTCAGAGGTTTGAAACCTCATTTAAGTCTTAATCATTTTTAGCAGGATGTGTGTGACAAACAAAGGTGTTTATGTTGAGTAACCTGTGAAGCTTTCAAAGATACAAATCACAAGACCTGCTTAGTAGATCCTTTCCAGCTGGTGCTATAATTGTATTTGGTTTTCAGTATAGCCAAAACTGCTGTTCTGTTTTCAAATTTTAAATTACATTCAGTACAATTCTAGCGTCTGTTTCCTCCACTGATTTTCAGCTTTTTGGCAGCTGAAAAATCAACATTTTCTTTTCTGATTTAGTTGGCTTCCTTTAGATAGTTATTAATATTTTTTTCTTTGGAATTATAGTGAGACCCTTTTTGCTGCCATGTTTCTACGATGCCATGACTATTTACTAATGATACATGCTGAGTGCCAGATAGTACATGTCTACTGTCCTTTTTGGTGTAAATATTTCTGTGGGACAGGACAAGAAAAAGGTATTAAAAAAGAATGTAAAAAATCTTTGTCGTATGTGTAGCAGAATTTACTTCCTCTTAATTCTTTGAACATTTTGGCTGCACTTTGCTTGTTATCAGATTCACATAGCATACTGAAGCAGTTTTTTATAGATGATTTCCTATTACAGAAATTCATTTATTCAATTTGAGGATAATTATAATAGTCTGGTTATAGGAATGTATGGATACATGAGGCTTAGGTGGATATTCACCCATTTAAAGGTGCTTACCTGAACTAGTGAATTTAGAAGCCTCATTCTCTAGGAGCTCCACTGTATTCATTGGAGATGGCAGCAGAGATCTTAGATGAGTTGAGTTGCTCTGTGGCAGAAATGCTCTATGGTAGGGAGGACCCACATAGCCTGGGCTGCTTGCTTACACAGCTCTGATTTCGGTTGAATCTGGGCCCTAATCCTTGCTCTTTGTTGTTGATTTGTATTGTTCTAATTGGAGCATAGGTGCTGTGAAGCTAATTCATACCAGCCTCCACTTGGAAGATCTTAAGCTATTTATTACCTTCTTTCTTATCATTGAATTCTTGAGACTTTGAAAATATTTTAACATGCTGGATAGATTGAATGACCGACTGTCTGAATAGTAACTAATTCAAACCAGTGACAGGGAACGCCAAGTTCAGACAGAACTTAATGTAGGACTAAACGTCAGGAGTGATGCGTACTTAGAGCCCAATTTCAGAGATATGATATGACCTTCAAACTACCCATGCTGTGAGAGTTTTGGTTATAGAGTAGGCCGTCACAAAGAAAAGGAAATGTTGATCAGATTGTTGGCTGGGAGGCAGTGAAAGAGCCTACAAAATCAAATCCCACGTATAAACCCATCAACAAGTTATTAGGGAGGCTGAAACAAGAGAATGCAGATAGGAGGGAAAAGCTTTGTAGTGCTCTCAGCTCTGTTTTTTCTCAGGCTCTTACAAAATTGATGGGCACTTAATTTTTATTTCTGCGTATTCTCAGGATTGGTTGAGGTCTTTCCAGTTTTGTCTTCTGCACTGTTGAAAAACAAACCTTTGTAACAGATCACTGGGTTCGTGACATGTATTAGGTCCCTTTCATTATCAAAAATGTATGTGTGTGTAAAAACTTTTGCTGAGGTACTTCTGCCCCCCGCCCCCCTCAGTATATATTATTATGAGAAAGTGCATTGTGGGGTAAAAGATTTGAAACAGTGTGCAGAAGGCTAGTATTAGGCCATTTATATCAAACAAAACTCTGAGAAGAGTTTCATTTCCCCCCCTGTGAAATACGTTGTGTGACTGTTTCTTGCACTAGCAGTGAAATTTATTTTTCTAAAATAATTAAATAACTGATTTTTATTTTCTGTCTTTTCTTTGTTCTCCCATTTACAATTTTGAAGTGATACAGAATGCAAATCAAACACTCTTGGGGCACTGGAATGCATTTGGTACTTTGATACCCCCCAAAGACTTGTGATATGATGGAAGACATGAGGGAGAGATTTAGAGTAAAGTTTGCTTTGATTTCCTAAAGAAAACATTCTACTATTGCAGTTGTTAATCAAATAATCAGAATCTGTCGTCTAAGATCTGATCTAATTTTTCTCTAACTGCTCTAAATGTTAAAAGCCTATAGGGGGAAAAAAACACACAAAAGAAATACCATTTGTATTGAAATAAATACAGCAAGTTTGCATGAGTATTTAATATTTCTCCTGTGGATCTTTTACATGTACGTTAGCACACAGCTGGACTTTTCAAATTCAGAAGTGATCTCCTTACCTACAATTCGATACCTGTTTAGATGATGTTTACAATTCGATACTTGTTTAGAAGAATTTGTTTCATTTGACTGAGGATCACATGTCCCCTCACTTCCAAGTTGCATACAACTTTTATAGCATGAACATTCATTTGAAAAGGAGAATCAGCGGACATTAGTAGGTAGGATATGTTACACTTTTGGATAAACCTGAACACTCAAAAATATTTCATGTTTCTCTCAAAATACTTGCATTTTAAAATTTGCTGAATTTGAGATTTTCCAGGAGGTTTATTCACGTATCAATTGAAGATTAATTTTGGAAGGTGCTGTGTGGAAAAGTTTAATGTGTTGCTTTTTATGTGAATTTATTTTCCTCTTTACTAGCAAGTTTTAGAGAAGCAAACAACTGATTGGTTTGTTAATTGTGGACATAGCATCGTCCACTTTGAAAGGCAGGATAGTCTTATTTTTTTTGCTACACACCAGGTAGGGAGATGAAATTGGAGGAGAAGTCGTCAGGATGATGGGTCGGAAAGGAGAAGATTAGTAAAATGCTCAACCAACAGCAGCATATACTTCCCTGGAGCTGGCACTCCTTACCACTGAAGCAGGAGCTGTTCCTCGGAGGTAACAGGGTGAATCCAAAGAAAAGAGGATTTTCCAGACCATTGCAGGGCTAGCGTGATTATCTGCATGCTGTATATGTTGTTATCTCTTAAATATTATTTAATAAGTTACAAACATACCTGATGTTTTTATAGACAGAAAATGAATAATACTTACTTTCAAATAATGTTCTGAACACCTACAGATTTTGTAACTCTTTGTGAGAGTAGAATTGTCCTATCATTGCAAAAAGAACATTTGTGTCATCTTTTGTTTTTCATAGATCTTTTGAGATGAACATCACTGTGTAAATAGATATTTAGTTGCAATAACTTAGAATATTTCAGTTCTGTTACCTTCATTTGGGTACTGTCTCAAAATCTAAAAGACCTATTCAGTCTTCATCTTGCAAAAATACTAAAGGACATGTCCAAAAGTCAAATGGAAAGATCATTTTTAAGACTTATTACATGAGCACTGGTCAGTGTTGCTTCTTAGCAGATTTCTTATTTGTTCTAACCCCAATTTAGTGTCTGCTAATAAGACTTTAAGCATATTGTTTTCTTTCTTTCATGGTAAAAGCTCAGCATAAACAGCAAGCCAAGTAGACAACCTCTTGGTACAGAATGCTTCGTTTTACTGGATGGAGCAATTCTTCCATTGTAAATACTTGACTCTTTAAATACTGGAAACTCTCCAAGAATTAGAGAGACTTGTTAAGGCATGGATGTTACAAAGACCACTTTTAGCAGCTTACAGACAAGAAAAAAAGATGTAAGACATGCTAAAATCATACAGGCTATTCCCTTTGCATGCATCTATTCTTTTGGTTTCAGCAGTAGGTTAATTCATCGTCATTACTAGATAAAAGCTCTGAAAAAGACTAGAAGAATGGCGCTTGCTATTGGGTTTTACTAGGAGCATTCAACTACAAAAAAGAGATATTCAGCAGTATAGTCAGCTCTCAATTATCCAGCACAATGAGGCTGGCATGGGCTAGCTCACATAAAGCAAAACCACAGCTAATTCAATACATATGTATTAGACTATAAACCCAAAGTTAATATATTTACCTTTAGAAAATTTGTAAACAGATTTCCTTTCAGCAGCAGATTAAAAAAAAAAAAAAAAGGTAGGTAGCATGCAGCCTGATAGAAGAAGTCTTTACCCTGTGTTTCATTCTTTGTGGTGCTCTGTTGTAGCCAGAGTCGTCAGGAGGCGGTGATGCCATGTTAATACACACCCTCTTACTCATTTCAGATGGTGATTTCACATCCAACAGTGTAGAGACTTGATATTAAAATTTTATATAACGTAGGGAATACTATTTGTACGGAACTTTATGTTTTGGTATAATGGTCAAATAGCTATAAAAAAGACTATCATGTTTTTCTTAAAGTGAATGGCCTGGTGAAAAGCACCAAGAATGTAATAAACTGTGAAGGATGAAGGAGTTCGTTGCAGCAGTTCAAACAAATTCAACTTTTTTCTCCCAGCGCTACTGCTCTCCCAGCTTTCCTCCCGTTGCTGTCCTCTGCTTACATCGTGAGAACTGGAGTGTGGGGATGTAGGGAAGCAGGGATTTGTAGGACAGATTCATGCATAGTGTCCCTTGAGATTTAGATATGCTTTAGAAAGTATTAAAATATACTATAAATGTTTTAGTGAGCATATTTTCTTTTCAATCTGCATTAAAAGATAAAACAAAAAGCAGACATCAGTTTTTAATAACATTTATGTCTTGGTTAACCTTCTGGGCTTTCAGGAAAACAGCCTGTGTATGAAAGTGTTCACTTTCAAGTGTTATTATTTACCCTATATAACTAGGATTCTAATCACTCTGTATGCAGAATCTTTTTCTTTTTTTCATATTTGGCACTCTGTAAGTCATATAGTACTTTGTTACATGGGTATTCTATACTATACTATACTATACTATTGACTGGCTGCACCTTTGAATAGGCTTAAGACTTTTTACATATATTTCAAAAAAATTAACTGTCAATCATACAGTGGCTGTGCAAGTAAAAGTATCAAATTATTATTACTACAGCTTGTACGCAGATTTGATCATTGGACTGTATTTGTGTGGAAGATTGACCAAAGAGAGAAAGAGACAGGTCACTTGACTTTTATAACCCTTTTATACACCACCCCCCCCCCCCCCTTTTTTTAATAGTATCTTAGTTTGAACCTCGATAAAGTTTTGAAATATTGGAAGGGCTCGTACTTTGAGGTGTAAGAGAACATCTCTGCAGTGCAGTACTCCTACTCTCCAGCTGTATACTGAAAAGGGAACTAGCTGTATAATCTAGTTAGCTGTTACAGAAAATAAACAATATAGGTCCCTTCAAACAGTGGTAGGAAACACTAGATAGAAGAACAGAGCAACTGAGAAAGCATCATCTTACAGCTGCTCTTGTGGGTTCCATTCTTGCAAGGAGTCTATGTTTCCTGCAAACTGAAACATTTCAGCCTTCATTAAGCTTCAAATCCTGAGGAAATCATGGGGAGCTGTAGGTCATAATTTTTCCAGGAGCAGGACTGGGATACCTTCTTGGGGGTGCTGAATGCTCTCTGCTTTCACTGGCATTAGCAGTTCTCAGGACTCGAATTCTTTGTGATTAGTTTTGTTGCTAAGTAGAGTTTGGGATTGTGAAGGTTAAGTAATGCTGATTTTTAGTCAAGCCTGTACCAGAATTACTGTGTATATATCAACCTTTCAGGATGGAGAGTGATGGCATGTTTTATTTCTGAAATGTACTTTTGCTGTGCCAGATCCTAGCTTCTTTAAAGCAGGGATTTTCAGCTAATGTCGAAGCATGCAATGATTAGGTGATACAGGCAATAATTTATATAGGCATGAAAGGGTAAAACAGTTCAGTGCAATATAAACTAACTGAATGTAATCCATACCAGATTGGGTGTTTAGGTTCCTTAAAGCTTAACAAAGTTTGTAGTAGTTCTTTTTTTTGAAAAATCTTACTTGCCGAATACTTTTTGAAGTAGGATAAGGAGTCTTTTCTTCTCTTCCCTGCCTTTCATGCCTCTGCTGTCACACTAATACACATACCTGGATGTAAATCTCGTTATCTTTAGTAGTGAGGTCCTGGTACGTTCACTGCTGAATTAATGCGCTGGTATCTTAACACATAGTTTTTTCTAAGTCTGAGCGATGTCCTTTAGCCTATGGTCTGCCTACAGCTCACAAAATCACTGTGGCCCTCCACTGTGTGGTTTTTGTTGTTCTTTTTCTCCTTTTCCTTTTCCTTTTCCTTTTCCTTTTCCTTTTCCTTTTCCTTTTCCTTTTCCTTTTCCTTTTCCTTTTCCTTTTCCTTTCCTTTTTCACCTTCTAATGTGTTAATGTATGACCCTGGGTATTGGAAAGCTTTATTTATCATAACATAAGAGATTGTTTCTAATCCTTGATCTGTGTGGATATAATTTTCATAAATGCTATAGCATAAGTAGAATTAAATGTGTAGTGTATTTTGGGGAATTAGCTTGTTACATTGGAAAGCAGTCTGGGCCCTTGATGAAACATGTTGCTCTTGTGAACGGCCTGGTTTCCTCTCTGTATTCTGCATGACATAATGGGATAAGGTTGTTTCACCATCTGCATGTATTCTTTTGGCACATTGCTGTTAGATTTTGATTTGCTGGTTCAGGAAATAGAACTTTCCTTGAAGAGTTACTATAAACACATGAATGCCTTTCTCAGTATTGGAACTTAAATTTCATATTGAATGCTGACATGATCTGAAGTGAGCATCAGTGGGGACCAGAATTACATGTGCTGTTGACAGCTTTGAACCACAACGAATGAAAGTCACTTTATCAACTCTTTATATTCTTTAGATTTATTTTCAGAGAATCTCTGTAATAGTTGACTGTAATTCGATAGCCAGTTAGCAAGAACAAACCAGAGTAAATCAGTTTCAATTACTTGCTACTTGATCCTTGGACTAAAACCAGATGACAATAAAAGTTCTAAATAATTTAACTAATACGGTGCTGAAATAGCAGCCTGTCTTCATCACCTGGAAACTGATGAAGAGGGATTCCAATTTGGTTATGACAACACTGTTCTTCAGGAATTCTAAATCTGAACAGATTTATACCTTCATCTACAAGCTCTGTAGTTAGTTTTTAACAAGGTAGTTTCATTCAACTAGATTATATTTGGATAATCTTTACAGCATACGGTGTACCGTAATTAATGACAACTATTATTAAGCATTAATCTTCAAATACATCTGTGTGTGAAAGGTTCACAGGCCCGAACTGCTTTCCAATATACTGAATTAACTGCTTGAGGAGGACTGAAAACCTGTTGAGGTTCCACAGTGATACAGGACATTTGTTAGGCAGAGCTGGAGAACGTTTCCAAGAAAACTAAACATAGCAGTTACAGAGCTGCATCATAATTCAAATTCTGATTTTGATTGATTTTCAGATTAAGGTTAGCGTGTCCTCTTTGTTTCTCTTGTTCCAGTCCACGCAATCTAAAAGATTTATGGATAAAATCTTGAGTGGCAATCTCACGAAGTGAGAAGTTGTGATTTTTATCACAGAGTCAGCCAATTCGACCATTTTTAAACACCTTGGCAAGTATGTACAACAAGAGTAAGCAAAAAAGAAATCCAGAGGAGACTTTCCCATCTGACTAAACTAAGCTGAAATCTAGAATTTCCAAACTGCAGAAGGTTGAGGTTATTTTTTTTCCCCTCTTGCAGATGAAATTTCAAAAGCTCTTGAAGGTAGCTTTCAAAAGTTTGGCAGATGCTGCAGTGTTTCAATACAGTTGTTAGGAGTTTAGTGCTTTTCCTGAGCCAGTTCTCCTCCCATCGCTGTAAGTATTCAGTCAGAGGGTGCAGTTTTATATTGCAGCTGGACTGATTAACTGTGGGCAACGACCAAAAAGGGAGGTCTTGTTTTCTTCTCCAAAGCCTGTTCCTTCCCCCTCCAGTATGTCAGCAGTATTGCTAGTCTGACCCCACAGTGAACCGATTGAGAGAACTAAGGCTATAGAAAAATAACACTAAAAAAAGAGAAAAGAATAGCTTTCTTATTGATGTAGTGCTCAGATCTAGCTGACCATGGGGTCAGGTGAGTGCCAGCGCTGTTATAAGTGACTGGGATGCATAGCCAGAGGCAGGAGGAGTGGGAGAGCTCTTCAATTAATACAGATACACTGTAAATCTGGACATTGAGCATACAGTTCACCCATCAGGGTAAAGATTATTTATGGATTATCTCTACTGCTGCTGAAAAGAATGGTCTTGCTGTCCTCTCTGTGTTTGGTGCCCTGTTTTCCTACATCCTCCTTTGTGGTAACACCAGTGCTTTTGTGGTTAGCTGGATCAGGGAGCAGATCCAGCTGAAAACTAAGCTAACAACAAAAAAAATTTCAGCTTCACAAATGTTATTGTTAGCATAGCAAGGGACAAGGTAGCATGAACTTGTCCATTGTGGCAGCAGCACAAATTTAAATTTCCTAAAGGTTATTTTGATGTTGCATTATAAATATTTGTACAGAAAAAGGTTTTTTAACCAATTCATTGACTCTTAGCTGGTGTACTGTTCCAGGTTCAAAGACTTTCTTGAAGGATAAGACCCTGAATGGGAATGTAATATGTGGTAATCCAGCCACCTCATCATCAGTCTCAGTTTTGTCTGTGTGATTCCCCTCTAGTATCGTTTCTTAGATGGACACTGAGCCGTAGAGCACTGTTTGATTTAGGAAAGATACCACTGCATGCAGTGTGTGATGGTCTACAATATAACCATCATTGTATCATCATCTATGTTAACAGAAGTGACATTTTGGTGTTTTTTCTCAGTGTTTCAAATTTGTTCTATTTGGTTTCACTTAAGTATATGCGTCAATGGAACACAGATTATCTGAGGTATTTGGGATGTATGCTCTTTGCACATGACCATGACTAATTACATTGAGCTACATCTTTAAGATTAAGTGCATTTCTGTTCTCTGATGAACCTGGCTGCACTGAGGAAATGGCATTCTAGCCTCTCCAAACACGTTTCACATATTCCAATAGGCTCAGGGCTTTCTTTTGAAGATTTTCTTTCATTCAGAAATGAGATTCAGTGCAATGCATTCTAGCCTAGCTTTTCTCCCTACTGTTGTTTTCTTTTGGGATTACTGTTTGGTCATTGTTCGGTTCAGGCCATACTCAATTGCCCTTGTAATTAGTGTGGAGCTAATAACCGTGTACTGACTAATCATGCCTGCTCTGGTTTTCTGGGATTGTTTTGACTCTTTCAGCTCCCACTGACTTTTGGGGGGAGTTTTTGACATTTAGGACCTCTGCAGCTAGTGTATTTCAGTTATGAACAAGCTGCTAATGTGCTAAATTATAGCCGCTAAGTGATAGGATTATTCTGACTAAATATGATTGCCTAAAATTTAAGTGTCTATATCGAGATGAGTCACCCTAGGACTCCTTTACGGACCATGAAGTTCTACCATTATGTTCCTGGAGTTAGCATGCAGTGGGTTTCACCCTAAGATGGATGCCTGTGTTTGGTCAGATGATGCATGCCATAAGAAAAGTGAGAGTAGATCATGTGTTGAATTTTGAGTAGATTTCTAATCTAATTTGCTTGGAGAGTTGGTTTAAGTGTCTGTATAGAAATAAGTGTGTAAAATTTGGGCTTTAAATCCATGTTTATCTGTGGAAATGGAAGTTGCCAGACATAAGAAGGGTTTAAGGAGCTCCATCCCAGGTTGAAATCAAGAGGAACACCTTTAAAATGTAAATGCTTAGATGCACATGATAAAATTTACATTCATGCACTGATGTTTAAAAATTTCAACTATACAGGAATATGAATATTACCACTATAGCATGCTATGATATCATCTACTCATAAGCCCAGCATTTTCATTAGTGTTTGAAGACTGGCAGTAATTGTGAGGTTTCTTTCTTCTGCCCTTGTAAACCAGGCTGTGCTCTTTATTTCCTGTGTAGTTCTTGGGAGCAGGCACAGTCTCCTGTCTTAACTTTGCACATTCTGTTTGACAAGTTCAGTCTCTTGTTTGGCTAGATACTTCATCTTGTAATAAAAGAAAGAACCAGTTTACCTTCTGTAATCCAGATTCTGGTTTATTTCATAGTTGTGTTTACAACAAGTTTGTTTAAAGCTTCAAAGACCCATTTGTATAGTTCTTGGCTGTCACTAGTCAAGAGGATGAAATTAATAGCCACTCCCTTTTCAGTCCCTAAAGCATTTTCTTTCCAACAACCTTTTAAGGTAGGTACCACTTGGTAGCAAATCCATAGTGCTCTGGTAATGTTTAAAATAAATTGCATCTTACTTGTCCAAGCTCGATTAAGATTTAAGTGTCTTTATCAGAAATAAAAGATCAACGAAAGTTCCTACTTAATGTATGTATAAGGAATGTAAAATGGAAAATCAATGCGCAACAATTGTAGCGTTAAGTTTAAGAACTTTAACTTTTTAAGATTCTTCTCAATTCTTTCCCTTCAGTATCAACATCGCCATTATTAATAGAAGTGTCATTTCCAGTATACTTCTCTAAATCTGAGAACAAGTTTGAGGTACTCTGCATGTGTTGCAACTTATGATAAAAGACGAGGTTATGGAATACGAAGCAGATACATCTGTTGGGCTGTGACCCCTCAAAGGTGCTGGTATACACCACATTTTAAACACTAAGCACATGCTAGATTTTAAGCACTTGCATTTCTCCGTGCTTAAAATTGCTGAAGGTTGAGTATAGGCATAAGTATTTGCAGGATTTCAGGTGAATGCATAAGGTCTACTTTGTTCCCCAACAGATGCTGGTTTTGACATTCTATTAAGACTGGCTTTTTTCACCTTTTTCCTAGGTGTTTACCTCCCATGGACCTACTGTGATCATGCCAACCTGGTTCTGTTCTCGAGAATGGTTTTTTCACGTGGGAAAATTTGATGAGGGTGGAAAGGTGAGTGCTACAGATGATATAGGTGACATGTTAGTCCAGGAACTATCTCTGTCTAACAGCCTCTGAAAGCCCCGAACCTGTTATGAAGAAACACTAGGCAAAAGGGGTATAGATAAAAACTGAGGTCTAAAAAAATCTGGGTTGTACCATATACGTGGGGGTTTTTTTGGAAAAGGACATAACTGACATGGGGTTTGTAGCTAAGTCTAACACATTTGTTAGATATGTTAGCATACCTGGAAAAATTAAAGAATGGTTCAGACATTCAAGCTTCTCTTCAGTCCCTGAAATAGATGCAGCAGATCTGAAAGCTAATCAAAAGTCAGCTCATAGTTTCAGTATGAACCATCTCTGAAAGGTAAGGTAGATTTGATGAAAGAGATTGGAAGGAAGAAAGGTGCAGGATGGCAAAAAGATGGTAATACATTCTCCTAAGGGGAAAGATTTATATCCCTAAGATGAAGAAAGAAGGGAGGATGGGAGGTCACAATGTGCCATAAAACTACTATCATTAAATCTCATTTATCCACTTGTCTCATATCCACTTGTCAATCTTAGTTCTCAGGCTTGTCCTTGGAACAAGTGAATTAGCTTTTCCTCAAGGATCAAGACTGAGAGGTTACAAATTAAATGACTATTATCTGAGAAATGTTCCTCCACTGACAGGTGTTTTTTTTTCCTTTATAGATTTCCTGTATGAGTTCAGTTTTGATTGCTTTAGGCTCATCAGCATGTTAATGGAATAAAATCCAGGCATGTCTATTGGCGGTATTTATTGTAGTAGTAGTAGAAATACGTTGGCAAATACATCTAATTCAGATGCATTTGGATCCATTCTGTGTGTTTTGGACCTGAGGGGGTTTGCTTCCAGTGGTTTTGGTGAGATTTTAGGGCTAGAATTGGTGGTTCTGAATTTTTTTTGGAAAGCCTTAATAGTACTCTAAAAAAAAAAACACCAAAAAAACCTGCTAAGGCTATTTCCTATTTTATTATTGAAACTATAACTTATTAGGATTGTTATTCTTTTTATAGCCTCTAAATGGAGCCCTCCTGTGCTATGCAGTGTGTATATATACATACCAACATACACACACATGTATACGTATGTATGAGGATATACACGTATTATTCTTTGGGCTGCCAAAAAAATTATAATTTAAAGAGACAGTGGACAGAGAGTAGGATTGTTTAGAGTGGTGAAAAGATTTGCCCTAAATTACATGGCTGAGAATGGTACCTGGCTCCCAATACAATCTACATTCGCTGACCCATGCTCTTTATTTCTTTTTCCTTATTATTCCTTATCATTGTGTTTTCATTCTCTGAAGAATGTTTGACTTAACTTCTTGAGCGTTGTTAGTAAGCTCAAAAAAGAACGCAAGCACGCTAAAACATAGTAACAACAATAGAACAGCAAGCCTAATGATAAAGTTCAAGAGGTTAAACAGACTATTGTTCTGTGCTTTTTGCTTCTAGTTTCGGTTTGGTTTTTTTTCTCTTTGTTCTGGTTTTTGGGTTTTTTTGGTTCTGCTTTATGTATATAATTGTGTAGGGACTATGCCACTGGTTATTCAGATGTAATACGCTGACAATCTTAATCCTAATGATTTTTCAGCCACAATGCATGATATGTCCTTCTAGTTCTAAAAATTATCACTGATAAGTTAAATTTTTTGTTTGTCCCTATTGTGAAGTGTCCAACATGTCAAAACTCAAACTCTGGCTGATACAGAGAACTTTCAAAAAAAATACCCTCCGAACAATGGTCATGACAGATCTGAACAAAGCAATGAAGTCAAACCTTTGTCCTATGTGGGTTTAGAGCACACAAAATCAAGTCCTAAATCTTTTAGCATTTAGCACTGTAAAATATTTAGCATTGATCTAACTCATTCATTTTCATTTGAAAAAAATTCCTTTGAGGTAAAGAAAGATTTTCTCTGTGTATCAATAGAGCTGTTATAAACTAGTACTGAGTATTCTTCAGGATCTTATCCGTGTGTGTGTATGTTCTGACCCGATCCATGATCTGACTAGGTTAATTTGATCACTTCCATCTCTATTTTTGGGTTAGTATTTAATAGGCAACCTGTAAGTCTCATATTGCTCCAAGTAAACACAGAAACAGGCCAACAAATCCCCACATTTCAGCCTTCTCCATTTGCTAAACTGTTTCCATGCCAAAAAGCTGCATTTCTCATTTGGAATTAAATCCAAACACCTGTTCTTCATATTTCAGTGCTTAGAACAAATGGAAGATAATTCTTCCATGGAAGAAATTGTGATTTGATGTTTATGTTAATAGTATGAGTGGACTGATAGAATACAAATATATAGGCTATGATATAATACTTTTTTTTTTTATTACAGGTAGGTATGCATGTATGCATCTGTCTCTCTGTCCATCCAGGCTTTATGTGAAACAGTGTGGGTTTTTTAAGTATTTACGAAAAGTTTTTAGAAAAAAATACTTCTTTCTGGCCAAGATCTGTGATTGTTGGAAATGTATTCCTTTTATGTAAGCACTGTGGCGATGTCCAAGCAAAATCCTAAACAGTATCTTCAGAAATGGTGGCTAAGAACCTGACAGGTTTGCTTTATGCACTAATTAACAAAAATGGTAGAGCTGTTATTTATGCAACCTCTGATATATGATAACTAAAGCAGAAGTACTTAAAAGTAGTTGATTTTAGCAAGCTCGAATGGTGTGCTGAGACTAAGATAATACAACAGAAATGGTCACAAGCCATTTTAAATAGTATCCACTGCTAGGAGGAGAGTCACATGAACCATATTTCTGACTTAATTTTTTAGGAAACTAGAAGGAATTAATCTTCCTATTATCCAACCAATTTGGATAAAGAGTGCTGTACTTCCTTATTTAAAGAAGAGGCAGGACTTTACTAAAACCTTCAGAAATCACACTTGAAAATTAGTGTGTGACATTATCCGTATGGTTGGTTTTGCTCCTGTACTTTTTGAGGTCTTCTAAGAGGTAGCATCATTGTTTAAAAGTCATAACTGTGTCCAAAAGCATCACAGAAAGTTACACTGAGGAAAAAATGTACATGGTCTTGTACAATATGAAAAACAGATTTCGAAGCTATATCATGTTGAAGTAGGGAACTTACAAAGTCATGCGCAGTGGTAGACGTGGTGTCTGTTATTAGCTAAGCAAAGTTATTGCTTTGTACGTTTGACAGTGCGCTTCAGTTTGCCTACAAACCCAACATTTTGCAATTGTATCCGACTGACCTTGTGTACTTGTACCAAAATGTATTCTTCAGGTGGACAACAGATTTTGTTTGCTATTAATGTCCAAACGGAGATGACTGGGCAGGCACATTATTTGTCTCTTTTGGTATGTTGTCCTTTTGTTCTAGTCACTTGTGTGGAATGGCACTAAGCTAAAACAACCTAGCTTGTTGCTTTAGATAAATGCCCTAAGAAATCTTGAACACAGTAAGAACTGTATAAATGAGCATTGCTAACCTGCAGACTCCATTCCATGCAAATGTGGCAAATTGTATACTCTTGGCTTTATTCAAGCAGTATTATTCTTGACATCACAGCTGTAATATGCCACATTTGTTTCTTTCTCTAGATTTTTACCAGAACTTGGTCCCAAATTTCCCGTCACCTCTGTATTTAACCTTCCTTTTTAAGTGTATGAAAACTAAAAATGGAGTGACAGCCTCAAAGTTCTAAACTAATCTGAAAGTGTAAACAGGGGGAAATTATTCTTAATGAGCCCCAGATGGAATAGCATATTATAAGCCACTGGCCTTTCTGAATACAAACTGTGGCTCTGAACAAAGCGTCTGCAGCTCGTTTTTGATCTATTTTTGTGATAAAAGGTCACAAAAACCACGAATTGAGGTGGTGTCAAAATATCCTTTGGTGCACCGGAGACTGTAGCACATGCTGCAAAGCTCTAAGGTAACTTTGTAGGTTATTAGGTACTAACTAATGCATTTTTCCATTTTTCTCTGCCAGAGCACACGGATGTCATTCCCTCTAGAAAGGCAAGCAGTTACAATAACGCCTGAAAGGCAAAAGGCTAAGTAGGAATTTATTTTTTTTGAGAATTAATTAAAATATGGTCAGTCTGTCAAGTAACCTATCAAGGTGCTCCGGGGAAAAATCTGGATAAAACACAGGCACTAATGTTTTTGTCTTGGTGTAGTTAAGGCTGAACAGAGATCAGTACTTGATCTAAAAAGGAAAGAAAAAGTGGTGGAGCCAATGATTAATTATACTTTATAAGCTATTTGAAAATTCACCCCATACCCCATGTCTAATGACGTGTTTTGCTAGTCTGTTATTAAATATCATTTAGAATTTACCACCTTCCTTCCGTTTGACTTCCCCATCATCTTTGTTTAACTGAATTTCTCTGTGCCAATACATTTGGATGAAAGCGATCTTTTGGAGTTTCCTCTAACCTGTTATTTCCCAAACAATGAAGTAAATGTTACAGGCTTCAGGTCTTATAGTCAAGGCAAAATGATGTAAAGACGTGATTTGGATGGGAGCCAAAAAATGAAGTGGCAGATCTGCAGAAAGAGAGACTTAAGAATATCTTGGATAATCCTGAAGACAAGCTATTAATAGCTATTTAACAGGGAGTCAGTTTGTGGTTAGTCTGCTTGCATACCTCTAGTGACTATCCTAAAGGAAGTTAAACTAAGGAGTATTTTCAATTAACGATAATTTCTCCTTGAAATAAGTGATTTCAATGAGAAGTTGTTCATTACAAAAGAAAAATGCAATTGACATTTAATACAACACTTGTCTTTAGGGAAAGACTGAAGGATGGATAATTCTTGTTAAATTACTTTAGTTCCTTTTTTTTTTCACCTTTACATTTAAATTGGAGGATAGCTGCAATTTCTTATTTGGTTTTAGCTTCCAGCAGCTTAGTAGCTGTTCCCCATTAGCAGCACACTTTGAACAGCATTTATTGGTGAGTAAGAGAGTTTAATGCCTGGCAGAACAGCATTTGTTTCGGAGGTAGGAGTACTCCCTTTAAAACGGTATCTTTTGTGTTCGCTTCCATGCAACCAACCCCTCTGTATGTGTTATTTCTGTAAGTCCAAGATTTAGCTCAAGACTTTGAGGAAATGTTATTGGGCAGCTGTTGGCATACATTTTATTTGGTGTTTGGTTTTGGTTTTTGTTTTAAAAAAAATACTTGATTTTTTTACTCAACATTTCTGCTTTGTTGCTAAATGACTGATTTTAGATTTTTTTTTCCTGTTTAATCTTAGGTGTTGTAATATACACCATTTAATCTGCTATTTATGCAACTCTAGCGTAATATTAATACTGGAATGTTTTTCTTTTTTAATGAATGTTCTAAAATGTGCAGTATGAAAGGAGTTAGTTTAAAAAATAGCAATGAAACAAACTCTTTCCAAACTCCTGCAAGAAACAGGTTAGTATGCAATCAAAAGTTGCTTTGTTTTTGACTCATTCTTTCCATTCACCAATTCTAGGCTCCTCTGAGGAATTAAAGCAATTTGGCTTATACTGTCCAACAATTACCCTGATGTTGCTGTCTGGTTTGCAAATAGTGTACCAAGTTGTAGCCCAATTTTCCTTGGTGCCTCTGGTCAAGAGGAAGGGCAAAGCTTTCCCCAACCTGAAGGTTTTTTCATGTGTGCATAGATTTACTTCCCTTGTCTTGTTTGTCATCACTTTTTGTTATAAACCCGTGTATTCTTGAAATATAAAACATTCAGTGTTGTGTTTCCCATTGTCACTAGTTAGACTGCTCTGCATAGGCTAAATCTCCACTGGTTTTGCTCACAAGGATCTGCCACCTCTACTAGCGTGCCTGTCAGCTGGAAGAGGATGGGGAAGAGTACATGTCAAAGATGATTGAGAGAAGGCTGAAAGGAGGGAAAAGAGACAGATGAGGAAGTTGGGAGAGATTGATTCTGCGGCAGAATCAATCTCCTGTGTTACATTTAGCAGTAAAAGGCAGCTCTTATATCGGGTTTGTGCCTGTACAGCCTAATGATAAGTTCTGCCCAAGTGACCAAAAAAGAGAGTTCCGTCAGCCCGACGTTCTGCAGTAGTTACTGCTGGTCGTCCCAGGGCTACGACATGGTCTCTCACCAGGTGTTACTAGTTACAGCATTGCACAGAAGGCTGTTCTTTCATTAAAAGTCCTCCAAAGATTGCTGATTAGTGTCTTCATCCCTACTGATGCTCCTCACCATCACTGATGGTGGAGCTGCAAAAATTGTAGCCAGAATTGCTTGTTGTAGTAGTAGGTGGCTTGCACCTCCTTCCCGAATACGTACGTTGAGGACACTGTAGTTGGAATACTGTTTCATGCACAGTGATCTGCTAGGAGTGAGAAGCAAGGAGAAGATGACAAGAGAAGAATCATGGAATATTTAGTTTGGTCCCTGAACAAGGAATTACTTTAATTCAAGTTAGGTTCTGCTTGACATCCCATTGTGCATACAAAATCAATCCCCTCATCTGTACAGCCAGCCATCAGCACAGCAAGGGATACCTGCCCAAAATACTGGGTGAAAACAAATCCTTCACCTGTTTAGTAGTAATATGTTAAAGTGAACAATGATTTTGCATATGGCTAGTGCATGCTGGTTAGAACAGAGCAGGTGCAGGCTGTGTTTTTCACTAGGAGTTGTAATCAGCGCCTGATGAGCACAACCTTGAGTGAGGCAAGCCAATGAGTTTATCCCTCAGTGCAGCAGAGCATATAGGGTTGGGTTTTGCCTATAATGTGGAAAATCCTGTATCTAGTCCAGTAACATGTAAACTGTGCAATTTAATTGTATTTATTAATGCTGAAAACTATTTGTGCGGTAGCCTATTGCTGAAATGCTGGATTGTTAATTGATACTTTTAGCTATGGATATTAATTTTCCAAAACTACGTTGAAATATCCCTTTAGTGGTTAAACAGCTTTTTCTTTGAAAGTTGTGGTGTTTGACAAAGATTCCTGGTGTTTAAAATGCCATCTGGATCCAATAATACGTCTCAATTGGGAAGAAACTCTTGTATTGCAACAAACTTACACGCTCAAGAGCCATAGGAAGTCCCATCCCTGCAGGATCTATAACACAGTCAACATCTTTCCTCCCCTGAAAAATGCCTGGCAGTGCTGCTCCTTTGTAATGTGAGAGGCCACTGCTGAGCAATACAAGGCACCTGCTCATTCCTGGGGGTGAGCGGACTTCATTTCAAAGTATTTCTGCCAGTTAAAGTAAAGCAAAAGAGCACTCAGAACCAAACAGCATTTTGAAAGATCCTTTTGCTTTTGCAGTAACTCTCTTTTTTAATACACATATTAACGGTTATCTTGAATAATGTAAATGCTTATCCAAAAGAAAATGAATTGCAGATACGTATGTGATGTAATCATATATCTGAATCA
Organism: Phoenicopterus ruber ruber; assembly: GCA_009819775.1. Taxonomy (NCBI): domain Eukaryota; kingdom Metazoa; phylum Chordata; class Aves; order Phoenicopteriformes; family Phoenicopteridae; genus Phoenicopterus; species Phoenicopterus ruber. The sequence continues at coordinate 4,204,756 of CM020232.1, forward strand.
AAATACGGCTACTGCAGTAAGCTGATATGTGCTACAAAATTTGTGCCCTGCCTGGCACAGTCTAGTGTGTGACTGGAAAAGAGAAAAAGGTTTAAACTTTGCTGCTGACTCAGTATTTCCATTGAAGTCCAGAATAAGAAAAAGATAGAAAGGGCTACAGGACAAATGGAAAGAATTTGAGTTGGTGTTTTTCTTATATTCTTAATGACTGTGGTTGCTGTCTGCTACTCCAACTTCCCCCAGATTTCTTTTGTGGCTTTCAAAGTAGGTTCATATAAAGCGAACTGTATGAAGTTCTCTAAAAGTTTTCTTCTGCATCACAGCTCTTAAACTAGAAGTCAGACAAATATCTACAAAGACAAACAATAGCTACAGACAAGCTGCCCTTAGCCAGCGGTCAGATCAGAATCCATTTTATTCAGAATCTGGGAGTGTGGCCCAATTCAGTGTCTTAGATCAATCTGTCATATGGTGGAGTCTGGAGCTGCAAAGTACAGAGCTTGATTTGGTTCCGATTTCTCCCCAGATATGTATGTTCAATTGAGTGTTTAGGATTTGTTTTCTAGGGTTCAAAGCTTTTTTTGTCTCATTTCTCTTCCCCTCCCCACACGCCTTTGCTGCTCAGGCTGGTGGGCATGAGGAACAGTCACTGAATTCTATTGCTCTTGTAACTAGAAGGCCAGAAGAAACCACAGAGGGATTTTGAGTCCAGCACTTTAATTAGAGAATCTCCTTTTCTTAATTATGGAAGAAACTCAGAAGCTGTGGTAATGGGGAATTTTTTTTTTTTTAACTTGTGCTCTTATTATTTTTCTGTGTTGAAATAGAATACCTAAAGTTGAGGTTGAGGTTGGTGCCCATTATTCATGTGTGTGATATTGCCTACAGAAAGAAATGTACTTCAATATCTTTCCCTTCTTTTACTTTTCCTTCTAAACTTTGTCATGTTATCTTTCAGCTTTTTATTGATGCTACATTTAAATATTTTATTTGGCCCACCTGGTTTTATATATCAGAGATTTTTAGCCTGATAAAATCATGTGACCTTTTAAACACTGGGTTGGAGGAAAGAAGAATCTGTATTGAAACACAGATAAATTAAATGTTCTAGCCATATTTCAAGAAGGTGCACCATTGCAAAATGCAAATAGATGTTACTTTTTTTACCTTCAGTGTAGGGCTGTATCTGCAAAGGTGGGGTTACGCTTTCGTGTGATTGAATACTACCTGCCATAAGATTGCCCTTCTGACACTGTGTGGCTGGCATGAAGATTTTCTGATTTTTAGGTGGGAAATGTTGCATATGTATGCATCTCTAATATTTCCTAGAGCCTCATAGATCCACAATTCTAGGAGATGTTTTTCTTGCAGTGGTTCAGCAGTATTGCTTGCAATCCCATTAGGAAGAATGTACCATGGAAGTAAGTTGCAAGAAAAAAAAAAGTTTTGTTTTCAGACGTTGCCTCATTCTGAGGTTGGTTTTATTAAGGTCTCTTACTATGGGGCCTGATTCACCTTTCCTAAGTAGAGACCAGGATATGTATTTTGTATGGCAACCAAAGAACGAACGATAATTCTAGTAAAACAAAACACCACTCTTCTGAAGTCACTGATCCCTTTCGGTGAACTATTTGGTTACGTGGCACTTCAGGCTTCATGAACTGTTCAGCAGCTGGATTTCTCTCTTTTGGGACTAACCTGTACCAAGCTTTATATCCCTGTCAGAACGAGATGATGTTTATTTTTCCACCTCTGTCCTTGTGATCAGCTGTACTTCATTTTTAAATGGCACTGCTTGCTTTTTTAATAGCTTTATCTTTTCTACAGATGCGTTTATTTAATGACCCATTAGATAACTTCATGGAGACATACAGACATAATATGAATAAAATGATGTTAAAACTTATTCATTTGGCAGAAAAATAAAATGTGTATTCAGGCGTACCTATGAATACTGGTCATTTCCTGGTTTGAAATAACTGCTTCTCTTCCAGGGTGTTCCAGAAGATTTGTTGTTTTTTTATAAACATATCCAAAAGGGCGGTGAAGTCTTTCGAGTAAACCATTGCCTCCTGCTGTACCGTTACCATCCACAGGCTGCAACTCATTCCGTCCTAGAGTAAGTTGCATTTTTTGGGAGAATTTAAAAATTAGCTTCGTCTTGGATGATTGGCAGCAAAGATGCTTAATCTCTTCAAGACATCACAAAGCAAAATAATTACTTAGTTGTGTTTAATTGTTTGTTTGTTTAAAAAAAGGCTAAAAAGCGAGCATAACGTAATATGTTGGTAATATCCTCTTTTGATGGTGGAAGGTTAGTTTCCTATTCGTTCTTGCTATAATTTGCTTTTGAGGAACATACTGTAATGCTGGAATTGAAATTATGGATCAAAATCTCTCGCTTGGATACTGTTGCCCATCCAGTTTCAGTGTACCCGTGTTAATGATCTCGTGGGGCAGGGGTGGGGTGGGGACATTTTAACATTTGACAAATATTCTAAGAAATTGTTTCATCTTTGCAATTGTTCTTGAAATAATTTCACAATAGGTATTCTAAGAGCAATGAAGCATTTTGGGGGACTGCATTACAGCAGTACTGTTTTCTCAACTTCCACTTACCATCCCTTCAGCTGAGACTGTAACTGGTCACGTGAGATCTCGTAATCTGCCTGAATAACCTCTCTGGTTATTGAAAGCATCTGAGTTTCTTACCCTCAAAGCAGATTAGGAATACTTCATATGATTATGTATCTCATCTGCTGAACGTGGCAAAAGCAAGCAGTGAAGCGGTAACTTTTTAAATACTTTGAACACGATTGCAAGAAATTGAAAATATGTCCTAGTGGTGAAATTTTATTGGGGTTTTTGTTTAGGGTTTTTAATATGTGAGGTTTTGATTCTCATATTTTTTGCCATGTGAACTATAATGTAAAAAATATTTTTTTGCATTTTAAAGCTTAATTTCAAAATGAACTGTCTCAATTTTAAAAAAGTAAACAGAAACTTGTAATAACAAAAACCTCCTTTTAAAAAAAGTAATAAAAACTATACCTTTCATCTGATAATGTGCTGCACTTACATATATTCGTTTCCTATTTTAAAAGGTCTAAACCATCTAAATCAGATAATGAGGTTTGAAAAATACCTGAGGATGTTTAGGTGTAATTATCTCAGGTGCTTCCTTGTAAGCTGTTGCCTACTGCTTTTACAGTGCTGGTCTACCCTTAAAGAAAATGTTAAACTGTCGATTGCTGATTCCTGTACACGCTCATGTTACCCATCAAAGGCGTTCTTCCTGGTCACAAGTCCTGCAAGTTGAACCAAAGTCGTTTCTTTCTCTTATTGACGTTAATGAAAAATTATGGGAGTTTTACTGTCCTTTAGGAGTCCCACACCAGAATCACAGTGGTAATTAAGTAAACTGCTTTCTTACTGATTAATGATATAAATACGCTTTTCAGTCAGTCCTATATGTATGGCTTTGTTGAACTGACTAGTAAAACTAAAAATTTTTATGTGCATTTTAGTTGTATATCACTATATTATTCTATTACTGTAAATACTGTAGGATGCTGGCATAAATAGCATGCTCATGGTTAATGTCACTACAGATCTTTATAAATACATATATGTATGTATGCATATGTATGTAAAAATCATTTAACTCTGAAACAGTCATTCCGAGCAAAAAGAAGATATTCTTTGGATTTTGCAAACAAATATGAGGTAAATTATTCTCCTTTTTATTGGTGTTTAAATGTAAGGGGGTGTTTTTCTCTTTTAGTGTGTGATCATTTTGGCAGTTAGTTACAAACTTTTCAGCCACGCGTCATGGGATGCTAGAACTCTTGGAAGCCTGATGCTTGTATCTGTGGGAAAACATCTTATTCTTGGAAATGAGTTTGTTTTGAATTTACTGCAAGCTGTTGCTTATTCAGATCTACAAGGTTGTGTGGCACAAGCACCCTGAATTACAACACACTGTGAGAATGTGGAAATACTGTAAGCTGTTTCAGATGTGCAGTTTGCATGTCCAAATTGGCGCCTTTCTTGTCTCATTCTGAGTAGGCAGGCTAGCCCTTCTTCCTGTTGGCTTTTGCTGGTACTACTGTTAATAATATTTTGTGCAAACTTTCAAATATGAGGTTGTGTAATATCTCGTCTTATTGGCTTGTTCCACTGTCGTTGCCTAAGTTGTGAAGGCTTGGCCAGCATTTGTTTCTAAAGACTGAGGTGCGCATTGAGCAAAAAGAGGTTAATGGACTCATCACAAGGCTTTAAGTAATTGGCTCTTTCCTAATTTGCCTTTTGGTCACCCCACCTTATTTAATGCATGTCCCACCTTTTCTAGAAGTCTCTCTCTCTTTTTTTTTTTTTTTTAGTGATGTGTTTTGTCTGAGCAGTGTTCTGTGGCATTTTGCCTTTTGCCATTGGCCTATGTTGTCACTGAATTTTCAGAGTTAGCCTAGACCTGGATTTGGAAGTAGTAACTCACCAACCAGATAATATCTTGTCTGAGATCAAAATGATGCTTGTAGGAAAGTTGATTTTTTTTTTTTTTTTTTTTTAACAGTTTATGCCTAGTTTCAGTCTTAAAAAATAGAGCTGGTTAATAGGACTTGTTTATACAAAGGCGCGTAATTCAATCTTTTCAGCAAAGACAACAGTTGCTCGTAGCCTGTTATGGGCTGATTGCAGTTTATACGAGTGTCTTTCATTACTGTTCAGGGGAAAAAATGCCTGATTTTGCATTTTCAGACTTCCTAATACATATATGAAACTACTTGGCAAGCGACATTTAGTTCTTTTTATTTAGTATGTATAATTGTAAATGCTAATGATTTTTAGGTCATTTCCTATGATTAGTATCCTTCTGGAACAAATATCTAGAGCTGAAAGTATCTGTGAAGCAGGAAACAAAATCTTATTTGCATTCTCCCTTACCCTGGAGGCATCAGACTGCGTTATTAAATCTTTTGGGTGTATGACAGAATCTGAATGAAGTACAGTCTATATTTAGATTTCATTAGGTGCATACAGAAATATAAACATTCCCATTGTAATTTCATCTCAAGTCTGTGATAGCTACCTGCTAAATGTGAATGAGCAATACAAGTTTTGAGAAACTTCTCTTCAGTCAGGGGTTTACAACACAAAATCCCACATACTGTATCTCTTGGATCTAAATCATTTTATCTCGCATTACAGTGTGTATCCTAGGGCTGTGAGTACTTTGTGCTGCATAGCTACATTACACTGATTTGATACAATATCAGAGCTGGCTTTAGTGAGAAGTGCTGTAGTAAGAAAGTTTGGTGTATAATAAAAACATTATAAAACTCATAGATTTTTATCTTGCCAAAGGGGAGAAAAAGGAACTGTGTATAAAACAATGTACCTCATTGTGAGATAAAAGTCAGCTTGGAAAAAGATGAGCAATAAAACATTGTACTTGTCTTTAGGTAGTGTTGCTCATGAAGACAGGCGGTTGGGGCAGGTAGCTAGTCTCTGTAGCAATTTACAAACTTTTGGTCCAAGGAAATTTAATATATGCAGAAAATAAGGTTTGTACCTTCCATCTGAGATTCAGGCGATTCCCTTTTATGCAGAAAATGTGAAGTGTACTTACAAGGCTTACAGTAATTTCATATACCGTGTATTCAGAATAATATTGTACGAGCTTGTTCTGCAGAAATAACCAAAATTACGTAATCTATTGAAACCATCTGGTTTCAGGCACTAGAAGCTTCCAGTGTTGCCTAAGCGAAGGAGAACAGGCACTTAGTCTGAAACACACATTTGGTTGTTTTAGAGGTACTCTGAGGCATGGGTCTCGTATCGCTGATGAGCGCAGGAATGCCTGCTTCATTTCCTGCAAAAACATACGCATCCAAAAATAGGCAGGAGAGAGGAATAGCGTAACATATTCCTGTACAACTGAAATAAAGATGAGGTCAACTGCATTTTTATCTTCTATGCTTTCATTTGGCACTTCAATTAAACATGGAAACTAATGACCTCATTAGATTCTTGAAAAGTAAATGGCATTAACATTGATAGTCTCTATCTTTCTTAATAAGCCTTTCATGAAAAATAGGCCACAATGCAAACCATGCCTCAGTTAATGACCCACGACCTGAAGATGAACTCAGACATTAATAGAACCTATTAACAGTGTAAATGTAATAACTCAGTGGGACGATATAGTCCAGCAATTAATAAGTTCACATGAAGTTCAACAGAACAACAACGACAAAAAAATTAGTTTATTCACCAGTATGGTCAAGGTTCAAATGGGATTCATTTCTGAATTTCCTGTGGATTGTAAGGACCTTGAATTCTGTGTGCAAAACTAGCTGTAACGAATCTGTTCTTTCAGCTCTCACTGTGATTAAAAAGTTCTCTGTTCTTCCGCCTCTGGATTATCTATCAGGTGAGATTCACCTATAACATAGAACTCTATTATCCTGCCATGAATAAAAAACCACTGGAAGAGGCCGTTCACTTGAATAGCTCCTCTTCCCGCCTGGTGTTACCCGAGTAGCGTGCGGGACCAACGTGTATAGAAAAGGTCAGATTTATAGCCTTACAGTATTACTGTGGATGGTAATCGATGCCTCAAATTCCAGTACTGTTTAGGATATTGGGTTTGTATTTGTGCATTTCTCAAGTACATGTACATCTGTCTTTGCTCTGTTGATTCACTTATGTAGCCTCACTGGGGGAAGGAGGGGAAAGGCAGTCAAACAATATGGCGAGGTTTAACTGAGCTCAGACATTAAATCATACAGCTTTTATTGTCACATTAGCTTTCATTTCAAAATAGGAGTAGAGCAGATGTTTCTTGACTCCTGTATTCAGTCAGTAGGTCACCACACATTTTAACAGAGCTCCATTGTTATATTACTTGGGTGGATGGTATGGTAATAACTACTTGGGACTGAGGAACACACTTCGTAGTCATTCTCACCCGCTGCATGAATACCCTCATTTCACTCCTGCAGAATTTTGGCTCCTCTTCTTCCTTCCAGACTACATAACTGATGAGTATTGAGGGGCCACGGTAAATGAGATCTTAGGAAAATCATGTAAGCGTCGAGCACGATTTTTCCAAGTAGAAAAATGTGTACTGCTTACGTTTATTTTGTAAAGTAAAGAAGTGACAAGAAAATGAAAGAAATGGGGAAAATAATGTACTTCAAGAATTTGGGCCAAGGAGGAGTATTGGGATGTGGGAACCAGCTTCTTCAATCAGAAGAATTTGTATCCCACCTTCTGGCTGAGGAAAATCTCGTTAACTGAATACAGGCTAGGAAATTGTACTAAAGACCACTAGGAAACTGCTTACTGTAATCCTTCCTGACACGGGTAGGAGAAGCAGCCTTGATTTGGGATGAGGCAGAGTAATAATACCTCCTAGTTGTTGCTGGTGGCTATGAATATGTAATAATGCAAAATCTGAAAATAGCTGTGAGAATCGTCTCCGAGTTTCTACAACTTCTAGATTGTTTCAGGCATTTTCTTTAATCATCCTTTGCACGTTGCTACAGTTCCCGTCTGTTGCACCTGCACTGGCTCTTAAAGGGTGGGAAAATGGCGTTCCCTGATCCCTCAAGGCAGGAATCCCAGTTATCTATTCTGGAAACATCAAAAAATGTGGCAAATTAGGTGAACCGGAAACCTGAAGGGGATAACTGAAACTCTCTCTTTGGACACTCTGTAAGCTACCTTTTGCTTCAACACGTGAGATACGTTGTTCGTGCAGAGCACGTTTTCACAAAGATTAAGTCTGTGGTTGTCTAAAGCTCAGTCACAAATTCTCCCCTCGGTTCTGTATTTATCTGATGATCTCAGCTTGCACTGTTAGAAGTATTTCAAGGTTAACTCAAGGCTGCAAAGTGTTCAATATAACTTAAAATTTTCTTTATAAAGATGGGGATGTGATTTTTAAATACTTTTCTGTGAGCATTTTCATAAGAATGCCTCATAGTGATGCAAGCAAAAAATCACAAGTGCTGAGTATAGTGGCTTCATTTTCACAACCCAAAATAGGTATTTAAGAAAGCCATTTATTGGTGTTTAAATGAAGCTGGCTGACAATATTCTTGTATTTGAACAGTGATCCAATTAATTTGGAGTTTAATGAGTTTCATATCCTTTTTTTTGTGAGTACGATTCTCTTAAATACTTTCTGCACTTGCATTTCTCAGTATAACATTCACAGATAAGATTGGGTCAGTAAATCTGCTTCAGTGTGAAATCTTTGTGGGTGATTACCAATGATGAGATTTGGTCTGCTTGAATTTTACCTCTATAGGGACTTTTGTGGAATATAGGCACCCATCACCTAGAAAGCAAATGCATGCTGTCTGGAAGCAACCAGTACTAAATGTACCGGGACATTTCCATGACTAATAGAAACATTTTCTGTGTGCCTGGAAGTAGGTTCCAGTGTTTGCCCTACAACTAGAAGTTAGTTGGTAATTCTTTTTATGCCTTGTAAGGTTGCCTGTTTTTTCCTTAGCTTTCTTAACTGCAAACTCAAGTGGAAAAGAAACTTGCCTTTGTCACTCAAGTCAATAGAACAGATTCTGAAGTACCTCTGGAATGTAATACAGTGTTACCCTTCTGAAGTCACATTTCAAAGTAAAATCAGTTCTAAACCTTTTCCATTTATGTGTAAAGCAGTAATCTTCCTTTTTAGAAGCTAGCAGAAGCTCTAAAATTTCCAGTAAAGTAATCCTGGAAAAATACTTGACCTCCATATTTCTTTCCTTTAACTTTCCTTCTGGGAATATAGTATGCTCTAATGAACATGGAAAAAGGCAAGTGTCAAAAGATGCCAGCAGCAGCTAAAGCTCTGCAGCAGGAATGCAGCTTGTGGCTGCATTAGAAGAGATTTGCAATCAAATCCAAGATTTTATTTTCTCCATTAGTTGAAGGTGCTGGTGCACGGCTGTAGTCTTCAAAACAGTGCAGAAACTTTATATGGAGTAACTGTTCTTCTTGGGTACATTTACTTGTGTGTGAAGTTCTTTCCAAGTTATCACACCACAATCAATGATGAAGTGCTAAGCAGGATTTGGCTGTGCTCAAAAATCGCGTGCTGCAGTGAAGTGGGCTCTCTGGAGGTAACTAATAATCCCAGCAAGAATCCATATGTCTTAGTGCTATCAGGGTTTCATGTTTTTCAAACCATAACTTGGGGATGTGAAGGAACAACACAAATGAAAACACAGAACTCCTATCATTAAAATATTAGAAAAGTTTGCTAACGAACTTTTGGGAACAAATTAGGTTACCTATTGATCTCAATAACAACAAATGTTATGCTTATACCTCAGGAGGTATACTTCGTAAGAATAATTTGGAACAACAAATTTGGCTTTGTGACATTTGATAATTGTTACAAAAAGGAAAAATTTTGAAAAAGTTTCATAGAAGTCAGATGTTTCATAGAAGTGAGATGTTACTGTAATGCCAGATCATCAGACATCTCTAGTGTTCGTACTCATGTAGTTACAGTTTTGTAATAGAACCAGACTTGGTGTAATGCATCCAGGATTACGGACACTCAGAACCGCAGCGAGGAGATGGGGCAGCCTGATTCATTGGTGAGAATGCCTGCCAAGAGCATGGCTGTAGCAGCTCCTGCTCCTGACTGTCTACCCACCCGGACAGTTTAGATCCTGAACAGCAAGGAAACTTGAATGGATTTTCATTTTTCTATAAAATGACAAGCTGCACTTGCAGACCAGAGGTAGCTTGCTGTAGCTGCCCAACAATAACCTCTGCTGACTCATGAATCGGAAGCCTTATTTGAAGCAGAAGAAATAACATACTCTTTGAGTATTTTGGCGTTTAAATTCCATACCACCTTGATGTAGTCAGAAGACTGTGGGGCTCAAAGTTGAAGTGTGAAGATGGTATATTGGTAGGAAAAAATAGGTGCTTCCCAAGGCAAAGAAAACCATAGGCAGCTCTAGGATCTCACAGGAAAATGACTAGTTTTTTTCCGTTAATGCTTTAACTAATTTCGTGGATCACAAGATGTATTACAATTTGTAGAACAAGTTGTAACAATTACTATAAAGTGTATTGTGTTCTGTCATGATAAAGCAAATGGAAAAACCTATTTCAAGAAATGCTTTCAGAAAGGAGAGACAATTAGGTGTGTTTATCAGAATTTCCTACGAAAGAAATTTTCAACTCAAGGTACCTTGTTCAAGAGATGTAGATTGGGGAGATTGATCTGTCAAGCCATAAATTAAGGAAATCAATTTATTGTATCTAGAAAACTATTTATTAAGTATAGGATAGATTCCTAGTTAATGAATATTAAATGAACCCTGGACATAAAACATATGTTCTTAACAGCAGGCAGTTTTGTTTAAAGCATTGTAAATGATGTAGTCTTAAATATTACATTATATGGTAGGGATTGCTGTTTTAAAAACAATTGAAAGTGATAGGAAGTTTGCGTGCATGCGCGTGCACGCACGCACACACACAAGTTGTAGTTGTCAAAGTGAGTTAATTCATGCAGTTGGGATGAATGGCCCATGAATGAAATGCTTTCCTTGAAGTTGTCCCCTCGTTCCAGGAACGTATCTTGAGCTTGTTGACGATCTCATCCAGTCTTCAGATGTTAAAGATGTTAGGTGTTCCCTTGTCACTGTTTCCAAAGCCCAGTGGTTCAGCAATTGTTATGTCTCACAGGTTTTTTACCTCAACTGCTTGGCTTAAATTATATTGTGGAATTTATTACAAATATGAAGACATAAACGTGTAGTTGGACACAGACATCTGCCAACTTTATTTTTTTCTAAAGCATATTTTAAGAAGTTTTATGAAGCATACCACTTTTTCCAAAACAAAAAAAGAAAAAAAATTTTCCACTGTTTCTAGAAATGCTATTTCTTATAAAAGTCATCTTCAAATAAAGGCACAGTCACATTCGTATCAGTGCTGAATAATACTTTGGAACCTTTAAAATTAAATAACTTTTATTTGCTCTGAAGCGCGTGTGTGCACATTCACAGGTGTGAATGGTGTGTAACAGCCGGTAGTTTCAGTGTTGCTGTGACTTTGCAGTTCAGCGATTGTTTGTTGCTGTACGGGCGTCCACTGATTCAGAGCTTTGAAAACTGAGCTGTTGAAGACTTGAGCTGAATACCACAACGTAAATGGACTTTCCCTGTAGCATTGGGCTGTATATTTGGGTCGATGGGAGAACTGAATTTGTGAGATTTCAACTTTGCGTTGACAAAGGAGAGTGAATGCATGGGCAGATGGAACACGACGAGGTCATCTTGGATTTAGGACGTAGTTTGCCTGTATGCACTGCAGGGTTACAGAGCAGTCCATGCGGTGAGTACAGGTATGGGCAAATGGTGTATTGGTGGGCAGTTGCAATTGTTGGTATTGAATTCCATTACCATAGCCACAGTTTTTCATTTTCTTGTGATCTTCTATGAGGGTTCTTGAAAATAACAGTGGTTTAGCTACAGCTTCAAGTCTACCCTCATGATTTTGCTCTGAGAACTTCCACAGGATTTCTTTTTTTCTAGCAACAGTTTACATTTCCCTCGGAAATTTCTAGTATAACGTTTTGGTGTGATTTTTTGTATCATGTGTAAATCAGTTTGGTCAGATTTATGTGTATGTGAGTATGTACATATGTATATAGGTGTATAATAATGCTAAAAGTTTTAGGGGTCACAATCCACCCTTTTTCTAACTCTCCAGGGGAACCATCTGGAATCACCGAGTCAGGTTTCTTGAAGACAGAGTCCTGAGCTCCTGGACATCATTCACCATTTGGAATGCTGGCAAGCAAGGCAAGAAGCTCTACAGAAGCTTGTCACCAGCTAATCGGAAAAAGGTGAGCTAGTAAGAGTTGGGTAACATCAGTACAAACCCCCTTCCTTCTCTTTCGCGTGCCTTCTTGCTGCTTCTAGCATAACGCAGCAAAATTCTCATAAGATATTGTGTCCCCAGAGTACTAGTTGGTGATTAATATAAACTGGGGAAATTCTCAATATTCTGCACAATGTATTTCTTCTTTTAAAAGGCTATATGACATTATTTAGAGCGTATGGTGTGTATGTAGTGCAACATATGCACCCGTGTTCCTGCTTGCCGATGGCTAAGCATAGTAATAGGTTAGCCATGCTATATAACTGTTTATGGCCTGCTACAGCCTAAGTAACCATTGTAGTAGCCAGGTGCCTCGGATGAGTAGAATAACTCTTTATTTGGATGGTATAAAACTCAACTACCTTGTCCAGGATCATTCATACATGTATAATATTTGCCCAGTTCCGAAGTGGATACTGGACAGGTCCCTATCAGATGCTGAGCAACCTGGTTTGTATTACGAGGCGCAGTTGTACTGTAACTCCCTTTTGAAAAGCTTGATTGTTTAAAAATAGGGGTGGGGTGTGGGGTGAACAGGCGAGTACAGGCTATTGTACATGACTATCTAATTCAATTTACAATCAGTTGAAAATGTGGAGGTTACTTATATTTGGCAATGGCAGATATTTCTCAGGAGAGGTTTGTCTGAGAGTTTAAATACCTTACTTTTATAGCATTTTCTTTTGTGTAATAACTTCTTGTTAGATAAAGGCTTCAGGGCTAATGTCAAATGGCTGTTTCTTATAAAGAGCCACAGAACATTCATTTTATTACCAAATGTGTTTTCTTTTCATAAAAATAAGGATGGGAAGACAAAATGACAAATATATATATAAACCTGATTAATGTAGTGGCCCTCAGACCACACACATATAAAAAGAAAATAGAAGAAATTTGTATACCCGTAGTCAAAATTACTAAACAGACATGGGAGACACTCACACAGTAAATAGACAACACAGGAATTGAACCTGCATTTGATACTCTAATGCCGTCCCTCTTTCATTGTCATCATGTGGCAGTGGGTGAGCTGTGTGAAGAAAGAAAATTAAATGCTATGTGCCTCCAATCGGTTACTTCATTCCAAGAGGACAGAACCGTCCGTTAAATGTATTGCGTTATCTTGGTCATGCAGTGCATTGGGCAGATGAATTTGGGGGGTTTATGGAAATGTTCTCTTTCATTAGTATTTTGCAGAGCATTTTGTGAATTCCACTGACTTACTGGCAACCATTGCACTTTTCTGTCTACAAAATTATGAGAATTAGAAAATGAGTTCCAAGGGAAGAGATGGCAGCTTGTCTGGTAGTACTATGCAAGCAGGGATTTTTGAGATGTTTTGGAAACAAGAGACTGTTGTTTTTGTAGCAGTGTCTCACCATCTTAGGTGTTGGATTTTTGTTTTGTTTTGTGTTTTAGCTTTTTTTGTGCCACACCAAAATGGAGATTGAGATTAAGATAGAACACCTCTCTAGCTTTGGGTTACATTTGCCACCTACTTCTATAGGTGACTCATTTGGGACTTCACATCCTGTTCAGCAAATACAATGATAACTTGAAGATGTCACTGCAGAGGTGATAAAAAGGGCAAGAGAAAAATAGTATTGGTGGGGTTTTTGCCGTTTTTCTGTCAAAGACCCGAAGCTTACCGCCTCTTCAGTAAGGAACAGCCTTCCTTCCCCAGTATGCGAGCACCGACAGTGTGGTTCTAATTAGCTGGATCTTGCCGTTCCTTCCAGCTGACCTTTACATAACGTTTGCTTTGGCAGTGTTGCAGGCCATGATACTATTTTGCTTCTGTCAAGGTTACAATTGCACATATTCCAGTGTCCTTTAGTTTGATATTGAAATACTGCATTGAGCATTAACCCATTAATTACTGGATACTATACCAGACACATTTAGCAAGCTTACATGCCAGATGCAATTGCACATGCCAAGTATGACTCATTTTGGAAATGTACTGCAGAAAACTACCGCTAAAATGCAGTCACAGTCTGATCCTTAATACCTTATATGGAGTCATCAAACTTTATCCACTAAGTCTGACATGTTATCTGAAGTATTCAGAGGTTTTCTCAATAACCGATGAAGATAAATAGCTTCAGAAAGTGACTTGTATCATCCTAAGTGAGAGTAGAGGCCTAGCTTTTAGATAACACTAATTTCATCAGAAATTAGCTATCTGTAGTGCTTAAAGCACTAGTTCTGTGTAGTTGTTCAGGCTCATGATTGCCATTGTAACTTCCTAGCTTTTCCAAAAATGAGATCCCAAGTCTATCCTTCTCAATCAGAACTGAAGCTTAAATGATACCCTAATGTTTCATTGCAAGTCAGTGGCAAAAGGCTGTAGAAATAGTTAAAACACCTCACTTCTCCATGTGCTAATCAAAGGATTGTGCTGCTGGAGTTTCAGGAAATAAATTCATAAAATTTGCAGTAGGTAATCCATGGCAATTTTCATTTTGTTCTAAATTAATAACAATAAAAGGAGGCTAGTTAAACTCCATGTTATACTTTTGCTCAAAAATCCTTCAGGTATTTTGTGACTAATCTTCAACTCTTGCCAAAGACTCTAAAATCCCATATGAACAAAGGTTATAAATAGTTGTTGCTTCGTCCTTTCCAGTTCTAAATACTTTTCCTGTTTCACCCTTTAAAGACTGCCTTAACAAGATTTAAGCGTTCATCTATTCTGTTAATTATGAGAACACTAGAGATTCAGTATCATTTTGAATCTACTAGTAGAATCTAGTGTTGTCTTGTAAATGGAGGCCCTGGGATATGAATTCATCAATTATGTAAAACAGACACCTTTAAAATACAATTCTAAAAGCCCCTTAAGACAAAATATGATGTATTACATCAACACAATTACCATTTTCTCCTCCGAAGGTCCAGTTGTGTAGAACAGAGTGATCTTAAAAGGTCTAATACCCTTCAAAATGCAGGTAAAATGGCCAAAATAAGCTGTATAGTGTAACTGTCTAAATGTAATTTCAGTTGTTTTTATACTTTAAATCAGTTTAGACTCTTAAAAATTTCACCTATGCTCTGTTTCACTGCTGCTGCATCCTTTTATTGAGATTCAGAATTTCATTAGATGTCGTGAGACTGATTTTGGTTGGAATGTGGAGTCACAGCAGGGTGGTTTTCTAAATTGGCACTAAGTACCTGTAGCAGATTTGGGACACATACTCCTAGAATACCCCCCCCCCCCCCCCCTCCACCCCACTCCCAAAAAACCTATTACATACAGCTTGTATTATTTTGTAATTGTGAAAAAAATGAAAGTTGTCTAAATCTTCAGGAAGAGAATGAATTAGTTTGAACTGTCAAGCTTAGGGCATGTAAGAAAACGCCTTTTTCAAAAAAGAGTTTCTAGTATTTTTAGAACCTGAAAAACAAAGCAATTGTGTTTCTTATACTGACTAGGTTTTTGTGGGATGTTTGAAAAGTATAAAGATGTTGCATGCCGAACCGCATTGTTTCTTAGAAAACAAAATTTTGGCAAGTCCAGGAAGCAGCAGTCTCTGTGTGCTGATACTCACTAACAAATTATTACTTTAGTCTGTTTGGAAAACAGTCTGAATTTGAGTTACGGCTATGTTAAAAGAGAAAAGGACACCTAAGCAATATTCTCTCTTTTCCTTCAGACCATCTGTATGGTGAATATTAAAATAATGCTTTGTCTCCAAAGAGTTTAGGCAAAAATCCAAGGCTCAGTTTTTTTGCTAAACAGCAACACAAGAAAAAAATTATTCAACTAGTAGATTTTTTATGAATTAATTACCAGGATCTCAGTATTCTTAGGGAAATTCTGTTTCCTGGCTGTCCCCTTCTTGATTCACGCAGTTGACAGTGGTTCAGTATTAGCATTTCTGCAAGAATGAAGTCAAACAGACCTTTTTTTGTTTAAAACACATCCGTCTTGTCTATAATTTGCAGCTGAAGATGGAAACCAAATGTTTTTGGGATGCTACATATGCCTGGAGGGTTTCTGAGCTGTCTTGTCTGCTCTTTTATTCTCCATCAAACTTTAGCTAAAAGGAGAACTTCAGCATTAACATTTTGTGTCATTTCCGATAGCTGAAAATAGTGCTCAAGTAGCTAACAGAAAAGGAGGGGGAAAGGACGAAATAAGCATCAGCTAATTAGTGGCATGGAAACAGTACTAGTACACAGCCAGCCCATGAAGTTTCTCTATGACAACCCTATCCACCAGTGGCAAACTTGAAAGCTTCAAGAAAGTATTTTGTACCCCCTTTTTCCTGGCTCATTAACCATTTAAAATCATCTCTTCTTTTCTCTTCACCTTTTCCGAAGAGCAGCATCACTAAACCATGTACTTCAACGATGATCCTTCAGCTCACTCACAAAAGCAAGAAATGTTTACGTTTTGTAGCATTTCCATTACTCTAAAGTATGCGAACGGCAGTAGGAGAGACTGAAGTGGGGACAGGTGAAAGCAAAGAAACATAAATACAGGGAAAAATATTACACGCACCTTGACTATGGAGAAAGAGATAGAGAGGACGTGAAAGCAAGTTAAAAGAGAGCCTACAGAACAAAAAGAGAGAGATGGAATTTGAAAGCTTCTGTTAAATCCAAGCATAAAGCATCCTAAAATGACGTGGGGTAAAATAGAGGCTTCATTCTGGACTGTAGAGAATACTTGATGCTGAAGCATGGCAGGGAAATCTCCCTGCTGCTTCCATGCAGGAAGACGTGCTTTTTGCAACGTCCATTTTGTCAGTACAGAGGCGCGCGCACTTGAAGAGTTACTGGCATAACTAATGTAGTTATCTGTCCCGGAGAAATGAGACACTTGCAGCTAGTTCCCACACTGTTACGTATAAAGGCAGTTGTATGTTGTATGTAATAAGGGAAATTTTGTATGTACGATATTCAGAAGCTTATTTTGCATGTTGGATTCTGGTATTAAAATTCTCATGAGCAACTTTGTCATGTTTATGTGCGAAGAGGGAAGATGCTGCTATCTTTAATGGAATAGTGTCTTTAAATGGAGTCGTGAAATGCATGCTTGGAATTTAAAGATACTCGCAGCTTCTGTCATGGCTGTAACGCTAAAGAGGTGAAATAAAAGCAGCACCCTGATACTGAAAATCTCTCAGACCGTGACTGAGAGTGCTTGCTAGTTTCATGGTTCCGCTTGCGGCGTACTGAAAGATGTTTATGCCTCTGCGTCTCTCTTGTTCTGTTTGTCATTAACGGTATTTAAACTTGCATTACAATGCTTTCAGTTACTTTGTTTTGACATGAATGGCCAAAACTGATTTAACTTTTACAGAGATGTATATTAACGTGCTTCCGAGGCTTTATACAAGTTTGAATGAAAGAATTATAAATAGAAGAATCAAGAGGGTCACTAGAAGTTTAAGATGAAGGATTGCATGAGATGTGGAGAGAACGTAGTAGGGAAGATCTGCTCATATAGGATTTTGTAGAGAGTTTGTAGGTTGTCTTTAAAGATAAATTTTATGACACCAATTGATGTAACAAGGAGGGAGAGGAGACTGTGCAGGTGACCATTTATCAAAAGGGTTGTCCATTTTTTCTATCGTGCTCTACTAAGTTATTCACTCTCCCTTGTGAGACTTGCCTCTCGTATCCTTCCAGCTATGACAAGTCTTGAGAATTTGCTGTGATCAGGTTTTGTTGCTTTCTGTAAATGATCGTCACAGACCCTCAAGCAGACCGCAGGTGAAAATAAGATAAGGGAATAAAATCCTATGAAGATCATTCACCATAAAAGGACATTATCAGGCTGATGAAATCTTTCTGTTTTTCCATTAAGAAATCTGAGTGGAATGGGAAGTGTAAGGAAACATCCTCTGCAGCAGCCAACAAGGCTGTAAACAAGTCAAGTATGCGACAAACTATTAATTCTTGTGTAATAGTAACACGGCTCAAACCGTGTTTTCTCGGTAATTAGACTTGCACCCCGAGCCCACTCTTACTGACTGCTTAGGTTGTACGTTTGGAGTAGGATTAATGTGCTGCCCATTAATCTCCTTTTACCACCGGGAGGTCTGATAGTCCCAGCCTGTGTGTGCCTTCCCACAGCTGCTGTGTTTATTAAAAAGAACCAGCCGAGAAGTGCTTTTATCTTCCTCAAATGTGTCTTCCCCTAGCAGAGATTTTTTTTGAGTAAATATCTTATCTTTTGAGCCATATAAACTTTCTCTTATGAGGGAGAAAACTGTTTCTTTTTCCCTTACAGCATTGCTAATGTATTTTTTCTTTGTTTTGGAATTGTGCAGATTTTCATACAAGTGATGTTCAAAACAAAAATATGTGATCGTTTATCTATTTTCTTAAAACTGAAGTGTGATCTGAGGCCTCGGTAAGCTTCAATGGTGTCATATTGTCAAAGAGCCATTTTGCTAGGAGGGGAAAAAACAACTTAAGGCTGCTTTATAGCTTTATAATTCATAGGTTCCTCCCTGGGAGACTGTAGTTCATGTACGGATAGATGGTCTTCATAAAAGGTACAAGAAAGGAGCCCATTAATGCAGGAAAATAAATAGGTAACTCTGGGTTTAGCCTAATAGTGTAAAGTAAATAGCTCACATAAGCCTGATGCCTTGAGTTCTCCTTATAGGATAAACAACTGTGTGCGAGTCCTGTATTTAGACGCCAGACACAGATTTTCTTTAATTGGAAAATAAATAGTGTGCGGCAGAAAAATAGTTGACTTACATTTTGGCCACCCACATGGTGTATGTACAGTCTGGCAGGAAAATTGCCCATTCAAGTCTGACCTGTTTTGTAATACTGTAAATAGCAGATTTAAGCTGACTGAATCCATTGAAAATTGTATGTGGAGATACCTTAGTGGTAACTCAAAAAAAGGCTGGAGTCATTGCCATCTTCCAAGGGAAATTTGTCACAGACTTACGTGTCAAGTGTGTGTTTCACACAGCTGCTGTTACCGGGAGTTCCGCGTGCGAGACCGGCTGGGGCTGGGTGTAGTACGGCAAAGGCAGTTTGCAGAATTTCCTACACGTGGTAGTATGAGTTATGGCACAGGAGGAGAGGAAGTAGTGTGATTATTGGTAATCTAGTGATCCAAGAACTATATTTGGTTCTCTGACACCATTCACGCTAAGAAGAAATCTATGCGCTGGTCAGGGTTTAGCGTTAACTGTGTTACAACCTGCGGAACGTGAACAGTGTGATACTTTCCAGCACAGATCTTGCAGCTGCATTCTCAGTTACTGACAAGTGTAGACAGACTTTCAATTTACCTTATGTCAACAGTTGTGGTGTTTTGTTTTGGGTTTTAAAATCTATAGGAGTATAAGCAGTTAAAAAAGTAGCTTCAATTATCGGAAGGTAAGTCAATGTATTGGGCTGTATGTATTCCCAGAACTCCGTTGGGTTGACAGTGAAGACATATCCTGCTAAATTCTGTTTACAATGATCACAGCTTCTAGGACAGTAAAACATGAGTGGTGAACTGAGTTTTGCAGAGTATTGGAGAATTTTAAAGGTGGTTAACACAGAATGAAAAGTATACAGCTAAGTAACCTCTCTTTCCACAGTGGCTTCTGCTTGCTTCCCTTCATATATATACATATTTATATACACGTGTGTGTGTGTGTATGCGTATGTGTGTACACATATAAATAAGATGGGTAGAGAAAATCTTGGGATGTAGTTTACTGTGCTCAGTCCACACCATCTGATTTTTCAACTACAATAAATCATTACAGTGGTCATGGAAATAGGGCCAGGGATGTAAAGTGTATTAACTTGTGTTTCGGAGAAAAAAGGAAGCGTAAGCAAGAGCCTGGTTCTTAGTCTGTGCTTGCTTGTGTTTCTAACCCAGCCTGCGTCAGCCACAAAGACCTTGTACAATGTCTAGTAACTTCCTAGTACTACCCTGAATTCCCTCATTTCTTTCCATTTCCATTATAACGCCTGAAATGGGGAAGTGGCCTTCATGCGGTCCCTGCATCAGGGTCATCCAAAGCAAAAATCTGGATCTGCTGGCCTGTAATGTGATTCCTTTTGTCATACAGCCCCAAAGTGAAAACTTAATGTTTCCTTAATGTTCTGTTCTTTATTTCTCTTGGTGCCTGTTTTCAAGCAACCTATTTCCCGGTATGTCTACCCCTACGTGGTTCCAAGGACTGTCCCTGCCCACCCCCCAGTTCATCAGCTGTATTTTCCACGTTGACTTTGCATGGTGGTGGTGTTCAGCCGTATTTGTAGTCCCTTGGTACTTTTGTTTGTATTCTCTTTCCATTGATGTTTAATGGAAGGCTGATAGTATGGTATGTAAGGATTTGGGTAGAAAACTGTTCCATTGGACAATGGAAATAGCTCCAAAGTATTTTTGATGGAGAAACATCTTTTATGTTGCAAGAGAATGCAGCTCTATCTGGCCATTGCCTGAAAACACGTGTAATGCAGTTCTGTTCCTCTGCAGCGTCGCCCTGGGGCTGCAAAGGTGGCACTCGGCATCGGGAGTGAAGCAGCAATAAAGAATGCAAAAGTTCAGCATTGTGACACCAATGCTCTTGTGTCAGTGTTTTCCTCTGCACAAACAGAATGGGGTCACTTTAGGTAAAAGAAAACTATCTTAATCGCAGGAGGCAAATGTGTGAGAGAGATTTGTAGACACAGAAGGCAAGCCAGCTTTTTGCAGCCTTCTCTAACTTAATAAATTAATAAACAGCTGTCTGGCTTTTCAGATTTTCTCAGCAGTAAGTGTTGTTAACCAATTTTTAATGCAACAATTAAAAAGATAGGAAAACTGCTGTCCAGCTTTCACCAGAATAATTGATTTCTGCAAGACCTTAACTATCTTAACTGTTCTGCTTCAGCGTAAGAGTTCTGTGTAGATAACACGAATAGATCCAATGGAAGTCAGAGGAAAACATAGCTATGTTTATTTTAAAAAGTCTTCCGAAATGTTACTGGCAACCTAAGGGCTCAAAAATGAGGCCACTGTGTATTTTGGATTGCAGGCAATTATTATGCCTGCGTATTTATGAGGAATGCAAATAAAAGACCATCTGAAATATTTGGCAACTAGGGCTGCAAATAATGCTTCCATAACTACAGTAAGAACAACCAAAATGAAGCAGTAATTATATGTGTTTAAACACCAAATCTGCTGAACTTTTCAGTTGAAAAATACAAAGTCCAAAACCATAGGAATTCCCAAACTTAGTGTGTTATGACCGAGAATTGAGGCTGGTATTCCCAGAGCGTCCGAAGCAGTAGTGCAGCAGTGCTACACTGAGGCAGCTGGTGGTAGATTCTGTGCTTGGGGTGGGCAGAAAGAGGAAGGTTTGTATTACCTAAGCGTAGGTGTCTAAGTGGAAGTGCCAAAACGAGGAGGCTCGTCTCTGGTGTTAGTTTCCTTAGCATATCGCTGAGGATGAAGGTAGTGATATCGTAGATGTTTTCTCTTCCGCAGTCAGTAGCTTAGATCACCTGTTCTCATGTTCGTAAAAACACAAGGTGCTCATAGACAACTGCAAAATTTGCCCATCTCCTTAAGATCCACCCGGAAAGGATTTAATAAATGTTTAAGCTCTGTAGGAGGACCAGGGCACGTTGCCCTGTTCCTGTGTTCGTTCTCATGCCTGTAGCGTTACTTACGTAGATGCACTACAGGTGAAATACCTGCGGGTAGCAAAGAACGGTATCGAAATGCTCTGCTTCTGTTTTGCCAGGTAACTGCATTTTGTGATGTTGATGAAAAGAAAATAACCAAAGGATTCTACACTTATGAAGAATCTGAGGTTAGTTGTAAGTACTCTTGCATTCTTTACCGTGATCTGGAAGTATTCTAGGAAATGTGAGGAAAGAATCACTGATTTTAAATACTGTATAGCATCTCAGTTTGGTAAGGAGGCTGCGACAGGAGAC
Organism: Phoenicopterus ruber ruber; assembly: GCA_009819775.1. NCBI lineage: Eukaryota > Metazoa > Chordata > Aves > Phoenicopteriformes > Phoenicopteridae > Phoenicopterus > Phoenicopterus ruber. The sequence goes on from CM020232.1 coordinate 4,226,584, forward strand.
TAGATAGCTGGGGATTGATGCTGGAGTGCGAACTATGGAGCCAGAACTACGGCCTGCACGCTCAATGAAGTCAGTTTAGAAAGACAAAAATATATATACGCTGAAAGGATTCTTATGGTGGGGTAAAACATCGCCTTCACTGACAGTTTTTTCTTTTAGGTGGGAGTAGAATTTGGCTTATGATGGATAAAAGTCAAAAAATCTATTAAAAGAAAGCAAGCTTCAGTGATTAATTGCAACCTATCTGTATATTATAGTTATACTGTATCTGAATAAGACTGATAGGTTCCTTTGGAGCCTAAAATTGTGGGCAGCAACATTTTATTCCCTAGACAAGGAAGGAAATTTAGATGGCAATAAACAAACCAGATAGGAAGAAAAAATGTTGTCTTGTTGCAGTATTCATTTTGTGATAGCAATTAGCTCAAGACCTGGAGTAAAGTTTCATCCGGATTCAGTCTCTACAACAGTTGGTGAAAAGACAGTCCTTAGTCTCACTGGGCATTGGATCAGGCCCTGGGAGCGGTGTCTTCCGAGGGCGCGATCTGACGGTACGGCTCAGCCGGTCGAACTGCAGGGGTGGTCTGACTTCGCTCAGTGGCCTCAGCCACGCACCCCCGCTGCTTTGTTTATAGTGGGTCTAGCAATCTTGTGGCTACAGGATGACTCGATTCAGTTAGCTGATCTGGCAGAGAAGGAACCCTCAAAATAAAAAGTTTTCCAGCGAGTTATCTTGTGAATCAAATTACCCTGAGGTTGCATGATCCTTCTATCTGATGGGAGTAGGACTGAGGGAGGGGTAGGGGGAGAGGAGGGGCAGCTCCTCAGATACAGCTTGTGGTTAGATGAGAGTAACTGTAAAACAAAGTTCCATGCTGGGAAGCTGACGAGTGCTTTCAGCTGCATGAAAGCAATCGGAGGTCAGGATTTTGACCTGGAATACTGAGGAGTCACTAACTACCAGTGCAGTAATACTGTCAGCACAATTGTCACAGATCCTGTGCATTCGTCTTCCTAACACACACCCGTCCTCTCAGATCAGTCGTAAAAGGGATCGTACTGCAACCTCTTGTGAATCCTTAGAAAATTCTGCAGCTTGGATCCGTGGCAAAGTCCCACTTGGGCATAAGCTCAACAGCTCCCACTGAGAGGGAAAGATTCTGCTTCGTATCCGCTATTGTGCCTGCTCTGATGCTTCTCTGATGGCACAGTAAGCTGACGCAGCTCACTAAAGTGGCAGAAAATTAACCTGCCAAAAAAAAGAAAGAGCATGTTTTTGATGGGGTAGGCTATCGTAACAGCTTACCTTGCAATCAAATAAAAGGGAATCACTTGGGAAAGGGCTAAAAATAGAGGCTGGAGGTAAGGAAGAAGCAGTGGAGGAGAGGAGTGAGACCTTCTCCTTTCAACAGCAGATCTAGTGTGATGCGTAACTTCATTCAAAGAAACAACTGTGTGGAAAGATTCTGGTAAGAAGGTAAGGTGTGCTTGAAACGACCGGCAAAATGATGCGCGGAAGCATGTGACCAGCTGGACTATTACACATGAGATCCCAAAATCATTTTTTCCCTTTTAGTGTTTAGTAGCTCCTAAAACTAAGCTAACAAGCAACCCCATGTGCCTCTTCACTCACTCCTACTGCTTCTTCCTGCAGGAGAGACCAAAACCCCGAATTCCCATATGTCACTTCAGAGACGCAACTCCACCTTTCATTATCTGCGTGAAGCTGGTGAGTAGTGCCCTTAGCCTTGGCTACCTCTGCAAAATACGTGTTTGCTCCTTATGAAAATGAATTTCTATTTACTGTAAATAGCTTTTCCCAGAAGATTTTACCATGCAATTGAATGGCCTTTTTATCAAATTGATTGTGCAGAGTATTTCAGGGATTTCAAACAGCAGTATTAAGTAAAGTAGTATTAAGAATAGCAAAAGGTGCAGCTTCTGTAAAGGAGCTTGGTCTGTTTTACCTTCTTGCCCGACTACATCATATACATAAATGAGGATATACAGTCAGCCGCCTGGCCTCATTTATTCCTAATATTTTGCGGCCTTATGTATGGCAAAGGCTTTGTTTTTTAAATCGGACCTTAAAAGCCATTTTGTTTGGCACTGCCGATTCTGAAGCCTCTTCTCTGCCTGCCTGTGGTAACTCTCTTATTTCAACTGGTTTAATTGACCTGATAACATAACTAGAAGATGATAACCAGCAGTTATGTTGCTGTTATATTTAAAATAGCAAAGCACAGTGTATGGGATAACACAGAAGTTTTAAAGCAAAATAGCAAATACATTCTAGTTGCAAACACTAGTAAAAAAGTCTCCAACAGTAACTAAAACCTGTAGCGACATATAAACACAGACATTCTAGCGCTGTACTAGATCTGTTCAAGGACTGACTAGCTGAATCTCATCTCGTCTGGTATAGTCCGCTTCTAACTTAGCACTCCCGACTTTACGATCAACTCTGAGATCATGGCTGTGAGTTGTAAAGCCAGACTGACAGTACCTTAGGGCATTGTCATGTACTGTTGGTTGATAAACTCTTGGATAAGCTAGTGATATTGCAACTAATTTAATTTTTCATACTACGTATAATGGTGGGTGGAAGTCCCTAGACAAAACATCTGTGCAACCTGTTATGAAGCACATTTAATTCGTGAAGCCCTTACAATGAGACTTACACATCTTGCCTGAAAACTCTGGTCCGTGACTTCAGTTGCGATTTCAGTCTATTTTCCACTCACGGCCACGGAGCATTTTCTACTTGCTGATCAGAGAACACTACAGGCCGTAGTATCTTTTAAGTAATATGCAGTATTTTCTTTGGAAATACAATTTGACCTACTTGAAACAGCTTCAGAGTTTGTGAAGTTGCTTCTAAAATCTGTCTTTGAAGCAGTTTGCTTTTTTAGGAAAATTTTAGTCAATAGCCATTCATATGGAGCCGAATCTCTAGAAAGCAAATTTTTCTGTTAGCGGTGCCTAATACCGTTATCACCTGAGAAACCACAGACAATATGGAAATAAAAACCGTAAATATATCTGTACCAAAGTGTAGGAAGCGTCAAACCCCATGGAGAGAGAAAAGGAAGCGGCGGGTCTCGGGAAGCGAAGCAAGCAGCAGTGCTCCGAGTCCCACTCAGAACCAAGTCTGCTGGACCCTCCTTTTCTCTGCCACTGGGTTTCGCAGCTGATCTTAAGGAGTAGTTTTCGCAGCCTCTTTCAGGGGTTGTCATACCTGCTGTATTTTGTTTCTGTTGGGAGCCTTCGTGGAGGCTGTCGGAATCCGTGAAGTCCCACTCTTACTACTTGCAAGGTTGTGGGTGGATTGAAACGGCCACAGTTTTCAGTAGTAGTTTTGTCATGGAAAGTAGTGTTCTACCCAAGCAAACCCAGCTGATCAATGTCTGTGGTTTAAAATACTCAGGTATCCTGTCTGCAGCAGCTTTCAAGCTTCTAGACCTGACCACTAAAGGAAATGGTTTCTAAATGGGTTGAGAAGAGCAGCGTATTGAGCTTTTTCATTCATCTGTGTTGATATTGTGCAGGCCAAGTATAATGCCGAGAGTTCGTCTTTGCTGTATTTACGGATGGAGCTTGCCTCGCTTTCTGTGCAGCCCACATCTGAAGGAACAGCTGAAAACAAACCTTCCCACTTGCTTTTCTTTAATCACCTTTTCTACATTTCTTCTTCCAACATGCTTTTTGAAAGGGGAGAATAGGGAAAAGTAGGATGGGGATAAGTACATAAAATATTAAGACAACATCAAATGACAAATGTCTTTTTTGCGATAGCCGTTGCTCCCTCTCTGATGCTATACGCCCAGAGTTATCAAATCAAACTGTGCAAAAAATGTTGCTGTTCCAAGTTGAAGTCCCAGGCTGATGTGAAAAGACTCTATTTGAGACATAAAATTCCTCTATAAGAAGGGTGCTGTCCTCGTGCATACCGGGGGGAGGGGGGGAAACAGAACTCCGGTGTTTGAGAGGCTCCAAATGACCTGTATTTTCCAACTACTTGGGGCAGTAGCTTTGCCCCGCTGTGTTTCAGGGCACGCGGCAAGCAAACATGCAAAACCCCCGCGAACACACGGACGTTTCTGGTGTGGGCAGCTGTCAGTGCAACAACCACAGCCCAGCTCCGTGTTGCGTGGAACTGTTGGAAGTTTATGTGAGGCAGAATTAGCTGCAGATCCTCTTAACTAATGACAAAAGTCATTAACAAATTCGTAAACATCCCAGACTTCCAAATTAGCTTTATTATTTGCCAACATAAGTTCATCAATATCCTTCTGAAGAAGGAAGTGTTCCGGGGCCTTACTGTCTTTTATTTTGCCGTTTTTGGTAGGGGATTGTTTTTAGGTTTGATGCAGACAAAACCTGCATGTTTATATGCAGCTCTAAGAGGATAATTTTGAAGATTAGATATGTTTATTAAGTGGTTGTTCGCAAGAAACGGCTCTGCTGGCCATGTACTTGGAGCAGCGTTTGCTTATTTATTTTTTCAGGCAGTTCCTCCCTTGCTAGCAGTGGCATTACTTGGTTACCGTATAAAAGCATTCTGGAAAAAGCAGCCATCCTCTGTGATCTTTGCTCAGTTTGCATTTTAAAATGGCTTCACAAAGGGCTGTGGCTGAAGTTCTGCTCCGTGTGTGTGTGCATCTGTGTACGTTTTTGCTGAAGAGAATAAAATCATGGCTTTAGCTCGGCAAAATTGCGCAGCAGCCTGCAGTACCACTTCACCGAAGGGTCTGCACTCTGTATTTTCCCTCGCTTTGAGGTAAAGGCAAAACGCTTAGAAATCATGTATTGTGCCCCGTTTTGGCATGGATTCCAAGTGCTTGAAATGAAAGGGATTTTTATTTTTCTGTCTCAGTAATTAAACTAGTTTGATTGTATAAAGTTTTCAGTAAATTTACTGTTAGACCAGTTATTGTAAAACCCTGCCGCCTCCTGTCACCTCAGTCTTGTGCTCTGGGAACGAACGGTTTGTTTTTAACTCTCCCGCTTAATTTAGCATCTGGGCTCTTTTATATTTTTTTTAACCTTTCTTCAGAGCAGGTTGATTTTTCAGCAAGCTAAACACAACTGTTTCGTACCCTATGTCCTAACTTGGGAAATCTTGGGTTGATGAAATCATTAGTGGAGACTAAAGGTCGCAATCGAGGCCTACGTTTCCGAGTAGAATTCCCTGTTGACGTGAGTGGTAAGTTTTGCAGATGGACCACTGACAGTTTGGGATCTTAACTGAATTGCAGAACTAGGGCCCAGTCCTTCACCGTATTAAATACCGCCAAGTATTCTTGATTTCGGGAAGTAAAAAAAAAAAAAAAAAAAGTACTCAACACCTTTCACAACCAGGGCCTTGTCGCTCAGGTAAGAACGTGTTACCTGAGGTAAGCGGAGCCCTTGCTTAAGCAGCCCAGTGCCATGGGCCCTTTCCTGCCCTTCTCCAAACAGGTCATTAGCCTTTCTCCTTTCCTTCTTACGGTCAGTAAACATCAGAGCTCGATTCTCAATTTTATGACTGGTGGTTGTGGTTTTTGTTGAAGTTCTGGATCAGATTACGTCATCTTTGTATTTTTTGGCATTGCTAGTGAAAATAGCCGAACGTGGCAGGTAGATGAGAATCGCACAGGAGGAAGGGGAGTTAGTCTGGGATCCTGAGGCACAGCACGCTGGTTTGGGCAAGAGGTCCGAAACACACACGCGCAGCGTTTCCTTTCCTATACAAATTCAGGCAGCAGAAACAACACAGAGGTTTGGAGGAGACGGGTCAGCTTGTTTGGTGTTTACGCTCCCTGTTGATGGAGACGGCCGCGTTCCTTGAACGGAAGGCTTCGGGCGACACCCAAACTGTGAGCGTGTTATAAGCAGTTCAGCCGATGGGTCCGAGGCGAGCGGGGAAGCGGGACGTCCAGTCCTCCATGTGAGACAGAAACCTTAAACTCAGGTTCAGTAAAGATCCCGGAGCAATTTTTTGAATCCGGTTATTCTAGCCAAAGTTTTGCGTTCCACCTCCGTTAATTCCGCAGTTTCAGTGGGACTCTGTACCTTCCTGTCCCAAACACTTGCAGTACTGCTCTGCATTGTTAAAACTTCAATAGCGCTGCTCTGGGCCAACCAAAGGAACACTAGCGCTCTCTTTACCTACCGCACACCATAGTACTGTGAGCTTTAATTCATTTTTTTTTGGTGACATTCCTGAAGATCAGTAGAATTCAGGACTCCAGGAAGAGCAAAGTAGAAATGCTCAGAGACGCTGCAGTTGGCCCGTTTTCTCACGAGTGCTCATGAAGCAAACCTACCAGGTTCCTGTTCAGATAACGTAACTACGGCTCAAAGGAAACACCTTGAACCATGCAAAATATTTCAGTTGCTTGATGAAAGGTTTGTTTCATCAGACAAGCTAATCGTTGTTCAGAATCTACAAAAATCACGGGTTTGTCAAACTCATTCCCTTGGTCCATTCTCTGAAAACGCCTGCGTTAGAAAGCAGAGCTTGCAGGCGGCGAGCTGCAGAGCTGTGCTTCGTACAGGCACTGTGCTCTACGTAGCAGCATGAGAATGAGTTGTTTAGTACCACCCCCGCCGCAAACATCTTAATTTGAACACTAAGTTTTCAACATACACTTAATTTTTGAATGGAAACATTTCTGAGCCTTGTTTTATTTAGGTTTAGTTCTGCAAATAGGACTTTCTTCTGTGGTCTAAAGAACCAAATTACCAAAACCTGTTACAACCTGAAATGAGTGTGTCTGGTTGATCTAACTCTCGTTTTCTTCCCTCACAGGATTTGACAGGTGGAGCATTTGAAACAAACCTGAACATGCTGAACTTGAAGGAAGGGCTGGATTATTATCACTTTAACTAAAAACCAAGGTAAGCAGCGATACTGAAGCTGTGTTATCCTCTGTGTATCTGCGTGTAGGAAGACCACAGCATTCAGAGGTTTAGAATCTTTTAGTAACTTGTGCTTCATTAAATTAATCCTTGTGCTGAGTAACCCCTTTCTAAGGGAGGTCCTCGTTACGCCACGGGTAATGCTATTTGCTCATTTTACTATTGCACATCACTTGTTTACCAAACTCAGTTTGATTGTTAAATTGTATTTCTAATTTAACTCACCATCAAATACAGGCCCTAAGATTGCAAGAGGACTGTTACCATAGGGAAGCCTTAAAAATGCACCGAGCACAGCCTGCACCCGCTGGACGTGTACAGAGCCGTTTCTGTCAAACATTGCTTGGGGCCCTCAACCATTCCCCGCTCCCGGGAGCAGCAGCTGGCGCAAAGCCGTGCACGGGGCTGGTACCGCCACCCAGCTGTGGCACCCGCCGGCTGGGGGCTCTGGGGGGAGCGCAGCGGTGTCTGTACATCGCCTGGCAGCCAGGTGAGCCTGTGTGCAGGGGCTCACAATTGTCACTGGGCCTCCCGTTTTTTGAACAAGCAGGCTTTGCCAACACCACTCGTGTTTTTCTTGCAACGGGGACCTATAGGTACAACTTTGCAAAACCAAGATCTTTCAGGAATGTACTAGAAATGTACGTTGAGAATGTACGTTTTAATGAGAGTGTAACAACAAGGCTGTGGGTTCAGGAGTATTTCTTCTGCAGTAAGGCCTGTAAGCAGCCCCTGTGGTGTGTGTAGCTACCCGGGCTGCTGCACGGTGTGTGAATTGAGTGCTGTTCATTTAATAGTCAGTGAGTAACACTGATCTACATGGAATTCCATCTGCCAGTCTGGGCTGAAAGTATACTTAAGAAGTGTTGAATAATATAATTTATAGTTATCTTCTTAAAAAGGAAAAAGAATCTTAGAGACTGACAGGTTGTAGTTTTGGAAATGAACACCTGCAGTAGAAGATTGCTGCAGTTTGTAGCAGGTACTTCACAGAGAAACTGGCTGATTTTTAGCTCCTCTGTCTGAATTTTTCCTTCCTTTCAAATTCTCATAGAGGTGTGTATGTGTATATATACACAGCTGCTGTTCTGCTTGCAGTGCTGGGATAGTGGGATTTAACTAGAACCATCAAATAACACAGTGTAATTAGAGTATCATGTTGCCTGTGCATTTGTTCTCCCCATCACATTAGTCTTCCTGGAGAGAAATGTTGTAGCCATTTCGTGTTATAGTCAGTAAGAAATGGTCTAAACTCCTAGCAGTTCCTTGAAGTACTGAGTCACCTCTGTATTCTTGAAGGGAAAATAAAGCCTCAGTCCCTACAGCTAGTTTACCACAAAAAGCATTTGCTTGAGCTATTAAGAGAGGCTTTGACTTTAGCTGAAGTGAAACCTGGATTTTTTTGTTCAACTATGACATAAGAATGACAGACTTATCCACAGAGATACTTCACGTTGAGGAAGATTTCATTATCACTAAGCATTGCCATTCTTACCTCTGAAAAACAATTCTTTTAAGAGACTAGTGCAGCGAGTCAGGTTTAATACTTTGTGTGTGTACAGCAAGCACAGGTTGAACGGCTCCATTCAGAGCGGCAGAAGTATAAATCATTGACATAAAAAGAAACCCAGGTCAGTTGTGACAGAAGTATGAAGAGAAACCACCATCTTGTGGCTACAGATAATGACTTTAAAAACTGAAAACATAATGAATCTTCGTTGCCTTCCTGTGGCATATCTGCACAATGCTTTCAGACACAATCTCTGCCTCTTGCATTGTTACACCGTGCACTGCGCAGCTCGTGCTGAGAATCCAGTTTGTCAGGATGCCGCGGCACAAACTCTTCCAGTCCTAACGGCACCTGAACCGAGAGCTTCAGCTTAAAACGCGGCAGCCAGTGCCTGCAGCTTCATTGTGCTGAGCTCTGCAAGAGAGAAAGGAAAAAAAAAGGTCACGTGGAGTAGCATGTATCACTATTTTAACAGTATCACAATCATGCAATTAAGTAAACTAAACGGAGAAGAAAATGTAGAAATATTAAGTTACAATATTTACAGTCCTTTTTAACACCTTAATTTTTAACTATCCTTTAGTAAATTTTATTTGTATGAGTTTTAAAGGAATGTTAAGTGTTGATCTCGGCTGAAATTAACTTCATTCACCTTTTCATAATGTTATGCTTGGCTTTCTCAATTGTTTCTCTTCTGTTCTCAGGATATGTGAGCTCTCGAAGAAGAGCAGAGTGTTGTGCACTCTTGTGTGAGCACAAACCGGCTGCTACGAGGGACGTCGGGACAGCTCCCTCGCGTTCAGCGTCACTTTCAGAGTGAACTCCAACAGTTCTCGGGGCAGGTGCAGGCCTAACTCATTTCGCTAAAAGTCACACTATTTGCTTATGTTGAAAGAGGAGGAATAGGTAAAGTTCCAAATTCAGCCACATAACTTCCAGATTGCACGTGATACTATTTGTAACTGTTCCATCTGAAATACCTGTACGGATATTTGGCTATTAAGATTCTTGTTTTGCAAAATTACAAAAATGTTAGTTGCAGGTTTCCTAAAATTGTACTAAAAGCAGAAAACGGTAGACATGACTCGGTGAGAACAGGAAGATGAGCAGCGAAGACTGCTCTGGGGACAGCAGGGTGTCTTTGAAGGTTATTCACAGACGTCTTCTGACCAATTTTTGTAAATATACATATATATTTTTAATATACATGTATTTTTATAGCAATGACAACTCAAAACATAGGATCTACTTACATTAGGAAGCATCTTCAATGTAAAGGATTATCAGAATATTACACAGCAAGAACTGGCTGACCTCAAAGACTTACACAACGTAGTATCGCAAAGAGCCAGCTCAGTCAGTGCTTTAAAAGCTCCATTAGCCCAGATCACCTTTAGACGCTGTGCAGGAGAAAAGGCTCGGTGACGTTCAGCCACAGATGCTGCAGCTGTGAAAAAGGCTAATGCGATTCTGAAATGGAACTGTGCAGGGCAACAGAATAGTGCTGTGCGTAATTCTGGTCACAAAAATAAAATTAATGGTCTTCAAATATTTTAATTAGAAAATGAAGGGAATGAAGCTCCACCCTATTAGGAAAAGCTTAGGAAAGGCAGCTGCACGGGTGATGTTTCTGAAGCCTAAAATAATTACAAAGGACAAAACTTTCTAGAACTATAAAAGCAGAACAATAAAAATTACAAAGGCCAAGAATAAATTGATATACCACTATTTTTAAACTTAATCCGTTTATGGAATAGATTATATGCTGTGGATGCCTGTGATAGTGGGGAATTAGCCTCGGGTCATCAAGCGTTTTCACCTTGTCTTCTATTACTCAAAGTCAAAATAATTTTTCTTTGTAAGTTTTCATGTTGACACATGTTGTCTAAAACAGTAATAATTCAGCCCCCTCATCTTTGGGCAGCGAGGAAAAGAACCTCTCAGAAATCATTACCAAAGCAGGAAATTCCGTATTTCTGACATACTGAGCAGATGGGCAATTCTAAACTATCTGCATTAAAATGAAATGGGACCTACAGATGGATATACTGTCTGTCGTCTTAGGAGCGTATTCACTTTTACAGTATATTCCTCCTCTTAGGCAGGGTTAGAATTCTGTGGTTTGCACAGCATCTCGCATTAGAATTCTGCTGTTGAAATTGACTGGGAAGTTTTTATCCTTTGTTCTTTCCCCAGACAGGGCAGACAAACAGTTTTTGAAACATCTGTAGTGTGTTATTTCATTCTTGCGTTTTGTCCGAGTAAGATGTCACACCACAAATCTGCAACGTTCGCAAGAAAGGGGACTGGAAGGGCTTCCCACCGCAGTCCTCCGCAATTCCACCTGTTCTGTAGTTAGCTGTGAGGACGTTGCTCCTGGTGCCCGCTGAGAGATCCGTGCACCAGTGAAGAACCGCATCTGTTGCGCAGAGGCGCACAGCGGATTTGGTGCAACGATTGATCCTTACTGTGTTTCCTTAAAAAGCCCTCAGGAGCACATTTCCCTACTTTACCTTGGACACCAGCTGCGGTTTGGGCACTTTCATGAGATCGCAGAGACAGTTGCGTTTCTCTCTTACTGCTGGTAATTCAGCTTCCCTGGAGAGGAAGTATTTTTTTAGTTAATTCAAAAATAAAAACCTGAAGTTGGCTACATACCTAACAAGTTCTTAAGCTACCTGTTTTACTATTTTATTCCTATTCTTTCATGTTCATTTCAAATTGTGGAAGTTTTAGTTGTGTCACGTTTTAAGGATAATGTAACATTTTTGTACCATCTTAGGCCAGATGAACCACAACTACACAGCAGGTCTTCCAGAAGTGACAGTTACTAGTGAAGTGTCTGAGACTATTCTTTTACATTTTGGTATTCCAAAAAAACCCAACACTTATCATACGACCCTTTTGACGAGAAGTTCATTAATGTATTCTCTAAAGTTACAGCTATTTTTGCTTTAGAAAACTTCACAGCAAGAATTTAAATAAATGTCACGGGATTTGGAGAACATTCTACTATCTAAAGAAGCTTTCTCCTGAAATAGAAAATCCAGACCTAAAACTTGTGAGTCTTTTTAAAAGTTTCTGAAATAGCACGATGTCCCTGAGAGGATTTTCTCAAGAACTGTCAGTTTCAAAAAGCCCCCAAATGACCAAAGTCCATGGAGACAACATTCTTGTCCATGGTGTAAAAATCTACAACTGTAACTGGAATGCTGCAAGACTGCTAGTGTTACTCACCACTTTGTTTTTCTTAAGGAACAACTGTACATGGGCTACTAAGAATTTAACTCTTAGCACACAAACAGAGTCCAAAACTACAGAGAAAAAGCATAAAGGGCAAGTCAGAAATGACCTGAACTTTTTTTTTCCCCCTTTTAAGACACCTTGGATAATTTGTTGTATTTAATACTGGAAACCTTCCTGTAGCTAAACAAAAGTTATTATTTACAGAGCAATTTGTTTAAGCTCTGAATTACACAATCGTATGATAACCTCTCTGTAGTTCCAACAAGGAACAAAGATGCGCATGCCAGTAATTATTGTCTTCCCCAAATATTAATTCTCATTTGGCTTCCTGACGTTAATGCTTACTGTAATTCAGAGTTTGCTCTGATTGTCTTAGCACTGAGAGAGCTTGAGAATAACAAGCGGCTCGCTCTGACACTCAGCAATGACTTCAAATATCTTCTTTTGTAAACAGTTCAAATCTACCAAGATAAAACAATTAAGTTTTAAGTAAACTAGCTCTTCATCTCTAATCTTAGCACAATGGACATATTGCAACGGGGAACTTAGAGCAAGCCCTGAACTAAGACACAATAAAACAGGCAGCCAGTCACACCTTAAAAATGACAGGGTGAAAACAGAGCATTCTGAAGTGGGTTTTAGGAAGTATTTTGCTTTGGTTTAGTAACCCATTTATGAGAGAGCTGTACTACCGCTGCTGCTTCTGTGGCAATTAGCTGTGTACCACTTCTAATTTTGGTATTGTAAACATCCCTTTGTGACAGCAGTAATCTCATCCTACTCAATTGTTTCTGTTAACAAATTCTTTCTGTAACTTCTGAGCAAGCGAGATTTCATAAGCGAGCACTGAACTCACTAAACACAACACTGAACAGCAATATGTAGTTAAGCGAGTAATTTTAACAATAGGCAGAATTGTTGACAACCAGTTCTTCAAATCTGAGACCGTTACTCTAATTTTGTACTGGAAAATTCAGAAAAAAAGCAGCAGCCATCCCTTACAATGACCGACTTCTTAGTTCTCTTTTACCAAAGATAAAGTCATTTAAGCTCAAGCACAGAAATAAACTAGAAAGTGAATAAAAGTTAAATAATGTAAGCATGCAGTCTGAAAATATGTAAACCACAACTTTAAGGTATATTTGTTCTTTGAACATGTCTAGTTAATTTTATTTCCATGAAATGTCAATGAAGACAAAAAGCCATTTAATATAATGACTAAATAAATTACATTTTTTTTTAATATCTGTCTATTCTCATGTATCAACTTTGACCACTGTTTGAGGCGGGGTGCTGGGCTAGTAGACCCATGACCCAGGAGAGTCGTCTGTAATGAGGAAAAATGTTTAATGTGGCACCAAACTAATAAACTAATTAGTACCTTAAAACTCTGTATTTCCTCAAATATCTGAGGGATGCAGTCTTTTATAAACTTTTCCGTGTGACTATAATGCACAATGCTAAAATTTGCAGAAAGGGGAAAAACCGGTGCCAATATTATGGCGAGCCTTGCCTCCTCCTGTCCCTCCAAAGGCGCCGCAGAACGGGCTCCTCTGCCCCGCAAGACGTGCGGCTGCGCCGGCCAGCCTGGCTCGGGAAGAGCAGGGCCCTGCTCGCCCGCCCCTGCAAGCGGCTGACAGTACAGGTAACGGTAGGTAAAAAAAATAATTACGTTATATAAAAGTGGTTGTTTAATTCATGCCATCATATGCTTGGGAAATGTCTAAACTGTTCCAATTCAAAATATTTGCTTGAATACGACGTTTGTAGCATTTTGAGCAATTACATTTCATGGGAGATTTGAGCTGTTCTGCTAATTCTGTTGTTTTCCAGCTTGCAGAGATCCTTCCTTTCCCAAAGTCCTGCCAACGCTCATAAATGCCAAGAAACTGTCTGTGCAGTCAAAGTTTGACTGTTTGCACAGCCCCGTCTCTGTTTCATGGAGAATTTCCAAGATCTCCTCCCTTTTCATGTTGTTAGAAAAATATGGATATTTTACTTTATCTAGTGGTGATTTTATACATAGCGCTTCCAGCGGGACAATATACTGGACGGTAGTTCTTTAGAACAGGAGAATTCTTTTCAGCAGTGCTTTTCTGGCCTAGAAGCAAGAAACAGCTAAACCGACGGTATCGTTTCTCACAGCTTCCTTGCCACCAGCTTTCAAAGGCACGGACTTTTTTTAAGTTTCAGTGGTACAAAGATTATTTCAGCTCTTATTAATTACGATCTGGCAACAAATTCACTTACCAGTTGGTATCGCTGAGTATGGTCATAACCTCATCCATAATGGCAGGATCAGCTACATCGCTGTAGGTTATCAACATTTCGTACACTTGACTGGCGGTCGTTTTCCGCACCTACGGGGAAGAGGCAGGGGAACCTTTAGTGAAGTACCCGGAGTCCCGTAGGGAAGAGCCCGGTGCCGTTACTGGTGCCGGTCCCTCACACTGGCAGTGCTGCAGGAAGGGACTTCATTTCTGCACCTCAAGGAAATTCATGCTACTACAGTCAGTGCATTTTCACTAAACTTTTCCAGGATTTCAGATTAAGATCTGTCCCCTACATGGAATGAATTTGAATGTTTGAGAACAGCCCGACTGGAGCATTCCTTTTCTTGAAGTGGCTCCCTGAGCCAAAGTCTGGCTCTAACTTTGGTTGCTGTAGGCTCACAAAACAGGTTTCCCAGTCTGGAGACTGTAAGAGTCAGCAAAACTCTTTAAAAAACTGTTGGGAGACAGATGATGACGTGAGTAACATTAGCTTTTTACACTCCAGTTTCCGGAAGCAGTTAATTTGCAATTATTTTTCCCAGAGCACTGTTTAGTAGTGCTGTTGGTGAGCGTACAGAAAAAGCTAGCTAGGCTGGTTTCTGAAGTACCATGTGTAGAAAGATACTAAATAGAAGACAGCAAAATTGCAACAAAAACAAATCCTGTTTTTTTTTCCAGAAAGCCTGATGATAACCAAAGGAAGGCAAAGAAATGACAGGGTTATTTCTGGAGTAGCAGTGCCAAATGAAATTGATCCATCTGTAAAAACAAAACATATTTATGATGTAAAATACCAATAAAACTTGAAATTGAAATGACCTCTCTCCAGTTCTTACAGTGTGCCCTTCCTGCAAAGGATTCTTCATGTAGCAACTACACACAACATGGAAGCAGTTGGACTAAAAATCCCAAGTATCAAACCTTGCCGAGCACCACATGATTTTAACCTTAACAAAAAGTAATCAGTGTTCGAATAAACAATGTTGGTTTGCGTTGGCCCCGCACCAGGCTATTCAATGGGATCTCAAACTACTTTAAGACCTCATGAGTTTTCACGTTCTTGTTACGTGCCCTTGCAATTTCTTCTGACAGCCTTTGTTTCTGCTGCACCACTCAACTAGAGGTGCAGCGTAACACCCGCCCGTGGCAGCGGAGGTGCTGGCCCTCACTTGCGCGCAGGGACATCCACAAACGTTGCCAGTGAAACCCTTGCATTGACACCAAAGCCACAGGGAGCTGCTTTGTGCGTTTGGTTACACAGCAGCTCTATGTCGGGGCGCCCAGGTTTTGTACAGCGAAACAAAAAAAAAAAGCCCCAAACCTTACTGAGTCAACAAAAATTTTAAAGGACTAAGATAATAGTATCCCACATATGATCTTCTCTTACACATACTCTGAAGTAATAACTCAGGTTCTTGTGCCCTGTTTCAGTTCAGTTAGTTATGTGAAAAAGGGAAACTTCTGATAAACTTCCCTGGGTTGCACAAGCTTTCGTTGCACCTGACAAAAAGAACAAATATTTTTCTGGAACCAGAACTACTACGGTGTTGCTGCTATCAGAAATACTGCAAAACTAACAGTAATTTATCTGATCGGAGCTTGCAAGCACTGCACGGTGAACAGAATTTCACTGTGCTGGGTGCTGCGTACAAGCAACAAATGACTTTTGGGCACCTGAATTGCTTCTACTCTGAAACAGCAGGGACAGACGGTGGAAAAGCAGTATGTGGAACAGCCGGGTGTGCTGCAAGTAGCCAGGAGCCCGTTGCAGATAGCAGACCCTTGAGAAATAAAACCTATGCTACACATTAATACCTGTTAAAAAGAATGCTGCTTTAATGCATTTAAAATTATTTTTTGACTTGTAAAGTATTTTAAATAAAATATTTGATAATACACAATGTCTTCAATACTTACTACAGGAAATGGATGGCAAAGAAGGAGAAACAACTGAAATAGAACTTTCTCTCTCATGTCTCCTTGAAATTGAATCAGGCCGCAAAACCTAGAAAATGTAAGGAAAAAATAGATCTTGTGTGATATTTGTTTGTGTTGTAACTGCAAAAGTACAGTTTGAAGATCAGAATGAAGATGGGTATCAGAAAGAAGGGCAGGAGGGGAAGCTTTGCTCTGGCCAGGAAATCTCCCTTCTAAGTGCTGTGGGAAAGCAAAGGGGGGGTGAGCGCACCGCAGCCCTTCGGTGACGACCGAGATGCCACACATCTATGCCAAGTACAAACACGGCTTGAAAGCGGCACCGAAGTCTGCGCGCTAAAAACCACATGTGAGTCGAGCTCTCGCATCGACGCAAAAAGCACCGGGGAGGCTGCGTGTACATGGTGCAGTTGAGTGAAAGAAACGAAATGAGAAACATGGGCAACTTCTTCTCATTTGAGGCTTTCCTGCACTCAAAGTATTGCCAATAAAGCAATGAAGCGGAATCAATAAAATCATCGCTTGACATCCTTACACCTGAATGATCTCGCCAAGTTGCTGGCAATAAACCTTTGTTCAGCGTTGCAGTGCTTTGTCTTTTTTTCTCCTCACCCAGCGCTGTCTTTCCTGACTGGTACATTTGTGTTTTGACTTCTCTGCTCTCTGAACCGAGGGCTTTTACCCTAAAGCCAAATAATAATTTTGCAGGTGTTTCCAGCTCTTTCTAGTGCACGTATAAGATCTAATCAATGTTACGTATTTTGCATTGGCACCGGGTCAAGCTCTCTACAAGCAAAAAAGCGAATGATTCACCGCATCTTTAAGAATATCAACAACATTTTAAAAGTTGTTAAATTTTATCACATCCTTCACGTTTTCACCCCAGCCACCCAGAAGTAGGTGAAACTCTCACAACCTTACATTACGTGCATTTGTGTGCAGTTTTCATTTCATATGAAATAAATAGAGCTAGCTGTTACATCTGGCACGTACTGTAGTTAAATTTTCTTCACTTTTTATGAGCAGAAAAGAGATTATTTCATCAACTTACACTCCTATGCTGGAGCGAAGCTTCCGGATGTCTTTGGATCTTTTGATCTCTTCTTTACAAAGGGTAAATAACTTCACTGAAAAGGGATGGCTGAAAACGGGAAAGAAAAAAAAGATGAGCAACAGAGTTCAGTGGAATTTCAAACACATGTAGTGATTGTAAAGATGCTAAATTAACATTCAAAGGAGAGGAAAGACACAACGCAGAGCAGCACATGCTTCTTCCACGACAGCAACCCTGCTCTAGGTGGCCTTTGGTAAAGCCACAGGTGAGTTTGGCCAGCACACAACTGGGCCTTTGGTGGTTTTTTTTTTTTACAGGGAAGGGAAGAAATTAGTATTAATCGTGTACATTGCTACTACCTGTAGGCTGAGGCAGGAACTACGTTTACCCGAACTGACTCAGTATATGCATGCTAACTGGCTAGCCATGGCTTGTGGTTACGGCCAAGCGTGGTGTGATCAGCAACGCTGTGTCAGGAATTCAAATATTCTATAGCCAAATAAAAATCATTTAGTCTGTGTGTCATTGGGGTGCCTCGGTCGTTCCCTAAGGCCTCACCCAAACTTGACATAAAAGGGGACGAATGTTGTTCATACTCTACCGTTTCACAGCCCAAATTCCTTTAGTGATTCCAGACAACCTAATTAAACACAGGGCTTACAGTTCTGTTAAGCGTACGAGTCATGAAGCCATCTTTAAATATATTTAGCAAATTCTTTTCTTTTTCCACACAGTCTGGGAAACGTGATTCTCACAGCTCTTTCCCAGACACTCATACAAACACAAGTATTGTTAGTATATTCCAAGGATCTATTAAAGAGAAGTAAAGAGGGACTATTGCTTTTATTTCAGGACAAATTATTTAATCTTTTACTTGCTACACTCAAAGCTGAAGTGCCATAGATGCAAAAGAAACTATTTCATATTTGTCTAGTAAGCACAGTTACTTCTAGACTGCATATTTTGGAAACCTCACTGTATTGTGTATGTAAAGCAGAAAGCAAAAATCCTAACATTTATTTTCTGCTACCATGGTTCAAAGCTGTGGATAAAAACTACTCAAAAAGCTGTGTAGCATAATCTGCTGAAAACCAGAACATTTAAAACAAGGTTTATAGGAGTGACGAGATGTTTTGTTAAGTTAATGCACCTTATTACATATAGTTTTCTAGAGAAGAGTTAGTGTTTTTTAATTACTTTCAAAAAATTCTTAACAAAATACCAACATGTACTGGGAAATACTGACTTGGTTAAAAAAACTGAACAACAAACCCTGGAACCATTAAGATAAAGAATGCTGTGTCAATATTGTCCAGAAAACCACACTAGAGTAAATAAAGAGTAAATGAAAATGCCAGGTTTCCTATGTTGATACTGAAGCTTCATAAGACATTTTCAGAGCTGGCGGTGGCTCTCAGGACCAAAGAGTCTGGGGAGGGCTGACTGAGAACACCCCCATCAGACGCTGCAAGGGCCAGTTCCTTGCCCTCCCTTGCCTGCAGTCACATCAGCAGCGTTTCCACGTTTTCGGGAGCATGATAAGCACGGACAGCACGCACGTAGGAGACACGGGATGAGAATGACAGACATCCGCACGAACGAGTCTGTGCACGTGTCTACGGACACTGACCTGTCTAGGTAGGGGAGGGCAGAGCGTATCTGCGCTCTTAGTATTAAGAGGAGGTATGTTTTTTCTTACCTTGGTGCAACTTCTCCTCCTCCCACCCCCGATTATACAAAGACATTGTGTAGACGACTGATGACAATACCTGCAGTGCATGCCTGGCTTTCAGCACAGAACAACAGCAATATAGTGAATTAGGTGAGATTTAAATTGGTTGAGCAACAGAGACATCGCTGAGAAGTATAGCAACAAAGAGGCCAATTGGAACAAGAGCATCTGGAATAAATTTAATACACGTAACCTTATGTGGAGCATTTTGTGTTTAAAACAGATGCACTTTCCTTGCTGTCATTTGCCAATTTCACATTTGTAATAACTAAACCTAACCTATGTGTGATCTCAAATGACTCAAATAGCTTGGCCTCTTTAAAGGAAATTGAGAAAATTCCTTCTCCTGTGTGGGCACAGTGCCAGCAGAAACAGAGTCGGCATCTGGGGAAAAGGGATCAGTCCAAAGTCTTTACATTATGTAAATTGGGCGCACGCGGTACTGCGAAAGGCTGCGGGCTTTTTCCTCCTAAAGGTGAACTGAGTTTCAACAGTTCAACTGACATCACCCGGGGTGGCCGTGAAACCAGACGGCAGCCACTGCCATGCTCTTTACTTTACGCTTTATTAAGCAATAGCAGTAGAAATGCTTTAAAAAAAATCCACAGGAGCACGTCTGAGATCAGTGGGGACACCTACCTTCTTAAACACTGTGAGACCACCAGAAAAATATTATACATATACAATGCATGAACCCTTCTGCGGAATATGTAAATTATATACACATAAGAAAGAGAAACGCCACTTCTACTTATTACTCCAGAAAGCGTTAGATCCTGAATTGTCATTCAAAGGCTATTCTGTTCACCTGGTACTGAGCATTAGACTAATCTTACTGTGCTTTCTAGGGAACTAGCGATCTATCTGGGCTTTTGGCAGACTGAAATCTCCGGTGATAGTTCCCTCACAAGACCAGCAGAAGGACTCCTGTGGCTACAGGAGCCATAGCCAGAACATAAGGCTCCAGCGCCAGTTTTGCAAGTGGCCTCAGTTCACTTTCTTCTCCCTTTCCCTTGCCCCACTACCAGGAGGGAGCTGACAGTTGCCACTGCCTTTAAGAGTAGCTGCTGGCAAGTTTAAAAAAGCCCAATCGCTCTGCTTTATTTATGACAGCTCCGTTTCAAGTGTGTTGCCCTTTACCTCCAGCAGTCTCTCTAACCGATTAACACTCCCTACATTATTATGAATACAGCTCCACAAAGTCACAATGTACACTGAGATGAAATCATGAGGTTTCGGGTTGTGCTACCACAGAGAAGAAATCACATTTCAGCTGAAAACTACGGCCCTGTTTGAGGCGGGAGGGAACAGAGGGTGGGGGAAGCAGCAGGTGAATGACTGTGCAGTTCCACGAGCGCTTTAGGCCAGCGTACACCTGCGCTGCTGCCAGAAGAAAGGGTTCCCCCCCCCACTTCCCTCCTTATTTTGGCACAATTTGTGAGCACGCAGCAGAACAGATCGAGGAACTACCTCAAGCTGAATTTTACTGGAAGAAGGGTATTTTTAACCTGGAACAGCTCTCTAACGCCATTCATCAGGCAGCAACACAAACCACTCCTGCCAGTTCCAGGGAGGGGGAAACGCTCATGCTGGACACGCAGGTTTATGCCAGCTTCAGGCGAGTAGGAAGTAACAGCCTGAAAAATGGCAGGCAGAGCTTTTCTCTTCATACTACAGATTCAAACGAAGCCAAGCACAACAAAGAAAAGCTGCTTCTGATAGCCTTTTGATTGCCCCAGCGATACTACAGCTGATTCATTTCAAACCCCGCTGGACAGGTATTTACCCTACACTTTGCTTCCCCGCCGGCAGGTTCAGCAGGGCCCTGGCAGAGAAGTGACCCACGCATGACAAATGAATCTCACTTTAAACACGAGCATTCACAATATGGTAACGGAGGAGAAACACCCAGTGGTCCACTTGCCCTCCTGCACAGAGGAGGGCACAAGACCAGCCATCCAGAGAGCTTCACAAACGCTGAAATTCATCTATAGAACCACGCCAGAAATGTCAAGCTGTGCATTCTAAACTTTATGAGCTGTACGGTGTGAAGAGGCAGGAAAATGCACTGTGGGTTACGCCTCTGCGGGGCAGGAGTGACACCACGTGGCAATTTGCTTTAACGGGAGTACTGAGCTCCTCAAGTGTCAAACTAACTCAGCCAGCAGCTATTAATCCTGTTTAAATTAAGCAGCGTAGGATATTACCTGCTGTGGACTGCTAATGTTTTATTAGGAAAAAAAAAAGGTCCAGGCTAGTGCACAATATCCATTTGAAACTTCAAAAAGCATTTGCAAATACTTTTTACTAATGTGACAGTTGACTATGAAGTGGCTGGCGCAGCCGTAATCCTGATGCCAGACATCCTACAACCTGAGTTGGTAAAACTCCACTCAGCCCAATGTGGTAAAAAAAATGAGGGAAGGAGATGAAATGGGAGCCAAACCCCCCAAGGAATGCTAATGTTTCATTGCCAACTGCTCCGAAGTTTTTCATTTGCTACATGACAAGCAAGAAGTTCACAGCAGAACGGAAGCAACGGGAAAGTTGCTCACCAGCAGTAAGACTGTTTTCTAAAAACAACAGTGTACCTCATCCCTCTTAATACAGTCACACTTTAATAAGTATCTGAAACTGCACGCCTTTTCATGCACCAAGCAGAGTGTCTCAATTTTCAGGCTCATTCTGCATTGTATTTCTAGACTTTTATGGCGTGCTGCTTTGAAAAGGGAGTAAATGGTCCCACTAGGAAACCAGGCCCCAAGTCACACTTTTCTTCTATGCAAAAACAAGTAGGTGGCATCCAACAGTGCGGGCGGGCAGGCCTCGGAGCCAGTATCGGCGTTCATCCGTCCCTACCTGTACCCAAACGACATATGCCAAAGTCAGAAATGCAAACACTGCACTAAATATAGATTTGGGCTCACCCATCTGCCACGCTATCTGCACACAGGCTCTCAGAGCCCAGCAGAACCCCGTACGCCAGGCTCACTTGCCTCTCCGTGAAGTACACGCAGGAACTCGTTCATGATTACCTCTCGACCATAAGGTACCTATATTACCAAAAAACTGTCACATGCAGGAACTGAAGTCTTTGTCCCTCTCTAGGTATCTTCAAACGTTCCAGAGGTCTGGCCTTCCAGAGCTTTCATATGACTGTGAGTTCTTGCACTTCATGCCAATATTTCATTCCCTTGCCATGAGAATGATTCACTGGGCTGTGTAATTATTACTTTTCTTTTTTGGTTTCATCATCAAACTGGAAGCAAATACATTTGGATCAGCTTCAAAGTCTTTCTCCCATCCCCCATAATCCCCCTGGATTTTATTTCAGGCCTTTGTAAGGAAGCATTACAATGGCACCACAGGACTGAGTGTGAGTCTCCCTTACACAGCAAATGCAGTGATGCTACCACATGCGTTCTGTTCAGTGACGGTGGCGCGGGAGACACGGCCTTTACCTGGGATTTCCACCCATAATCTATCATCTCCCCCGGCAGGGAAGGCTGGAGCCGATGTGGAAGTCCCAGATCACTGGCACGATTACCAAACCGAACAAGTAATATTTAATGAGCTTTTGACTAATTTTAAATTCCCATTCAAAAAGGGACTGCCAAATTTGATTTAAGAGAGATTATCTAAACACACACTTGAAAACAAGAGGAGACTCAATTAAAACTTTTAGCGTGATAAAAGCTTTTCAAATTTATCTGCTGTGAGCAATTCTTGACTCCAAATCCAGTACACGTGCTCGCAGGATTCACGTTGTACAATTCTGCAAGTATCTGTAGATGTGCCAAAATGCTGCCTGCGAGAGTTTGTGGAATATATTTTAATATTACTGAAATTAAAATCATTCTTTCCTGAAACATCTGCAAAAAACGATGATTTCACATTGGAATATCTTATACATGTTTATCCATTCCTGAGCTAAATACTTTCCAGAAGACTGAACTCAGTGTGGAAAAGCTGGGACATGTCTTTTTTATTATTCTTATTAAAATCTTAATTACGTTCTTTGGAGATATTCACATTAACAAAAGCAGTGGGATTTTGGAAGCGATAGCTTGTAGGCACACTATTTTGCAGCATCACAACAGGACACTGCCATGGCTAAAGGCTCGCAGTACAATGCAGATGTATGCCAAAAAGCACGCATTTAGGAAGCTGGTAAAGGAAAGAAGCTAAATGGACCTGAAACTGGCCCAAGTCTGCCAGGTGAAACATGCAATTTGAATTTGATTAATGTACTGGTGGTTAAACAACGAACCAATAACCAATGATATGAGAGTTGGAGATTTTATAGCCTTTTCAAGGCTATCTGGTCCAGAATTAAAAATTAAAACATTATATCCCTATACACACACACTTAAGCGTCCTATGCACCCACATCTGGAGCAACATTCAGCAGCAGTCAGTGTGAGATTTAAGAGGCCTATTGCATGGTGGAAAACAAACAAAAAAGACTTTCAGCAACTTACTTCTCTTGCATGGTAAATATATCGAAACAGCCGTTTGCCAGCATTTGGTCCAGCATTGCCAAGAGAGGTACAGACACCCTGATGAAAGAAAATAAGTTAACAATGTAAATACACTTCTTGGCATACATATATACACTATTTTTAATTAGAAGCAAAGAAAGAAACTTCCTATCTACCTCCACATATTTAAATTAGAACTCTAATTTACACAGAGGAGGGTTGCTCGGTAACTTCTGTGTGTTGGCTAAATCATCCTCATTGGCTGAGAGGGACATTCCGTTACAGCCAAAAGGAAAAACCTAATTAACAACACGCCTGGTTTAAACTTGCAGGGTCCTGAAAACACAATTAACAGTAGTAGAAAATATTAATTTATTTTCTAGTATCTAAACAATGTATGCCACAAAATGTATCAGAAGTTACAAGATCTTCTCACTACAGGTAATTACCAAATGAACCAACACACAACACGTCAGCTGGAATAACTATGGTCATGTTTTCCATTTCACAGGTGAGACAAGAAACAAAATAAAATAAAACTGAAAATTCTATTAATAGTTGTGGGGTTTCTTCCCCTAGGGAATTTTTTTTTTTGCATATGTTTGATAAGTGAGGCTTAGAGAAATTAATCTCATTACGCAGAATGAGTCACCTTTGAAGTAAAATCTTCACAAGAAAATTATACTTCATGTATCTGTGAAAAAACACCACCTAAACGAAATGCAGACTGGACTACACTGCAAAGCGTGCAGCAATATACAATCCCCAATATTGCATTATATCAAAACTGGTGCTTATCACATTATGCGTAATATTAAACTATAGTAAATGCAAAATACTCTACCATCACTCCTTTGTTATACATTTTACCAAAGGTACTGCTGTACCAAGCAGCTCTATTAAAGCAAATTTACATGGCTCAGGCTTACTTCATCCAGGCATATTCAAAAAGATGAGCCATACATCTGACTTCAAATAGTCCTGCTGTTAAAAAAGCAAAAGAAAAACGTTACCGGTCATTCCGCAGGTTGTCCTCAAAGACCTTTAGCAACGTCGCACAAAAGCTCTCCATAGCACTGGAATCATTCTGGATTTTCTTCATGTAGTCAAAAAGGCTCTGGGCAGAGTATCTGAGCTGCAACAGAAGGAGCCTCACGTGAAGTCGCAGGGCATAACCCCCGCTGCAACACACAACAAGGACTACACAGAGTTACGCTTATCTCTCACCACCTGAGGAGTACACCTGAGTGTATAGATTCAGTAACAATATTTGACAGGAAGATGGTTACTTTACTTCCATTAATCCTTTTTCAAGGAAGGGTTTTTTTTTCTTTTTAAGTTTTGCCATTGTAGGAAAAAAGACCACATTAAAGGTTCATTATTTTCTTTCTCTCAAAATAAAACATCCCCAAACCGCTATGATTATCCTGCTTTACTTCAAATAATAATATTGTTATGGCTCTGAAAGTTAAAAGAGTACACAAGAAGTTCAAGAGGTAATATTTATTAAACAAGCTGATGTAATTGAAAAATGCAGGCAAGCTCTTGGGCACATGGTGCAGGCCACACAAACCAGCAGTAAACTCGGGTTAAAAATTAAAAACAACTCAGGAATAATGACTCTTGGTTTAACTTTATTATGTTAATCAGCTCGTTCAGAAAGATGGCAGAGGAGGTTTTAGTGCTTATGTTGAAGGCTCAGCTGGAAGCAGCCCGTCTGGGTCACGCCAGCTGTTCAGGATCACAGGCTACGGCCTCCACTCAGCAGCTTCCCGCCGCCGCGGCCGCAGCTCTGCGGGAGCCACGGCCCGCGCGAGCACAAGCCAGGCCGGCTTCCCCTCTCCCGTCCCTGCTCAGGCTTCGGCCCCGCAGTGCGGGAGGGGGAGGGCAGAGCCTCCGTGGGATGCCCCGTCCTGCGGGATCCATGGCCCCCAGAAGCTCACGGTACAGCCTGGAGCAGCGGGACAAGGGCTGCAACAGGCTACGTGAACATCGCTGCTAACGCTAAGATTTTCCATTTCCGGAAGACGTAGGAGTTTTAGTTTCCAGGCTCATCTTTTGAAATATTAATTGACTTCCCTTGAAGATGAGAAGAAAAATTCAGGGTTTTTTTTTTTTTGTTCCAGAAACTACCTCAAAGGAAAATATCTCATCGAGGATTAATATAATCAGATTTCTGAATTGTCCTGACTCTGATGTGAAGGATTATCAGTCCTGCTGAGCCTGGGCAGGTCGCTTAGAGAGGCGGGTGGTGGTTAGGGGCTGTCCCCCTGTAAGAAACTGGCTTACAATGAAGGGGGCTGTGGGAAGGGTAGGTGGGGCAGATCAGTTTTGAAGCATGAACTTCTTTCAATTTTGGTTGCAAGTGTTAAATAATTTTCTGTTGAGTCAAGAGGGGGCTGTAAGCAATAAGTAAGCCTATGCAGTCAGTGGAGCTTTTCTTTCTGAAGCTCATACATAGCCTTTTGATAGCTCATTCAAAGGTGCAACCAGTTCCCTCAGAAGATTGACCCTTTTATCAAGAAAAGAAACAAAAAATATGACATCAGTATGAGACGTGTCACAGGTGTCTTCCTGAAAGCAAAAGAGAGGAATCTCTATTTAAGCATTTTATCTAATTTCAATTTTATATCAGTAACATTTATGGGTGCATCAGCACAGAAGAACAAGAAACATTTTATCCTTGACTCAAAACTCAGAACTAGTTTTCAAAAGCTTTAGCCTCCTTGTAAACAACACAGCACAGCAATCCATACTACTTGGAAAGTAGTGCAGTCTGCTATTTTAACAAGTTGTTCTAGACTGAAACATACTGGGCAATGCAGAAGCAGAAATATTTCTTTAAAAGGGTCAAGCAATTTAAAGAAATTATTCAGTTATTCTGCATTTCAAAATGACAGTCACATCTCAGTGAAAATTGTTTAAACATTTGTAAAAGCCAGCTGTACTGAACTGAAATACTGAATTGAACCGAGTGTGGTTCTTTCGTATGCCAGAAGTAATGTCTGTATGTTTCCCTGTACGCTGAGTACAAACTGTATCCTTGCACTGAAAGGACTTTACAGGATATATACTTGTAAGGAAGAGAGATTTCCTGAAAATTTAAAATCTGCTTAATTAGTGTAGACTACCCTGTAAAACAATCTGTGCATTTAAGACCATTACAAATAAAGAAGAAATATTTTGTCTTTATACCTTATACTAACAGAGATCAATTATAAGCAGAAGAAAGGTTATATCCGAGTCAAGTCTCAGGAAAAGATCTTAAAACGTGTATGGTTAACCATGTAATTTTCTCTCCCATTTCTTTTGTCTTTTAAACTGCCTTGCAGATCTTGCAGCATTTTTTGAAGAAAGCTTAATTCCTCAATGCTGTTCCTGCAGATTCTGATGATTGAAAAGGCAAGAATGGGCACCAAAGAAAAGGGCAAGCACAGCTACACGTAGGATGTTCCAAGGCTGTGCAAAACCAAGATGGAGTAGCAGGATAATCAGAAAAAAACTGTATAATGAAGACAGCATTTCTTCATTAGCAAGTAATTAAACAATACAAAAGTACAGGTGTGGATAAACCATGACGTAACTGCTTGGGAGATTTAAAAATGGCACATTTTCCAAATAACCGTACAAACTTGACTGGAAGAAACTCCAACATAACAAGGTAACATTACATGAACAGGTTAAATCCATATTTCCTCCTCAGATGAACACTCCTTTTTCTCCAGATAACCTATGAGGGCAATATCTGAGCCATAACCTTAACTGCTCATGAGTATTTGCAGAGAAGAGTATTTCCAAACTTCTTCCTCATCTATACAGAACACAGAATTCGCACTGTATCAAACGTGTGACATTTACCTTTCCCTGGGGTTGCACGAGGACTGGGAAAGGAAATTAGGAGGTTAATGGGTTGGAACTGCGACAACTTTGGATAAGAATTTAAGAGGAGGCCTGAGAATGACCCTGTTCTTATTAAACATAGTAAACCCAGGGTTTGCCAAGGCTTGACTCTCCCATCATTTAAGCCAATAGTAGATACGCTAGTGCTGGGCAATACATGATAAGGTGAACAGCGTTCAAAGGGAACATTCATCTGTTCTTTTTAAACTCCTAAGGATTTTTCCTCCTGAACCACGGGAAAAGTGGAGGAAGTGTAGCTACACCAAGGAGAGAAGGCCATTAACAGTTCTGGGCAGGTGTGTGGCACATAAATAAGGCGTCTAAACGAACCTTCATGAAATTGTTTCCTAGTCAGCTTGTTGCAAACCTGAAGCACAATACTTCTAAAAACAGTCTCGAGGCAACAAATGGGACTGATAAGGCCAAAATAAAATTAGCTTAGGCATCCAGTTTGTAACAAAGCATTCAAAATCTCAGCTACCCGTCAGCTATAAAGATGCCCAATACACTTAAGGGCTCCGATTCTTACTTTGCAGTACAATCTTGGACAGATCTGGTAAAAAAGCCAGTGGGGCACAATGAAAAAGGAAGAGCCTGCACTGAAGGTGTTCAGTAGATCGACGTACTCTAATGGTTATCAGTCTCCCATCCAACCAGTCTCCTCAGAGCCCCAGGTGTCTTAACAAAACTCAGTCTTCTGCACCTAACGCACCACAAATGGAAGTCAAGTGAGTAACTACTGGGAAAGCCTGGACAAAATCAGATGTACAGATAATTGCTAAAGGCTCCAGTTTTCACAGAAGCATTTCAACAGAGAAAGACCTACTCACAGAGTCAGAGCATTCCTGTAACGCGTGCAGAAGAAACCATGTTACGCTCCATAAATAACACTGGTTTTGGATCATTTCTAATCCTGACAAATTTACAGCACTGAAGTGGCAGTAGCCTGTTTTCCCAGTAACTTTAGAAAAAATTGCCTATCATTTAAATTTTAACACAAGTGAAACCATGTCTCCGTTGTTTTATTTCCAACACTCCTTTTAAGAAATCAAATCTTTGGAGGCCACTAACTCTAAGACTCAAGTCAGTGATATTTTACAAGAAATAGGAATATAATAATTCACACCATTTTTTTCTTTAAAAAAAGAATGCCAGAAACTATTTTCAAATGTATTTTGCTCAAGAATCGGCAACCAAGAAAACTGGATTTAAGGCCTGCACCTTCAAACCAAATATGCGTTAATTTGTATACAATCCGTCATCGTATCCAGATGTTTTAGAACATCATCTATAAATGTCCCAACATTTTCATTTGTAAGAACTAACACAGCTGTTCAAAGGCCAGTATCTTCTCCAAATGGTACATACAGTCATAAACATCACTGGCAAAGCATGAGTCCATTTTGAGGAAAGTAAAACATAAATTGTATCGTGTATTTGGCACACAGATGATGTTGACATCCGCATGCCATAGACGGGCTGTAATTTTTGTGAGGTGCTTTAACATACATGTGCATCCATCAGATAGTTTTGAAACTGGCTACCCCAATTGTTACAGGTCTTCAGCATCTCATGCTGGAATCCTGGTGCTGGCCTGGGAGAAAACTTTTAATTTTCAAAATAGGTTGCTGCTTTTTTTTTTTCTTTAAGGTTTTACTTAAAATTTCTGTAACATTTTAAAATGTAATTTTCACTCTTTATGGGGGGAGGGGAATCACAGGACATTCTGTGCTTTAACAAAATTTTAAATGTATTATAGTTCAACAATAATGGAATTATATCAGAATTATATCCTGACCCCTGAAACTACAGGGTTTGTGAACTGGAGAAAGAACACCATTGTATACTTCCGATCTTTGTATACTGAGAGGATTTTTTATGCAGCCATAAGAAATATGCATCATTGTGGGCCAGATATATAATTAGAAGGTTCTTTTACACAGAGAAAGTGCCCTTTGAACCAAGGCAATGTTGCAGAATGCCAAATCCCAAAGGGAATGACATCTTCTGTTTTTCCAGATTACTTCAAATGCTTCAGCTACAATTCTTTCAGCAACCACGCTGCCACCAAAATGTTTCTGGGATACCCCACACAGCTCATGTCAGAAAATCTCTTTAAAAAGGAAAACAAAGAACTACTCTTGCTAAATATACTGCAGAGCAATTTTAACTATGGAAAAATAGCCACTGACCACTGAATCACAATGGAGCCTTTCTCCTACTAATTCCCCAAGATGATTTAAAGACAAACCAACATTTAAACTCAGATTATCTTGCAGTATACAGAATCTTCTAACTTTCTAACTTCTCTGTCCACATGTGTATGCGCGTATATATTTTTTAAGTGAGAGAGGGAAGAAAGGAAAGATCGCAAGAACACACACAGGTTACTGCAAAAACACATATTTGAATAAACCTTTTCCTTTATCCAAGGTTTAAGAAATCTGCTTCTTTCATATGGATTTAATAGGACCAGTTCTTAAAATTTTCTATTAATGTTTTAAATCAGTCCCTGGATATTCAGCAAAGAATACTACAGGCTTTGATAGAATAGTTTGAAACACAAGTCATTATAAGACACATCAATTCTAATTTATATATCACATTTTAAATATTGAATGTAATTCACCACACACTGTATAATCCCAAGTGTAAGTACCCTCTACTTTGAGCCTCCCTTGCACTTTTAACTGGCTTGAAAGAGAATTAGGTCATATTCTTTCTAAAGCCAAAGCCCTTGAGAATATTTTAACCGGAACAAGCCTTTAGCGTTAAAGAAAAATACAGGGTCACAGAAAGTTAACATTTCAAAATCATATTTTGAAAACAGTACAGAAGGTTTCCCTTAAATATACTGGCAGATGGTAACACGGCAAGGGAGTTAGAAGTAGCTGAACTGTTTACACTTTTCAAAACCAAGCACAACCAGAACTTTAAAAAAAAAAAAAAAAAGAAAAAATATATTAAAATGTTGAAAAAGAATTTTCCTCTGACCTCGGTTAGCAGTCAGAATGTCTGTTTCTCCACAACTTTCCTCCCTTTTCATACTTGCACGAATAACTTTGGTTTTGGTGGAGCCTCCTATAATTAACTGTGTTTGACTAAAAGCTGAATTTCATGTGCACGTCTGCTATTAAAAAAATCTGTTAAGAGTTACATTGTCTATCCGATAATTATTGTCACAAACCAATAAGCATATGTTTTCAAAGTTTTAAAATAGCCGTTGCTATATAATTAGTTGCAATTTTAGAAACATTAAAATTCTCAAAATTGGTTTAAATACATGAGACTGCACGGACACCACATTCTCACTTACATGAAACCCAAAGGCATATGGACATTTCTTGATGACAAGCGCAGAACCCATGGCACCACGCAAAACCCATCATTTGGGCACATTCTGAACAGCTCATGGTAAGATCGGAAAGTGGAAGCCATGGGAGACAAGCTTGGGCCGATTACCTCCTTCCTTCTGTGAACCCAGCAGGAGCCGTTCCCCCTCCACAAAAACTGCCTTACCCGACACCTACCACTTCTCTACCAGCTTGCTTAGTTAGACATGGCAATCTTAATTAGAAACACTCTTAACCACTGCTGGGGTGCTGACTCATGACCTCCTCCTCCTGTTACAGGGCCACTGCAATTTTAAGATTTAACTGACAGTCCAGAATATTCTGCTACTGGTCTGATATTTCTCTGCAGCGTCATTTTGAATCTCATATTGAACCATGTCCTTACCCCAGTAGCTGTTTTCATATGTGTTACATCTTTGGCTACATCATATAACAAAAAAGTAAGAAGCCAAATATCTTGAAACTAAGAATTCTGAAACTAGCAAGGAAAGCTGTAATATAAAGACAGAAAGAGAAAGATACACTAAAATGATAATAAAGTCTTGGAGATTTTGGCAGCGTAACAGACTACCAAACCCAGTGATAAAGACACTGTTCATGCACAGAATGAAATAGAGACTGCAAAGCTCAGAGGATTCAGATGGACATTTGAACAATATTTCTTTGCAATGTAACTTTTGGTATCTCTTTAGTACACGCTGAGCATACTGTTAACACATACTGACAACAAATAATTAACACTTTGTATTGTATCCCCCCCCCCAAAAAAAAGGAACACAGGTTACAAATGAAAACAGGGATTCACCTCATTTAAAAAAGAGCAATCACCTTGCATTTAGCCACAACATTTAGCAAGCTGAAGGGCTATTCCTCTGTTAACAGCTTGGAAAGGTGAGCAAATGAACATGAGAGTCAATCGAGCCAACAGGCTGGAACTCTCAGCTTCTGTCAGGCCAGGAAATGAGAAAAAAAGTGTCCTTACGCCTTGTTTCCTGCATGCTCAATAACTCAAGAAAATACTATAAAGCCCATCAGGTTTATAAGTCTGACTTGATTTCTTTTAAAAATCTTACATCTGAAATTCTCATAGAAATAACTGTCTGCAATAGCCATTGTAACAGACTAAACAGTCAACAATTTTATCAGGTAAATGCATTCTTCTACCAAACAGGAAAGCCACTCTGCTTTCTTACCGTCGTCTCTGTCAATCCACCAACAGACACTGAGAGACCCAAAAGCACATAGTATTGATACGTCGGCAAACCCAAAAGCTGGGTGATTCGAGGGAAAGCTTCTGACGCGGCATTCCAGTTTAGAGTCTCTTTCTCTGACCTGGGGAAAGGGGAAGGAAAAAAATAACCTTGTATGTGTGCACTGTCTTTCTTCTCCATACAGTCTTATGATAGCTCCTCATCCTCAAGCAGCACGCCAGCGAAGAAAGTCTCTGAATTACCTAAAAATCAAATTAATCATTGCTCTTTAAGCACATGGGGAAAATACAAATCAAAACTTCAGCCACTGCCAGTAAAGTGAAGCAATCTTCAAGTCCTTGTTCTGATTCAGATAAAGGATTTGAACCACAGGTTCCTTTTCACATGGACTTTTCTCTACACCACGAAAACAAGTTCTCCTTCTTGTGTTCCATTCCGAGTTCTCTCCCACCAACAGCTGGTCAACAACTAATACAGACTTATCCCAGGAAAGGCTGACACACATACACCCCACCACAGATCAACCAGCTGCCTAGAGCAGGCAGCACTTTTTGAGTTACAGGAGGTTGAGATTCTGCTGAACAAACAGAACGGGGACACAAAGTTGTTCCTCATCCCAATCAGGTATTATAATCACCATTCAGGAATGAGTTGCTCTCACTCGTGCTTTAACTAGAAATTCCATCTTGGAAAACTACTGCAACTAGAGCTTGGTTAAAATAATACAATCATTAAAAATTACCATTATGATCAATCAATGTTTTCCAGTTGGAGGAAAAAAAAAATCAGGAAGGAGAACTGCCAATAAATTCCATCTCTCACATTATGAAAAGAAAATGAGATTATAAACCAGACATTTTATAAACAGCAGGACTACCAAAACGCAGTTCCCACCAGCTCTGTTTTGCCAATGGTCTCCCCATCTACTACTAACATGATCTCTACCATCCACCACAAAATTGGCTGATAGGTCAGAAATTATTGGGCTTGATCCACAGAAAGATTTATGCAGCATGACCATATAAGACCTATCTCCTTAGGAAACTATGGTTTTAACAGGAACTCATACTATAAGTTGTTCTTCTGAATATTTTATATATTTGTGCATATTCATTGGACACTTCAATGACATTCTGACAAACAGCACCAAATATTCCTCCATATACATATTAGGCATTTGGGCACAAAAATCACATCAGGTTGTTTGTGTTAGGTGTAACTGTGTGCATGTATCGCTTACTTGCACTGGTTTAGGACACATTTTTCAATATATTACCTTGGAAATATCCTCTCTAGCTCTTCTCGATGAGGTATGTGTGGAACTGGAGGATGGTCAAAATGTAAAAGAGTAAGGAACACAGATCCTGCATGAGCTCGGAATTTATCTATTTTTTCAGCCGACTGTTGAGCCAGCCAGCACATAATCTGTTTGCAGCTACAAAGAAGAAAACAAATAATCACATAATTTAATCAGTAGAATGTGTATTTAAATTGAAATTGTTTCAACGATATCAAAAATATCCTGCTATGAAAGTATTCTGGTTTAACTCTTCATAATGAACATACAAGTGATTTAAGACATCAACATGGTGACAGAATCTTTAAAGCTTTGTCTTCCATAGATCAATCAAAAACCACCATGACGTTAGTATTACAGTGTGTGATATTCACATACCACCTTTCATCCCAAAAGATACGAAGGCGCTTTATTGTTCTGATGAACTGCTACATTTCAGATGGAAATAGAGCAGGAACCTTGAGAAAAGCACATTTTCAAGTAGAAAATTGCACACGTAGCAGAGGACAAGGTCTCATATATCCCAAATTAATCACTTCTTCAACTCTAGCTAGTTTTTAACAATATCCTATTTTGCCTACATTCATAACTAAACTCTCAGCTACAAAATAATTGTGTTCCACAAGGCCCTTTACACCTTCAGAAAGGACAACTAATAATAGTAAAGCCAGCTAGAATTCCTTCAGTTACAGCAAGACCCAGAATATTTAGAAAATGTGATCCAGCTGACAGGAATGCTTTTCTAAGTTTTATGTCAATATGTCTGCAACAGACCAACAGGAGGAAGCCCCTGGACAAGAGTCACTGGCTGAGTAGTGTATTCCTACAGAATCCAGTATTTTCCTTCGAAGTCTGGGGTTTTTTTAAATTAAAAAAGAAATCATGTATATATCCAGCTAACCATTGGGCATGCTCTGTCTATAAACCAACACCATAACTAGGAAAGTTTTGCTCAAGCTATGTTTAAAAACTGGCAAGTATTCTTTTTTTTTTTTTTTAAACTATTAGGAGTATTGTATCATGACATTAAAAATCAGAAGCTCAGTGTAAATTATCTTTTTCTGTGTT
The DNA here is from genome assembly GCA_009819775.1 of Phoenicopterus ruber ruber. Classification (NCBI taxonomy): domain Eukaryota; kingdom Metazoa; phylum Chordata; class Aves; order Phoenicopteriformes; family Phoenicopteridae; genus Phoenicopterus; species Phoenicopterus ruber. The sequence continues at coordinate 4,260,547 of CM020232.1, forward strand.
TCCTTACTAATAATTCTGCAAAGAAGACAGAAATGAATACAAACTCATCTCCACATTTTATCACATTTCAAATTAATGATGCAATGCTCTGGATAAGCAGGCAAGTTTGCTTTCTATTTAAGTGAACAATACTGGCAAGCTCCCCAGAGGCGGCAAGTATAGACCAAATCTCACAGATGCTCTGTATTTCAAAGGTGGGACTGCCACCCAGTTTCTCTCAATAAGGTTCGTCTTTCTGAAAAGCAGATACAATATTCTCAGCATCTGTATGGGTGTAAGCTTGATGCACTTCTACCAAAAGTTCCGTCACACTCAATAAAGGAGTAAGTATACAATATATAAGCAATGCTTTCTTGTATGGACTGGAATGTAGTTGTAAGACACAAAAATAGTACAAGTAGCATACATGTTGGCATTAATTAACTCCGCTTCATTCTGAACCAGCAGAAGCGTCACTTCCATTAAACTTGTCATAGCAGCTTCACGTACCCTGTTGAAAGAGAGAGACATTAGACTAGTTACATCAGTATTTATTTCAATAAATACATCAGCAGTTAAGTTAAGACACTGGCAGAAATTCAAAATAACGAAAGCGTTGACCACTGAGAGCAGCTATCATATTTTTGGGAGGAAGAGGAGTGCGTACAGCTGTACTCCCAAGCCCCATTCTGCACAGTGAAGCCCACATTGCACTGAGTCAATGCAACAGTTGTCCTCATTTCCAGGCAAGCCCCTTGCCTCACCATCTTATTTTTTATTCCAGCCAGATGTCATCAGGTTTATTCTTTATTTTAAGGAGGTTAAAACTGATAACCATTAGTAATATTTAGCATGCAAGTAGATGTATTTAAACCTAAGTGCTTTGTCTGCTTCAAATCATCTTCTAAAAAGGCCAACCCACATTTTGACATTAAGATATTGAAGCACCATTAAGCGTCATATTCTTGTAAATTTTCAAGCTTAGTATTTCCAACATTAAAAAAAATTGTGACTCAGAATGGCTTAAATCTCTATGCTAAATAATAATTAGTTTTATGAAAAAAATTAGCTAAAGTAACACTAAGTTGTGCTTGAAGCGCATCTTATCTGTATGGTGAAGATTTTCTGCCTTTAAAATGTCTGAATATAATATCAATATTAAAAAAAAAAAAAGATTAAGAGTGTAATTTCAATTAAAAAAAAATCAATACGCTTGTTTTAAACCACATGCCTTGGCAATACATGAGTTGTTGAAAGTAGTTTCTTTCTTAAGACATGGGCAATACCATGGCAGATCCTCAATTGGTTACATGATCCTGCAGAAGACCAGGACCAGCACATTCATCACATTCGACACTCGTGGTAATGTCATCCTTTCTCAGTAATAATTAAAAAGAAGAAAAAATTGAAATATTTGAAAGGTACACCTGCCTACTGTGAAAAGAAATACTCCTGTTTCTGATTTCCAAAGCAAGCTGAAAATAGTTGCCTATGCAATCTAAAACTGGGTGGGACATTTTTTATAATGGTAAAAAAGGTAAATTACATCATTTTTTCCTAAGTAGCTTAATACAAGTTTGGCAATCTTTCATCAACGGATGTTTTCCTAGTTTTTCATATAGTATCTGACTACTAGATATTCATGTCTAACACCTGTAGACAGATTGGACAACTCCCAGCAAACAATCTATCAAAAGAAATGTAAAGTTTGCATACGGAAAGTAAAGTTGGTTAAACTTTCCCACGATTCCATTAAAGACAGACAAAAATTACACACCAAAGACAAGGTCTCTCCAAAGAAAAGGCAATTCTCCCCGTATCTTTCCATCTTAGTCAATGGTTTAGAAGAAACAGAATGAGAAAACATTCATATTTGAGAGGCCACAAAAGTATTTAGCAGCCAACAGTTTGCTATGAGAAAGGATCCCCCTTCCCCCTTTAATTTACACGTTTCTTGACTTGATTTTGGCTGGCATTACCAAAGAAGCTTAAAAAGAATCTGGTGCTCAAAGCACATTTGAATTTTAATGGGTGTTGGGAATTTAATTTCCTCAGGATCACTTTGAAAGTTTCCACTTTGTAGAGTTTTGTTTTGTTTTTAAATTAAGATATAGACAGAAGGATAAACAAGAGGTATATACGGAACTTCAGTGCGAGCTGTCAGATGTGGAAGTTAACTTGAACACCTAATTACACTTAGCCAGGTTCTTATCTACTTCAGTATCTCACCTAATTTTGAATGCAAAAAGCTTACTATCTCTTCCCTTTCTCTGACTCCCCACCCTATATGGTTGGTCTTACATTTTTTTCAGCTACACCTGTGTCTGTCTTGTGTTACTACATTCTCTGAGCAAGAGACCCATTCACCTCCCTCTTGCTTCTTTGACAGCTGAGACAGGAGGAGAGGGAAAGCTAAGCTCCTTCTTCCCTTGCACAAGCTGGAATCGCCTGCTCTTGATCCTTACTAGTTTGCATCCTTGTTTCCTCTTCTAAGTTTGAGATGTCAAACACGCCTACTTTTCTCTGATTTCTTGTCCTGTGTTATTATTTCCCTGTCATATGACAATTTTAACAACAAATACTGAAGGCTGAGGAGCTGGGTATCATTATACAAAACAAGAAAAATACAAACACACAAATATTAACTCAGGCTGGTAAGAGTAGTCTGGATTGTTTGCCCTGTGTACCTTTCCAACACATTTGTAAATATTGCAGTGAAGTACCTAAAGGAACAAGGCTAGTCAATTAAAAAAGCGCACCAAACCCAATACTAACATGGCACAAATTATCTTTCTTCTACTTTGTGCTGTAGAATTTACACTTCGTTTTCTGTTCAAAGACAGAGTAGTTAGTTATAACTAATGCAACTCAACACTGGAACTGATGAGATCTCAATGACTGGTAAATCACTCAGCAGAGCACACGCATTGAAGTTCAACCGCAGTATAAACCACCCGATGATGGCTGGCAATGCAAAACTCTAGCCACGATACATGTTGCACAAAAAAAGCACAATCATGACTTTTCTTCCTACATAAGATAATAGTTGGTTATAGGGTGTGTTATAGTAGCTCCCATTCCTCAGGGTAATTACAAATGTACTTCAGAGCACCTGCCCCCGTGTTCAAGCTATCTGATAAGCAACCCTAAAGTGGAGAATGCTGCTGTAATTAACTGTTTTTCTTTTTTTAAAGCAAACCTGGGGCTACCAAATAGAATAACAACACTAAAATCAAGAGTGAGGAGGACAGAATTCTAAAACAGACATTACCAGAAATTTGAGCCTAAACAAAAAGTTCCTGAACTCACAAAATGCATACAATACATAAAACATCATGTATTATTCTACCGGATTTGAACAGGGATCAGCATGCTATGCATGGCTGCCGAAGCTGAACACAGCCAATGCTCCAGAACTGGACTGTTTTGCTTGCAGCAAGGAGGAGGGAGCAAGTGAGTGACTGAAACTGTTTTGGCCACAGGAAGAAGTATGACGAGCAAGGAGGAGCGCACACCCTCCCATGCAAAGTACAGCTAACTTCTCACCCATTGTAGCCTTCCCAAGTCAGCAATTACCAGCACAGGTCATAGCCATCATCTGTGAGCTCTGCCAGCTTTGCTATAGCCACAACATACCTAGCTGGGAGCCTTTCATTTCAGTAGTCCTCTATCCCTCCTCCCTGTTGAGTCTCAGCTGCCAGTTACAATATCGTAGATGCCACTCAATGAAATTAAAAGGAAATCATGTTTCATGTTCATATACCACTGTTGAAAACATCCCTTCACAGAGGAGGATAGTGACTGAAAAATGTCTAAACCAGTTGTTTCATACAAACGCTCTACAAAGATATGGTTGAAAATAAACACCAAAGCCCTTCATGTGACTCAGCACTGTTAGACAAGAGCTTCTTCAATAAACTGTGAAAATAAGGACATCTTTCCAACCAGCAAAATGATTTCATACCAGTACTTTTCAGGCATTCCCCCTTCCTGCCTGGAATGCAGTAAAAGCATAGCCAGAAACTAGATCTGAACAATCAACAGGTGGTTAGTTTACAATCCTCAACACGCATCTCCGTACCCTGAGATGCTTCATATAGCTGCCAGACAGGTAGGTATTTTTGCCCTAACTTTAATCTGGCTAATTTAGGCAGCAGTCCAACTGTGGCAGGTTGCGTTAGAGCATGCAAGGAGCCCGAGTTCACTGTTCGGTAGCTTTACGTAGCAGTTCATTCCACTGCATCTTCATAGCTACTCATCCACACAAACGGCACTGATGATATTTGAGTTACGGTTTCCTGTGTTGCAGCCATCTGACTTGAGGTTTGTAGATGTGTTAGAAACCACTACTCACATGCAAAGCTTGTCTTTGGGAGATTTAGTGTTTACTCAGAAAATGGAACATCAGAGAAACAGACTGACATACGTCAGATACATATTACCACACCATTACCATACCATACAAACAGTATTATCCATACTCTTAAGCAGGGCTGATACTATATGTATAGAACCATACCTAAATTAATATATATTTGCATATTTTCAAATTAAAATTATGGATTAAGACAATAAAATTAGGAAGTCTTTGTCAAAACAGCATTTTACTCAAAATCAGTTTCTAACAACTAACAGGCAACTAAAATTAATTTATCACATTCATTTACTTAGTTTACGGCTTCTCTATATGAGGATTAAGTGTTAACTGCTCTGAGACTTCTACATAGCAGCAAAATTGTCATATATTTTAAATCCGCAGATACTGGATTTATTCCTGAATTCTGATAACTTAGTACTTAACAAGTACTATTTCATGCTGGGCTTATTTGTGCTCATAAATACGTGCAGAAGAGTACCCTGACAAGAGAGCCTGTATGTTTCCTTAGTACTCACTGGATCTCTAAGATCCATATTTTGCATGGTTTTCTCACCCTGTAACTACCTCGTGGAATTCTACAGGATGAAGTGAAGAACATGAAATCTTCATTACTGCTCTGGCTACCACATTCAAAGGTTGCAGGAACTTCCAATCAGTAAGTGATGTTACATCCCCACTTACAGCTGCTTCAGAAATTAAACACAAACCCAAAGGAGGACATAAGCTTTTATAGTGCTTCAGTTCATCAATTTAGAAATTGCCTTTTCAGATCACTGTTACTGAATGAATACAGAACATTCAGATGAATGCAACACTATATACTGAATCTTCTTTATATATTAAGGGAACTGTGAAGACTGAATAACGTCACAAAAATATGACTGCTACAGACTTAATCTTATACCTATTCTATAGACTTCACATTAGTGGATACATTCGTACAGACTTATGATTTAATTGTTCTTGCAATCTCATAGCTGAAATCATTGAAACCCTAAACTTACAAGAGAGTCAGTAATACCACAGCACAATTTATAAAGTTTTTCTCCATCTCAGTTAGAGTTACTAGCCTTGAAAATGTGTCACTAACACGTTATGCAACTGCTCCCTCTCCTGGCAAAAAATTCCCACAACACGAACGTACAGTAGGAGAGTTCACTAAGTAGGAGTAAATGTGTTCTTTCAAAGAAACAGAAGTAATGTTTTAAATCTGATGTTTTAAATCTAATGTTTTTACAACTAAATACATTCCTGATATTCACTAAAAGAAAATAATGTCATCCACAAAACCAGAATAAGGCTGAACTTCAGTTTCAAACACAATAGTCCCCATCTTCCTATCTTCCGAGGCAAGGGACAAACAAATTCTTGTCAGCCTTTCCTTTCACTTCCTACTCTTCTTCCTGCAGAGTATTTCTACCTATACTCAACTCTCCAAAAGCTGGAGTTATCTATTTCTAACAGGTTTTGAAAAGACATCAGTTTTTAATTAGACATCAAATATGACAGCTAAGTTTAAGTCTGTTTGTAAGGCATCTTACCATCCTCCAACATCTCCTCGGCTGTCTGTGGTGTAGTCAGTCACACCACTAAGCAGTGTAGCATAAATCTGAGCAACGTTATCTTTGCAGACATATTCTTCCTGGGATCCTTCTCCCTTTACCCCTATTGTCTGGCAAACCCTTTAAAAAGAGAAAAAGGAGGGGAAAACCCACAACACTGGTAAGGAGAAACATTAAGATCATAGCTTTGCTCTGTTGCTTAATAAAATTCCCCAGACATACAATATTCTAAACACCTATAACATCTGCTACAAACTGTATGAAGAATACTTCTGAGCCTACTGTGTTGTATTTGACGAGAGGATTTCTGATCAGTGTTCAGGTTTAAAGGAACACTGGCAAGGCCAAAAACTCAACAGATAAGCAGATTGGTTTTACATCTATAATACTACAAAAAGTACCTGACAGTTTCTGTACTCTCCTCAAAATGAAGTAAGCAAGAAGAGCAAAGGACTAATACAATGTGAATTGAATTTGCTATTAACAAACTACTTTACATTGAAGACACTTTTTTTTGCACTGTAACAGTTTAAGAGCCTATATATTATGACTCTATTAACACTAATTACACCGTGGCATGTCAACATAGAAAATATTCTTTTAGAGAGAAAGTACAATTTCTTTAAACCAATTCAATCTTCTTATTAAGAAAGTAGAAAAAACATGTATTCTTCCTCTTCACTAAAGCTCAGTAAATTGCAGCCCATGAGAAAGGCGAACTTTAAAATACACTCCAGCTGTTCAGTTAATTGATTAAAAAAACCCACACCACCATCAGTTGTACTCCATCCTCAGATGTGTGATAATCCTCTGAATCATAGATATATTGAATAATGGAGATGCACACAGTCCCACACTAAAAATGTGCATGTCATAGCATAACTGATTTCAAGAATCATGCTACAAGCTCACAACAGACAGCAGAATGAACAGGAGAAAACTTCGAGAGAAAGAAATAAAATTAGACAAAAATAAAGATGATAAACATACTTTGCAATTGCTATTAGAGCATCTCTTCTGGCTTCTGCAAAGCTCACATCTGCAGGGGAAATTAAGGTAACTTTTTTCAAACCTTCCAAAACCTTAAAAAATATAAAAATTGAGATATTTAAATCCAATGCATTATTTATGATAAATGTTAAATTTAGATATCGTATTAAAATGAGCTCAATCACATATCAGAGAACCAAGCAGGCAACAGTGCTTGGTTTCTCACCATGACCTGTCAGCATGCCTCACTCTTCCCTTTGGACAAATGTTCTATAGCAAAGCGACAATTCAATCTCTGGCTTTTCCATTAACACTACTAAAGCAGGACTAGACTTTAATTATCAGAATCTATGGCAAGCTAAACTCATGATGATTTTCTGGAGGTATTGTACATTACAATCCAAACCCCTTTCACAAAGACCTTTAATTACGATCATTATTATTTATTTGATTATGATCATAGGTTTCATTCAAAATACCGTGTGCCCTTTTCTCATTACAATGATCATATTTTCTCACCTGTTGGAGCCTGCCCTTTAGCAGAAATCTTGGAAGGGCCCCAAGAGCTCGTGAAAAGCCACAACGAATCATTTCCTCTGTGTTTTGTAGTTCTGAAACATACTGTGTCACCAGCTCATCTAGAAAAAACACAATTGCAGAGTGAAAAGCAACTAGGCACATCATTATCATTACATACTTGGCTAACAAAAAAATAAAACAGGAAAAGATCCCCCAAACAGAGTAGCTAGAAAATTTTATAATTCATTAAACTAAATTCCAGAATACCTTTCATTTCCTACAGAAAAAATAATAAAAAATTTAAGATGTTCACTGTTAAATGAATGAATTATTACTTTCTACATATGAAGTCAGATTTTTAGACAGACTAATCCTAGTCATTCAGAGAGAGAAAAGACAAAATTCTCAATTTTAAAAAGGTATAATTTTTTAAAAATCCAAATGTGCTCGTTTTGGCTGGGATAGAGTTAATTTTCTTCCCAGTAGCTGGTATGCGGCTGTGTTTGGGATTTGTGCTGGAAACAGCGTTGGTAACCCAGGGCTGGTTTCGTTACTGCTGAGCAGGGCTGGCACAGAGCCGAGGCCTTTGCTGCTCCTCAGCCCACCCCACCAGCGAGGAGCTGGGGGGCACAAGGAGCTGAGGGGGACACAGCTGGGACAGCTGACCCCAACTGACCCAAGGGATGTCCCACACCATATGACATCATGCTCAGCGTATAGAGCTGGGGGAAGAAGAAGGAAGGGGGGGACGTTCGGAGTGATGGCGTTTGTCTTCCCAAGTCACCGTTCCGCGTGATGGAGCCCTGCTGTCCTGGGGATGGCTGCACACCTGCCTGCCCATGGGAAGTAGGGAATGAACTCCTTGGTTTGCTTTGCTGGCTTGTGGGGCTTTTGCTGTCTCTGTTAAACTGTCTTTATCTCAACCTGCGGGTTTTCTCACTTTTACCCTTCCGATTGTCTCCCCCATCCCACTGGGGGGGAGTGAGCGGCTGGCTGCATGGGGCTCAGCTGCTGGCTGGGGTTGAACCACAACACCAAATAAGTCGTCTAAGCATGAATTTAAATGTAAACACAGGGGAATAAGTTCTCTTATATTTACAGGTCATCATTTTCTACAATTAGACAAGTAATTGGAAAGAGATGTCTCTGGATTTGTGAAGGTCAGTTATTTGACAGTTTCCCCCAAAAAAAGTCTTAACTGGACTCAGGATTTGAACACACACACACACGCATCATACTTAAGCAATGAGATCACTTCATATCACTTTTTATATAGAGACAAAAATAAAGTTGGGCTTTTTGCAGGGGAAAGCTCAAAAAGAAGTGACCACTTTGAAGTAGGGATGCTGTGCTCAGATTCTGTGCATTGTTACATGACAAAACAGGGACAATGGCTCTATAAACAGTAGCACGGAGAAAACAAACAAGAATAAACTGCGCTGGGCATGAAAAAAGGAGGCTCAGCAATGAAGTAAAGTGATATGAAGAAGAAAATGAGGATGAATAAAAAAAAAGAAAAAAAGTCAGGAACCTGTCTACATATTTCTACTGTTGTCTTTATCATAGACTTAACAGACAATATTCCCTTTACCAGATTTTTCAGCTACTATATTAAACTCTTCTGTGAAATGCAGAGAAAAACAAGGTCCTCCAGAAAAACTTCTAAGAACAACCAAGATAGCTGCAGTACACACAACTGCGGTTCAAAAAGGAAAAAGGTGATCTTATTAATCGCTTTACTGAATATGCACTTTTTAATCCTCAAAAGAAAGAAAAAGAATCAGAGATTTTAGGAAGATTACATAATTGTGCCATTGCTTACTGTCATCTAAGATTTAAATGATTGAGCAATATTTGTTAGAGGAAGAAAGAATAGTTACCATAAGAAACTACACGTTAATCATAACTCATGACTGACTTTTTTTTTTTTTTTTTTTAATCCCTATGCAATTGACAGGCCTCAACTAGTTCCTCACATCAGGCAACTAGTTCCCTGTCCAGAGGTTAGCGATACCTTCATATAAGCACATCTATTATTTAAAAACTTCCAAACCACTGGAGTGTAAGATAGTCTTGAGGCCATAGGAAGATGCAACGCTTGCTTAGACAGCAAGATGATCTTAGACAGTAAGACTATGACAGTCTTCCCTTTGATTGATGTAAATTTCAGACTGACATTTTAGCCAAATGACATAAAATTAAGACATGACAACTAGCAAACGAGCAGCTCTTTACTTGTAACTGCTTAGTAATTATGCTAGCGAGGGTAATGCAAATGTTTAAATTCTTCTAAGAGTCCTTAGCTTCATTAAAGAACATGACCTATGAAGTGTCTACAATATTAATTCAACACAACCCATCCTGAAAGAATATTAACAGAGAAAATCATCAAAACCAAACTAGAACACAGTAAGCCAGAAAAAATAAAGAAAAGGTGAAAACAAACATAGGCAAAAGAAGCGATTCAATAAAATTGCAGCCTTATAGGGACAGATCCAGAATGCTGAATCAGTGAAGCATTTGTGGTTTCTATTTTCATTTTAATCTGTCAAGCCATAGTGGAACAATGGTTAAATTTTCTCTTCCCCCCCTAATTCCCTTAATCATGTTTAAACCTGCCTTAACTGACTTATCTTAGGCACCTCAATTGTCATTGAATGTGCTCTGCACTGTAGCTTCCACACATACATGCATAAACCAGGCGTTATGGGAAGGATTTTGAGTAGTGGATTTCAATGGTCATGAAATATATAGTTTTTACTGGCACAGAGATGAAAATATACAATTTTTTTTTTTCTTTTAAAAGATGCTTGCATATATAATGGCACTTCTGTTACCATGCGTAGAAGAGGCTTTAGAGAAGTACAGGGCCAAATAAAAGCATAATCAAGACAGAGCTGACCAGAGATTTTTTAGAACAGAAAAATTTCCAAGTTACAATTCTATTCTCTAAATCATACCAGGACATCTGATGAAAAATGTTGCCTGTATCTACAAATCTAACTCTAATTATACCCCTAGAGACCATCATGGCTACAGCACCACAATTCCTTCAAGCACAAGCCAGATGAAAAGTTAACCTAGAATCCGGGGCAGGGAGCTTCACAGGCATCTAGAAGAGTACAGCATCAAAACAGATGCAGCCACCTACTGCATCTTCTTCCAGTATCTCCTCTCTCCCTTTTGATTTTGACATCTGGCTGAGTTTTCCAGTCCACTTTTACAGAAGCTCAAAACTTCATCCTTACATAAAATTAAGCTTTTAACTCATTTTTTAGCCACCTTTGTTTGATTCAGCATTGTCTCCTCCTGCCTAAAGTGTTGTTTTGTAAAAACATTACCCTTTCTGGGGTTGGGTGTTTTTAATCTGCCTCAGCACCGTATCACATCTTCCCAGGCATGCAGTGCCAGCCTGCATGAAGGAAAGGGCTATTTTTGGAATGAGTTTTTTTTTGACAAAAATATAGAGATTTAGCAATATAGAACAGATTATAAAATCAAGATAGGCTGCTTTTATATATCAGCCATAACTTCTTGGAGACATGGACTGCATGTTACTATACGATAGGTATCGAGTTCATTCTGGAAACTATCATAATAGAAATAAATAATAGGGTATTCTGTTACCTGATTTAGGAATGACTTAGCAATGGCAAAAAATAGGAAAATAAATCAGTATTTTGTTAAGTATACGTAATTTCACTGTCATATTTAAAAACACAAGAACATAAATGTTGTTGTTATTAAAATATCTATCTATACAATCCAGCAACCTGTCTCTGATGGACACGATACAATTTGATACTTGAAAGAAAGAAAGGTCCAAGAAAACCAGTATAAAAAAAGATGTTGATTCATATGCCCCTAATAAAAGTTTAAGCCTAGTCCTGTACTACTGATCCAAATGCAAACAGATAAGGCTTCATATGCACATTTACAAGAACTCCGGGTGTCCTTGCTATCCTTCTCTTTTTATCCCTGACCAATTCTTCTTCTTTAAGTCAGCCATGATCTCTGGCATACAGTTTATCAAAATATAATGTGAACATGTCTCACCTCATTAAAATTCAGGATTTGCCACAAACATATTCTTTGCTTCTTTGTTTTACAGTATGGAATAGAAAAGCAATCTGTTTTTCCTAATATTCATTATTATGGTACCTTGTATTCACCTCCAGTCTAAACCAAGCAAAACCCCTGAGACATTTCCTAGACTTTCAGTTGGTTTTATCATTCTTTCCTGAAGCATTTTAAGGTCCTTTAAAATTAGTGATGCTCCTCCCATTCTATCCAATACCTCCAAAGTGCAAGTTAGGTCCAGCCCAATATTTTCTGCCTCCACTGCAAACATGAGTCATTACCCTGTAGAGCTGGATCAGCTTCTCCCTCTTCATTGATGTAATATTCATTACACAGCGCAGCCAGTGCAGAGACTGCAGACTCCTGTAACAAAGGCAAAACTGTGAACTTGATATATTTACTAAGGTCATACTTTATGATAACTGTGCTCAGAATTAAAAGGTTAAGGAAAAAGAGAGTAGATTTTTTTTAAAAATCATTCCCTTCAGCTACTGACATTTACTTTCTTTTTATTTGTTCCCAATACTGGTTTAAGAACAGTTGAACAGGAAACCTATGTAAGAAAAAAACTGATTCTACTCTTATTCCTTCAAAAGTACGAGCGAGCTAAATTAATATTTAAGACATTAATAGTAATGTATCAACTGTATTTTCAGTTCAGTTGAAAGATCTCCAGGATGACACAGCATTACAAAATAGTCATTATTTCATCTTCAATATATTGATGCCAGATTGGTAAGAAACAAACCGTATTTCCCCAGAAAGCTATAGAAAGGAAACATGCAAAAAAAACCATGGACTGAACGTTATAAACAAAAACCTCACAATATCCAGTATCACAATCCTTGTGTCTCAATCTTAATTGAGAAAAGGATCAAAGGTTGTGTATTATGCCTGAACCTCCTAATCTTTAGAGTGGTTTTGGTCACCAATATAGAACACAAAACTAATACAGCTGCTATTTCAAAAAGCATGTAACAAGTTTTCTCATAAAATTCATGGCTGAATTATACTTTTCAGCTAATAATATAATGCTGACCAAAACTGTAATAAATTTGAGAGTGTACAGAAACTATGCACTGTTCACTCCATATTAATAGAAATGGTAGTTATTAATACTTATGTTCTCCGGCTACAAGAAATCTTAAATGATAACACAGGAATCCTGTACAGTCTATTAATTCTACCCTCAAAGGCACCTCAGACTTGTTCTCTATGCAAAATCAAGGACTTGAAAGAAAACCAGTATTCATCTAAATAATATTCTAACTACCACAGGCATTATAGTAGCAAAATATAGAGAATTATCTAATTGCTGTAGATCATAGAATCATAGAATAGTTTGGGTTGGCAGGAATGTTTAAAAGTCATCTAGTCCAACCCCCCTGCAACGAGCAAGGACATCCTCAACTCAATCTGGTTGCTCAGATGCTTCACTTTAGAAAGAGAATCGTTTTCACCTTAAATGCATGATGTTACATTGGAAGAGTATACTGTATGTCACAAAAAAAGATTATTTTTCAATGTCTTAAGTATTGCCCTTGAAATTATTTCTCTCTAAAACATATACAGAAATCAAGTAAGAATTTACATTTACTAAACATACTTCGCTCAACATTAATTAATGTTAACCAAACAAGTCAAAATTCTCTAGTCTATAATTAATTCTTCTAAGCTTCTAAGGTTTAGAAGTTCCAGTTATAAGACAGACAAACTCTTTGAATAAATTGCTAATGCCAAAACAATATTCCAAGAATTCAAATTTTGCCTTTTAATTTTCTTCAGTGATTTGGATGCACGCTAGTCTACTCTGTCTTCCAAGGAAGACTTTAAGAGATAAGCTACCAGATACTTGCAACGGCTTTTTAACTTATTTTTAAAAACTAACAACATGAACACAACATGATATATTCAAATTGTCTTTGTGATGGCTATAAGCTCTAACAGGGCAGGCAAAAATTGTCTTTGTAATTTGGTAGAGCCTTTAAGAGCGCAAGATCAAACTGTCATGGTATTACTTGGGAAAATTAAGGCAAATAACTGGAGGTGTTAAGATCATGTACATAAAATAGCATGAAACATAGCCATCAATGGATTTAATATTCAGAATTAGAGTAGCTTGAGAGCACAGTAAAAGGATTCGCAACAGAGTTTAATCAAAAATTGAAGCGTGTTGGCCTGAATAATTCTGGTTCATCACACCAATGTTCTCACTGTAACAAACACGCCCTCAGTACGTCAGGCCTGAGGACATCATCCAGAGATTCTTTTTAATTTTCACAAAAGTGAAAAGTTTCTCTGAAACTACCACAATCAGCATATCTTACACAGATTACAGGTACACCAAAACAGAAGCAAAATGTCCTATCAATGTAACCATACAGCCGACAGCAAGTAGCTTCAAGCAATCATCAGCAACTACTCACCGCCAGCCCACTGTCAACGCCAGCACCTGTCAAATACTTTGTCCAAATGCACATACGAGAACAACCTTTGTGATAGCTGTTCAAGTATTGATCAAAAAGGTCCATTTGAAATTTGAGGAATTCAAATTTTTTTAAAAAGTAACCTTTCTTACCAATCTAAGAAACAAACGTTCAAGAACCAATTAGATTCCATGGAAAATAATCCACCAATGGAAAGCAAAAATATTTCTAATTCTGTATTTAATGTGACCACATGAAGAAGGAGGAACTATTGTACCTTTATATGCTGTCGTGCACCGCTTGAAACAAGAGGGAGACTTCTTAGACTGTCATTTATTAACCACTGCCAGCCACCTGAAATAGTAAGGAACAGAAATGGCATTAATTTTTGTTACTTTCTGAACTTCAACATTCTCTTTTATTTTTACAAAGACCAGCAATTATACATATTGATATATTTCCTTGGTTTTCCAAAATAAACAAGGCTGTGATTCTCAATTCCCAATAGCTATTCTGGTTTGGTTTACAATGTACATAGCGCAAACACTGCGTCTGGTGATGCTGAAAACTTAACAGGGAAAAAAAATATTAGTAAACAGCTACAAAACAAACCTTCAAATAACATCACCACCTCTTGCAGTATTTGTGTGTCTTTTTGATTTTTTTTTTTATTTGTTAGGCCACCCAACCTCGCTAATCTTGGTTCTTTGAAAAACATCATTTGCTAATACTTTAGCTTAATGAATAACTACTAAGATAATGGAAGGTTCTTTAAAGTATGACATACCGATTATTGGATCTCCTCTGAAAGGCATTTTTGATAGTGACAACTTTTCAATTAAAGTGCAGACTGTAAGAAAATAAATTTGATAACTGGATAAATAAAAAGAGAAATTGCAGCAATTTTGAAGATACACCCACATCAAGTTACATTAGTATTAATTTTAAATTGAAGAAAATTTGCAAACAGAAGTCCAAAATATGTGAAATTAGAAACTGAACAGAAATTACACTTGTGAGTCTTACAGACACAAAAAAGCTACTATGCAGTAAGTGTTCTCTGACATGAGTTAGTGCCATCATTCATGCAAATCCATTGTTTGCTGGTATGTTTTTCCCCCTCTGCCATTTAAGGTGCATATGTACATATTGGCCACCTTTCTGTTTCTGTGCCAGCCTGTAAATAGCTATGTAGTATCGTTGATAGTAAACCAACTTGGACAAGGATAAAGCTACAGCCACTAAAAAACTATTCAAATATATATGAAAGGTTTTCCTACTTCTTATTAGCATTTTTTTGGACCATTAAGGAGTGGCAGCTGTTCACTGCACAGAGCTAGGAGCTATAAAACTGGATGCAGCTTTATTTCCTTTGATACTCAGAATATGAGAAAATGTCATTTTAATAATTAAGTCCTTATTATTTTAAATCTATAAACTTAAAGCTTACAAAACCACTTCCAGAATAGTATTTTTTTAGTGTTTCAAGGCTGTTTTGGGGAACAGAGATTAACACAGTAAACACTGCAAACTTTTACTATATAATAGATTGACTGCATTGCTCAAATGAAAACTCAGCACTTAGGGAATACAGTATCCTTCACCTCCTGGGGATCAGTTCAAATAAAACACATCAGTATACCTCCATACTCACCATCTGACTGTTTTAGAGTTGGTGGAGGATTGGTGGAGAGGAGGAAGAGGACAGAACAAGCTACTATATAATGCCACTTTTTTGTTTTCTTCTCCTCCCACAACTTAATCTTTAGAATCCTAGTCTGGGCTCTGTACACAGTTCACCATCTTTTTCATTTATAATCAACTCACTGGGCTCCAAATCTACTCTTGAATTCAGTCCTCACTATGGTAATGTCACACAACCGGGCTCCCTGTGCTCAAACTCCATTCAATATTGTATGTCAGCTTCTTTGTTCTAATACTTATTCACAGACAAGGTTAAATACAATGTGACTAAACCCAAGTCTCTTAGGGTTCCTCCTTAGTTCCCTACACTTCTTTTATGCTCTATTGTGGTTAAGACCATCATCTTCATTAGACATGCAGGCAATTTGTGGAGTATTTTCAATTCTTCTCTTATTCCACCTACACAGTTGTATCATGCCAAAATACTGTCATTTGTACTTCTCCAATACTATAAAATACTCAGCTGCTTAAAAGCGAAAACATATTAAAAAACCTAGCTATTCTTTCAGCCTGCACTCTCACGTCACGAGGCTGTAAACGCAGTCAAAGACTGCAGAAATCCCCTTGCCCCTTCACCCCTCCTATTTGATCACCCTTCTGTCTTGGTATGGAAACTCCTTCACCCACTAAGTTTGGATGACTTCACATCTTCAAAGCCGGAATCTGCTGTGTAGCACTTCCTTCACTCAACCTACGAGCAGGAAACTCAAGTTGGCATCGTTTCCTTATCCACCCAGGCTACCTGGATGGATACTTTTTCCTGCAATGCCCTTCCTTTTTACAGTGGTTCTATATGTAACAATCCTCAAAATCCATGTGAACAACCCATCATCTTTTCTGTGATACCACCCTTTCCACAAACTGTTGTTTACATGGTCTTTATTCTTCACCTTTGCGCAGGTACATATTATGATAAAATCGTTAGTTACATGATGGCATCTGTCTTAATGGACAGATTATCTCTCTTCTGGAAAGGAATCTGAGTAAATCAATGAAGGAAGCCAATTCAATCCTGTAGAAATTTCACTGTGTGCAACAACGGAAGGAGAGAATGTGTGACAAACTCAAGAACATGGTTATTCACAGTTGTGCTGGCAACCAATGTTCTGGCGTACCTGTCTTCCAATTGCCTTTCAAACTTTGTATTTTTTTAATTACTGTTCATACTTTATTTATGCATTCAACACAATGTATGCAAAACAAACTGGAAAAAGTAAACAGAAGAATTCATTACTGCACATTTTCTGCATTCACACCACAGCTGTGATACTTACCAGCTGGTCTCATGAGTTCTCCACCTAAACCCCTGCAAAGCAGAAACAGAGCCTTCAGAGAAAGCTATCACAGGCAACCTGAGTGCATTGCCTAGCAAGAAATAAGACTCAAAAACATTTTAGAATGAAAGCAGATCAGAAAATACCTGCAGTTTTTCAACCAACTCTAAAACGCTTCTTTTTATATCAACTTTTGTCTTGATTTCAGCATGATTTATACAAAACCTTCCTGAATATTTAACTTCCTTCTTGCAAAGAATGCGGTCCCAATCTTTCTCATTTTTAATGTGAATAATAAGAGACTGTCAAGTTCATTCTGCTTTTCTTTTTACTTGCTTCAGAAGCATTCCAAACCTGTGGGACTTGCCACAGGACTCTTCAGTCATACAGCCTCTACGAGCAGAAGATTTTCACAACTGAAAAGCAATTATATGCAATTTTTTCACAAAATCCTCATCTCTGGAACATTAAACAGAAACTCCATTTCTTAGTTTCCATTTTCGCAAACATTAACTGGTTTACTTCCCTGGTGAAGTTTCTCACCCTTCTCTCTTCACCCTCTCCTTCCCTGCTTAAAGCCCCCTCTCACAGGTGACTTTGCATTCATGACCACAAGCGAGGGGGTAAAAACTTCCAACACATCAGAAAAGGGAGAGAAATACATGGTTCAAGATGCTTCAGACCCTCCCAAAGCAAGTGTCTGTTAGGTAAGGATGGTCTCACCAGCTCAGTCCTCAGGTTCATCCAGCCAGTTACCCTGTCTGAACATTGGCCTGGCCACTGACAGCACTAGGAGGAGAAAGCCTGAACTGGGCAGAAAGCGGGGAGAGGGAGAAGCGTCCTGGAAATGGCAGGGCCTGTTTCCATTCTTTAGCCTCTCATGTCTCCGGGCAGAGAGACGTCTCCTCACCCTGCTGAGCAATGTCTGCTGGTTACGTGGATATCCCCAGGGTGCTGTGAGCACTGCTTGGGGTGTTCTGCTCAGTGTCACCCTCTGTGGCTTAATTCTTCCATTTTCTGAACCTTTGACCCCTGCCCTTCCTTTGGGTATTTCCTCCCTCGGCTCCTTATTCTTGTCTCCCTTCACTCCTGCTGGAATATTTCCTCCCCGAGGTGTGCCAAACCCTTAATCACCTGTTTGTATGGCCATGCTCTGGCAGAAACTCCCAGCAAGGGGGAGGAACAACAAAGGCTTTTTTGTTTACTTGCTTGGGTTTTGTTTCTTTTTAAAACCTTTTCTTCCCTCCTCTCCTCCTCTCTCCCCACAATAAAATTAGTAGCTGTGCTCAGAAGGCAAACTTAGCAACCCTAACAACTCTTAGAACTTTGTTCTCCAATTTATCCTTTTATATGAGCTTCAAAAGCCTAAACATTTTGAACAAGTTTTTCCATTCCATACAAGTAGGTGCCTCCTGTAACATGCACTGGGTTTTTGACTGCTCAACATTTTCCTTGGTTTTTCAGGTAATGCAGAGACGCCAACTCCGCAATATTCTCGCTTGCCATAGATCAGCACTTCCTTTAATCGGGAAACTTTTGCTTTCACCAATCAATATATTAAGCTTAATGTAATAATCCACAGCTCATTTTATCATCGTAGGAAGTGAGCACAGATTTCACATCCCCATGCTGATAAGGTCTTTGTATTATCTACCCCACCTTCCCCCATGTTGTCTGCTCTCCAGCTTCTAAAAAATTTAAATTAGAAAACAAAGAAGTGATGCAAGGAGTCGGGACAGAGGCAAAAATAGAAGAAATGATGTGGCAAGGCTTGCTTCCTCTCCAACGTTTTTTCCCCTTTATTTTGTCCTCACCCATTCCTTGGCTTTTGTCTGTTGCTTTACTGCAAATGAGTATAAAATAATGATCTTGTAAATTTGTTTGGTGTGCAACAGAGTCTGCTGATGCAAGGATTCAGATACAGACTTCTGTTCAAACTACAAAGCAAGAACTGAGTCATAAAGGCTGCTCTTCTCCACTTCTTCACACTGCCAATAAGGAAGTCAGGCCACTTAAAGCTACTCTTATGTTAATAACTTGACAGCTATCCCTTCCTTTGGCATTACATCAACTCAATTTAATTTCAGAGTTTAGAGCTTCACTGAGGATTGTTGCCCCTGTGCAAGAATGAAGAATGGTGACAGTGATTTACATGGTAAGATTTCCACATAACGCAGAAACTATAATCAAATCTATCTTTGAAGGCACTGTGATACCATGTGTTCTCTGCAAAACCTTTCAAGTTATTTCTTGCCTAGACATCACAGTATGTCCATCAATATATCTAAATTTTTCCCCTTTCCACAGCTCATGCATATTTCAGTTGTAAGAACTGAGAATTCTATCATAACTCTAGATCTTTCCTCAGTCAGTGTTTAGTTTGTCAAACATGATGCGCATCTTTCTATTAACTTTATCTCACTGTACAGTATTTCACTAAATTAAAAAGATATGGATCTACCTAATTCAGAGATTCTGAATTTTGCTGTACAGTCAGTATTCTCTCTTTTTTCTTCCAAAGACACATCCACAAAGTTGCATCACATTATTAGATGTACCTGTTTCAAGGTTTAATTTTTAATTCAGTTTGTAAATTGACTGATGCAGCGCCCAGGCTCCACGAGCTCCTAAGCATTCCTTCCTATGTGCAGTCCCACAGCAATGCTTTTCTCCTAGAAATGTCTTAGGACAAGTCACAATTTATTTGTGGAAAATATAATCTAAATGTATAATCTCTTGTAGAACCGACGAATTAAGATTACTGACCTAAGAATGCCGGTATCTATTTTAAAATTATGTAGGCCTGAATCAGAACCAGTAACAGTGCTGTTTTCAGTGCATATACAAGTTCAAGGTACTTTTGTGGATTTTTTTTTTTTTTGTATTATTATTTAAAATATACTTTTTGTGAGAAGTTCAGAATTGATCTTTAAGATTACAAAAATAACAGTAACTGAAGCTGTTTAGGATTGAATAGCATCTACATTTTCATAAACATCTGAATCAGAAGTTAAAACTACTGGAATAGCTGAAGAGATTTAGTTGCAAATACTCAATTTCCAGGAAGCTAAGACCACCTGCTGGGTAAGTATTTTCATCTCCATATGAATACTAACCAATTACTTTCCATGGGAACTCTTTGTCCCAAACAGAACTGAGGTATCCTAAAGGTCCAGGTTGTACACTTACTGGGCTTTGGAAGTACAAAATGGCTTTGTCACAAGGTACACAGAGGTGGAAGGAGATACCTTTGAGCACAGATGAAAAAGCCTGTGTATTTAATAAAGCTCTTATGGTCATTCCTTGAAGATGCAGAGAATAAACTATACTAAGCTGAAAAACACCTATTTTTAGGTTACTGTAAATTCATATGCCAATAGCACACATTTGGTATTGCATTCTAACATCAGAAGACTACAGCTGAAATCTTGGGTCTATAGAAGTAAGTTTTCCCAGTGACTTCAGTTAGTAGCAAAAGAATTTCACCTTCTAACTCTTCAGAACACAGTATAGCAAGATGTCCTAGAACCATCATGCTACTGGATGCAAAAAAATAATTTAAACTTGGAAGAATTGTTAAGATGAGCTTTGCTGCAAGGCTGGAATTATTTGCTGATTAAGTTAATATGTCTAAAAAACTCTTTTATGTAGATGACTGCCAAGAAACACATTTGCCCTGAAACCATCCAGATTAGTTGCAGCCTTAAAGGTCTTTGAATTGAGACAAGTTTCTCTCTTGCCTAGCACCTGTCAACACCTACGGGCTACCTTCCTCTTTTGGAAAAGCTGAAACTCTGAAGATGACAGTCCAACTTACACTGGCTACTATTCTAAAAACCTAAAATTGCTCGTCTCGCGGAGCTGACTGTGTAATACACACAGCCAGTCTCTTCTTATGTTACAAGAATGAGATCAGCGCAAAACTCAGCATGCAGCACATTGCACTAACTGAATCACCCCGTGTGGGAGTTGCTAACAAACACTGTGCATCCCGTCACATCCAGCTCTGATGGGAACCCTGAAGGCCCAATAAATAGAACATTTGCTGAAATACAGAAGTGCAGTGCAACTACCTGGAAGAAGCCCAGCATATCTATCTGCAGCACTTCCATATCCGTCCCGAAATTATCTTGTTACCCAACTCTGTGTATTAAGACCTATACTATCAGATTTTGAACTGGCTACAAGAAAGGAGGAAAAAAGAAATTCTGAACATCTATTCAGCTGAATATTCAGTCCAGAACCTTATATCAGATGATGCATTTTTAAAGAACCTTAACAGAACTAATATTAAAAATACTTTTTTCTTGAGGACTTTTCATATCGAGAACCAGTACAAGATCCTAGATGCACTACAGAAATATATCTGCTACAAAACAACGATACTAACCATGCTGGTTCAGTGAAAGCATAATATAAATCAGGCTGACCACTAATACCATTTAAACTGGCAGACTGACTTCCTATCCCAAGGAAGACAGCTTAAGGCAAGAGATGCCACATGTTTTTGTCTTAAGTTTTATATATGAAAGTAATGTTTAAAGCAAGTAAAATATAGCTCAATTTTTATAACTCTCTGATACAACCTGTATAGCACAAAACAGGCACAACGGACAAATACTCTGTTTAAGTGGCACAGTTTGCATATGACTTGCTATAACTAGTGCCCATTTCACACAGAAAATCCGGTTTACTGCGCAACACTCAACTGGAAGTGCACATGCAAATGCTCAAACCAACCAGCTCCTCCAGACAAACTAGTGCATCAAATGTGTCAGAATCAAGACTAATGGAAGGAAGTACATACTGATGTGCCTGGACTTGCAGTCGCCTTTTTCAGTGTACTATGGTAAACCCAGAAAAGAACTTATACAGGAAGACAGAAAGATACTCACATTTTTTAAAAAAATGTTAATACAGCAGAGGACAGGATTTTCTACAATTACCATAAACAAAATTGATTGCTTCAAGTATACTCAAAATTGAGAGACTGTGCAGTATAACTCAAAACTTGGACTGTGTCCTGTCTGAAGGATAATTCATGTCCATCATTCAAAATCAGGTTTAAGACATTACAAGAGCTGCTAAACAAAGTAAGATGGTCAGTTAAATGAAAGTCTCCATTACAGTACTTTGGCTTTACCTTTTTTGACTTGAGGTACTTATGGATGC
Source organism: Phoenicopterus ruber ruber (assembly GCA_009819775.1). NCBI lineage: Eukaryota > Metazoa > Chordata > Aves > Phoenicopteriformes > Phoenicopteridae > Phoenicopterus > Phoenicopterus ruber. The sequence goes on from CM020232.1 coordinate 4,282,631, forward strand.
AATGGAATCCTAAACGTTAGACAATCGAGAAACTCACAACCCATTTTCCAGCTTAAAATTTATAACTTACAACTTTAAAAAAAACTTTAAAAATCACAGCATTTTTACACTTTAATTCCTTTCCCCTTTCTCACAGGCCAATGCAACTTCTGCAAACAGCTTGATCAACGCATTAAAATCCATTTGGTCCACAAAAAGCCAGCTATTTTGTTGCCAGGAGTGAAAGCAAAATAGCTAATAAACAGTTGAGACATGTGGCCTGATGCGTTTTCTTACAGTAGTTTAAAAACTAGAAACAAAAATAAAACACACAGGTTTTCAACATTCCTACAAGATATTGTTACACCGAAAATTCCCAGTAGCAATTTCTCAAATGGAAATCTTTGGAATATTATGTGCAGTAATTACTCATCACGGAACAAGTTTGGCTTGTTTCACTAAATGCTTGCCCAGCAATACTCAAATTGCTGGTTTGTTTTTATAACCTAGTTTATTTTTCCTGTCCTATTTTAAAATATTTTATGCATACCAATATTTTAAAATATGAATTATAGTAGACATCTCTGTCTCAGCCCAAGTATTAGAGTAAACAGCAGTGAATCAATTTTGCTTGGAGTTGAATTAGAAGTCTTATCTAGAATGAAAACATTTCTGTAGGCATCTTATAAATACCATTAAGTGCAAGAAGTGCACATTATGACAAAAACAAATTACACCCAAGCTCCACCCTGACATTAAAGAATTTATGGGAGCCAAGACAGCCACCCACAAAGACACTAATATACAGTATCAGCATTAAAACCATCCGCCAGTACAAGCTAACTTTGGAGTGGAAGTTTCACATCACTATGTACGACCCTCAAGAGGTAAATTTTAACATTTTTTCAGAAGGTTTAAGTTTCAGCATATGAAAACTTACATAAAAATTCTTTAAAGTATAATTAATAATTACACAAAACAATACTTAAGGCTTACTGTTTTCAGATATGTCATGTACAAAGAAGTGAACTAAACTGCCCAAAAGCTCAACGAATTTGTCAATTAAAGCAGAAAAAAATCCTCATTCGTATATACAATCATTAGAGAATACAAGTCATTAATTATGTTTTGATTTCCTTACATTTAGGAACAAACCCTGAAGTCACATACCAGTTTTCATTCACATTTACTTAACAGTTACTTAGGCAAACTCCTTTTATTTCCTGGAAGCTTCAATAAATAGGAAATGAAAAACAACCCCGTGAAAACTCAATCCCATTTTCTTTGGCACAAGAGCTGAAAAATTGTATTGAACCTTTTGTAATACTCCTGGCCTACTCATTACACAGGATGAAGAAAGTAATTCTAGAATTTAGCCAGAAGCTCCTTTTTAGGCAAAAAAAACCAAAACACAAAACAAAACAAAAACCCCCCAAATGGACTCATTATCTTATTAGTTAAAGGTCATTTCTATAGGCCTATTTGAACCATACAAGTACTACAGTACAGGTGAATAATGGGAAAGAAATCCCTTACACACTGCTGAAGCCATGGATTAGTGCTTACTATATTCTGTTTCACATTCTTTCCTTTCTTTAACTGTCTCTATCACAGTATTGAGACCAGTACTTACTGCTTTCCCATTAATCTAACACGCCCGTGAGTCGCACTCTCTAAACAGCACAACCATTATAAAACGACATCAGCCTCAGTTCTAGGTAGACAAAGCCAAAAGACCGCATGTGCTTGCATTCTGATGAACTGTGCGAGACTGGCAGCCGATGGTAGGTATAACTAACTTGTACAAACCAAAAACCCCCTAGATGCTACTGTTTTCATTGCTTCTAATTGACACATTCCAATATGAAAAATAATTTTTTTGTGTCCATTTTCTTACCGGTACAGTTGACGACTGCAAAGCTGGTGGGGGGAAAGCAACAAATATTAACATTAGTAGAGTTTGTCTGATAGAAGGGTTTTCATTTTTCCTCCTCGCATGCAATGTCTACATAATGTGAGCTATGCAACACTTCGGATTATTTTAAAAATAAAATTCAAAGGAAAAATCTTTTTAAAAAAAACCTCTCTATATCCATTTGAATTTCACATTCAAAGGAAACCAATTTAAACACATTCATAAAGCACTAATTTTCTTAATTCCAAATCCTAGCTGCTCCTGCACATACCCTGGAAGCTAGTTCGGCTTTTTAAAATACGTTTGCTTTCTGCAGTTGGCCCTTTTAAAATGATGATATACTGCATTGTCTGAAATACGAAAATAACTTTGTTAGCTACAGGCTAAACAGAAAAACTTCAACAAAAGTTCAAATGTGACTGAAAAATATTATTTCATTGTTAACATTACAGTATACCATCTTCAAAAATCAGAGATTATCAAATTTCTCTGTAGTAGAAACATGAAAAAACAGCTTTTTAAAAAGAAAAAGTTTACATCAACTTTGCCAATTAATTATAAGAACAGACAACAGTAGAAACTGGAAAGCATCATAACAAATTAAGGCCATTGTAACAGTACAGGTACTGCTGATCAAGCTTTCAGGCATTTCAACATGAGAAAGTTAAACAAGGACGAAGATGCTTTTTCAACCTGTACCAGCAGCTTTCGCCTATGCACAGAATTAAGCAAGCACCTATGTACTTTAAAGCACAATTGGTAAATGGTGAAGCCTGACAGCTTTAGCACATCGGAACTGGGACTAAAGGTACTACAGATACTACAGAACACGAGTGGAGCCTGAACGCTGAAGTACTGTCTGTTCCATAAGGTGAAGAAATAGGAGCCAAAAGAAAAAAACAACATGGGATGACTTAAAATTAAAGGGACAAGTTAGGCAAAATTATCTCCATAGAATCATTTTAAATTGCTGTGAGTGGGACAAGACTTCATTTGTCATAAGTAGAGATAAAGACAATGCATCAGCTGAAATATAGAATATGGCTTTCAAGGCCTATAAACAGGTAAATTATGGAGGCAAGGATTTAGCAATGAAATCACACTAAAGTTAAAAAAAAAAAAAGAATAGAAAGGACAGAGAATGGACTCACTAGGAGACCTCTCTTGAGCGTGGTCACATTAAGGCAACAGCCATACATCTATCTGCAAGGCCAGTCGGTACATACAGAATGGGAGAAGAAACAGAAGGGGAAAGGAAACCAAAGCAAAGTCCCATGCATTATTTCATGTGTAACTGGCAGCATCAGGGAAAGGGGCTTAGCTAAGAGCTGGCAGAACAGAAAGGGACCAAATACAAAATTCTACTGGAGGAAGACACATGGTCAAGGACACCTGGCTGCCAGTCTAGAGAGTGTGTCCAAATTCGTATTTGTGAGATTGTTTACTTTTGGCAAGGGGAAGAGGAGGGTGGAGAACAGCTGTCTTAATTGTAAATGTTTGTTTAAAAGTAATACAACATACCAGGTTAAAAGATACATTTATACTTGCTACAAACCTCTTGATGGATTTGCTTAAGTCCCTCCAGTGATTTTTCATTGAAATAGTATGTTACAGATCTGTAAAGGTATACAAAATTTTTAAGACTGGTTTCCTAATCATGCTATAAATAATTTTTCTTCCATGACTTTATTGTACTTTCAAACAGAAAAACAATCATTTGATTTCCAAATTATGCTCAACAGAAATATGCAATATTTAATTTTAAATAGTTCAGCAAACATAATAAGTTCTTTCCTTATCATGTAGCAAACTCATTCCTAAAGGACTATAAAAAAATTAGTGTCACTTATTCATAACATTATAATGAGCAATACACTAATAACCCTTCTCAGCTCAGTTGTATTTTTGGACTCCAACACTTCTGTGATTTTTCCATCAATTTCAAGTATTTCCCATTACTAAAAATGTTCTGCATCTTCTTCTCTAACCTTTCAACTTGAAAAGGGAACTCTAAGATTAACACAAATTCTTTGATAGACACTGCTGGCAAATACAATTCGTATTTGTCAATCACTAAAGCCATAAAAATCAGGGCACACTTTTGATATCTATTATTTGAATTCACCTCAGTATATCTAGCTTGTACAAAAAAATGACAACATTACATTTGTTAGATGTCACCACTTTAGATATCTTTGTATGACTGCATCAGAATGTTCTCAGAAGTAAAATAAAAAAGGTTAATCGGAGAGTAATTATCCAACTTTTAGAACAAAAATGACCCAGAAAGTCTGTTTTTTTAAAATATATTTCTTCAGTGTACATATATCTATGACTCCTGCAGAACTGTATTTATTGTCAATGAAGTTTGCACTCTGGAGTCTTATTTTCCACTGCCTTGATCTTAAACAGGTGCTCATGCCAATCCAATTTAAGTCACACTAGTATAAAATTCTACCGCTAGTATAAAATTCTACCGCTAATGTAACTTCCAAATTCTAGGTTTTGCAATAAAGATTTTCAACCATTTTTCACAAGCAATTTTGTGAAAGAAAGAAAAGGTAAATGACTCTTTTCTTTAATCACAACATTAAAGCAAAGACATCTCCAAATAATTTTGACAGTTATTCTGGCTACATCACCTATACGTACTACGTGTGTGTATACACACACATACACCCATATGTATATGTATCTCTCTATATATATCTGGACCAGCACTCAGCAGGAACAATTAAAGGAGTCCAACTTAACAAGTTACTTGAGGAGCTATTTCTCTACCACTGAAGACAAAAGACTGTCCCCTCACCAGGAAGACAACGTACTTATGGGGAAAGGGGGTTTAATCTATATTTAAATGATAACTTTGAACTCTCCAAGTAAGGCAGCAAATGACCTCACTTTCCTGATGATGAATTTAGACTTAAGTTTCTGACATCACCAAATAAAATCTGAAGGCTTGGCATGACTGATCAAAACAAACAATAGTTCAATGGAAAAGAAGTTCAGTAAAATGGAGATTTCCATAATTATACCCAGCAAGCTTTCAATAGAACAGACATGAAAGGAAAATTTATAGTCAAGATAATCTGGTATTTATACCTATTATTCTCTTCTGCTAGTTTACACAGTGCATGGGTGATCTCAGCACAGGCAAGAATTGCCCCATGGCGTGTGTGCAGATCTGTGCCCACTGATAAAGGCAGAAGTCTTGGCAAAACTGAAAGAGATTACATTTTTTTATTTTTAAACAAAGCTTAATGACAGATCACAGTTCTAAATGTAAACATGTCTGCCTAGAAATAACATAGGAAAACCATTTCTGGAAAGTCAGGCCAATATATCCTGGCCATTATGTGAAAACCAAGTTTTAAAAATAAAAGTAAATTCTGACAAAGCATACTAAACCACACCAAGAAATTTTGTACTCACAGCTAGCTCCCTGGAGTAAATAAAATAACATACTGGCTATTAGGCATTGGGCTGGCTGAGCTGTAAGGGACAAGGCTTATACTTCCATGGAGTTTTACTTCCATGTAAACTGCCACCTTCCTAGTCCACTCTAGGGAGCCTAGGTAAGATCTGTAACTACAGATTCACCTGGGTGTCAGCTCCTGTCTTTCAGCCATACTAAGAACCAGCTAGTACATCCTCAGAATCTTGAGCGGGCCGAGCAAAGGATTCTGAATTCATGCTAAGAAACATTTGATTACACACACAACAGTCAAAAAGGAGTTCTTTGGAAGATGTCAGACTGGACAAGACAAAACAGATCCCCCCACCCTTTACAACATCAAAGCCGTATCAGCAAAACAAAAGCTAGGAATTCGAGGGCTAGCTGCCTGAATTGTTACAACAGAACTACACCCATTTATTCATCTTGGAACTGGTAGGGTCCAGTGTAGCTGGAATTACTAAAGTCCAGTCCCAGATAAAAAAAGATCTGGCAGTATTTTATAATTTTTGCATAAAATCTGAAAACTGATAAAGCTATTAGTGTCACTACACTGTATTAAGTTGCAGGGGAAATCTTAATTTTTATTAAGTCATAGTGCATGTTTAAAGCTTCTTAATACATTTTTGCTACATAAGCTAGAACACTTGATATGGCACGCTATGCAGAATTTATTTGTTACCTACCCACATTTGCCATGTATTCAGGAGCCCGTGGAGTAAGGTTATGCAGAGCTTTGGTTGAAAGTTCTCGAATAACACTGAAGATGTAAAAAATCATTTTTGGATTTTTTTGGGTTAGCAATTTAGTAGAAGTAATGTATTATGAAAAATAATGTCAGGAAGGGACTCCTGTCCCTGACCAAAATAAAGACCCCAGCAATATTAAAAGTTACAGTATTCTCTGTCCATCCTATGCTTCCCCCCCTCAAAAAAAGCCAACAAAACAAAACAGTGGACCAAACAGACAGCCTACAGCTAGCTTTTAGCGATATGAATAGAACTTATTGCTGAAAGAGACAAAGAAAAACATAAGTGTGGATGGTAGAACCTGAGGGCTCATTCTATGCATTGGCAGGGACACTACAGTAAACTATTATTATTTCTCATGATGCAAACTATTATCAGCACTGATATAATCTCATTTGTGTTATATGTATATATTTTAATCTTCATGAACACTGAATATGACTAAGCACCATCTCTATGCATGAAATCTACTTTAATTATGATAATCGTATGGTGATGGTGTTTACCCCTCACGTACACTATGTACCATATAAATGTGTTTTATTAATCTATTAACAGATTGAGGTCATGGCAAAAAGACAAAATTCATAAACATGTTTTAAGCGACAATATGCCAGGGAAATATAGATGACATCAGCTACTACTTGTCCAGTTTCCTTCAGTCAAATGCTATTGCAAACTCTAGTATAAGTAAAATTTACAAAAATAATCTAGGAAAGCATGATATGCAGAACAGTCAATTCCTGGGTATTAATAATTAGACTTTATGAACTTACCTATCCCAGTGGTTAATCTTCATGTTAACTAAATGATCAATCATCGGCTGGGTATACTCAGGAAAGCCAGCAATATACACACTGAAAAAGAAACGTCCATACAGCGAGAGTACAGAATCAACATCTGTGTGCGTTTTAACACAAGCGACTCTGAAAATTTAAATCTAGGCTCTAATTTTAAAGCGACCAAAAAAATGACTTAAACATGCCTTCTCCTAAATGAGATGCAGCTGAATGAAATAACACAGTAGGGAATATTTTACAATTATTGAAAAAAATTTAAATCACTTCTGTAAAACTCTTCTGATTCTTTATAAAATCTACTATACATACAAAAAGCTTGACAGCAACAAAAAGCAAAAATGAACATTCAATTCCCATTGGTACATTCTAGAAAATCTAGATGTATATTAACTTATATCATTATTTCAGATTGGAGAAACATATTAATGATGTAATTACAGTACACAGTAAAATTAAGATCTAGAAATGTGCTACGTCTTCATAAATACAATGGTCGAAAATTGAACATGGGTTTCCAATTTGTCCTTTTTAAAAATCAAACATACACAAAAAGTCAATTCTGACAAAAAATGTTAAAGCTGCAAAGTCAAGACCTAAGATGTAAGGGAATGTCAGAATTAATTACCTAGGTAGCCTGCATAATTACCTAATTTTACAGCCACACTTGCTTCCCAATCTTCAGAAGCATCAACTATTGAAAGCTAAGGTCAACAGAAGTTAAGTGAAATGTTTTTTCAGTACATCTGATGCATGTTAAAATAATCCTGGAAAGCTAAACAATCAGTAGAATGTGTTTGTGTCAAAAAAGCATGCACAAAGGGACAAAATTAAGGACACATGGATTACCTTAATTTCACCTTTTCATATCTTTTAACTTGGCAACCATAATAGTGTTCCATTAATGCGTGTGTGTAATTAGAAGCAAAACAAAGACAAAAACCAAATACTGTTGCATGTTACTGTACTGATATCTATGTAATTCATCAGAAGAGTAGGAATCCTTAAATCCACAGCACAGACCTCAGCCATTTGAGCCAATACAGGATATAGAAGTACTATCTACTACTGCTACGAGCCCTAGAGGGGGATTAGACAATTGGTTTAACTGGTTGTTGATGCCAGCAGAGAAATGATAAAGTTCATTACTCTTTGGTTCCTTTCCCTGTTCTGGAAGAACATACAATAACAGACACACTTCCCCTGCTGTATTTGAGTTCTCTCTTCATAGTTGCTTTTGGGGTCCTAGTTTTAGCACTCACCATTCTTTCCAACCATTTCAGTCTGAACTTCCTTGCCCAGTTCATCAAAGTTGATCTCTTGGGCCATGTCTGTAGCCCAATCCCACTTTCAGTTTTAGTTTATAACTATCTTTAACTACAGTCCTCATCTTTTGTACCCTACTGAGTATTTAATGCAAGTAACCTGGGATACAAGCCTCGCCTTCCTGATAATGTTGCTGGTAAGATTTTTTTGTATTCCACTCTACTTAGATTAAGAAGTTTCTTCCTTAACTCTGCTTTTGCCAAGCCCAGAACTCCTGGAATCACATAATCTCTTTACTCACAGTTCATACAAAATGGGTACAAAACCTTCCATCCTCAGAAATAGATTATGATATTGGAGCTGAATCCTCCAAACAACATCAGCAAAAAGTTTCAAAAGGGCACCCAGTGTGAAAAACTTGCATAAATATATTTAGATTTGAAAAGATATAAGCAACTATTTATAAACACACACATATATCTCATATATAAAAAATATATATATATATGATACTGCCTCTCTAAAAGAATATATCATCATTTACTAACCAAAACCAAATTCGGCTGTAGACATTGACACATCTTTTTTGAGCTTTTATTGCTCCAAGGAATCCAGTAGCACCAACCTTCACACCTGCACAGCGTCCTTCCACATAGTGGCACTACGCTGGCATACAAAGTGTCCCGGGATGGTTTTATCTGGGTGGGGGAAGGACAGCTAAAGATTCTAGATTTGGAATATGAACCTCAAGCAGTTTTTTCCAGCTCCATAAACAATTACACCACCTTAAGGCATACCGATCAGAAAGGTCCATTCTTCCTACCACATCACAATGATACACATTTTCTGTGCAGCCAAATAAATGCTTATGTACTTTTCCTTTGATGTTACTCAGACAAAAATAAGGAAATAATTAAGTATTGACCCAAATAATTACACCCTGCTTGAAGAGCAAAGTGGTGAAGATTTTTAAAAGTAATATAATGAATGAGATGACAAATACTTTACAAAGAAGAGTTTGATTAGTAACACTGAAGATGGTTTCAAGGAATCATGCTACTAACTGCATAAGATTATTTATAAAGAATTTTCAATTTTTTTCCTTCTGTTGCACAATTTAAAGAAAGGCCCAAGAGTGGAAGAAAGGAATCAACAGTAAAAATATTTTTACGTAGATAAGTAACACTACTACAAAACCCTGGAAATCACAATGAAAGGAGTAATAAATGAGCATTAAAAAAAAAAAAAAAAAAAAAAAAAAAAAAACAAAAAAAAAAAAAACCCAAACAATTCAGCTCTCAAAAAGTAAGGAGAATGTAATTAGTCTCCAAGCCAAAATTATAAAAGAGAGAAAATAAAAACTGCTTTGTCAATTTTGAATATTTGCAATTTTCTACTAGTACAAAACCCCAGAGTTTCAAAAATCACATTGACGCGATACGGATCTAGAGCAGCACGGAATACCAAGCCATTGCATTTCCCCATTGCAGCTCAATAGGTGGGAGCTCTGGGGAAGAGAAGCTCTGGGGAAGAGTGTAGGAGGAGGGTGTGGACCCCAGAAGGAACGACAGTAGGTAAAAGGTGAAGATATGCACAGACTGAAATGATTATGCACAAAAGAGACAATATGGAGGTGGACAGCTTAATAAAAAAAAAAAATAGTCAAGGAGAAGATAGAGGGTTCCAGTGCAAATTATCTTAAAAAACTGCTCATTGGAAGTCACAAAGCTGGCAACGGAGCATAAACCATCACATACCCGTTTGCTATTTCTGTTCCCCAAGAATATAATCTCGTCAAGCCTTTCTAACCTGTCAGCTTCTGAGCAACATACAGCTCCATAGGGCAATTTATCTGACCTATCTTAAAATGGTCTGAATCACCTTCTGTAGGTGCCTGTCTCTTTGCGTTGGCTCTGGAGAGAGGCTAGACATCTAGGCTAGACTGTCTGTCTTAGACAACTAAAGCTAGAACCCAGCCCTCAGTCTTTTTCATCTTCTCATGAGGAAGTGCAATCTTACGTTCATTTTAGTCATCCTGTGCACCCAGCTTGCCTCTGAATTCCCCTGACTTCAGCTTTATTGTATTTTCAGATAGCTGACCAGAACAGAACTCAGTATTCCAAGACAAGCCACTGATTTATAACAGCACTGCACCAGTTTTGGTATTTCCCATTACATTCTTTGCAGACTCCATACTGTAGCGATCAGTTTGTTTTTTCAAACACTACTGCGTACTGTGGTTAGATTTTCACTGAGCTAGCTACGAAAAATATAAGCACTCAAGTTAAAGGTCTATGCACAGACCACAAATTCAACAACTTGTGCAAAGTATTTTTTTAAATGGGTATTAGTTTGATTTTTTACCTACATCGGAGTCTATCTGCCATCATAAGAGCCTCTCCTTTTACTACAGCTCTTCAAAATCCCCCGGTCTTCTCTAATCTTGACCAGCTTAGACAGTTTTGTGACACCTGCAAATATTGCCTCTTGGCTGCTTCCTCCACAGAGACAAGGAAACCAAGGTCACATTTTCACCATGTCTTACGCATAATAAGCAGTTTGATGCAGAAATAAGAAAAATCATATTTTAATTTATTCAAAAACAACAGTAATAAACATAATGTTCAGTAAGGTGAAACAATCAGGCAAATATTTCATTATGTAAAAGAGGTCCCTCATGCTTAGGAAAACTAATGCTTGGAAACTTACCTTATAGTCAGATAACAGTTAACTCTGTTACCAACAGCAAAATAATCAGCTGCAGTTAGAATGTCTATGCCATGTGGAAAAGTGCCCTACAAACATCATAGGGAAGAGGGGAAAAAAAAAAGAAAATATTATTTAAAAATGTAAAATACTTTCCAAATAGGCAACATTATTGAAAACAAATCTCCTACTACTCTCCACGCACTGAAAAAAATACAATTTAATTTCTAATTTATAGTAAAATCACTTGTACTAAAGATATAAAGGATATCGGATATATAAACAGCAAAATACCTAGCTTCATTTATGAGTCAATGATAAATAGTCAAAGTAAATAGCAGCAGGTAATAAACTATGTAATAGCTACCTTAACACCTTCAAGTCATATCCAAATATACGTTTCGTGAATGCATGACTATGTATGTACATAAAAAATGATTTCTCTAAAAGAAGGTTTAGATAAATGTAAACATGTTTTCAGTTTATGTGAAGGAACAAATATCTGCTGTGAGTTTTATGAAGTATAAAATTAGAGATTTAGGAACCAAGAAATGCATCACATGTAGGATACATGGGAGTTCAATTACTTCTATTTGTTTCTACTTACACATATATTTTATGACTTATTTATTAATGAACTAAAAAATTGGGGTTAGTTCGTTTGTTTTTAAAAAGAACACTGGTTCCTAGCAAAGCCTGAAACATTGAATCCTACAGACATATCACACTTCTGACATCACTGCTCAAAAAATTCTGGTTTTAGAAGATAAATTATCTTTCTAAACATGCAATTGCTACCTAAAAATTTGCCTTTTTATATAAGCAATACAATTCAGATGTTCAGAATTTTGATTGGCTATGACTGATTTAATACAGTATTACGCAGCAAGGCTGTGTTTTGGAACGGAGGAGGCAGCACAGCCTCCACAAGCCATAATTAAGTACAAATGAAAACCAGCCAACTGAAAAACACTACACTCGCTTACAAAAGGGACAATCATATGATATTTAAGCAATAAGGCTATGTACAGGTCTTACAGGGAAGTACAGGTTCTGGATATGATACAGTTTTGTTTCTTTACAGCTCACTCATCCCTTCCACATTAGGATACAGCCATGCAAAAATAGTAGAAAATACCTCTAGATCTAAGCCTGAATAACTGAAGAAGGATATCTCGCAAGCAGTGGGAAGTTGCCAGCTACTGTTGAGGTCTTATTCTGGGAAGCATAATGCCAACAGTCCTAAAAACCAAGGCCTGGAATCTGACCAAACCAAGAAGGAGACACAGAATATTTATGGCTTATCTGAGAGACTACCTGCAAGCCCTAATAACAGTGAAATGGATGTGCTCTTCAAAAGCCCAATGAAACACTGATTAGGGAGAAAAAAGCTCACATGAGAAATACCTCAGTGAGAAAAAAGCTCACATGAGAAATACCTCAGTATGATTTATGGCCAAACAAGACGACATACAATTAAAAATATAAGAATGCATACTGTACATAAGGAAAATCACAGCTAAACAATTTCAATTCTAGCCCCTAGTTGGAGCTTGCTATTTATTACTTGGCTGTAAGGGTGTCAATTTGATGCCATCTCACCAAAGGTCACGGTGCCACAGTGCATGGCAGTGAGACAGCAAAATTCCTGAAACCAAGTTCAAGAGTACAGAGGTCATGGCCGATGGGAGAGAGAGACTTTGGAGGAAAAGCTAACAGTTTCTGTTCTGTCAAAACACTTAAAACTTACTTCTCCAATATAAAAGTTTGTCGTCTTAGAAGTATGTGCATTTCTCATGATTTATGCTTAAAATAATTCTTCAAATTTTTCAAAGTTTTCATTTACATGAAGTGTAAGTCACACTGGCTTCTTTTTCTGAGGCCATAAAAGCAAGCTCTCGGATTCGGGACACGTTGAATTGCAAGGGGAAGCAGGCAGGAACCAGGAAGCAAGCAAGGTCAACTTTTTTCTCCACCTATTTAGTATCAGCATTGTTACTTCAGATGGAGAATATGTTTTAGCTCCTTCCAATTCAGAGAAAGGATGTCTCTTTCAACACATCACATCCAGGTAAAGAACTACAGAGGGTGGATCCACTGATTAAGTAACCATTTTCCTAGGCAGTAAGGAACGGTTCAGTAAGTAAAACTTCTGAACAACTTCTGGAGTCTGGTAGCATTCTTCAAGCCATGAAAACTTACTATTTCACTGCAAACTCTCCTCCTTAACATGCTGACATATAAGCTAAAATTGCTGTGCATTCTACCAACACTGACAAATTTGAATCTTGCGTCAAAGCAGAATCAATAAGCAATCTTTCTGGTTGTAAACTTAGACTGTACTCCTCTGATTAAGAAATAAGAAACTCCACAAGACTTTTGCCTCATGGAAGCATTTCTAAACCTGCAGCACTCAGGAGCCCTATCTCACCTGGAACTGAAGTCACAGTAAGGCGTTTACTTCATTCAGTACCTCATGAAGTGGCATTGGGCTGAGTTGCTGTGTGATGACTAATCTCTCCAGGGCAGTAACTATAGACCCAGGGAAGAATCACACTGGCTTCTACTTATCACAGACCTAGTTGGGTCAGGTCACCAAAAGCACCTACCTTCTTCCTCCTAGTCTTCTTGAACCCCCTTCCCTGCTATTAGCCTAATTCTATGTAGAAATACACACACCAGTTACAGACGCAGTGCTTAATACCTGTAGCTCTAAAGCAGTAATATCCCAGCTCATAACACAGAGATCTTCAGGAATGATATCAGGGAAAGCTAGACAGCATTTTAACGAAGATTCCTTACAGAATATTGATAACAAAATTTGCTTTAACCATGCTCACATGCCCCGCTCAGGCACAAGAGCCACTGAACCATTTTTCCCTCACTTTTTTTTCCTCCAAGTTGTATATTCAGCTTTATTAGTTCCTGATGAGAAACCGGGAAACTTTGAAATCCAAGCCTTTACCCTATTTGCTTCTCCTCCAAGGTTGCAAATCTAAGTTGTTTGAGCATTTTAACTACTTAAATGTTGCTAAGTTACATAGGAATCTACCACAACATTTTTTTCAAAGCACTTGGGTACCTCCAAAAGTAACAGATTTCTTAAAATATCTAGATGGTAGCATTGTGGTACAACAGGCAAAACCAAATATTGAGTTGAAGACTTAAACCTAGTTCATTGTTGTATCACCAACCACTGCAAACACTGTGCAGCACACTTCAGCTGTTCCACTTCTATTGAAAACTAGAAAGTCAATGAAACAAAAGAATAACCAAAAAATTGTGCTTTTCCTGCTTTAAGAGCGTTGCAGTTTGCAAGGTGTATAATGGCCGTCACACATGCTGATTTTGCTTTTCAGAAGGACTTGAAATTACCAGAAAGCTCATTTTCTTCCAAAACTAGAATACTAGAATAAAACTCGTATCTCAGAAAAATATTCCACAAGAACCTGTTTGTTGATAACAAAAATAATTATTTTGTGACATCCTATTACTCAATTTCTCTGAAGCCACAGCGTCTAATTTTGATTTTAGGTACTACACGTTTACAGTAACCTCCAAGGCACTAATGAATGAAGATTCAGGAAAGTTACCATACCTGTCTCCCAACATTCTCCTGGAAGGCAGCCTAAGGAACAGAGAACAAACATACCAAAACGAGTCAGGTTTGCTTTTTGATAAACACCAGATGATGAATTCAAAACACACAACAATATAAATGACCCATGGCTTTTCTTTTTTAAATAAAGTAAGCTTTGTCAGTAGAACAAGCCCACAGGGCTTTTTTGTTTCTGCGTCTCTATGTTCTGGTGTTCTTAAAGCTGTATGTTGCATGACAGCAGTTTAAGAATGCAAGTTTATTAAACTAGTTGCATCCACAAGTAGTGACACAAGGCTTCGCACTGGAATTGAAAGGCAATACCTGTAGACAACAGAAATTGAGACAGCTCACTGTTGTCTGACTACTTCAACATAATTTGCTAATAGTAGGCAAAGTTTGATTCTTGTCAATGAAAACTTCAGACAAAAAATACTGAGAATGCAATACTTATTTTAAAGATACAGATCTGAAAGCATGCTGAAACACTGAAATTATAAAACCTGAAGACAAAATTCACGTATGTTTCTTGTGGTTTGCATTAAATAAACTCAAAATCTTGCAAAATGCAACAAATACAACCATAAAGTTAATCTCTCTACTTGTATTGTATACAGAATAAAACCTACTTAACCCCCTACTCCCTACTTGAATTTTCTCCCTCTCTCAAAAAAGCCAATTATTTTTTGTTCCTTAAAAGGATACACAATCATAAGTACTAACAAAAATGTCTGTAAATTTTAACTCTTTTCAGAGAGGAGAGACACTTCTCTTGGGGAACGTCACTCTATCTACAAACACAAATCTCCAGTGATGGACCGCACTTGTCACCTGACAACTACCTGATATTTAACATACGGGGGGAAGTCCCAATCTTTACTGAAAATGCCACAAGAACTTTGACAGACAGAGCTTCTGTATTTCCTACAGAAATACAGTACGCATGTGGTAATCCACCTGCAAAAACAAAAGGTTAAGTTAGCTCGCCAAGGGATCGTACTCTATGTATGGAGCAAGCACTCACAGAACACAGGTGAAGCAAGCCCTAATGAAGCCAAAGTCTCTTAGTGCATTTCTGAGGTTATGTCTGTTTAGGATAATGACTGCAGTTCCTGTAGACTTGCCCAGGCTCGTTCAGCTCCTGCTCGCCCTGTATCCATTGCAGGACACGTAGCACAGGCTGACTCTAAACCGCTTACCAACCTTCTTGGGGGGGTTTGGAGCCCACCTTAGCCTGCTCGCAGTTGCCGCCACGCTGCCAGCAATGGCCCCAAGCTAACCAGTTTAGGATTGCCTCAGGCAGAACTACATGGGCTATGCTCTGCAGTGGTGGCAGTGTAGATACACCCTTGGGCAACACATAAAGCAACCTTCCAGAACAGGAACATGAGCTGTAGCAATGCCCTACGCTTGTTCATTATTGTTTGCTGTAGCCCAGCTTCTGACATGGGTTTTTTTCACTCCTTACCTCTCTACCAACATACACTCCCAGCCAGAATTTGTCAGGACATCGTTTCATGTCTGTATTGGGTTTGCGTGGCAAGGTTTTGGTAGTGGAGGGGCTACAGGGGTGGCTTCTGAGAGAAGCTGCTAGATGCTTCCCCCATGTCTGATAGAGCCAATGCCAGCGGCTCCGAGAGGGACCCACCGCTGGCCAAGGCCGAGCCCATCAGCGACGGTGGATAACAGCCTCTGGGATAACAGAGATTCCCCTGCAGCCCATGGTGCAGCCCATGGTGAGGCAGGCTGTCCCACCTGCAGCCCATGGAGGACCCCACGCTGGAGCAGGCTCCTGGCAGGACCTGTGGCCCCATGGAGAGAGGAGCCCAGGCTGGAGCAGGTTTGCTGGCAGGACTTGTGACCCTGTGGGGGACCCACGCTGGAGCCGTCTGTTCCTGAGGGACTGCGCCCCATGGGAGGGACCCACGCTGGAGCTGTCTGTTCCTGAGGGACTGCGCCCCATGGGAGGGACCCACGCTGGAGCCATCTGTTCCTGAGGGACTGCACCCCGTGGGAGGGCCCACGCTGGAGCAGTTCCTGAAGAAGTGCAGGAAGGACTCAGGTTGGAGAAGTCCATGGAGGACTGTCTCCTGTGGGAGGGACCCCACACTGGAGCAAGGGAAGAGCATGAGGAGTCCTCCCCTGAGGAGGAAGAAGTGGCACAGACGATGAGTGATGAACTGACCGCAACCCCCATTCCCCATTTAAATTTTGAAATTCCACTGCTGTATCACCACTTCATTTTTTAACTTACTTAGAAAAACAGTCATGAAGATCTAAGAAATAGTCCAGCAGAATGGCAAAAATACTTAGCATTCATCTGATGTATTCTAAACATCTAATTTACATGTTAATTTACACCTAATTGATTAGTTTATCTATAAAAAACATACAACTTTAACCACTGCTTACAAGGATAGATATTAGTATTGCCTTACTATAAATATATTTGTCGATGATTTCCATTTAATAGCCTTGGAGAAAAATAATCAGTTTGTTACAGATTCTCACACTTGTGTTTTGACTTTACAATTCATAAAAGTATGAAGAGAAATACGGTAACTAGCAAATTCCTGTATAGATACCTCAGTAGCTAGAAAATTTTCCATGTGCAAACTAAAACTGTATAGTACCTTGTTTCACAGCTGGTTGCTTATGTTGAGGGAGGTTCATATGCATCACCACGAACCTCTCTCAGCTTCAGCATTATTGTTGTCCATTTTAAAAAAAGGTAAAAAGTGCCTCTTCTCCACAAAAGTTTTCAGCCAATTATGGGGAAATTTACAGTGAAAACCAAGAGATTCAAACAAAACCAGAAAAAGCCCTCAAAGGAAAGTAAAAACAGAACCCTAGAGCGTTTAGAGTTATATTTGGAAAATTTCACCACTGATTTAGGAAGGCTTTGTAGACAATGCACATTCCAGCTGTGACAACTTAAACACATTACTGTTCTAGGAGAACAGCACCTAATCCCAATGTTAGCAATAAAAATGTGATATGGTAAATTATTTTTCCTGGGTGTGAAGGAGTGCGTTGCACAGAAAAAGTTACAAGGAAAACCATCCCCACAATATTATTCTGTTAAAGCTTTGTGAGAGAAAGTAAAATAGAAATATGAAAATAATGAAATATATTGTTCATCAAGTGAAAAGTCAATTTTCTAGAGCTCATTTAGTGTTGACAGAATTCCCTCCTTGTTCCTTTAGCACTTTTTTAATTGTTTCACAATGGATTTTTCTTCATAATACTTAGGAGATTTTCAGTAACTGAAAGTGTTACTATTTCAATCGTACTTTCAAACAACTGCAAATTCCTAAAAGATGTCAAATGTTTCAATTGTTCTGTAATAATAATTTTTCATTTTTCATACAATCCCCTTCTGGAGATGGAAAAACTGGATGCAAAGATCTTAAATTAAAGATTCCCTGGTATCAGAAATGACCAACTAGCCTTCTAACCTGAATACCTTGCTGTTCCCACAAAAACTGAAAAAAATACTAAAACATTCTCTAAGTCATGATTTTAAAAACTATCAACCAACCAAGAGGAAAAAAAAAAAAACCTCTCTTTAACATGTCAGAGCTGAATGGAGTCCAATCCGAGATCACTTATTCATGTGATTATTCTTTATAATGATTATTCATGAAAGAGTTGCAAAAGTCAGCCCAGAATGCTTTTGGAGCTTCAAAAGAACAGTCTTGTTTTATTCTCTCTAACCTCAGGGTTCAAAATATCTCTACATGCTGTTTTGTTTTATTGGTGCTCTGCATTATAATATATTGCATATTGTAATGGATGGAAAATCTAGTAAAACATGTTGTTTATTTAAATATGTATTTAACTGTAGTAATGATTGGAAATAATTAGGACTCCCAGGTACTTTTTCTTCAAAATTGTAGTAATGCCTGGTAAACACAAAATATTTCTTTGCCTGCCCTTCTAAAATAAGAAAAAAGGTTTCAGTACTTTCATAACTATCCATCAAAACAGCAATTCCAAATTTTGACCAGCTCTAAATTAGAATGTACTAATGAAAAAATTAATTTGACTGGAGATAATTGAATTGCAGAATGCTCGATAGCTTGGTTTAAAGTAGAAGAGGAAAGTGAGAAGAAAATGTACTGTATTTTGTGATTGTTGTAGGTCCCTTCCAATTGAAATATTATATTCTATTCTATTTGTGCTCATTTGAAACATGGAAGCACAATCTGTACTAAGCTTATAGCACTACTAAATGTATCTGGTTTAGCACCATATTTCATGGTAAAACTATCGGTTTATGTTTAAGTGTAGAAACATACTGAAGATTACACACGACAATTAGATCAAGCCACTAAAGGTAAGCAGTACTCTTGTAGTGGCAATCATGTTAAAAAGAATTCTCCTCTTTATATATATTGCCACTGATTCCTAGGACAATTCCTATAGAGCAAATAAATAATTCACTTTTCACCATCTACACTCCTTAATGGTTTGTGTAGTTCTCAGGAAAGCAAAGCTACCTTTGTTTTCCTTTAAGGAGTTTATTCAAATAAAGTGACTTAAATTAGCCAAGAATAGCAAATTGCACAGTTTCTAAAATTTAGAAGTTGAAGTTTGGGGGAAAGTAGCATTGCTGGTATTCATTAGTTGTACAGTATGTGAAGAATATGTTCTATCAGTACTCAGTGGTCTGTAGCATCTTAGCTTCCATGCTTTGGTTTTAACCTATTTAGACAAAGTGATCTGTGATATGATTACACAAGCAACTGACTCACTTCCCCAGCAATTATGCTGCAGCTTCATTCAACAGCTTAAACTCTCAAGCAGAGGTGTGGCTAGAAAAAATACGGATGCTGTCCAGGTATCCCTGAGAAATCCTTCTTACGTTAAAAATGCTTTCAAAATTTCAGTCAAAAAATAAGACAGACCTGTTAATTTAATTTGCATGTTGCAAAGACTGCCTTTTTTTTTTGTTTAAATGCATTCACAGTGAAGTTTATTCTTAGGAATAGAGACGTGGTTCTTTGACAGACATTGTTTGGATCTGTGTTTGAGTTAATACAGTTATAGGGTGGGTTTTTTTACATTTGCATGAGATAATTTGTTTTATTTGTTGAAACAGACAACTCATACTTTTTGAAAGCAAGTTCAATATATACAGCACACTGACTTACATTCTCAAAGATAAGATGTCCATTTTTTCTCCTTCTCAAATTCTATAACCTCTCCTCCATAAATTCCCTTAAGAACAATCATACGTTCTTTTCAATTCTCAACAGCATAAATATTTTCTACAGAAAGGCTCCACAGAATATACTTTGGTGTCAGTCTTATTAACTAGATAACAGTATCTGCCTAATGGATTTATCACTTTCTTTTAAAAATTCCCTATCCTACAGGAAGAGTTTTGTAAAATAACTGAAAATATGTTTGAAGGGGAGATATTATTCTAGAAATTTTCAACTTACCACAATTACAGAGTAACAGTTGATGAACGATTAGAAAAGCATAACTTCACAAAACTTAACAGGTTGGTGACTTGAAAAAGATATTGTGTTTGTATATTATGAATGACCCTTTTGTCTTTGATATTGTGACTAGAAAATGCTAAATAGCTCTTTCTTAGATACTTTATCTTATCCATCATGACAACAATACAGCAGATTGTGAACTGTGGCCATAAATCAAGACATGGATCTGTGGATTATATAATTTAAAATCTAAATTCACACCATACTTGTAAGGATTTTAAAAAGCACTTTTCTGCTCATAACGCAATATATTGCTTATATACTGTAGTTCTACATAGCTAAGTCTACAAATTATTAAATTAAATGAAAACAAACAAAAAATAACAAAATATATAAGCTAGAATGTGATAACTTACAGAAGCAGCTCTTCTGCAATTAACATCACGATCAAATACTGCAGCAATAACCAATGCACTGAGGAAATAAAATATTGAGTATTAGTACCAAAAACATGAGAAGAAATGTGTAACGCCATCATTTCAACATTTAGTCTTCTAAGCAGAACATGCAGCATTTCCTCTAAGGAGCTTCTTATTTATAAATACAAGCCTAAACTAAAATTTGAGTTGAAATAATGATGTACTGTACTTCCTTGTCTCTCTAGTTTGCTGTGGACTTTCCATAGCATAAACAGACAACTGCCATCCTACTGTATCAAAGCAATTTAAGGAGTATGCAAATACATTTAACTGCATAGAAAGGTTTTCTATTTTAAATATAGCAGGAGTTTAAAACTTGGATATAACTATCATCTCTAACGTGAGACTCATACAGTACAATTTTAAATTAAAACTTGGAAATACAGTTTCTCAATAGTCAAATGCACAGCAAGTCTTATGTAAGGCTTAAGCAAAACTAACAGTTAAGCAATGGAAATCTGCAGCTATCTCTATAAGAACAATCACATCCTGTAAGTAACAAAAATCAGAAAACAATATGCAAATCTTGCTAAAAAGTGACCTGCAAGATAAATTGCAAAGCAGTTTTTTTAAAAGGTGACCTGTAGATACAGAGGCATGATTATGCAAAACTATTTCTTTGTACATGAAGCCTGGTGATCCTGCACAGTTTAGTTCTTCTACCTCAGAAGAACTGCTATTAAAAGATGTGCTACACAACAGAAAAGAGAGAGAATATATCCCAGGACATGAAGTCTACAGCTTTAGAAATCCACCTCCAGCATTCAATTAACTTCAGTGACAAATAAACATCACTTCAGGAGAATCATTTAAGCAGAAAATTATTCCTTTCAAATTCTGAAACTCTTGATTACATTACTTATTGACTCCAGGCAAAACAGGAAATAAATACTGGCTGAAAAGTAAATCCACGATAGTTTTGCTTTAGCATAAAGATATTAATTACACTGATAATATCAAACTTCCTTGGGTAGTAGCTATCAGTTTCCTACAGCGAAGAATACCGTGTTGTTAAAATTCACTGAAATGCACAATCAATGTTGCCTCTGTAATTTCAGTTTATCTCCATTAAGGAAAACAAGAGACAGAAAGCAAGAATGAAATGAAAATAAACCCCAATAAATTGTTCTAAAGACAGTTAATGCTTTCTTATTGCTACTTGCATGAGCAGTTCCTCTCTCTGCCACAAAGACATTAGGTGATTATAAGACAAAAGGAGGTCACCCAAACAACAGCGATTGGAAGAGCAAACGTTTAGGAAGCATTCCATTAGGAAGTAGCATATGTGGCTAACTGTTGAAAAAGTGCTGGGTCAAATACATCATCTTCATACTGCGTTTGCTAATTTTCTTCTCTGGCATACAGAGAAACTTAAAAATAATTTTAAAGGGACATTTCAGAAGTATATCATTTTAACAATATGAATAGCTCCCATAAATCTTTTAGTTATAGAAGAGAACATTCAAAACTAAGGAATTGGTTGAAAATCATCCTGGAAAGCAAAAAGAAGCAAATTTCTGCCTGATGTTTCCAATTATACAGACTAAAAGATAAAACATTATTTTGTCAGTTATGCATTATTTCAATACTGTTCTATTCTGAGAAAACAGACAAAAAAACCCCCTCATCAAGCCAGGAAGCTCAGAATCCAGAGTGCTGCCCTTACTGTGTTAAAGGTACCCTAAAGTTAAGTGTTACGGAGTATTTCAGAAGAGCTGTGCTGGGTCAGACGAAAATCCTTCCAAGTCATTGTCTTGTCTCCAACAGCGGCCCAAAAGGGACACTTAGGCATGAGTGTAAGGACATACATATTAAATATTAACATACTGATTTGAAAGATTATGCAGTCTTTTCAAACTGGAAATGTTAAAAGACCGTCGCTGGAGAATAAATACCGCTCTTTGAATTTCATGTTTAGACTTAAAATGTGGTTTATTAAACATAATGGAAAACAGTTTCAGGTTATTATACCAATGAGTTTCTGGCCAATATTTCAGCTTATAATCAAACTGTACTTTTCTATGTTTTCTTATTCTTCTGTTACCTTAAGACAAACCTGTAGAAGTAAAACCCGCAAAACAACATACTGTCTATGTGATGCCACCTGAGTTATTCAGTGCTGCAACTGAATACCATAAGAAAACCAAAACAAAAAAAACCCAGGAATTTTGTCATTGCCCCTGTAGCCCCATTATATTCATAAATCATACTGTAGTCACTGTTTTATGTTAATACTTCCAATAGAAGTATTTTAAACTTCTCAAACTACACGAATAATTTTTTCAAGTTAATTCCTATTTGAAAATGCAGGCACAGTCTGCCGTAACACAGGGATTAGCAAGGAAAGCAACATGCCTAAGATGAAACATGTCTAAGGTGTCTTCACCTGTCTGCTTTGTCGTGGGAGTTTATGTGATACTCCACCAGGATTTCCTAACATAAAGAAACTGTTTATGTCAAACAAAGTGGGATATTTTTTTAAGCTAGTTAAAGAATCATGTCTTGACTTGCCTGAAATGTACCACACCTGACTACTAACAGGTAGAGCAAAGAATGGCTTTGCATCTTGCAGTCTCTGTGAAACACCTTTTGTAGTTCCTTGAGGTATATTTAGCTTGTATGCACGGCAAGCAGTTAAGTGTACAATAAACACAAATGGACTTTAGAAAGCAAGCTGCAGTTCTATCAGTCAACTAATAATTCTCCCGTTCTTCCCTATCCCTTCCCCTCTCCCCCAAGTACTCACTTAACTGGCTTCAGGGAACGTTAAAAAGACTCAAAGTATGTCAGCGGCTCACTTCGCCAGCCCAACACCGACCTCATTTCCTTCCCCCAACAAGGCAGAAAGAATCAGAGAGCAGAGGCCAGCCAGGTGATAGACATCAGGACACAGAAATATCAGTGATATCAGGTTACCCTCTCCTTATAAGCACCAGATGTACCAGACAATAAATCTGAATTTCCTTTATCACCTGTAGCAGGTACTTCTAGTCTATACTAGTCACAAGCAGCAAGAAACTTATCCTATTGCTAACCTCTGAGAATTTGCTACTATTAATTCAAGCATACCACCCTGAAGCTGTGGGAAGAAAAAAAATAAACTCTCAAACCTCTTGCCAATTTGGCACAAAACCAAAATTTCCTTCCTGAGCCCAAAAAAGGGAAAAGTCTAACTTGTAACAGGACAGAAAACTCTCCTCCCTACTATACATTAGGGAAGGCATAATAATCATCACAAGCAAAACGGTTTTGAACAATCCAAGCAAGTTAAAAAAGGAGGCGAGACCAGAGTCAGACCCGAGTCTGCTGAGAGCTGCTGCTGCAAACAGCCCTTTTCGCACCCCTCAATTGTGCCAGTACCGCAACTGGAGCGGCTACGCAGTGAGCTGGGTAATGAAAACAGATCTAGGCTCAACTAATTCTTCTTCTGCTAGCTTTTTTTTTTTTTTTTTTAAGCCAGAGAAGCTCTCCCATTCACTTTATCACATGCAGCTGTGCTATACTCAACTGCAGGAGCAACACAGGTGAAGGAGCAAGCAAAAGCGGCAGCTTCAGCCAGCCCTGCTAGGGGAAAAAGCCCTTCAGACTACAGTCTCAGATTTAATTCCTTCTGTTTATTTAAGGCAAGGAGGTGTTCTGCAGAAAAGGAGATATACAGTGACCATTCCCACTTCCTCACTGCATACTTTCACAGTCCCTCTAAACCAGCTCACACTGAGCTCTTACACTTCTGCTAGCCACCCAACGTCCTACAATCTTCAGCGTGTTACTCCAGTCCCAAAGTTTTGGGGTAAAATGATGAAACTAAAATAAATACACATGTAGAAAAGAGCAAGAAAATGCTTAGAATAGGAGTTACAAATGCTGCTATTAAAAAACAAAACAAAAAAAAGGCGTATGATGCCCCTGCAGGAACTAACTTTACACAAGTGCAAGACACAGTAGGCACACAACTCTCTTCTGAAGGCAATATTCAAATACATAAAAGAAAAAAGCTATTCTCAATATTTCATCATGGTACAAGATGTAGCTCAAAGCAATGCTTCAGATTTCCCCAATTCTGCAGGACAATCTTGCCCTGGAGCAAGCTGCATCATTCATCCATAGCCACACCTGCCTTTTTTTTTTTTCCCCTCTTCAAAAACAACGCACCACCGCAGGGAAGACAAAGCCGCCTGCACTCCTACACTGTACGCACTATTTGTATTAGTATTCTGCTGAACGGGAGATAGCAATTAGGTCTTTCTAAATAACGATTCATTTATTGATTACCTACACCATCGAATGACAGATAAATGAAACTACATTCTGACTATGCAATAGTTCCAAATAATTAAGATAGCCAGCAACAATTTAATCACTATAATTGTATAATAGAGTAGAACTATGTTTTCCTTTTTATTTTTTGTTTAGGTTTTAAACAAAACAGCTCAGCTTCTTAGTGTGCACCTGCCACTTTACAGACAGTAACTTCCACACCCAAGGGGGCAGGAATCAAATTACCCCTATTTCCAAGTTATTAAATTATGTTTAACTTTCCTCTTAGGTAAGCTTAAAAAGAGAGCATGCATGTAGAGACTGGGAGAGAAAACAAATCTCGGTCAAGTAGTGCTTTTATAGATGTGCTTGAATAGCAACTTCAGTACATACATTTCAAAATGTAGTAAGGTTATCCTGCAATAAGTGAAGTTTCATCTACTTTGCCAAGAATTTTCTTTTTGTCGTCCTGTAGTTTGAACAGATCAGGCAAGGTTTTAGAAACCAGTTTAACTAGACTTTAAAAAATAAATAAGCAAATGTGAGTAATTGTATCTTGTTGAAATATGATAGGGAAAAAATACTGACATGTAAAAATACGAGCAAGTACTATTAGAAATACTCCTGGGCAAGTATTTCTAATAAGTGTTCTCTGTTTTCTTTTTTTTTTTTTCCTTAAAAGAAGAGTGGTAAGGTCAGGAAGGAAAAGGGCTGATCTATGATCTACAGCAATCTAAGTTTGTAACTTCAATATTCTGACAATTTCATCACGTCATAACAGAACATTCTTAAGAAAGCAGAGAAGAAACAGCTATCACTGAATATGGAGACAGATACTTCTCTTAAAACTTTGTCATAAATTTTACTAAAAAAAAAGATTTTATGCAGTTTAAGTTGATTTTTCACTAATCAAAAGTGAAATATTTATGTCCCTTGACTACGGAAAACACAGAAAACAATGTCTTTCCATTACACGATGATGCAACTTTGCAAGTAGGAAAAGGAAGAAAAAAAAAAAACACAAAAACACCACCAAATTACCCCTCTGCTTTAATTTATAACTGCTGTACCAGAGCCTGAATGGGTTGTGGGGCAGGACCCAGTTTAAGTAGCATACTACTTCTGTATTTTGGTACCCAAGTGAGTTTCCTGACAAGACACACTAACGTGTGCCAAAGGCATGAAGTAGGACAGCATGAAGCAGCTCACTGAACAACTTCTAGTTAGCGCCAGTGCGCTTACTCTCCCATGATGACCGCCTTGCCTTTCGAGTCTGACTGCAGCAACCAGCTACTTATGCTCCAAGTTCAGCATTATACGTGTTCCTCCAGCCAGTTAAGCAGCAGCGTTAAAGACTGTGAACGAAGGATAAACTATCTGCAGTTTCTAGCACCAAGACAAAGCAAACAGTTCAGGATCGCAATCACTCATTACAGTTTTTTAAGGAGGTAGTATTTTCCTTTCAGGTAAACAATTTATTATTTTTCTATAAGAATCTAATAGTTTATATTCTTATATAGGCAGATGGTTTTGCTGTGTAATTCAGCTCACAATGGATATTATGTACTTTGTTTCAAGATGCTGAGTTCTGCATTTTTTAAGGGTAGCAACAATTTGCTTGTGGCTAGAAGTATGACTCTTCTTTAAGTAAAACAGTGACACACCTAAGGCTAGATTTAAAAAAAAAGCTGTATGTAATTATCGGCTTGCTGACACAATAGGTGAAACTGTGTGTCATACTTTATTTGAATATTTTTTTTTCACCGTTTCTCTTTGGAGTGGCAATTCTACCTTCAAGAGTTGATTATATTTAGAAAAGGTATGGCCAACATAACTACAAAGATTTTTAAGTAAAGCCTTAATATAGCATTAATACTTGCTAAAATACTGCGCAGCTTTGTTAGAAAACTAAGCATATACAAACCACAACACCCAACAAGCAATTTTCAGCTTCCCCTTGCCGTCCACCCTGTGTTTCTCTCCACTCCACCAACTTATTCCAAACAATTGAAGTTGTCGTAGCTGGCATAGCCACAGTGTTAATTGGTATTACTACCATAGGTAGAAGATATCAATTATTTTCACTTGACATTTTCCTAAAAAGAAAAGAAGAATTTGTTTCCAGAACAGTCTGAAAGCTAAAAGACAGGAGCTTCTTCAGAAACATAACTTCCTTCATTAAAACAAAATACCACCAACCATGAAAAATCAAAATGGTGAACTTGCATCTAATGTATGGAGAACACCATTGTTTTGCACCATGGTAGGGTGAAAAGAGTAAAAGAAATCTATTGCTCAAAGCATCATGAGCAGAAGAAAAATTCTCATAAATAGAAGGCCTACACACTCACACTTAGGCTTTTTTAAGTTTCACAGGGAACAAGCTTGCCAGACTTTAAAAGAAACCTTAAAGCTGTTCAACTAAGTCAGAGGATTGGAAGCAGAAGATTTAGTTTCATAAGGTTACTGACCAAATCTACAAAAAGCACCAGTTTTGAAACAGACTTTAGTATTGGTATAGCTATACTCATCCTGAAGATTTGCTTGCAGTGACAATATAAATGTATTCCTGCGAGTTTAAAGATAGCGGTAAATAACTCTGCACAGCTGGTAGCAGCCTGCTAGAAACATTTGTTAACATTTTGGTCGAGGGTGTCACTGTGTCTGCACTGCTACCATTACCTGTACTGGTTAGATTAAAAATAGGAGTACAACCCAAGATGTAATCACATGATTATTTCACTGTGCAAACACATCTTCAGGTACCTTTATGTTAAGAATTTCATACTATACATAATTTACCATGAACTCAGCTAGAAGGGAATTAAATAACCCTTCAAAATGAAGTATTTCTTTAATAACTTACTATGGCAAATATGACTATTTCTAGCACGCTTAACTGAAGCAGGTCTGTTCTGGAGCACCGCATTCTCTTTCTGAAAGTCATCCAGAAACATCATGTTCTAGCACAGCTTGGTGTTACAAGACTCCTCTCCTTTAGTATCTATGCTATTGTAGATGAAACATCATCAAAACAACATGAAACTGCTTTAACAGAGACATGAGGCTAAGATGTCTTAGAATTTTTTGTCTGCTCACTTCGGAGAAAAGACAAGACAGCTTAAAAAAAGAAGAAAAACAGACAGATTTTATCAAGGTCTTAAAAAACCCCAGGAGCAAGTACCACACAGATAAGAGACACTGTTGTGTGACCCTGCCTTAAAGGACCAGCACTGGAAAGTGAGGATATAAGGATGAAGAACAGCAGATACCAGCAAGGGCACAGTGCACCAGGCCCAAGGAATAAAAATAGATATGTAGGGCTTACAGACTGCCCCCAAAATCTTTAAAAATAGGTTTTAAAGAAGAAAGAAAAAGTCACATATTCTTTGGGCACCTGCTGAGCTAAGTAAGTAATCCTGTGTTTCCAAACAAGGCTTTCTGGATGAGATTGAAATAGTTCTGCCAGCAGTCTGGAAACGAGGCAGCCCTTAGAAATTGAACCAGATATCCAGGACCACAAATCACTGTATAGTCCAAACTTTTTTTTATTTTTTTCCAAAAAGATAATACTAAATGACTACTGATCAAACCCCCTCTGATGGAGACAAGGATGCCTGAGTTGCTGCTATCAATGGTTGTACTAAAAGTCTGCCAAGAAACTGTTAGAAGCTACCTCTTTGTGTTTGCAGTGCAAATCACCCATTAAAGACACCTTGAAATGTCAGCCAGTGTGCTGCCAACAAAAAGACTAAATGCTAAAGAGAGAATCCCACAAGCAAATAGGAGGAAAAGCACGAGACGAAAGAAAAAAGGTAAAACCAATTTGTATCTGCAAAAATATCATCAGTATTAAGTGAAAAGCTGCACCAAGTTCTAGTCCACCATTGCAGTATCACAGATTTTGATCTGGAAATCTTTTGAAAATTTTACTCTTGAAAGTCTTTTGAAACAGAAACCACAGATTGAAAAAGAATTACATGCATGTGTTTGCATTCAACTGTAAGTAGAGTTCAGTACCGTGCTCATTCCGGACTGGGGTACTCTATAAAAACAGACAGTACGAAAAGAGAAAAAAAATTCTCTCATATATTTGTTAACTTTAACTAAAATGTCTTATCAGTTATAATAAAAACTCCATTATTCAAAAGTGATATGTAACTAAGAATTCAGAATCACTGTGTAGAGCTCAAGTTCTTACCACTTTCAGAAATGGCAAGCGATTTTATTATTTACTCAAAATAATCTTTGAATTGGAACACTTCAAAACAAAAATTATAACTTGTACAGAAGAACCAGGAGGCTCCAAAATGGCTATTTAGAGAAGAGCTGAAGTGCAGTTTATTCTTTTAGACCTAACCTGCTCAACTTGCAAGTTGTAAACTGGTCAATAAAGACGTGCTATGTTCTTTGCACAATACCCACCTGACAAAGTACCAAAACTCCTGGATCACTAGAAACAAGTGTTCACCTGAAAAGGTAAGAAGTAACTTCTTCCCTAAGTTTTCTCTTCTTCTAATATTTCCAGCCCTTTATGACTCCATAAAGCAATTCCCCAATTTTAGAGTGGTTTGTTATTTCTATCTTTACTGCACTAAGGTTCCAAATCTTCTAAAACTTCAGAATCTGTTTTGCTGAGCTAACCATAAAGCAGGTGATTAAGCAGACAACAGATGATGCTCCCTCACCCAAAGACTCCACTAATTTCTCTGAACCTTCAGTGAATTTCTTTGGGTTTTTCATTGGTTTTCTTGTGACAGATAAACAGAAGGAAACAAAGTCATCACACTTGATAAGGAAATACTTAGATGCATTTCAATCCAAAAAGTTAAACTGCATCGTAGCGCAACAGGAAGAAATTTTGGACTTCAACAATTACATGGAAAGGCAACGGTATTGTTTATGTCATCGTTATCCCACTCATATTCAATTCTTCTTCTTTAAGATATTCAGCGTATCTGTTAGCATGAATCAATGAACTTCATAAAAAATTATCATAAACAAAAATATCCATTCCTTGGCGAACAATATCCAGAGATCAATGAATTTCATTCATGTTATATGAGACACACCAGCTACTTTTTAAGCATGAAGGTATTTCCTCTAAATGGATGTATCACTTTTGGTCAATATCTAATTTTAAATGTCTTAAAGATAGAGCATTAGACTCCTAGATTATTAACTACTAGAAAATACAGAAGTAGACTATTAACTTCTAGCTCCTTCCTAATTGTGAATAGATTTTAAAAATTAACTGTAAATAGCTCAGTTTCTTATTGTCACAACTTACCTCGAAATCTGATTAATAAATGGTATCAGTTCTGTCGGATCATAAGCACGAGCAAAGGCCCAGCACACATAGCACGCTGCATCTCTCACGTTGGAACCCACGCTGCATGCCCCCCTCTTCTCATCATATGTCAGCGCTTTCAAAATGACAGGAACAACTGTTAAATTAAAAAAAATGTACAAAAGCAACAATTAGGACCATACAGTGAACCAAAAAAAAAAAGGCATAAGAGCATTCAGCGATCATTAGAGAAGAGAGACAGGGTGGAGTTGTGTGTTCTGAAAAAAGAGAAAGCATGGCTCTTAATATGTGCTAATTTTGAAGTTGATTAGAAAGAAGAGTTGGGGGTTTTTTACACTATTTTGTTCCTTTGTCAGTAGCACTTTATTTTTTTATTCCCTTCACATATAATTCAATGAGGATTAAAGCAAGTGGGTTACATAAGAAGTAACACTGGTATTTATTACTCAGTGATACATGTTCAAAGTCCAAGTAATTTTAAAATGCAAAATTTTCAAGTGTCCACTTTTTAAAGTACTGGACTTTAAATATTACAGCAGCATCCACCACTAGAAAAAAATATTTCTTAAGAAATACAGTACTGTAACTACCATAAAATAAAAGAATCAGTATCCATCTATTAGTAAGCAACATTTATCACAGCAGAAGTCCTAATATGACAAATTCTTCTTAATTAACCATGCTTGTGAATCATCAATATGCCAATCTTGAAAGGGACTTAAGTAGAGTTTTTGCATAATCTTAAAGCAAAGTGACATGTTTGACATCATTCTTGCATTAAGCAAGTAAACTGTGATATTTTATTGCCCATTGAGCTGTTATTTTGAGCGACTTCAATGCAAAGTTTTAAGCTTGAACCTATCAGCACTGACAAACTGCACAGATCATAGAGACAGAATATGTATAAAACTGCAATGTAACCTAGAAATGCAAACAGGTGGGCTTTACTCTCATTTCTGCTTAGACATCCAAAACAACAGTGACAACTACGTGCCTCTTCAGCACCACAGAATGATTTAATGCAAGACCAGAAGCCTTTGATGAAGAAAACAATGTACCAAAAAAAAAAAAAGTCAATGTCTTTTTTTTCCTCCTATCAGTCATGTTAATTATATTGATTTCACCAACATATCAGTTTTTGTTAGACAGTGAGGAAATAAGATAGAGATATTTGCATCCTAAACAGCAATATGAAGTCACGCACTGCACTTCCGAACGTACTCAAAATGCACATAAATTGATTCTAACGCCCAAATTTGAAAACACTGTCTCACGAGGCCCAGCAGAAAGACTCAGGACAAAAGCAGCTGACAGCCATCCTGGGAAGGTGCCTTTTATTTCTCAATCATGCTTATTTGGGATAGTGAGGACAGGGAGGGACACTAAAACACACGACAACATTTAACAGAAACTAAACTATTAATGTTATACTTGATGAATCCAACTAGTTGCAGGAATTGGAAAAAATCATCAGCAGGAATACACTGTGCTTCTGAATGGAAATAATATACTGTGTATTCTTGAGAATATTCTGATCTCCTTACTGACCTAGAAAATCATCCTTAACTGACAGTGTCAGGGTGTCTTTAATGACATACATACTCCAGAACACAGAGCTTCATTCTGGGAGAAGAGTGGAATTACCTGTGTTCATGCAACAAATGACGATCCAAAAATCAACTGATACGATAGCCATCTTATCCAAAGCAGCTCTTAGAAATGCACGTATCAAGCACTGTTTCCCGATTTAATGCACAACCTGAGAAACTTTGGATTGAGTATCTTTTGGGCGATACAGGCCTAAAAGCCACAGACCTCAATAGAACATACGTCTCTGTGCCACATTTTATTGAGAAGCTCCAGAGGAAACGCAGTTGCACAGACCGTAAGGCCAGGCTGAGCACTGGAACCACGATACCGTTGCAGTGGGACAGCAGTAGAATACAGCTCTTTTTTTAAATCATATTGGGGAAAACAGAGAAAGCAGAGTAGTAAAACAGAAGTAAAGGCCAATGAAGATCCCCAGGATCTTATCACAAAGGCCTTATAACACAGGTACTGTTATGATAAGGAAGTGATCAAAAAAAGCTCGGGAAAACAAGTAGATTAAGAATTTCACTTTCATGCTTATATCCCCATCAAAGCTGCAGAAGTCAGTAACGTTTTTCTACAGATAAGAGAGCTTCCAAAGACTTAAAGAAGAATTCTCTTACACAGTTCTAGGAATATACTGCCACACTTTAAGAAAAGCTATATGTATGCAAGGCTCCCCAGAGGGCTTTCTTTTGGTATCTGCAAATCCAAATATATAATTTGAATACATCTCTCTCCAGATGGCATGTCTTTAATAAATGAATAATGTCTGTAGAAACAACAGCCTCTAGAAAAAAAAAAAAAAAAAAGAAACAAGCTCTCTCTCGATTTTCTTTCTTGTATCAAATTTACCAAATGCATCTTTTTTCCTTAGAAAATACTTGTCAAAAGGTGATCCCATTGAACAAGAAATGAGATCATTGAACTGTATTTCATTAGCAAACTATGCCTGGATATACTTGAGTGGATATAATCACAAAATAATTAAACTTCAATGTACAGTTCATCACTGTATGCCTGCTACTTTAAACAAAAAACCACGCACCACAACTGGAGAAGGGAAGTGTTAAAATGGCATTTAAATTCATTTTAACCCACTAAAGAAAATAAAGCAGTAAATAGAGGGATGGACAAGATAATGACTATTAGGAGCACAAGTGCTACATGGGGGGAAAAAAGCAATTCCCATTCAGGAACAACGATATAGCAAAGATGGATGGATATTTGGGCACTTCCCAGTTCCAAAAGAAACTGCAATAAAAATCTTTAAAAATGTTGACTAGCTTGTTTTGAAAAATGCTGCATCAACTGATGAAAAAAAACGGAATTTGCTGGTTCTACAGGAACACTAAAACAGACGCCAAAGGCAATTTTGCAAAGCTGCTGCAAATTTCCTTCAGCACAGGGTGATTACTCCAGCTACTTCAGACAGCTGTGAGCGCACTCTCATCTCTCTGTGCACCGAAGGAGATGTGGAAGGACCCACAAGCAGCTCCTCACATTGTATCATTTGTATGAAAGAAAAAAACAGTTTTTTCAATTCAGGGCCATTAATTTCCCAAATGGTAGGGAAATACCAAATGGCACCTGGCTTATTAGGGTCAGTCTAAGACAGATGTGATGCTGCCAGGGGTCTGTAGCAGCAGATACTAAGCAAAGGCCAGGAACAGCAGCGGTATTACTCCAAGCAGCTCAAGCTTTCCCCCTTCTCAATGCAGCAGGCCTTTGGACTCACACCTCTTTGATGTCCTACTCCTGTGTCTGGGACTCAAAGCATTGCTGCTGCAAGAGAAACAACGTGAAAAGTCTGGAGAGCAAAGGGGGACAGTGAAAAGGAAGGACACAAAAATGGGCATTGGTGGGAGAAACAGGGTAAACAAGGTGAAGTATGCAGCAGTAAGGGCTGAGTAAATATAAATACAACGACAATGACAACAAGGGAAATACTGATCTAGGGGTCATCTGTTAAAGTTTTCGTGCTATCACTGGTCAAATATTTACTGGTGAACTGTGGACTATGGGAAATACTGTATAAAAATTGCTCCTGACAAATGTTTGTCTGTTTGAAAAAGTGGGTCCAGCATTACATTTCCTGTTGGTATTTGAAAGTCATAAAACCCCAAAAGAAACACTGCCAAAAATTCCAGGTTTCACTTCATTCTTTACCCTAGAGTTCTTCAAACACAATGCAGGGGTTTTTTTCTGCTATGGCTTCCTGCAGTCTCAGAAGAGCCTGGCTGAAGGAAGCCTGAAGGAGCAGTACAGGCAAAACCATCTCTACTATTTAGTCCACTGTACTGAAATATCTTAGAAAAGAACTTCCTAATCCACAGTTTGACAGACTCTGCGTTCGCATTATCTCATGTACACTTTTCATCTTCAGTCTCAACACAAAATACTAAGTTAAATTTTATTTAACATTTCTCTCCAATTTAAACTGTTCACATTCATACTCTTCTAAAGCGTTGTTTGATACACAAAGCAGCAATGCAGTTCAAAGCTTTGTAGTCAGCTTCTGCCTTTTGTATCTGTTATGCAATTTCAATTCACCATTATCATCGCCTCTCAAACATTCAGTATGCTCACAGAGTTGTACTGTGCTGCTCTGTATTGCTTCAATTTTTCAGATTTAAAATCACATTGAATTCATACCTAAAATCAATTTATAAAAAAAAAAAACCACAAATAAAAAAAGCTTTGGAAAAAAAACTTCCAGAAGAAACTTATTTTAGTTTGGAAGGGCGGAGACAAATTATTTTTGAAATTATGAACATGCCTTTTTTATTTAAAAATCAGAGGCTGGGAGATACAACAAGACGACCTACTTAACTTTAGAAGTTACCATTTCTTTTATAGATCTACATTAGAAGTTTGCCATTAAAACCAGAGGATAAATAGTGTCCACTCTCAACCTAACTATTAAAACAATATCCACCTGTTTAGGTCTGTGAACGCTCAAGAAAATACAGTCACCTTTACCTGTAGCCTAGAGGTATTAATAAGCACCTGTTACACTCCACCCTGCCTTACCTAACAACATAACTGCAGGTTGCAACACAGCGCTTTGCTCAAGCCTTGTGAAAATAAAGAAACAACTTCTGGCTTCAAAGCATTGCAAACAACAGATTTTTTTCTCATACTGGAGACAGGTTACACAGATATTTTGCTTTTTAAACACAGATTTTAAGTGGTCCGATGCTTAGCACCTTTCCGGTGCAGCTGACAGACACTAAACAACTAGTTAAGAAAACCTATGGAAGACATGGTATACTGAAAGGTCACATGTATGTAAATACAAAATGCCTCACACTATTCCTTTAAAAAAGTGCCTTTCAAAACATACTTTACACAAACACATGCCATCAGGAGCCCTACGTTATTTTAACTTCAGGTTGCAATTTTTTTATTATTTATTGCAATGTTTATCATATAAAACATACAAATACAGCAATTAAACAAACAAACAAACAAACAACAACAAAAACCTGTTCCTTAGCCTCAGGTCTTGTCTCCACAAGAAAATTGCAAAATTTCATGTCAGCCCTATTTCATTTAAAACAGATTTTCACTGGATCTCAAGTTAATTAAGAATTGTCTAAATTTAGTTTTAAACTAAAATATGCCACTCTTAAAACAGATTAAGCTAATGTTACCTCTTAGATAAGCCTTACATTTTGATATGGACCATTTGTGCAGAGAAGCCTTCTCAATTCGTAAGTAATATACTGCAAAACCTTCTATTTTAGAATTATAAAAGAAAAAAATACTACAAAAAATGGATGTTTGCTATTACTGAAGGAAGTATTGTACACAATGTTACTGTAGGGGCAGCTAAGAACATAACAATGAATTATGGAGCTTAAACACAGTTATAAGTATCAATACAAAGAATAATGATTTTATTTTTCAAATTTTTCTTCAGCGAAACTAACTCATTGCAGAAGTGTCCTTCGGTAGGTTCATCCTCTTTGTGAGCCTCAGGCATAAAAAAAAAAGTGTAAACAGCCATATCTACAGTATGTCAGCTTCCCGTGTTTTAAATAGCATACCTATCCCTGTCATTCATACGCTAAAAAAAGAACTCTGCCTTTTCAGTGTAAAGAATTTCAGATTTGAGACCACATGCTCTTACATGGCACCCTAACCTCTTTTAGAAAAAGAGGCAGGTCCTAATCATAACTTCATTAGGGCTGTCATACTAATATTTAATGTATCAACACAGACGCAAACATAGATAATTTCAGGTTAGGCCCATTATCAGAAATAAATATTTGTTTAAAGTTCTGCCAAACATTTGTGATTTGTTCTCATTTTCTATACAAGCTGTCTGCTTCAGAATTACTCTTAAAGGACTATTTCATCCACAGGACAGACTCTCCAATCTTCTCTGAGATTCTCCTGTGCTGCTTTGTCTGTTGAAAAATTCCCAAGTGTTTCTGCGAAATGCTCTAACGTAGCATCCTGTGGGGCAAGTGCCTAGAACCAGCCAACAGCTGGCCTCTCTTCTCTCCTTCCTGCACCCAAGTTTGACCTAGTTAGGAGTTTGCCAGGGAAGAGGGGAAGAGTATCACAATTCATGCATGCTCAGAAGATACGTGAGAATTTAACAGCTGAAGTCTCTTGAGCTGCCATAACTTGCTCACAATTCTTAACACTGACCCACGTATATAAGGCTATATATATGCATATCCACAGACCAAATAAGCATTTTCTAACCCGTGACTATGAAGGGCTGTTGTCTGTCTGGTTGCAATCTCAGTTCAGTCTCTCACTACGTAATGAATTAAGAGAGTCTTTAATTATATGATCACGTGATATTTTTTTCCATGGACCTATCTCAGTCAGCACACAGGAAAGACCTGCTCTAGCGATGAATCACAGCTGGGCAGCAAAGGAGATTGTTGTCTGCCTCTACTGCTGAGGGAGGAAAATATGTCATGCAAAGACTGGCTTTCAGGCAGAGAGAAGGGATGGTTGGTTAACTTGGATGTTGCCCTAAAGAACTGCATTCTAACTACATCTCTGCCAAAGACTTACTGTTTGATACCAGTCATATTACTTAAATACAGTATTTAAAAGAAATGGACGCTAGCTCTCATTTCCCAGGTATCTGCTTCAATAAACTAATGGCAGGTTTGCAGAAGTGCTACAACACTGAAATTAGTGTGAGCTTTTGAGTATGGCGAGGGGCCAACGAGGAAGCAGACAGATCTGGATTTTGGCCAGTCTATCTTAACATCATTATGTAATGCAGCCATAAAAACTCAAAATCTTTAGGCACCCCTACCTGGCTACGTTGAGAGGCCTGCAGCTGACCTAAGGCAGTATTGATCTACCTTCTCTGAAACACAGAGTGCTGAATATTTTGGGGATTCATCTCCTCACTCACGCCCAAGGCCATGCTAGAGACCTTCATACAGGTTTAGAGCTAACAGAGCTCTTCCTTGAACTTAAACAGTAGCAAACTGCAGTTTAAGGACATGAAGAAACAGGCTTATGAAGAATCCTACTAAGCAAACAAATTACTTACTCTGAAAGAGTATAAAAATTTTGTAAACTTATAGCACTGCATGTCAGAAAAGAAAAATCACCAAAGAAACCCCAACCTTTAGGCTAGGGTTGTGCAATACTGAGATAAACCCTACAGTGAAAATGCTAGAAGCAATTCATTGTCATTTATTCCCTGCTTAGTATTTATACCATTTCCCAGTTGTGCTGGGGGAGGGACCTTTCCTGCTACAGCTTCAGCTATGGCATTTATTCTTGCTCACACCTGCTGGCTAGTGGGGGAAAAAAAAAAAAAATCTGCACTATTTATAATGCTTCATTGCTAATTTGAAAACTAGTATGATGACATATCCATTATAACTTTTTAAAATACTATTTTCAAGACCATGCGTTATTTTTAAAGTTCACCTGGGTGTTAGAGAAAAGAAATTCTTCTGTAACCAGCCTTTCAGGTTTGGGTGTTCTCTCAGAGTCCACCTAAGACAGGTAGATCTTTTTTTCATTTCTTCCTGTATCTATGATGAAAAGTACCTGGAATCTTGCCAAAAGATTCCACTCACAATTAACTACCACGACAGGACAGACTAACACATTTCAGAAGCTTGACTTCCTGATGCGTCCTCCTCTAAAACCCCTGGCAGCTGCAAATCAGTATCAAGCAATTTATTCTGGACTATGAAAACATAGAAGGTAATCCTTAAAAACAGAGTATGAAACAAGTCTAAGAAGTTACATAATAGATTTCTATAAGACTATTTAAATCTTAGTCTAAGTTAAACCTCTTTCTGGAACACACGTGAAAGCAGTATTGGTTTTGTTACTTTTTTTTTTCTTTTAATAAATGGCACAGTGAAACTGGACAACCAAAAATGCTCCCTTTCTCATTGTGTGTAGAGTTTTTCAGACTTTGTTTGGGCTTTTTTAAGTATATCAAGCTACATATAAGTATCAGAAAGCACCATTCTCTGTACTCTCAGATAAAATACATCAGAATCGATGTCTTACCAATACTAGCAAATATGCAAGCCTTCTCTGTCCCAGGAACACAGATAATCCAATGCTACCACAGAGCACATATCCACTCTAACCAAATTAATACAGTATTTGCAACAGAAGCTGAAGGAATTTTAAAATTGCAGACACAGAAGTCATGCATACACAGATAGTCCTTCAAAGCTGTAGCGTCTGCTATTGAGATTAGCTGCATCTCTTTGAAACCTTCTGACAGCACGAGAGACTTCATTTCATACAAACTTTTCACCAAAAATATACTTGACAATGGGACATTTTTAAAACAGAGAAAAATATCAATGGAAATAACCAGTGTTTCCTATTTAAACAATGTGCTTACCATTCAGCAGAAATAATACACAAAATATTTTCCTAAATCGGGATATTTTTGGATACTGGTAGCATTGTGTCTGACCTCTCTGAAAAAGTAAAAAGTGTACTGATTTTGTCATTGAATCCCAAGTCATCATAACCTGCCAAGCCTGCTCTCGAATCTGTCTCAGCCCCCTCACTAACAGTACTGAAGACTGCAGACTTCAATGCTCCCTGCTTTCTTCTTACACTTTTTTGCTTCTCCTCTTATTGTGAAGGTAACTTATAAACAGAAGAAATAAAGTCTGGTCCTTCACGAATTGTTTTTTTCCACTCTCTCTATTTCCACCTTTTCTATTTATTTTGAGATCAAAAAAATCAAATTCAAGATTTGAATCACTTGCATTGACCCACCAGTATCAGACTTCTGAATTAGCCATTATCTGTGTATCTCATCAGCATTATTGCCTTCTGTTTAAATGTTGCTTTCATTGTTGCCACAGTTAAAAAAGGAGAGAGGGATTGCTGGATTGTTTCAGTCTATTCACTGTGAACTGGTAAGGGTATATAAGAAGGCAGGAAGATCAAAAATAATGTCTTGCTGGCTGGAATCCTTCCAAAATAAGCACCAATTCATTGCAAGTTTAACCACGCAGTTCTTCCAATCTTCTTTCCCCGCCTTCCTTTTCTTACTCTTCAGGGATGCAA
The DNA here is from genome assembly GCA_009819775.1 of Phoenicopterus ruber ruber. NCBI lineage: Eukaryota > Metazoa > Chordata > Aves > Phoenicopteriformes > Phoenicopteridae > Phoenicopterus > Phoenicopterus ruber. Next base: position 4,321,727 of record CM020232.1, read on the forward strand.
ATGTTTCCAACCTTACTTTAAACACATCTGTTCTTATAGCAAAAATAGGATCACATAATGCACAACAAACAAACAAACAAACAAAAAGAGCAAGTTAGCTTTGACTGTGAAACACTAGTAGTTCTACCGCTGATTTACGAGACTTTCTCTGGCTTTAAGTAGGGAAAGTTTAGGCCCTTAGCCATTCAGCAGATACAGCTGCGACTATCCAGTGGTCAGCAAGCCATTGAGAGAGTTTAACACCAGAATGCTTTTAATCTCACCACTGACATATTAAGAACGCCTAGGAAGTTTCATGTTCCTATATATGACACACCTTATTAGCTAGAAAGTTTATACTATGCTGTCATCAAGAGAAATTTTAATAACGTCCTTTCACAAGCAAACCAGAAATTCAAGTAAACTAGGATTCTCTTGTTTGTTTAGTATTTATCCCCACCCAATTAAATAAAAAAACCCTATAAATAATAGTCTGAAGCCTACAAAACCACAAATACAGCACAAAACAAAAGATGTGAAATCATACTGAAACCACACTGAAATACAAGTTTTTGGCCCTAACATACGCTGTACAGCAAGAAATGTTTAATTTAGGAGTGCTGCAATTCCAAATGTAGAAATTCACACAAATACGTCATCAAATCATAAGATTTTAAATGACTCCTGGCCATTTTGTCAAAAAAAAAAAACCAAACCAAACTTTTCCCTACATGCAAATTTCGCTGCATGATCTGTTCTAAAAACAACTGAAATTTTACAGCTAAATGGTAACATGTAACTTTGAACTCAAAAACATAACAGACAAACTGCAGTTCAAGAACTGCAGCATTAGGGGTTTTTTTTAGTGGAATAAAACAAAACATCAGATTTCACTTGCTGGTTTATACTCCCCACTTTTAAAATTTATTTAAATGGTAGACAACATATAGGAATCATAGAAATGTTTATAAAATTTGACATGTTTCAAAGAATAACTGAAAGCTAAAAATATTTTGAGTCTAGGAGTATTCCTTTATGCCTCACTGCTCTCTTCGTGAGACTGGCATCACAGCAGCACACCACCACTTATGCCTCAAAGAAAAATGTGCGGGACTGACTTCATATATACTAGAACTGCACCTGGCACAATTCAGGTCCTACTACTGGATTCTATGAGAAAAATTTCATCTAGGTGAGAGAACTGTCTCAGAATCTCTGGCATAAGTCTTGAAATCAAAGCAGAAAAGGAATAAACATTCTGCGTGAAAAACACTTTAAAAATAATACATTTTAAAGGGGAATTATAACCAGAACATCAAGTAGAAACTGAAGAAGGGTACATTTTACATCTCTGTTAGAATGACTGGCAATGAAAGAATGATTATTAAAAACCTGTTCTTATAAACAGTTCATAGTTTTGCCTACAGTCTCAATTTCTGATGTTACCTACTTCCCCCAAGATGTTTCACTGCCCAAGGGTGAGGATGGGAACCAGAAGGAAGATCATCCTAGTTCCAGGCTAAATACTAACAATGCAGGCCACAATAAATATCTAAAAATATGATCTGCAGTTGCTATTAACTGCTGAGCTTTTATTCTTTTCCCATACAAATAATTTGCTCTAGTAATCATGAACCAGTGGCTCACAAACATCAGCAGGGTAATCTGCCCAGACATATCTCCAAAGTCAGGGACTGGAATCATTATGAAAAACAAAGGCACATTTCAAAGGTGTTATTCGAAAAGCATTAAGACTAATAACTATTCATATGGGATAGAAGAAAATAATTATGAGAATATTGTACAAGAATCATGTAATGTTTTGGGGCACAGCATGAGTTACAGCAATTATATTCAAATGCATTTGCCCCCTTCTGGGAATGGTATGGAATAACCTAGTCCAAACATGCTAATACAGATAGCAAAGTCTGTCAATAACTTCAGCTCTAGGGATTAAAGAAAGAAAAAAGGACTTTTTTGAACGTTTAGCTCAAAGCCACGCATCTAGATACGTAATTAAGATGACAAAGATAGAAGTGAATATTGCCAATCACACAATTCTAAGATGTTTCCTTTATATGGCAAGCTAAGCTTCACTGGCTTCATGTCTATCAGCGTTCAACTACATGACATTATTCACATTTACCTACGATCATTCTTCTTTCTTGGAATAACTAACTAGTTCATGAATTTGTAAGGCATCTCTAGAAAGATATGGAAACACTGTTGATGACTGACAGCCAGTAGACATGCTCTGAAAGCCGGTATCAGAGTTCTGGCTGATACGAGGTGAAGTCAAAACAGCAGAACAACTCAGTCAGCAGGGCCATTCTTTGCGTTAGAGCAGAAAGTTAAGAATTATCTGATCAACGGAGGGGTTGATAACTGACCAGAGCAACACTTGGCATTCTTTCATACATCTAGGGAATGGAATTTTGAAGTGCAAGAGGAAAAAAAAATTAGATGAGCAATGTATCAAGAATAGGTTAAGTTTATCCTATTTGTATGTATGGTTTCTGCTAGTGACATTTTGTTTTCTGTTTAGTGCTAAAGCTGAGCCAAAAAATTAATATAAATACACAAAGAAGGAAGTTTGTAACATTTATAAAATGGCAGTTTTATGCTATGAAATTCAACTACAGCTAAGCAACACTTACTTGATAATGAATTTTAAATAGAAAAAAGAAGTATATTCTACACCAAAGAAGATATAAAACTAAAGCTTCAGCCTTCCAGAGATTAAAAAAAAAAAAGAAAATCACATTTAAAAAAGGCAACTTGGGAGAAAAATATCAATAAATCCAAATTTTACTATGTCAATCCTGGTGCTCTTAACCTGACTTGTGCTCAGGTAAACTAAAAAAGGTGCTACTAACAGGTGACTGGGTTCAGTTTATCTAACACTGAGGATGCAAGTATAATGAGTTAACAACAATAAGTGATGAAACAACATCACTGCAATCCATTTATTACTTCTAGAAGTATACACAACCAGGAGCTATCACATTCCTTTTCTGGGGTCCACCAATGAATCTTCTCCCACAGATTTGGATTTTTAATACCATCCAAGCACCAAGAAAAGGAGCATTTACATGAGCTGTTCTTTTTTCCAGTTCTACTTTGTTCACAGCTGATTTCAGCTGACCTGAGTAATAACAGTAGCGTAATTCCAGCGAGCAGCTAGACTTAAAACATTATTTTCCTTGGATCAAGGCAGCAACTGGACATCATGTCTCCCCTCCACATACCAGATGAGGGAAGGGGGATAGAGAGGAAGAGGGGAAAAATAAAATCAAAGTTCAGATAGATATTGACTGCCTCTTATCCCAGTTCAGTCACCTGTATTAAAGGAGTCCTTCAATAGCTTCCTCTAGATGCCAGAAATGGCAATTTTCTTTCAAAACAAAATATCTGATCTGATTCGATTCAAGGAAACTCACCTCCACCCTATCACATGCAAAAAAAGAAACCTGATGGTACCTTCCTTCAGCTACAGACAACACAAAATGATCCACATTTGCAGAAGAAAAATGAGGATATGGCGCAGAAACTTAGCGACATGCAAGAAAGGCTATTCGCTACTGAGTGAGGACTACTGAGCAACATCTTCTGTTGAAAAGGCAAAGGACTTTTCTCCTTTCGCCCTTTCAGAGATGTTTCTGAACGCAGACATTACAAGATCTTTCTCTGCAGGTAAAATTTTCTAATATACTACTTTTCTTCATAACATTTTACAACTAAATGGAAGAACGACGGACTACAAACACTCTTGTTATTCCATCTAAAGCCAAAGGATTTCCAAACAACGAGACAGTAATATGACATCTTTTTACACTGCTAAGCTGCATTACAGGAACATAATAATAAAAAATTAATTAAAATAAAAAAAACCACCACCAAAACAAGAGCCACCTTTCTATCTTAAAATTAGTCATTGCTTATATTCAGAAAAAAAATTCAGAAAACTACATTGGCATAGCAAGGGGAAGGATGGTGATCTGCGTACCGAGATAGGAAAGTAGATGTCCCTAAGTCATTCCATCAAGATAAAAGCCACGCCTTTAAAATGGTTTTTAAGACACTGCTTTAGAGACCGATTTTGAAACAACTTTTACCCACTGCCTAAACAGGTTTTGTAGTGACAATTTCCTTAATAATTTTCATTCAAAAGACCATACTTTTGCCAAGTATAAAATTCATCATATTTCTATATTTAAAAGTGTCAATAATCTGCAACTGCCTTACCTATAGAGCAGTGGGTGAGACAAGAGGGTTATCATGTTCATCCAGCTGAATTTAACAGTTATGAACAGAAATTTTAACGTCTCAATAACATGAGAATTAGTAGCCAAAACCCCCTTTGTTTTTACATTCAGTAACAGGAATGTTTTTTAGAGAGAGCTAGAACTATCAAAAGACTTTCCTTTTAACAACCAGTTTGCAAGAGGTTATTATTTCACTAAACAACTCAGCAATGTCACTAGATGACTGGCAAATACACTAATAAATTTGTCATTTATAAATGCTAACTAAAATGCAACTGAAAGCAAGTACCAGTACTGATCAGTGGATGATCGTTTGACTCTTTCACCATTCAGTTTCACAGCTCCTAAGCAAACGTATAGACGTGATAATCAATTTCTTACTGAGGTGACTCCTTTCCATTTACAGGATCTGTACATTTGACTGTTGATTATAGGCAAGCTTTGGCAGGTTCCTGTGGCAAGCAAGCTTGGAGTTAGTTCAGTCCCGCCTTCAGAAAGGAGACTCATGAAGGACAAAAAGATTTAAATAAAAATGGAGAGGAGGAGGAAAAAAAAGAGTAAGAATATTAAAGCTACAAAGGCATTCAATGAAAAATGTCAGTCTCTAATAAAAGAGAAAAAAATATTATTTTTAAGCTTTGCTACCCCCTGTGTACAGTCAATTCTGCTGCTCACGAGTCACTTCTACGGAAGTTAAATATATTAAAAGCTCAGTGTATTACCTAAGCCATTTCTGACCCCACATTGCAGATTGCTACTTGGAGGAACAGACGCTACAGTTTAGAGTAAAACTTGGTTGTTGGAGGGCACAAAAGCGACAAGAGCTCTCTTCGATAGCTTAGATGCTGAGGTAATGCTGAATGAAAGCAGTGGACGCAAACAAATGAATCGTAGCTTCAGGCTGGAGTAATATCAGGTGCATCTCTACACCCCGAGGGCTCAACTCCTACACTTCTTAAGTCCCTCCCCCTGAAACAACCTCCTGCAGTTTCACTTAGAGATCAAGCAGAGAACAGGTACTTCTCTCGCAGCAGTGACAGCTACAGCTTACCAACAGTGATCACCTTGAAGGTTTCAGACATCTATGTATCTGGTAAGTACATTTCTTTAGAGCATTTTTTTTTCCAAATAAAGTGTGTTCATATTAACATCTAAAAAGTAAATCAGAGGTGTTCATTTTTCAGCTGTCTCAAAAGCCGAGGTTACTCCTAGCAGGTGCATTTACTGCACCAGTTTAAGCTTTCAGCACAAAGTTTCAACAGGAGAGGGAAATATTTTAGTTTGGGAGAAAAACTAACTCTTGCAAGTTTTTACAATAATTAACTGTTGTTGGCGAAAAGTGTTTTAAGCACCTTTTTTCATACAGGAAGTTAATGTGTTATATTGAAGTAAGACAAAAAGCTGTATTGCTTAAAATTGCTATCTTTAGTCTGCTAACTATTCTTCGTACCGTAGTATCGGGTTAATCTGAAAAGCTTGTATGAAAATAAGGTACTCCAGTTTTGATTAATTATTTTTTCCAGCTTCTGGGAATTTAGAACTGAAAATTGGATTTTTTTTTTACTTGTTTTCTCTCTAGTCAATTAAAGTGTATTAAGACACTGAATTATTAATTTAATATTTACAAAGATTTTTATTTCTTATCCACACTGCCTAACCAACTTATTTAATCTGTTCCTGTACTTCCTCTCACACGCACGCACACACACAGAGACACGCGCGCACTCACACACAAGCACGCAGTCCTCTTCGGTCCGTACCTTCCACACACGCTTCCCTTCCAGTCCTCGCCAACCCACTCCTCTCACCCATGTTTCCTCCTAATTAACAAACAGTTGCGTTAAAATTTACCTTTCAGTTTAAAGGAACTGGAAGTTTAGAAGGGAGTGGTAGTTAATCACTGGAAAATCTCAGCTAGAATAAAACTCACAAATCTTGTTCTTGCAACACTCTAGGTAGGTGACAATGGCATGTCCTTGAGTTATGCAATAATGCCACATCACAATATTTTAATTATAGCATGTCCTTCAAAATGTTCCACCCCAGTGAGTACTCCTGGTCAGAGAGATCAACATCACCAAAAGGATACTGCAATAATAATGGACTGTGCATGACAAACTGTTACGTAGTTTGCTAAAGCAGTGTCCTAAAAAGAAATATAATTACCATTCCTGCTTGTAATAAAAGACATTTTGAAATTTCCTCTTTGATCAACTGGGCATCTTAAACAATTTAGACTACTTAAAAACCTAAAAAACAACATGCACATATATATATGTGCATATATATGTATGTGTGTATGCGTGTGTACGAATACATATGTGCATATATGTGTGTATATACTTATACCCACGTACATTTTTGTTTATATATTTATATACATGCACACGATGTTAAACGATATCCTTGTTTTCTCAGCTTGCTAATATGTTAAGGCAACGAGGTAGCAACAACATACTTCTAAAAATAGAAGGAAGAAAACTTGCAGCTATCAGTCTCAGGTTGGAAAGGGCTACAGATTAGAAAGCCGGGAGGAGTTATACTATTGACAAGAAACAAACAACTACGATAACCTCAAGTTTAACCCATATGGTCCGAATAACCTGCTTTCAATAAAAATATAAATAAATAATACTACTACATTTCAAAACTAGAAAGAGAAAATTGTAATAATATGTAACTATCTGCATTTCTAAAATCAGGTATACAGGAAATAAATTCTCAGTCTAAAAAAAAAAAGTTACGTGAAAATTATCATCCTGCTACTGAAGAATTTTTCCCCATTTTTAAAGGATATCACAAGTTATGGCATTCAAGATTAAGGAAAAAGCAACTACTTATTTTGATTTTTCTTTCTAATACTAAATTTTAATTTTGGTAGCACAAAACAGACACTGTACCACTGTAAGTAACTAACATTATTTATATAGAGACAGTTTTAATTGGTTGCAACTATTTTAAACCATTAATGTATTTTCCAGCTGTAGGTGTGGGATCAAATAGTTTTAATTTTTTTTAATTATGAAATATGTACCTCTGCCAGATACTCCTGTTTTTTACTTAGAGACTGGAGGAGAAATTATCCTTCTCGTCTGGGTTTAGAAATATTTTATTACTAGCGTTTTTAAACCATGAGAAAAAAAAGGGATTAAATAGTAAAAGACAGAAACAGAACATTTATCTGGCTGACAGTAGCCTAAGTTTATGAAAGGGTAAACACCCTTTAAAATAAGCTACTCGTTCTACACCTCTCAAGTCGGAGCAGCAGGTTCTGGGAGCACCACTGTCTGCAGGCTGAGCATGCCATCAAAACAAATTTAAAAAAAAAAAAACCCTGTCGTAATTCTCTCCTGATGTACACATGGCAAAGAACCTCCGATGCTCTGAATTTCTAACATTAAAACTGCAACAATGCATTTTATCTTATTAAGAAACGATAGTTAATACTCTGTTGAACAGGAATAACTTGAATCAAAGTCAAATACCAAGTACAAAGTCGGGGTGGGGGGGAACAGGACACACAGGAATTTTCGTTATTAAGCAAAGGAAAGCTAGCAGAACAAGAAAATCTAATTAACATGTCTTTATTATAAGTGCTGCACCTGAATGCAAATTCAGACTGTTATCATAAATGGCTCAACTAAAAATGCAATGGAGTTTTGACAACAATATCTTTTTTTCAAGAATAATTAGTACAATACTTCCAAGAAGATATAAAGAACAACAGGTACAAACTGACTTGACCGAGTCCATTACAAACTGTCCACGTTAGTTATACATCATTAGTCAAAAATAAATGCAACAAGCTCACTTGAGGCAGAAAAAAAAAGACGAGTTACCTCTCTGAACCTCCCCTCCTACGCCTCAGTATTATTTTTTTTTTTAATGTAAAAGCATTATTCTTAAACTTTCAAAGGAATTCTGGCTATCATTATTTAAAATATTTTTTAAATACTGTATTTTTTTTTAATTTATTGAATTACCATTTTAACCAGACTCCAATGACAAGGCTTTAACATGCTGCTATATAATTCAATTTTTTTTTCATTGTTACAGTATCAGTATCCAACTCAAACAACCAAAAAAGCTTTGCCAAAACCTGAAAAATAAAAAGCTACTTCTCTACACATTCCTTTTTTTTAGACTATTGCACATTTAATCATTTGTTAATTTTAAGAAAAAGCTTGATTATTTTTTCTACTTACAGAGCAGCTTTGCATTTTTCAGAGTGCTTTCACAATTACTATTTTAACAAAATTAGTATTTCTATGACATCAGAAACAACATTTAATACAATTTGCTAGAATTACTATACCTGATGAAACAAGCAGCAATTCTGTAGCTCTGCCTTCAGTTTTCATAATGTGTTGCATGTCATTTTCTATTAAATAATCTCTGATTTAAGAAATGCAAAACATCTCTACTTTAACTAAAATCTCACAGCATGTAATTACCAGCAATTCTTTTCATAAATTTAGTATTTTAATACTACTAATTCAAACTTCTATGTAAAAAGCTTTTTTTTAAAAAAAAAAATATCAAGCTGCACGAGTCACTCGTACAATTAGTATTCCTGTAGTTTCGGGTAACACAATAGATACACTCCGTGGTTTTGCAACAGTCATCATTTTGATAATGATGCTTATAGTTCATGATGAAATCATCAGTTTTTTAGATCTCTGCCATAACACATCCTATAAAATCATGAGAACTTGACTCTGAGAGTTTCTCACGCCTTCAGAATCAGTGAACATAATGGAACAAGCTGATACAAGCCCTCCTGACTTATCTACTGAGCAAATCATTAGGCTGTATAAAGTATCCACAACCTTCGTTTTTCTGAAGAAAGGCAGATAGATCATTCCCCTATAAATCAATTACTGTCAGACACTTTTTTACCTGAATTAATACACTTGTGTGTCTGCGTTAACTATATGTAGTATCTAGGGTGCTACACGGCAGAAGAATGTGAAATGTGTTTATCAAGCAGAAGATTCTATTAGTCAGATATTGCAGTACTCATTTCTCTTAATTGAATTAGGAAGAGGAAGAAAATTGGTGTGGTTTCATCCTTCGAGAGATTGGCCACTTTTGAGGTATCCACTGAGATTAGGCTGTTAGGAAATGCCATGCCAGTTAAGAGAGGGGGTTGGTCAGTGTCTGAAAGAGCCAAGTCAGCTCCCCAAGTGCAACCAACCCACTCCACCCTCATTGCACCAAAGCAGGAAATTCCCTCCTCTCTCTCCCCAACCGGCCCGACAGGCTTGCCCCACATCCAGCTGCTGCCAGGACCTGCCTCTTCTCATCCTACCCACCTCCACTTCTCTCTCAACAGCTCCACCTAGATTTCTACTTTCATCTTCTCAATGAATGTTCCTTCAGTTTTCAAAGAAAACCCCTTCAAGCCAGTAGCAGTGGCAGGTGACTAGCACTGCTCAAAATTAGGCCACTTCTGTGACTACGTTTAGGTGCGGAAGGATGTCAATGTTTAATGTGTGTCTGCCTCAAGTCTGGCATCTAGCATTTTTGTTTTGTTTAAAAAAACCCACAACACACCGTATGTAATGTGCGGGGGAACACACTTAAAAGAATGTATCACTTTGTATTTATTTCCAATGTTCCACTACAGCTAATCCTAAACTTTGTGTTACAGTTCCTGCGCTACCAGTTGCAGAAGTGCTGTTTTCCGGCACCCCGTCTTCCCTGAGACACCACGGGAGTTGGCTTCCTCTCCTCACCTGGGAAGCAGGATTCTAGAAACCTGAAAAACTGGAAACATCAAGAGGCTAAAACTGAGGAAAGCTAACCACAAGAAAGTTTTTATAAAGAATCATTACATTTAATTGTTTACAGCAGAAAAAAAAATGAGTCTCCTCAAAGAACGTAAACCAAAGAAGCCTCATTACATCCCAAGACCACCAGGAAAGCCATTTAAGTACAAGTGCTTTCAGTGCCCCTTTACTTGCAATGAGAAGTCCCATCTTTTTAACCATATGAAGTATGGCCTCTGCAAAAACTCAATTACTTTAGTATCAGAGCAGGATCGCGTGATCAAGTGTCCAAAGACCAGTTCCTTGGAGCCCAAACAGATCAATCAGCTTGAATCTCCTGTCAAACCAACTTCTTCTAAATCTGTCACAAATGGACTGTCAAATCTCGATTCAAAGCCTCAATATCCTTTTGCAAAAGAAGATGCCAAGGAAAACGTTGAATTACAAAACCAGGCAACAAACTCAGCAATTCAAGGACAAAAACCTGCCATTCAGAAGGAATTAACCGCTGCCAGTACTACAACAGAAAGCGCGATCAGCATGCAGCCCCTTTTGGACAGCATTGTAAGGCCCTCGGCTTTCGTCCCTGTAGGAGAACACAGAGATAGTAAAGGCCCGGAAACTAGTGAAGTATCTGAAATTATATCGCTGTCTAACAAAAGTTCACCTTTTCACACTAAGTCTGCGTTTCATGCACCAAGTCACCCATGGAAAGCAGGTTCTCCTTTTCTCCCAGAGTTTCCACATAAAGTTGCTCCCACAAAAGGATTTGGTTCCATTTCACCTTACATGCAACCAATGATTCCTGAGTACTCACCCCATTTTTATGAGCATAGGCTGGCTATCTACACACCTTACTTGCTTCCAGGTAATTCAGAGTGTGAAAGCTCTGCTCTGTCTGTCTATGGCACACAAGATCAAAGACACTTTCTTCCCCACCCTGGGCCACTTCCAAAACCCATAAATCCATCAGCGTATGAACACTATCGATTGTTCCAACAATATCATTCCACTCCTCCGATACCCTATGGATTTTGTAGGCCAACAGATCCTCCATTTTACAGATTTTCACACGTAGCTGGTATTAACAGGGATCAAAATTCTCACCTAATGGAAGAAACTACCTTGCTGTATCCAGCTTCTTTAAGCCCATCCCAACAATACCCTCTAAGTTCACACAAAAAACAAGCAGATTATGAAAAAGAAATGACATTACTGCATACCAAAAGTCATTCGAAAGATGAGCAAAATGAAAGAGAGAACGCTAAAATGAGCCCTCTCGCAGGAAGTGCGGCAACAGGCTCCCCTGGCAGACCTAGCCCAACCAACTTCACTCAGACAAGCCACGCATGTGAAGGCTTATTTGACCTCTCTAACAAGTCATCTTCCACATCGCTTGGCAAGTATGATCAACCAGAAGAAAACTTCACAGCTTTCAGACCTGTGAGAAAAAGCACTGATCAACCAACGCTACTTCAAAGTGCGCAGACACAGCAAGATAGAGGAGATTCACCTACCAGGTAAAATAATAAAATCACTTTGCAAATTCTTGTCAGATTTACTAGGGACACACAAAGATAGATGGACACATTTCATGCAATGCCCCTAAAATATATTTACCTTTACATCATTGAGATAATTTGTTTTATGTAACTGCGCAAAACATAGGACCACTCACAGTTGCTATAGTGAGTAGACCACTCATTCTCCTTACCAGGTATTTCCAATATGATTACTATGCATGTGTCTGTATAGTTCAGGAAATTACCTGTATTACAGCAATGTGTATGGTGAAAGGGACTTGGGGGAGTTAAAGGAGAAACAACAAAATTTTCAGCCTTCTAGCCAGCTTTTTTTCCTCTCCTTCCAGCTCACTTCTACAGCCTCAATTTAAAAGAGCAACTGATAGTGAATTCTCTTTTTCTCCTCATTTCTTTCAGCATTAACGTCACTGATGAAGATTCACATACACAGAATGAATGCCATGACAATGAAGGCTCCCTGTCCAACACAGAAGACGACACAGGAATAGTTCCCCTTAATCTTTCAAAAAAGGCTGACACAAACACAGGACCTATTCATGAACATGCATACAAAACCACATCCAAAACAGAAAGTCAGAACTTTCTAGAATTGCAAGACATGCCTCTCAATCTCTCGGTAAAAGATTCCTGTAACACAGTAAGCCTGAAAACGTCATTCCACAGTCCATCTCACGATAATGGTGCTGCTACTTCTCCAAACACCGAAAACGAAAACTCCGGAACAGATGCATGTAACCCCAAGAACCCTATTAACAGTGCCTGTGACAAATCATCTTTCACAGCTCACCGTAATGAAGCTCAAGACTTAAGAATAATTGACAGCTGTGACGAACAGAAACAAACAGCAGCTGTAGCTCTCTGTCAGCTAGCTGCATACAGCCCTAGCAAAGTCAGAATGGACAACGAAGGGCAGAGTCCTCAGGACAGTAATGCTTCATGTACAGAAGCTACTCTTAATTCTTCTGATACTCAGGATACTCAGTGCAATCAAAAAGTAAAAGGACAAAAAAGGACAAATCAAAAAGAATCAGCAAAATCACAGCAAGGCGCTAAAAGAGTAAGGCCGAATGACTGTAGCAGAGTCTTCACTTTAAGGAAGAGAACAAGAGTATCTTAATACTTCACTTTCCAATGAGTTTCTGGTCAGAGAAACTAGTTACCACCAACATCAGAAAATTTCTACAAACCATCTCTTATTGGGTTTGGTCCATGACAAGATACGTTCAATCTCTCCCATGTAAATAATGTTCATAATTTTATATTAATATTTTTAAGTAACTGAATTTTCCCTTGTATAAGCTCAGATTTTGATGAGTGAATTTTTGCATTCATTACTAAAGCCAAAAGACACTAGATGAATCTTTAAAGTTTTTTGCAATTGTATTAATGTAAAATAACTTTTACAAGTTCTTTTCTTAAAAGATGTTTAAGCTCTAGAAACAATATTGTTCAATAACATACTGTCATAGTCTTTTTCAGGCTTAATTTCATTTAATAGGGTTTTTTTGTCTTTTTTCTTTGAAAAACTTTTTATTTCACTGTGCAGTAGTTTAAATAAGCTTAAGATTAAAGCTGGCTATTTAGAATTTACTGTAAAAACTGTTTTGTGTATGAATACACGTTGCCATTATGTCATAATACAAAACAACAGACCAAATTTTGTTACTCAGAGGCAGACGCCAGTTTAAACAAACTGATCCAAACCTTGTATAAGCAAGCTTTTCTTATGGCGACTAAGAACAAGATTCAAGTTAAACCAAAGAAGCCTGCACCAATTTAACAAATGCAGTTTACATTGACCTTTAACTGAAAAACTATGAAAACAATACTGAAAATTTGAAGATCTAAACAATTTAGGTACCTAATCCTCTGAGGTTAGACAGACACTGGGCAACCTTCAAACCTCCAAGCCTAAAAGGTTATTTATATAATTTATTTCACCTGAGGCAAACTCTCCTGGTGCACGTCTTATTTCAGTATGTATCACTAATTATCAGTTTCAGTGTGCTTCTCCATACATCCTAAAACTATTTTCTGCTTCTATAACTGTGTATATAAACTTGCAATTTTTCAAATAAATCTGTGACCTGTACTTAAAATATATGGAAAGTCATTAATGAACACAAATACATTCACTACACTATCTGTAACACATATAGCTAGCTAAATTTTCAAGTAGAATTTGGCATCAAATACCAATCAACTCTAAAAAAGGAGCTTCCTTCAGTGAAAGAAGTTTATTATGCAGATTAATTCATCCGTACTTTAGCACCATGACAAACCTCAGAATTTTCTCTGCCTTAAAGCTGCTGTCCAGCTCATCCAAACTTCTACAAAAGTTTAATAAGGCTGTTCCACTGTATAAACACCTTGCGTAAATTTGCACAGTATGCACTATCAATCTAAGTAGATCAAACCCAGATTACCATTAAATAGTAAATTACAGGGGTTAAGTTTCTGAGCTAAGAAACAAAAAAGAGTAACATTGATCTTTAAATTAATCTTTCAGAGAGAAAAGCTTTTCCTAGATTATCAAAAGACAAGAATATCAATCTTAGTTTGAACACAAGGAACATGGTAACAGAAAAAGTTCAATTAACTCAAATTACAGCAGCCAGGCAGTAAGAAAGTATGATGTATCAAGTTGTACATCAGTACACGATGAAACAAAGAGAAAGAGCTTCTTTCTAGGCCAAGTTTAAAGCATCAAGCTTAGGGACGTATGCTACCAAATCCATCATTTCTAAACATGAGGTTATAGAGTCTAGTGTTGCTGCTGCTGTTTTTTAAACTACATTAAGCTATTTGCCTCACTAATCTCTGGAAGCAGAAAGTTTCACAGTTTCCCTTATCCATAATTTTTAAAAATCTCATGTATCTCTTTTGTTGTCAATTTGAATTTCTGTAAGTCAACAAGGAAAAACTTTTTGGTGGTTTTCCATATAATTCAAGGATTTATTCTTCACCATCTCTATACAAATATTGTTCATGAAAACAAGCCTCATCTTCATTCCTCAAATTAAATAAAAGCTGGGCTTGAAGGGAACCATGAAGGTTAACTACTCAAACAGCTCTCCATACCTCGATTAACTTGATTTCTGTCATCCCCAACAGAAATCTTTCTAACTCAATGTCCATAAACAAATTATTCCAGGGCTCCAGTTCCTTTAGAATAAGAAAATTGGTCCTAATGCTTATCTAACTATTCTCTTGCTGCACATTATACCCATTACCTGTAGTCTTGTTCTGGTCACTGAAAATAGTTGGCAAAAGTAAAGGTTTTCTTTTAAGAGGAAGAGAATAAGCTTTCAGCTTTGTCTTCTCTCAACCACATAACCTTAGTTCTTTCAGTCATTCCCTGTCAGTCTGATTTTCTGTTCTTCTCATGATTCCTGCCGCTTTAGGCTAGCTTTCTCTAAATAATCTTTTAAGTGCCATGTCCTAAGATGAGTACCCTACGTGTCATAATTTTAGTATCAAGTGAGATGGATGGATTACCACACTGTTTATGACTTCTTTTTCACCATCTTGTTCTACTGGGATAAATAAAATTTTTGATTGATGTGGGTGACCCACATGAACTCTTAAGTCCTTTCCTGTATAACTGCTGCCTAGAAGTGACTCCCCATATCTTGAATTTTGTAGTTACTTATTCCTAACTAGGAATACTACTTTACACTTGTCCTAATTTCTTAAATCATTTTGTTAAGGACAATTTGAACATAAGTCTGTCTTTCAAAGTACAATACAGTTCCTCTTAGCATCACTGTGTCAGCTTTTCTTCCAGCTTCCAGAATTCATTCCTTCATCTTTCTCCAAATTATTATAATCGACTGTGAATTTCTACATTAATAGTGGATTGGATAACTTACATAAGCAAAACTGAGTAAGGTAGACTTGCAAATTAAACTAGACTATACTGTATTTAGTATAACTATTTTTCTCAAATTAATCTAAATGGAAAACAAGGTCCACTAAAGCAAAAGGAAAAAAAAAAAACAAAGAAGGGACAATGTCAAGTGTGCCATGGCTATTCTGCAGCCTAGATCTGCTCCGCGATAATAAAGGTTTGACTCTGATGAAGATACAACATGATTTGTCATTACAAGTTATATTCTTCACCAGCTGCATCCCATTTTATGCCCAAGTCTTTCCAAATTCTACCCCTACAAATTCAGACTCTCCTCTTCTACTCATCCTTCACAATGTCATACGTTTCTGCCTTCTGTATAACTCATTCTTGAGTATCACATAACCAAAAGAGTTGCAGTTTAGTCAAGATAGTCTCTGATTACGTATCCTACCCATCATCTTACGTAACGACTGTTGGAATTCTTAGCACTGTTTTATTAAGAAACTTCCAATTCGTATAAAATCATTTTTCCTTAGACCTTTATGCCTATCTCTTTCCCAGAAAAACCTTGCTGCCCTGATTGTGTTCCCTGCTTCCCTTCCTCCTCTATCTTAGCTTTGTATTCTTCCACCCCAGTAACAGGCGGCTACATCTTATGCAATCTGACAAATTAAAAATTTGCATATAAACCTATGTATATTAAAATCACCTTCAGAGGCACCAATATATTTTCACTGCACCTCTGCAGAAAAAGAAGTGTGTGAAGAATATAACTACCATCCCCATTCTACATATACAAAAACTCAACCTAAAAAGTGAACAGCGATGGTTTCACAGCACAGGTCATCGCTGGCAGAGTTAGGAATCACTCATGTCTTCTGCAGTCCCATACAATATCAAACTTGCATGAAACTTCCGGTTTAGGTAAAAAAAAATCTATTACATGAGGCTATCCCGATTCCTTGATAGAGGTGTACAGTTTCAGTTTTGTTAAACGTAAATAGAGGCTTACCTTTAAATGACTTCCCATTCTTAAATTTTGGGGGTTTTTAACTGTTTCATCTTTATCATACAAGGGCAAAAGTAATTAGAAAAGGGAGACCAACTGAAGGCTAGCTGCACAAAAATTCTCACAGGCAAAACAGATACTATACTGGACATGAACTCTTTTCAAGGAGACAATAATAAACTCTATTAAATACCATATTTTACAGTTTCTTCTAGAACAACTCAACAGATCTTCAGAATAGAAAAGATTTGGCAACCTAACTTACTAGTATGAAACACCAGTTTTGAAACATTTTTGCAAATTAGTGTTCAACTTCTCTGTTCAACACAGGAGTACCAGATGAGATCAAAAGAACCATCTAGCCCAAGATATTGCTGTAAAAGTGCCCAGTAGTGGATGTGTACTACTACGTTATGCTTTTGTCATTTCAACCCTACAAAAAATTGACGAAAATCACAAACCAGAGAACTACTACTTTCACATTAGTATCTCTGTACTTCAGTGTATGTTGATACATACAGAACATACAAATAAACAATTCCTCTGTCCTGTTACTTTTCTTTCCATCCTGATATTTCAAAAAACCATTATAACCTTAAACAGTTCATTGTATAAATTACGTGAAATTTACTAATAAATTACTCTGAAATTTAATCAGAAACAAACAGCATAAGCTACTAGCTTTAAAGTGCAAGTTAGTCATCAATTATTTAATATATTCTATTTAAATAATGACACTGACACAATATAGAGACATACAGAATTATTTTTATACAACTGTACAAAGAAACATGGGAGGAAGAAAGAAGAAAACCCCAAGAAACTAATTTCACTTTGGAAAGAAAAATTTATTAAGTATAAAAAAGGCACACCCAAGACAATGCTTTTGACAGAAGTACCTTAAATATCCCCATAGGCGTATTTTTTACCCTAGAATTAAACACTACAGTCATTATTCAGCACACTCACATCAGCAAATTCCAGTCTATTGCCACACATTCAATCTCTAATACTATAAATTGTTAATTCGTGAACTTACTAACATTCAGCAACTACAACTCACCATCTGAAATTCGGGAAGGGAGTAACAATCCTCTTCTGCCTAATTCAGCCAGAGCCAGGCATCCACCATGCCACGCATTGTCTGTTTCCTGGAAACTAATTTTAGAACAAAGACAAGTTTTGTTAAGACTAGTCTTCCCTTCTCTGATTTCATTTTTCATGGTCAATTCCCAACATTTTAAAAGATACATAATCCAAACCAGCATGTGTTTATTTTGTCATTAATCCTGCTAGACTTCTAAAATGTAAGAATGACAAGTTGAGCATGTTTTCTTTCCCATTTTGTGCAACATAAATACTGCTATAAACATGATCAAGCAAGCAAAAAACACATTTATCAATATAAACGTAACCTCAATACAGAAGAGCACAATACCTGCAACTCATCCAGAAAAGGAAAACAACTTTCTAGTACATTGGCAAAAGATGCAGATTTACAGAACATACCCAAATTAACTAACGAATTTAGTGCCAAACACAGTCCTCAACTAGCAAAAGAGGTTCAAGTGATAGTTCCCAATAAACACATTATATGAGCTTATGCAGTGAGCAGTGGTGTTTGTACACCTTTAACAAACGTAAAACAAAACAGAGCAACTTGTAGTGAACACAGCAAAAAGGTACACAATTTTTGGTGGAGTGGCAGATAAAGGAGTGAAAAGGGGAAAGGTTGCATGCTGGATGACTAAACATACAAAAAAAGTTCATTTTTTATTAAACTAGGAATAGGAATCACAGAACAAAACGTTGAACAGACAGACTAGGTCATATGAAAGCTTCATCTCTCCCAGTATCCTGTCTCTGACATGGACCAATAGCAGATGCTCGGCCAAAGACAAAGCATCAAGGATCATTCCCCTTATTAGCCTCCTCCTAGCCTTGGCAACCAGCAGTACAGAGACTTCCCAAGCCAGAGGTTGCAGCCAGAATGTCATATTTAATAACCTCTGATGGGACTCTCGTCCATTAATTTGTATAATCCCTTTTTGAACTCCCTTTACACTTTTAGCTTCCATAACATCCTGTGGCAATGACTTCCACAGGTTAATTATAATTGCATGAAAATATACTTCCTGATGCTTCCCAGTTCTCGTGTTACAAGAAAGAGCGAATAGTAAACAATTACTCACTTTCCCTCTTTCTTTCATATTTGTGATTTTATATATCTCCATTAAATTCCTCTACTTTTTCTTTCCACTTGAAAGAAACCCCATCAGTTAAACCATTTTTTAGTGATTCAGTTTTGTTATTCCTTCCTTTCCTAATAAAATCTAATGTTCCATTTGCCTTCTTTTTTTCTGACAGCTGCTGAGCACTCCACTGACATTTTGACAGAACTATCAGTGACTTCAAGATCTCTTTCCTGAATAGCAATAACTGTTTTATTTTTCCCTGCTGCATTTTTCCCTGAGTGCATTAGTTTGCATTCATTAGACATTATATTTCATATGTCATTTACTGTTTAGTTACTTAACTTAGGCTTATATAAAATTTTCTTTTCTGTCACCTTTAGTTTTCACTACATTAGCTAACTTTAAATTATCAATTGATTTCCTCACCCGATTGTTCACCTTTTTTCCAGGATCCTTTATGAGTATCTTGAACAGGACAGGGCTCATACAGGCCCCTGCGGGACTGTGCTGACAATCTCACTACATTGTGAAAAATGATCACTTATTTCTTCCCTGTCTCTTGTCTTTTAATCTATTTACATATAAGAAATCCTTTCTTCTTATCCCAAGAGATATAACTTGGAAGTGCCCCTGATGAGCAACAGACTTATTTTTATTTTGGTCCCTAGATATTTAGTGCAAAGAATACAGAAGAGATTCCCTTTGTCCCTGTCTACATTTGTTCCCAGGTGTTTCTGAAGAAAGCAGGTCACTCAATTACTAGTTGGATTACTCATCCCTATAACTTGAAAAACAAGGAAAGAAAACACAGTGAGCACAGGTCTTTGAAGCTCCAGGGATAATTGAGATCAGCAGCACCTCTTAAATTAATCACAGTAACGCAGTAGAAGTATCAGCTAAGTAGATACTTTCCTTGCAAGTTTTTAAGGCTTTATACCTTCTTTTTTTCATGTGTTATCCTTTGAGCAGGTATTTTTAATTTGTACTCACAATCAATACAAGAAGATTTTTTAAAACTGAGTATGTCTGATTGACAAACTGAATACTACCAATATTTTTTGCCAATAAATTCTTTTTGTTATTAGCTTAGTCTAAAACACTAGTTTAGATCTTAAAGCTCAACTACTGAATGTAGACCCAATGAGCAACTTGATATAAAAAAAGCGTATGATACTTGTTTAATAATTTAGATCTTTACATGCTCTACATGGATGCAGAAACAAGACATCCAACAATAAAGCGCATCAGAAGAACATCCTAGCAGCTACATGTGATCAAACTGAAGTTTCAGCTAGCCCAAAAGCTTGTCTCTGACACGGCCAACATGAGGTATACTATAAGAACTATTAGGTATAGTATAAGAACAAGCATATTGCAACACTCTCCAAAATAATTCCAAACTCTGGCAGATCATGGACAAGTTTGCAGAAAAGAAAAATGTTTTTTGTTCAGGCATATACTCTCAGCATCCACAACATCCTGTGGCAAGAAGTTTTTACAGTTTAACTATGTGCTGTGTGAATAACCACCACCTTGTCTTTATTCCAGACCTGCCACCTGCTACTTTAGTTTGCTTCTAATAATATGAAATCTAGAGGGCAATCATTTCCATGCCATTCATGATTTCATAAACCTCTATTATCCCTCATTTATTCCTCACTCTTCCTAGATGTTTTAGCCCCCCCCTCACATAGAGGTTGCTTCTTACCCCATTTCCAGTTCTACTATGTTTCTGAAGATGCACACAATAAGACATTCCTCGAGACTGAGCACACCAGGAATTTTTAAAGCAGAAAGTTAATGAGCATTTTTTATTTCTATTTTTCCGAAGTTCAACTTTAGTCCTTCCACATTACTTTAGAATGGGGTGAAGATGAAGGATTAGGAATAATTTCTTTATTGAACACCCTTAGCATACCCATGCCTTAGAAGATTTTGAAATCTGGGAGATTGGCAACAAAATTTACAGATTTCTACACCTGTCTTCCTAACTGTTGTCCTCCTGTTTCATAAGCAGACATGTTTCAGATGCATGTGAAATAAGATTTTTACCTAAAACAGTCCAACAGAGACCCGATCACGTCATCTGCTAATTCTTTTGGAAGTCTTCCAGTTATTCTACCAATTCTACAGAAGTTAAAAGGAAAAAAAAAAAGGCATACAGTGATTCATTAGAATTACATTTGACTAATAAGTCCAATAAAAAATTTAGTTACTGGAAATTTACAGTAAGATGACTGACTTCAAGATGACAATGCAGTACCCTAACACCATCTCCCTAAAACAACAATCTCAAACTTGAAGCAAAAGCTACACAGCAGCAAACTTAACACAGAAATACATTTTTTTTTTAAGTGGAAGAGAAAAACACATTTTGAAGAAATGCTACTTTACACTCTTCAAGTCAAGTTTCATCCAGAATGTTTATTTCCAAACATATCTGAAATTTTCCTGAAGACTAGCCCAATTTCATATGCACCCAGAAAAAGACACAAACATGGCTTTATACCATGAGCAGGGCTAAAGCCATTTGAAGTAACTGAATACCGACAACACACACAAATTATCAATCATGGATTACATCAGACTGTATTTCTATGTTGTTTACTTTAGTTTATTCGTTTAGAGTAACCAAGAGAAACCTACCCTTTTGCTGCAGACCATCTGACAATAGTGTCTTTGTCTTTCAGTCCAACCAACAATTGCTCTGCAAATAATTTAAACAAAACAGATTATTCTCATTTAACAACAGAAACTTTCCTTAAAATGTTCAAAATTCACTTTCCCCTTAATATAACTTCCCCCTAGTTTAAATAAAAATATTTGTATCCAGATTTCTTCTATTTGTCAGACAAGCAGAACTTGAAATTAAAGAAAGATGTCAAAATCATTTTCTAAAAGAGAAAATTTGGTTTGAAATTTTAAGTACTGTGGAAGATTCAAAATGAAGGTTGTGCTTTTTTCAGCGGTTCATTAGATTACTCAGTTATAAAAGTCTTCTGATGCAATTTTTGCCTATTTATTTACAGCATATCCCCAGCAAGCTAGCAGAGGATCTGCTGTATGACTGCAGACTAATAAAAAAATGCTGTTCCTTTGATACTACCACAGCTTAAAAGTTTCAACCATAATTCTTCAGCTTTCATGTAACACAATTTTTTGTTTTGTTTTTCATTACGAATTTTAATTCATCCTTCCATCTGTGAAAGGCTCAAGATACCTCTTTCATATTACTGGATAAAATTGGTAAAATGTATTTCAATAACTCCATCCCGCAATCCCACAACAAATGCTACAGTATTGAGTTTCTGCTTGAGATGCTGAAATCCAAGTCATTTGACAAAAATATAGTATATTTTAAGCAGTTGCACAGATTGAATTTTTATAGTCTTTCTAATTGTTCACATTAGCACAGATAACCACATAACTTTCTTAGCACTAAGGAGGCTGATTTCCAATATACATTTAATTTGCAGGCCTTACAATAATTTCTGTCCGGTTTTAACACACCTACAACATTTTCAATCTCTCCTGGAATGTCATATTCCTCTTCATCATCAGCTTCATTAGCAGCAACTGTTACCATCCGATTCTGCACAACTGAACCCTGAGCTTGCAGATTGGCAGCCAGAGATCGACAGCCACGCTGGTATCTGCACAAGGAACAGACACAGTTGATATATTTGTCTGATTTAACTTCCAACTGAAAGAGGTACATACTGTCATAAAGCCTGCTTGTCAAGTTACTACACCTCCCAGTGCACAGCTCTCCAGTTATTTAGTGGTTGCTTTAAAGGAAAGGGAAAAGTATCCTATTCTCCTTCCTCCTGACCCAGTTGTCTCTTTTCCAACGTGAGAGGAGCTAGACTATTTAAATGGTTCCTTTTCATTATCTCTCCCTTTCCTGTTTCAGTACAACCTACTTTCCACTGCTGACAATAAAGAGAGGCAAAATTCCCATGCTCTAAAAACCTCTCCAAAACCTAAAAAAAAATAAATTAATAAAATCAGCTTATTAAAAATTGTTTTTTAAATGTTAAAGCTAGCTCAGTACTTTCTGCCTAAGCTGTACGCAGATATTTAGCCTGTGGTGTAGATACATTCTTACAAAAGATATACTTTACATGCTAAACTGACTTTTGCCATTGGGCAAGGTACATTCTCCACCTAAAAAGAATTTTCTATGCCTAAGGACGTTCTCAAAAGTTGGTAAAAGAAATACAATAAAAATAGTCACCAAGGGAGCCTGCAATTTTAAAATATCAGTGCGAGAAATCTAAAAAAGAGTTTGCCCTCTGGCAATAAGTAAAACCAGACACCAAAACCTGACTAATATGCAAAACGAAAGTGGGATTGCAAACCACTTTTCCCCTGTGAACTTTCTATCGAATCAAGGTAGAACTATGTAATGGAAAAAGTTATGTTTGCTCTTACAAAATTGTACTAAATCAACTTGAGTAACAAAGGTCACCGTCTTCCCATCTTTACCTAGTTATATTACACAGGAACAGGCTTCTGCTTGTGTAATGTACAATGTGAAAAGTCAAAGGATTTGGTTTGTCACAGCACTAGTTTACCAAAATTGAAAAAAGTTACAGGAAACTAAATACAGTGGAAGAAATCTACTTTTTCCATACAGCGCAAATGAAGAATGTGTTCATTCCCAAATAACACGGGGATTTCTTTCTTTCTTTCTCTTTTAGGGGAGAGGAGGTTAGGAGGGCAGAAGGCCAGTAGTCAGATGTATGGATTTAGGTATTTTTAAGTTTTTTGAGTGCTTTTGGATTTAATTTTTTTTAAAACTCTTTCAGCTTTAAACTAACCTCCATTTTGCTACCTTCGGTTTCACAAACGTCAGTCCAAGTCGTTGAACAAGTTTCATCCCTAGCTTGCGAAGAACCATCTGATTACTTTCTGACAGCTTGCAGTTATCAAGACACTCCAGTACAGTAGCAGCTATAAAAGAAAATAAACACGCCAGAAAAATTGCTTTTAAAAAAATCTCAATAAGAACATTTTCTGAAGCTTTGAAAGTTCTTTAGAAGATTTAGATTTTTAAAGGCATTACTGAAATGCAAATGCCTTGTTACCTACTTTGTACTAGCTTTGACACTGGTCAAATAGTGGTAATATCCTTCACCTACCAAACAGGAAGGATTGCTTTAAGGATTACTTTGGCTATGAAAATTATAATGCATCTGGATTGTGAGAGTATTTATGCCTCTAATTCTCACTGGAAGTAACATGTTCAAGTATCTTTCGGGGTCTAAGAATTTTCAGTAGTCTAACAGAACCAGGAGTCAGAAAATCTAATTCAGTTACTCTGCAGCCAGTTTCTGCATACTAAGAAAGCGTTCCCCTTCCTCATTTATTATTTTCAGGCAGCACAAACTTAACTCCTCTGGCACAGAAATTTTTATGACAATGAACGTCCATAAACATTTAGACATGAGAAATACTGTGTATGTATAAACAATCAGCAACAAAACCTTTCATTTGGGCACATCAAAGGTAACGAAGTTATTTGTCCAGCAAAGTAAAAAAACGTAGACGAAAGGAGAATCTTGAATTAACGAGTATAAAGTTCTGGGATTCAAAATTTTCACGAGGAACACATTCCTCTTACAAATAAAGTAGTCCTTTTGCATTTTCAGCCTGACACAATTAATGATTGCTTTGAAGGCTGATCATTAGTTAATAGAGACTAACAACGTGGGCTCAGAAGGACCTATCATTCTTGCTATAAGCACTGCAAGTATGGAATCATACGGGCAAAATACTCTGCCCACTCTTACTCCGGTCTTGTATCAGGGTTTTCAAAATACTAAGAGATCAAAGATATAACAATTGTTTCAAAGTCTGAGAAACTGTAGGACTTGACTTAAAAATCTTCTCAGTTTTTAAAAGGGCTTATGATTTATCTGACATACTAAAATATTAATAAAATAATACACACACACAAAAAGTTAAAGCCGGTAATGACTACTACTTCAATACCTTCCAGCAACCCCGATTTTTTTTCAGTTGTAAAAACTAATGGTTTAGGAGGAAGAAACTGCAGAAACATCAATATTCAAAGTTAGAAAAAAAAATAAGAATATATGAATATAAGCCTCTTCCAAGTCCTGCCAACTCTTGAATCACTAAAATATCTACAGACCCATGCAAATGGCTTCAGGACTAGTGCTTATTTTTAAATCAGATTCTATATTGCAAAAGATTTCTAACAGTATCTTCCTTTGACATTTGTCTATTTTTTCCTATTAGATCCTCAGATCTGTTATAACCTATAATAATTAAAAATCTTTGTTATTTTTTGTGTCTCACATTTTCTTATCCCCAACAGTTTCTGTCTGAATATTTGCTTCTTAGTTGTGAGCATTCTCTCTCTTCTGTGGTAAACTTAGCCATTGGTATGCCCCTAACTTTTCTCTTATTACCAGATTCGTAACTACTTAATATTCATTCTATATGCCACAGGCCAAAACATCTAATTTTACCAGCAAGGTTAATGTTGTGAGCCAAATATTTTTTTTTTCATATCGATTATGACTATTTTGTTGTACAGTTGTATCTTTTAAATTACCTAATTTTGTGTTACACCATATTTCATCTAGCCTGTTTATTATTCCACTTATCTGGCAGTCTTGTTACTCTAAGTTTCCACAGTGCTGTCTGCTACTTCTCTGCAATGACATTCCTCAATATTTTGTTTGTTCCTGACCAGCACCTGTACAGCACATCTGTCATTCCATTCTGTTTGTCTTCACTATCTTATCTCCATCTTTACCCATATCTCAGGCATTTTGTAAGGAAGCGTTTGCATCTCAGACATAGGAACTGGGAGAATAAAACTGTTTCCAGCACTAGATCCATGAAGTTTCTTCTCGGAAGTCAAAATAATTCCATTAAGTGAAATCATAAGCATTCTAAAGTGACTTTACATCATTGTGTGATTCCTGTGAACAGCACAAACCAAATTTCTGGTGCTTTGATAAGCTCCACAAAACTGACAAGGTCTTTTGTAGTGTTTTATAATTAGCCATCATCTTTCCCTACCTCTCTTTACTGCTATCAATAAAAAACAAACTAGTATTTTGCAGTCAGTTCTGACCATATTCCAGGATTCACCATGAGACGAATGTTAAGAAACTTCTGTGCTGTCCTTTCAGGTACCTGTCTATCCCTAATTGCATCCATTCTAATCTCTTTTCACTAAAACCTTTTTCTCGTTTCGAGAGTATCACTACATGATTCCAGCTGGGTCCTGTACACAGCACGTTCTTTAAACTTGGGTTTTCTGAAATCCTGTGCTTATGTTTAAACTTGAAGATTTTCTGCAAAATTTTCAGCAATAATATGTATAAAACCAGTTTATGGTCTAATGAATTTTTAAAAGTATTTTCCACATCTTATAGTTTGTATGTTCTATGTTCAGCTCCTGTATTATAGCAATGGCCAATGTGATCACCTGCCAGATTCTTTGATGAGCTGTTCCAACATAACACTCCCCAGTGGCATCTGCTCCTCCCTCACTGTCATCTCTTCTTTTTTTCTCCTCATTTTGCATGCTTTATAACTTCCCTGTTGATTTCACTCTTTACAGCACCACTTGTTATCAGTTTAATCCTTCTTTCCTTTTTTTATTGGAATGGCTTTAAAAACAGAAATCAGGATATTGCAAACTTACCATACGGTAAACAATCTTCTCTTTTGCCATGTTTAAATAACTGTGCCTACAATTAAAATAGGGAAAACAGACATGAGAATATAGAGATTCTAAAGCACAATATATCAAGCATGTAGTTCTAAAATACTTTTTAATGTTCTTGTAATAATCTCTAGTGTTTACTCATTTAAATAGCATGAAAGGAAAAGAGTTTCAGGGTGCAGTTTTACTTCTTTGTAAGTCAATGCAAGTCAAGGATACTGTAGCCCAGCCCTCCCCTCCCATCCATACAATCACGCAGGCAGCCAACGCAAGCAGCTGAGTTGGCCAAAAAACATTCAAGAGAGAATGAAGGGAAAAAAAAAGGGGGGGGGGGGGTGGGGGGGGGTGGAAGCCACTAGTTTTCAGCCAGCTCAGCTCTCTGAACTGCCCAGCTCAGTGCTTGGTCACAGGAGCTCAATGCAGGTGCAGCCACAGCACCTATTATCTCAAACACCTCATGTTGCTTTGAAACTCTAAAAAGTGAAGCAGAATTTGTAGGACATGAATAAAGGCAGAAGAACTAAGGGAACTCTATATCCTGTTTGGGACTTCCTGACACTGAATGTCTCCACACTGAACAAGCCTCGCTTATGATTTAGATGACCCAGCACACATCAACACTTTGGTCACTGCTGAGAAGCAGGACAGGTGGACACACGTGAGCAGGCTTAGTTATTAGTAGCAACCACACACGGACAGACAGGACACACTACGGGCTAAAATGCTGAGTATTTTACCCTGTTTCTCCAACAGCTTTTGAGAACTCCATGTTAAACAAAACGAAACCAGCTACAGAAATCTCTGACTGCAAGCCTGCTACAAATATACCTCCAACAGGCAAACTTTAATTCCTGTGCCGAGGGATTTAAAGAAGCAAAGAGCTTCCAAAATAATTTTATATACAATTAAATATCCCAGGAAGATTAGGCCCCAGCGCTACAGTGAGACAAATGGACTATGAACACCTGACAAAAACATGTTACACATTTAAAGTTTCCTCAGTTCACTTAGTATGCATCAAAACTACTGTGTTCAGTCACTTCTTTTTCTTTGCCTTGTCATTCACCAGAAGAAAAATCTTCCTCAATAAATATGCCTAGGAGTTAAACAAGAACAGACTTACCTTAAAAAAAATGTACTTTCTCACACATACCAAACACACACATGCCTCCCGTACTGCAGGTGTGGTTAAGAGCAACAAAGGTAATAAAAACACCTTTAGGCTATGTACCCATTCTATTTTGTTTTGTTACTAAATTGCATTTTAGGATCCTAAATTAGCCCTTCTGATCAGCTCTACTACAAGCTATACAGGGGAATTTGAAAATATATATTGAACTATTTAAGATTTTTAATGTATTCACGAGTAAATAGGCAATTGTACGGCATCCTTTAAAAACTACAAAGCAGTAATGCTACAGAACTACTTCAGGCCCAGAACAGCTAATAGAAATAACTACCAACACAAACAGTATAAATATAGCATAGCTTTTATCAACATACCATATCAGTATCCAAAAAAAAAAAAAATTTCCCACTAACATACAACAAAACTCTGCTTGTGTTAAAAAGCCTAAAGAAAAGATGACAGAAAATCTGCAAATCTTTGGTATAATCAACAAATTTAGAGTGCCTCTAAAATTCTTCTACCTCTTTGCTGAAACATGCAGAAGCTCATTTCTTCATCACTTTGTTCCTGTGTTCTGCATTAAAAACGTATCAGATGGTTTCTTCACAAGGTTAGGAAGTTTGTAGTGGATGCTAGGAGATGCTGCAGCATTTTGGCAGCACCTTCTCTTCACAATTACTTCTCCTTTCTGTATAAAAGCCCAGTTAAGAGCAAATACTGTTTTTAAGGCATACGCAGGCTGCCTCCAAATTACTAGGATTATATTCAAGCATATTCAAACAAAACACAGCATAATTCCTGAAGTACTGATAATGTAGAGAAACAGCTTTTTAATACAGCCTTGGGAATGCTCCTGGACAAATGCATTCGGATGTCTACCCTCACACTTCTCAGCGTACTGTCTAACTGGGAGCTCCTGCAAAGATGGAATAGAATCCTCAAAACATCTACGCATTTTCAGTCTTACACAGTTCCTAAATTCTGGCACCTTTCGACAAGTTTCTCTGTGAGTTTTCACATCCTCAAGGCCAACTCTGAATTGAGTTCTGACTCCTCAGGAAAAACATAACTAGAAGGTATCAGCTCTAAGCAAGATGTGGGAAGAGATTAACCAACACACAAGCAGGAAACGAGAAAACTCTTCAAATATTGTATAAGAATTTTTTTAATGCTTTTCTAAAAAAAAGTAAGAAAACAGCCTCACACACCTATGAGTCAATTTAGAACAGTGAACTCAACAGATTCCATTTCACAACCATTTCTATTATATTCTGAACAAAAAAGTGAAACATACATTGTTTCCCTACAAGTTTCACTACATACTTAAATAACAAACTATTTTCATATCAAATTTTCAACACAACATCTATTCTCAAACAAAATACTGCAAGAATTTATAATATACTTCCAGATGTTAAAATCATCACAGCAACTGCTCTAAATCAATTGAGATATGGATTAAGGGATTTTATTTTATTGATGCAAGTTTTCAGGGGAAGTAAAAATTAACCAAAGAACACCGTAGCTACTGTGTTTAAATTAATAACTAAACTTAAAAAAAAAGGGTCTTAATATTTACATGGGTTTCATTCAATAGAATATGTTACCTACTGATTTTGGAATAAACACAGCTGAAAATGCCAAATGTCTGAAAGGAAAAAAAGTTCTGTTTGCACCCACTAATGTAGTACATGGCAGGTCAGATATAACATTCTACCAGATTATTCGCGTTTCAGCAAGTGATACATCAGGTATTTCTCTGTATCTGAGAAAAGTTTAACAGCCATTTTTAGCAAAACCCCCATTTTTTATAGAAGTAAATAGGTAATAACCAAACTGTTGAGAACCACTCCAGATATTCAACACAGCAGGAAATCCAGTGTCTGGGGTTTTTTTCTGATTGTAGAAATGTCAAGAAAAGAAGTTTTCATTACTCCTTTATGAGTCAAAGTATGCAAAAGCATTCACAAGCCCAGATTTCCCAAACTCACTAGATATATTTTCCAGGGGAAATAAAAGAGCACTTTAACTGATGTTGGCCTTGTGGGAGGAGGGGTGGGTATTTTCTTCTGACATGTGCTACAGTCATGCATGTGAGGCAAAGTTACTGTCTCAGAAAAATCCTGCAAACCTAGAGCTTACAGGGGTTATACTAAAAAGCAAAGTACATGATGCATGAACAGAAAACATAAAAAAAAAAATAGAAAAAAGGAGGAATCAGCATTATAGTATTCAGCTTAAACTTCCTGCCTTGAAGGAAGAAAAACATCCAAGGCACACCATTTCAAAAAAATCTGATACAAACAAAATAATTAATAAGCTTGGTTTGCCACCTGCATAGACATTTTAGTGTCAGCAACTAACAATACTGAAAGTAAGGAGCCTGTCTATTGGAGTATCCAGGCAATCAAAGTTACGCCATGGTCTCTTCACTTTAACGAGGACATACAGTATACACCAGCTCACCCAACCTGTTGAACTGTTGAAAAGTATGTGACTCCCTCTCTTATAAATAATTAAGCCACCTACAAATTAGAGAAAATCAGTGGTGTGCAAGCAATGACGACTGTCAAGTCTGGTTTTGCTTTAGAAGTAGCATGGTGCAAGGAAAACAAAACCTAGTTTCTTAGTAATCACAGAAGAAACACACCACACCTTCCAATTGTCTGCATAACCCACTTTAGGCCCGACCTTCATGAGATATATCAAACAGGATCATCTCCCGGACATGTTCCCCAAGCTATACAAATCACCATTAAGGGTGGCCTGACTGTTTGGTAGCAAGTATATCTTCCTGCCGAGCAGGAGACACAAGTCTGAACCTACCCCCTGGTTGTAACCAACCAAGTCAAGGATTGGGAGGATAATTTCAGCCTCTATGGGAAGGGAAGAAAATGATATCTTTCATTACTCTGGAGCACCCCCTAGTAGTCACACAACATCCAGGTCCAGGGAAAGCTATCGGCCATCCCTGCCTCCAGGCCAGATGTGGGGAGGTAAACAAGGTGAGGGAGGACATGCTGTCAGAAGAACAAGTTCGCTTGAAAGTGGAGAATATTTAATGCATTATAGGTGCAGCTAATGGTAAAATAGATTAGTTAAAACCCTTGTTCTTACTATGTCTTCAACAGAAACTGTACTCCTGTAGGTCACATGTATTTGTCAGGGTATTGATCATCAACATGGTACTTAAGCTGACAAACTTCAATACAGAGCCCAGTTAAATGGGTGGCAAAAGGAGTTCAGTTTTCATAAGATATTAGTTAGTTATCAGTTGAAAGCCTGAAAAGTTTTGACTAACACATGGACAGGTAACAGAATAGTTCCTTTCTGTCTTAACAAGACTGCCCAAACCCACACATTTGAAATACTTGGAAGAAAAAAAAAAAATAGCAGCTTGAGACAGCACTATATTCTAACAGGAAAAAGACACAGTCTTATGACAACAGAATTTCTGAACCTTGAACTAACCACAATACTTCTGGTGAGAAGGAAAAAAAGCTCCGAAGTATCAGACAAGGCCACATTAGCATACTCTGTGCCATTCAGAAAGAGAGGACACACAGAAAGGGGTCAGTGCCCTTGGTATCTGCAGACAGAAGAATTTTCTTCCTCTCCTCATATCAACACTGCTTTTTGTACACCTTTATCACCAAACCACTAAGCAACAACACCTTTTTAAAAAAAATAATGCCAATAGACAATCCTATCATTGCTGATTCTTTGAGAATGCCAAAATATAGAGACTTGGGAAATATTCTATTTGGAAACCTTCTATTTTTGTGCCTCTGGGTCTGAAAGAATAGAGCTGGAGAGTTCTTTCTTCCCTGGAGCAAAATTTACATAAGCATGTAGCTATTGCTAAATAACTTTTGCATTAGAGACAGCTCAGGGAAATGCCCTGTTCTTAAGACTCTCAAGTTTCATCAGATCACTGTGTAGGGCGTTTTATTTTTTTTAATTATTACTCACACTTGTATACTGAATCACTTATAAAACAAATAAGGTTTAATAAGTTTCAATGCCCAAGGCTACCTCAACATGATGACATCTCTGTCACGCAAGAACTGGGAGTGCTACACCCTGCAGCAATAACTAAAAAGCTGTTTGATATAATGGCAGGTTTAAAAGCAAACCTCCAGACCAAGAGAATTTAAAATGCAGATTCTTGAAACAGGTTGGAAGTTTCCTTCAAGTAAACAAATGTTATAAAAAATGTAGCAATTTCTTATTAATCCACCATTTATAATCCTTCAAACATACAAAGTATCCAAGCACAAATGTGAATTTAAGTCAATACTGCAATGCTAGTTTCAACAAAAGAGGGCAGTTTTAAAAACCGAATCTGAAATACTGCGAGTAAAGAGTCCTGCTAGTGCACACCTGTTGTGAAATGATATATTACTGACGACAGGTGTAAAGAAAAAAAGAAAAAAGCATCAGTGGAATTAAAATGTGTAATGCAGGCTGCGTGTTTCAACAGGAATCATGAAACAGTAGTACTTGTTCTACACATAATGCTGAGTTAGATTAAACAGTAGCATACCTAATCACCAAGACTTAAGGCCACGAAGAGGCAGATCAAAGTGCAGCAACGTTGAACTACTCATTGCGTACCTAACTTGCAGTTTCAGTTCATTGAAATGCAAGAGTTTCATGTCTTCTTAAAACAGTTTTGCCATGCCAGTCTCACTACAAGCTATTTCCTAAATGCAGACCGTAAGCAGCATAACATCATAATCCAACTGAAATCCACCCTGTTAGGGGCAGCCCTAAACTGATCTGATGAAGAGAGAGCCAGACTTTTTATCCCCACCCTGGTGGGTTACATTCCCGAAACCGGCCAGATTCCCGAAACCTGCCTTGCTGCACTAACCGGAAACTGAAAAATGGTCTTTTTTCTCCCGCTTGGTCAGAGACAAATGCCCAGGCAACTACAGTTTCACTCTTAAAGTAATAAATTGCTGGATGAATCCAAGGGCAAAGAATTTTGAAGCTTGTTGACACAAGTTTTAGTTGTCCCTCATGAGGACGTGTTCTGCTTTACACACTTAGCAATTACTCACTAAGTTTCTGTACAGACTGTATTTCTGTACAGAATCTTCTATGTTTAAGAGAACAGGTTTACTTATTTTAAACACTGCTTTTATTTTCAGCTGATATTTTTGGTTTAACAACATGCTATTGTTACGATCGCGTTACAAAATTCCTAATATTAAACTCTAAATAAGGATTTCCTACTCCACTTAAGCATGCCTGCATGCGTATCATTCTGAAAACCTTTATTCTCTAATGATATAATTCATGCTTACATTGTAGTAACTGAAATTAAAAATTGCAGACTGAATGCAAGAAAAGGCTTTAAAAATTCAGTCTGCTCATACCTACTTACTGGTACAGGAGTTATAAGCTGTAGGACACAAATAAAACTGGCCTGATAAATACTTTCTCCTAACCCACAGAGGAGTAAAAAAATCATATAAATGCAAGAAGGCAGGCTTCAGCTTCCAGGTATATTGTATCACATTGTAGTTTCGATTCTACTTGTTGAGTATTCACCTGTTTCGCTTAGTATGCACTAATGAACAGGTGGATAGAGCCAAAGCCAAACTCAAAGGAATTATGACAAAACACTAATGTATTATACATCCTACAGGTCTCATCATGCACCTAGAATGGCAGTCAGTCAGTCTCCCTTTCCAGATCTGACAATAAAATGATGAAACATCATTCTGTCTTTTGAAACATACTGCAACGCATACAAATAATGCTTCCTCCTGCTTAAGCAGCAAGTCCCAAGTTATTCTAAATATAGATCATTTCTTGTATCTTCTGATTTGGAAGAGCTGCTAGGAAAAAAAAAAAAAAACACCAAACAAAAAACCAAAACACACCACACACTTGTTCCAAAACTTTGCTTTGATGTTTAGTAACATACTGCATACAAGTCCTCATAGCAATTACTTAAAAAGAGCTGCAAATTTATGCAAATTATAGAAACTTGTACAAACACCAGCAAATCCTTAAACCTCTGCAAAGACTGTACAAGAGCGTGTCATCTACTTTGCTTGTGCTACCTCGACTTTGGTCGACGACAGAAACACGAGGGAACAACTCCACCCACACCAACTCCCCCATTCCACCCAAATATATTCGGACATCAAAACTGGAACAGATACCAGAACTGTTATTCAAGTATTTCAAAATGCACACCAATACTTTTAAGGGTGTAAAACTACAAGAAAGCTTTTATGAAAAGATATTCTTAGAATGTACAAGAGGAGTGCTATCATATAGTAGTGGTTCAGGTACTACGGATTTTTTCCCATGCATATTATAGAAATTTTAAAACCCAAACTAAGAATTCAGCTCTTTGAGTCATGATATATTGTTACTTCACAAGGTAAGGAGCATTAAACAAAAAACTTGTTAAGATTAGCAAGCAATACCACAGGAAATAGTGCATTTTTTCAGACTACTCAAGGACACTGTCTAACAAGTTTAGCATGTCTTGTTAGAAGTATTGAGAACAATATTTCAGCTGAAGAAGAATGGATACAACTTTAAAGAATCACTTGCATTTTGGTTACAGTTCTGAAAAGTCTAGGAGGGACCATTACTGTATCAGAAGCCCAACCTCTTCATTTTGCACAGTTCTAATTATTTAATTTATTTCAAAGGATTTGTTCAAAGAAAAAAACACACCACCACCCCCCCACGCAAAACAACCCAAGCTGAATTATGAAATGACTACTAATATACAATCAGATATTTAAAAGCATTTTTGAGAGTTATTTATCAGTATCTATACTGGCAACTTCACTTTCATTTGGTGATGACAAGAATACTTAAAATACACATACATGGGAAGTTACATCTTCAAAACTGTTATGGAGGAAATTCTGGCTGTGTATTATCTGATCCTTTTTTAACAAACAGGAACCTCTCTGTGCGTTTGCTATTAAATGTCTACCATAGCAGTATCATATAATCATAAATACAATCATCTATCTTTTAAAGGAAAAACAGTATTTACCAGGGCCTGGAGCATGCCATTCATAACAACAGTCCCCTCCATGGTCTGGAAGGAGGATTTAGATAACATTGAAAGCGTCCAGTCCAGGAAGTCTGCCATCCTTTTTTGCCTGACATCAGGGCGGACAATAAATCTGTCACAGAAAAAAAAAAACCACACTGCAGTTACTAACTTTATGACTCCCAATGAAAAAATAGTATTTCCTGCTATCCAAACTGGTTGCAGTTCCTAAAAACAATTCTTCAATGGATATTTTCCTAAATTGCTGAGGGTGGGAACACTCCAAACCATTGTATATTTAGCCCTTCTGTTTCTGAACAAGGCTCTGACCCAGAATTTCACTTTCACTT
Source organism: Phoenicopterus ruber ruber (assembly GCA_009819775.1). Taxonomy (NCBI): domain Eukaryota; kingdom Metazoa; phylum Chordata; class Aves; order Phoenicopteriformes; family Phoenicopteridae; genus Phoenicopterus; species Phoenicopterus ruber. The sequence goes on from CM020232.1 coordinate 4,356,569, forward strand.
CAAACCAACCTATAAACTTGGATTCTAGAGATTTCTCATCTTAATTGTAAAGCAACAAGCTTTCCAAAAGTCCCATATAAAAATTATTTCCATTAGAATTAGTGAAAAGCTGAAACAAATACAAGGATTCTCCACCATTCTCACCAAGAACAGCTACCCTGCAAATCTGAAAATTGGTGCAAATCAACAATTGGTCCATTCTGTACTGTTATCAGCCAGGCCCATAAAGAGTAATAATCAGTGCTATATTTGGTTTTTTGGATACTTGAAAAGGTCAAACACCTGTTATTTAACACACTGGATGGGTCACGAGATGCATTTTTACCTATCTTACAGAGGGCAAAAGAGGTTCATTGTGGTTAAACTAGTTCCCTAAACCTATACTCGGTCATCATCAGTGCCAGCCAAGCTACAGTTAGGGCATCTGCTTCAGTTATCTAATTTAGTATTCATAGCACCTAAAAATTAGGGTCCTGTTCCAGCAGCGACTCAGACCAAATTAAGAAACTTTGTTCTCCATGCAATCAAAGGAAACAAGGTACACGGGAAAGCCCACAAAGTACAATTCATAGAGCTTAAAGAAGGATGTATGCAGAGCCTGTATCTGGTTACTTTATACACCTACAAATTAAATGGGGAACTGCACAACAGCTAACTAACGGGGAATATTAAATACAGAGAACACAGGGAAGAGTGAGCAGACATATCATCACTTCAATTGCCTTCAAAGTCAGTATCCATTGTGTTCAGCAACAGAATAATGAGGATTTGGGGGAGGGGTTAGTTGAGGGGGGTGGTTTGTTTTATAACAGAGCAGCAAGGACAAAGCCGCCTTTTGCACAACAGCACAGCTAACAGAACTAACCTGTAAAGTAGATGAACTGGTTCCTAGACCCTTTCTCAGCCCAAAGGAGTTTAAATCTTTATTTCTCAAAGGAGTGCCCTAACCTCCAGACTAGAAGCAAGATAAAGATAAGCCTCATCTCCTCCTACTGCAACCAGGTCACTGAGCAGAGAGAAAAGAGAATTCATGAAACAAACTCCAGCTCCTTTGCCCTATGAAAAGCAAATTACTTAGGAAAACAGGAAGTCGTAGATCCTGACATTTCCAAACTTCACTTGAAATTCATAAACTCCTTAGAGCAGGAACCAGAAGCCAGACTTCCGCTTCCTCCCCGAGGAGTTTCCTACTCAGTGTGTTACAGAGTCAGACTCCTGTATCTTATCTCTCTGCCTGTCCTAGGACTTCTGTATTCCTGTCTACCTAACAGTCTAACTTCAAGAAGAGGAAACGGTGATCTCATCTCAGAATAACTACGCCTGTTCATTAAAGAACTGTTTTGGGATGTGAAAGCAGTGAATTCAAGTGCACCAAGGCCAAAATGCTTTGGATCCGGGTCTTCTAATTCCTGGCAAAGTGTTTTAATCATTGAGCTATTTTGAAAATGGTGTTTTTATAATAAACTAAATAATTGTAAGTACACTAAATAGTAATTTTGCTCCCATTACAGCTTTACACACCTTGATGCAGCTGGTACTAGAGTCAGCTTAATGTATTCTGTCACCTTATTTGTTATGAATATATACTTTTAATAAAAATTAATTCAGCCAATAAAATGGAGGTGAAGAGAACATAAGACAACTGCTAATAACATGCCTGCATAGTACCCTGCATTAGGATGCAAGGCACTTACGAAATCCCCCTGAAATCCAGGTACGAGCACTGCCTGAACACAAAGTTTTTCTGAATGCAACGCTGTCATCAATCACGTTACTATACATATGCTTCCACTAGCAATTTAGTTTTACAGATATCCTGGAGTGCAAAAGAAGTGCAAATTCAATTAGTATAATGTGATGAAGGAATCTTTTTAATTTACTGTCCTCCTTACTTGAGAAGGCTTCCAAATACTGGATGTACCTTCAAGAGTCTATCGCAATTGGTTGACTTGGGCTTTTTTCTGGGTTTTTAGGAAGTGAAGAAGATAAAGGGCACATTCAGGCACGTACGAATGCTCAAGAACAATTCACTCTGTATCACACTTTCACCTCAAATCCTCTGCTTCTGTCAACTTGTGACAAGGCAGATTACCTATGCAGATACATAAAAATCTTAGAAAAGTAACTTCCAATTATCACTTCCAAAATGACTGCAAAAACTAATTAGTATAAGGAGATAAACCTACATTCTGTCACATGGAAATAAGTATGTAACAGGCAAGATTATTTATTAAAGACTATTCAAATGATTCACACATCCACTTAAATTTTGCTCTGAAATATTTCAGAGTAAATCAGAAAAGTACAGGACTAGTCACCAGAGAGCTACGATTCTAGTCTCAACTCCTTCATGAATTTTCCGCATTACACTGTCAGTTCTAAAACAAAAAAATGTTTGTCAGGTTCAGAACTGTGGCATTATACTCACTAAATATAAATTTCCAAAGCATTGAGTCCTGTGCATAAAGTTCAGAATAAATTTAAAACAAGTACATGGACAGTTATTTCCCAAAAAGACAGTTAGGATCTGCTCTACTAAATGTTCTATTTAACAACTATTCTGATAAAATTAATCCCACAAATTTTGTGCCTCTTAATCCAGAGAAAAACGTTAACAGAGATGTTATTGTTCAGACTAGCTACCCACATCCACTATCATCACTTCATCTCGTTCACCCTACAGAGCCTCTGCTCCTAGAGCTACGCTGGCAAAACTACGATGGCAGAGCCCCCTAGTGTAGACAGAGTATATGCTAGTGTAAAGACGCTGGGGTTTTGCTTGCTTTAAAAAGAAAGAAAAAAGAAAAGAAAAACCAAATGTCGAACTGAGCTGACTAAACCCCTCTTCCACAAGAATATATTGGAGTATGTACTGTGATATATACTGGAAAAAAGGATACGTGTGTACTAGCACAGTTTATGGTCTTTGTAATTTATTTTCATATGCATGACAAATGAAACCAATCTCCACTAATGCACTAGGAGAGAAGAGATACAGAAGTTTGTTATTTCAAATTTATAAACAACAACTTCAGTATTACTGAAGTGATGCAAAAAATGTCAAACAACTGCCCCTCTGTCACAAAACTGTTCGGTGTCTGAATACCAACCATGTAAAACAATGGGATTTAGAAAGTTCCATTATCCTACACCTGTTTCATTTGATGAATTATTTGACAACAGTACACCTAAGAAAAGAGAAGTATTGTTTTCTGGATGAGAGAATGAAGAAAGTGACAAGAGGAATATTAAGAAAATAAATTGTGGCATTACTATTTCCTTTTAAATAACTCAAGTACTACTAGGAAACACGAAGTCAGTAATACTAGATACCAATTCTCTATTTATCATGCAACACACTGCAAAAATCAGCAGCAACACAAAGTAACTGTATCTTTCTAAAACCCTGTAGCACAAACCAGTCCCTAGAAGGCAATTTGAACAGTATCCTGTTAACAGTGTAGATCTGTATCACTTGTGATAGATACCTGTTCCTCTAGTAAGCAGAAGAAAACACAGCATTTCCAATAATGAACACACTATTGGATCTGATTCAAGCAAGTTTAACATCCCACACACAGTTGGCAACTTCCAGTCCTCCCAGTGCTGTCATTAGTAGCATGTCAGACTAAAAAATGGCAGGAGAAATGGGAGCTAGCTTTTTTCCTTTCTGCCAAGAAGCACAAAAGAGACTTACTTGGAAACCAGTACAGCAGCTGCATCTCGAGCCTTATCACTGACAACCAAGTAACACTAAAGGTAAAAGAAAACTAACTGTAAAAGAGTTCATACATGTAGATTTAATAACAACTACGTAACAACTTTGTACATGAATATACTACTTAATACTTACTATTACAATCATTATTATTATTATGCAATTATTATGATTACAAAGTGAGCTTAAGATTGTAAAAAATTAAATTTCCCATTTAACAAACCGTATCTCAGACAACAAAGTCTTCCTTCTAGAGTCTTTCAAAGCAAGTTTACCTTTACTAAAACCTTAACTTAAAGCCCTATTTGTGCTACTACTTGCCTACAAGTGATAAGCCACTTAAGTGCTGCAAGTGTCAAAAGCACAAACTGTTCAGGTATTTGTGGGGATGGGGTGGTTGTTTATTTTTATCTTAAAGGGATGACAAGTTAGCCACTTCAGCTTACACCTAGTGAAAGTTTATCATCTTTGTTGAAAATTCTTCATGCAGTCATAGCTTCCAATGTTACTCATCCTGATCAAACGCTAATTTCCTATATAAATCATCAAACTTGGCTTTCAGAAAAAGCTAGGTAGTATTTTCAAATGCTAAAAGCTGTTAACAGAATCAAAGGCATGCATTCACATCAGAGTGTCATAAAAAAAGATAGTTTATTACTTCGGGGAAAACAAGTAACAGTCTCATCTGACACTAACGCAGCAAAGAACACACTGAAGATTCCAGAACTATGGAGAAATTCTTTACAGATTAGATACAGGAAATACGGGCTTAAATAATACTCTGAAAAGACAATAATTTATTACATATTGAAAGATTAAGCCTAAGAAAAATATCACAGGTTTGAAAGTATTACAAGATGTATTATACTTACTTTTGCTATTTTAAGTATGCGATCCATTGTTGGCATACGAGCATGCCCTTCCTCAGAAATAATATTTCCATCAAAACGGGCCAGATCAAAAGGAATCAAGCATATCATGGAGAGCCATAATAAAAGCATATAACGAGTTTCCCAAGTCTGGAAAAGAATGGTGAAACAAAATATGCACTCCATTTTCTGGAACATATTCCAACAAAGTGCCTGGAGCACAAACTATCCACTAGCTCCAAGGAACTTTCAAAGTAAGATGATGAAGAGAAAACTCCGAACATGAATGCTCTGAAACACCAAAGGAGACAGAACTACAAGCACTTCCAAACAGGAAAACTGTTACAAAATGAATGGACCCTCCCCTCTGAATCTGAAATCTAGACAAGTTTATTTCCTTCCCAAAGGAAAACTGCATGTTGCCATTTTCCTGTTTTCTCCTTCCCTCAGCCCATTTGTGCCTCCAGTCACAAATATGAGAGAAATATGTTCTTCTTCCTAATTTCTTATGTATCGCTTTATGGGTTTACTCAAAACAGTTCTAAAGTTGTTTCGGAGACAGACAGACAAGAAGGGACTTTTACAAGCTTTAAAGCTCTACAACTACAACAGAGGCGAAGTGGTCAGAATTGATAATGTTTATTAAAAAATTAAAATAATTTAGAGCAGCAATACAATTATTGTCTTCATATCCATGATTTTTGTTACTTGTAATAGATAATGATGTCTCTTAAAATTCATCTATCTTAATAAGCCTTCTGGAATTCTTACTTTTCTTTATTCAAAAATGTAAGAATATGAACTACAGTATCAGAGTTGGACTCGATGATCCTTATGGGTCCCTTCCAGCTCAAGACATTCTATGATTCTATGATCTCAATCCGTGCTTAAAAATTCTTTGCTTAAATATTTTTTCAAATCACAATTCTTGCCCAGAACATTCCCAGCCAAATAAAACTTTAAATCAGTACACATAATGAAGTGGTGTCGCACTGCTTTTCAAATTGCAAAGAGGTAGAAAAAAACCCCCTGAAATTCTGTGTTATTTTTCCACACCCAGGAATATATTATCAAAAGGCAAAAATCCAAGCGATTCATGCCTCATGCCATAATTGTGCAATCTTCTCCAATCTTCACATCCCTCCTTTCAAAAGAAAAGGAAAAAAACAAAACCCCTCACAGATCTGTAGATAGATATTGGGGAGCTGGGGAAGAATAAAACATTTTATGAAATTAAATAAGGAAAATTAACTATAGTCTTCATTTCCTCATCAAAATAGAAGTTCTCATACCAATTTTGACAAAACCCAAAAGGTTTAAAAACCAGTCTCTTTACATTAAGAAATGGGAATAAATACATAAAACCTAAATACTCCGTTTTCTGTGATTTTACTTCTATGACTTCAGACTAAATTAACATGACTGTTACTGATATGCATAGGAAAAAGAGGATTTTTCAGTTATTCCTTTTAGAAGTTCAGTATCTTTCACTGCCTTTCTTATTACTGTTGTTCCAATTAATTTGTTCCCTTATATGAGTGGTTAAAGATTGTACTTGCACCTCTACCGCCATTGCTTCTAAATCCTTAGAACATATCCCATGAAAGAAAAACACAAGACTTCTCCTTCAATAAGACATCTCTCTGCTGACAGGATGACTTTCATACTAAACCCAGATGTTCAGTTAACAACAGACAGGGTGTATCACTGCTTTATACACTTTTTTCCAGATTTTTTTCTTACACTCTTCATCAGCTTTTTCTGCTGGAGACACAAAAGTTAAACAAAAAGTACAGCAAGTTCTCACCTCAGAGTCTTTTGGATTCTGTTCTGCAAGCATATCCAAAACAGGCTGTAGATCACCTACTTCATGAGGAAACAGTGGAAGGAAAAGTTTGTACCCTCTCACCTATAACAGAAAGTTTCAAAATTTAGTAAGCCATCTGGCATCATCAAGCACTGAGGAAAAAGAAAAGACCCTTTGAGGAGCTTCTTGTATATGATCCTCGTGCAGTAAGAACAGTAAGGATATGAATTAAGGTCTTAAACACCTTGAGATTTTTGTGTTTTTACAAATTTATTAAGAAATAATGGAACGATAATTCTTTAACTTTAAAACAAGGGACCTCTGGAGAATGTCTAGTCCAACTCTCCTGCTAAAGCACGGTCACCCACAGCAGGCTGCCCAGGACCACGTCCAGCAGGATATTCAGCACCTCCAGGGACGGAGACTCCACAACCTCCCTGAGCAATCTATTCCAGTGTTCAACCCTCACAGTCAAAAAATGTTTTCTTACACTCAGATAGAAATTCCACAATCTATCTAATTCTTCATCATACTTTACTCTTCTTTTTAACATTATGACTCTTGGTTTACCACTCGGTTTCTCAATGTCTGCAATTTTTTTTGCATTCAGATCTTGATTTTTACTACTCTGGATCATTAAATAACATAAGCTATCATGAAAATGATAAAAAAGAGAACTAATCTTTCACAGTACACTTTAAAACATTTCACTGCATTACTCAGACATTTATTTGTTTTACTATTTTTGAAAATGTGATTTTTTTTAAGTTACTTAAACAACAAAGAAAATACTGGAAACTTACACGTTTCAGTTACAGAATGTTAAATTTGGGGTTTTTTACCTTTGTAATGATGTAAAGAAATTTAAAAGCCAGGTGAACTAGTGGGGGAGGAGATCCATTGTCCCGTACTATATCCAACAATGAATTCATCATCCACTCTAATGAAAGGAGAGGGAAAGAGGGAGAGAATAGTTGTATAATATAAGTAATATCAACCACAGCAATCTTGTAATGCAAAATGGACCTTCTAGTTTAAAAGATTTTCAAGTATATACACAAAAATTATTTAAAGATGACATTCCTACCTAAGTGGCGATCCAACAAGTGAGGTTGCTCCTGGTACTTGTCCATTATCCCTGAAAAGGAAAAGGTATCTGTGATAAGCTATTCAAATTAAAGGCTCTTACAGGCATTAATTGTGAGACACACGTTCATTCTAGACAGCGTTAGCTTAAGATTTCAGTATCCTTGAGCTAAGTGCTGCCACCATCCGTAAGCGAGGTCAAAAAGTCAGAAAACTACAGAGGAGTAACTGTAAAAATATAATCTGTCCACTTCTGTAGTGCAATCATAAACTCCCTTCCAGGAGTCTCTCAAATTACTGTGGACAAATCTCACAGCTCAACGAAACAAGCAATCACTCATTTTGTTGCTGTCCTTCGCTGCAGAGCTCTTTGTGGCTCTCCTAAGCGCAACTTACCAGCACACCAGTTCCGATGGAACTCTGCAAACAGAGGACAACATTAAACCACTGTAGGCTGTAGCTGCTCCAGGTGTACGAGCTTTACACTGCGCTCTTACCCACGCAGCAACCAGAACGCTGCTTTACACCTTTCTGCCTTGCTGTTCACATCTTCTTCATTAACATACGGAATCCCGCTTACTTTTACACACGGTTCTATTTGTTAGCATGTCAAATTACTGATTGTCTTTAAAAACACACACACAAAGAAATCTCACAACATCAAGAAGTGTAGTAGCGTGACAGTTTTTCAACCCTGAGGCTAATACAGCCATGGGGCAATTCTCCCTGGACACGCTGGGTTTCATCTCAAGGCTATCTTCCTTCCCATGCCTGGAACATATTTAAAGATATACCTCCAACAGTGAGAAGCTGTACTGAAACAGGGTATAGGCATTGCAGAATTTTCATCTCTTTGTTTTGAGCTACCTGACTATAGCAGAAGAAAAACCAACATAGTACTACTTACAAGTGAAGGTGCTCTTCACAATTCTCAAAGCTATTTTTTTATTTTGAAATAGAACACAGGAAATTATTCAGCAAAGAACAAAGAATCCTTGACACATTTTAACCTGGACAAATACAAACTGTAGCTATTACTATCTGTGCTCCTCAAAACTTTTCACATCACTTACTTTATCTTGCTGCCAGTAATATGTTACTTTCCTTTCGGGAAATGACTTGAGGAAAGACATATTGAAATTGAATATTGAAAAAACTAAGAACAACTTGCCAGAGCTTTTAGAAACAAAAGCATTTCAATTTAAACCTATAATCAATGAAAAACAGCTACAGAAATGAAAGTCGGACTTCAGAAGAGATCATCAAGTGATCCAGTATTGCACTGGAGATTGCCTGGGTCATTTTAGACATTTGGTCAGAAAATAGCTTTTTCATTAGAAAACTATCTTCTTAACCTCTCCTTTTCCTGCATTTATTTCTCACTCAAACAATTTTGCTCTCTATCCCTTTCCTCCACTTGTCACATCAACACTTGGATTTAAGACATAACTCAACTTCAACAGTGCTGTAGTTGACCAGTGGATGACACTGCACAACCACTTTCAAGACACCAGCCAGTCCAACAGCATCCTTACAGTAACTTGTACAATTCCATCGGGATACCATAGCGCTGTCTCCTATCAAGAGGGAAGCCTGAGCTCCTAATCATCGCTAACTTCCCATTGTAATTAATACCTTAAACTACGTACAAATGACAGAACTAGTGAATACAAGAAATTCCATCAACACGCAAAGCAATAGCTCTCAAGTAGAAGTGGAACTTAACAGCAAATTCCTTATCTTCCTAAATTGTTTTCGCAGATCACAGTCTGGCAATCTAAAGTAAAACCCCAAATCTAAATGCTGAAGAGAATAAATTGAAAAAAAAAAGTTCTTCTAATGCTATTACTTAAAAAAAAGATCTTCCTAAATTTTTCTACAAAATTATAGCTGCAGATTAAACTATATTCCAAACTTCAGTTTCTAACAGTTCAGTTTCTAACTGTTCAGTTTCTAACCGTTCACAAAAAAATGAGCATCACATGTTTTTGTGAATGCTTTGGAGACCTGCGTTAAAATCCTCTGTAACTGACCATTACTGCATTGTCTGCATATGGATTAAAGGTATTCCCTAAGCTTTAACGTTATATCCCACGCATTTAGCCTATTACCATATCTGCGACATTTTGCCCAAGAAAGATTGAATGATACCTTATAACACTAAATATTATAACCAAATATTGAACAAGATGTACAGTGCCCATCAGTTTTAAGTATATTAATGCTGTATTTACTGGGCCATGATATGATACTTCTCATACAGCAACATCACCCTTCAAAGGACATGCTCCTAAGAAGTGCAAAAGACACAGGTTTCAATGGGTAGCAAAGCAATTTTTCTCCTAAGAACTTATGTTATAAGAGTGGAGATGCATGCAGAAAATTCCTAAATACAATTTAAATATATAAAGACAGTATATATAAGGACAGACACAGGAAGTTCCGTCGGAATATGAGGAAAAATTTCTTCGCTGTGAGGTGCCCGAGCCCTGGCACAGGCTGCCCAGGGAGGGTGTGGAGTCTCCTTCTCTGGAGAGATTCCAACCCGCCTAGACACGGCCCTGTGCAGCCTGTGCTGGGTGACCCTGCTCTGGCAGGGGCTGGGATGGGTGGTCTCCAGAGGCCCCTTCCATCCCCCACCGTTCTGTGATTCTGTGATATACTTAAAGACTGAGAGGCATAGCAAGCTGACCAGTTGGAGATGATGGCCTTTCAGGGCCTGAGATTTTTTCAGTAATTGCTCTTCTATCCCATCAAATTCTGCCATTTCACCTGTGATACAGAACAATCAATGCAAATGAGAGTGCTCTTGCTACTTCTTTCTGAACGTGTTCATCATTAACCTCCTCAGATGGAACAGTCAGTTAACTCTATCAAGTATAATTCTACTCAGTAACTTCTACAGGGTCAGATTCCAAATTTGGGGTTTTCTGGTTTATTGTTTGCCTATCTAGTTTCTTTCTGTCAAAAAACAAAGACACTGGATCAATATTTTTACGGTCAGTTTTTGCAATTTTACCCATTTTTGCAAAAGTACTTGCAAAATGCTAGTCCGCTTGATTTGCAAATACCTGAAACTTTGTATTAACTTCTGCAAATCATCTGGTCAGAATATTGGATCCAATACACAGATGTGCATTATAACAGGCTAATTACCCAGGACACTGCTACATGCACGTAATTATACCACTTCCATATTCAGCTGAGGTCTAGAAGCAGAATAGCTTTCATTATATGGCACAAAAGCTCAGCTACTAAGTCAGATCCAAGTTGCCTCCACTCAGAAACAATTACGTGATCTGTATGGAGTCAGCTGACCTTCATATTTCCTATGACGTATAAAAGTAAAAATACAAAATTACCAATTTAAAGCTCAAAATATATGCATTTTTAGCAAGTAATTAGGTACAAAAATGGCTTTATTTGACAGACATACAAACCTTAACTAAATTATTGCCTGCATTTGAATGGGAAACTTGAGGCTAAACATGGGTCAGAATTCAGATTTCCTAAATCCAAGGCCTGGGATTTTGTTTACAGTAGTTAAATACCGTGTAATAGTGGAATATATATCTGGAAAAAAATAAATCTAAGCTACCTGTTGATAAAGTTCCAGCATTATCACTAATCCAAAATTAGCGGTTTAGTCCATTTTTGGTATTAAGTTCCTTTAAGCAATGTAAGAACACGCTCCCTTTGGATGATATGCTTACCTATGAATTTTTCCATGGTCATTTCTCGCATCACCAGATCCCCAAAGACTCCCTTCAGGTTACCGATGAGCCCCCTGACTTCCTGACTCTCTGTGAAACTCTCCAGGATATTTCTCGTGGTGCCGACACCTGGCTCCTGGTTCTTGCCTTCTTCTGGCTCCGACCCCGCTCCATCCATCTCGCCCAAAGCCATACCCGCGGCGTCAGCGCTTCCTGAAACAGCCGGGCAGAAGAGCAGCCGGTCAGTCCCGCTGTCCCTCCGGCGGGACGAAGCAGAGGCGACCCCTCCCCACAGCCGCTCCTCACACACGGCTCGCGCCGAACGGCAGCCCGGCCCAGCCCGACCCCGCCCGCCGCCATGCGGCCCACCGCGCCCCTCCCCGCTCGGCGCCGCGGAGCGGAGGCCCGGCCCAGCCCTACCCTGCCTCCCCAGCCGTCCCACACAGCCGGTGGCTCTCGGAGGTGGCGAAGACGCCGGCGACAGCACGGGGGACGGCGAGCGACGCCCTCACCGCCCACCCCGACACGGGCCGGGAGCTCCCGCGCGCATTACCCTGGCAACCGCCGCTGCGCTCCCCAGAGCCTGCCCGGCGCGCGCTGCCGGGCGCAACCTCCCTCCTACGGGGCGCCGCGCGGGCCGAAAGGATGCAGAGACGGCTGCGCTGCCGCGCGCGGCTCCGCCCCCATGGCGCGGGGCGGGCGGCTGAGGGGAGGGGAGGGCGGGCCGGGTCCCTGGGGAAGGCGTGGAGGTGCCGGTGTTTGTGTCGGGTCCCGTCGTCTGCCGGGCCCGAGAGCCCGTGGGTTACGTTTCTTCAGTGAGCCGGGAAACGCCCTTCTTCCTCTGGGCCGCGGCGCAGGCTGTGCCCGGGTTTCTGCGAGGCCGCCGAGCGCGGGAGCTCTCCTGCCGGGAAGAACGGCCCCGGGGTTGGGTTGGACTGACTGACCTGTAAAGGTCTCTTCCAACCCAAACTATCCTATGATTCTATGAATTTGCCGCTCAAGTCATTTTGCAGAGGTTGCAAAAGGTGTGCGGAAGGCAACTGGATTACACCGTTATCCATGACCACCTCCATTTCTTGCCCTATCCACCCCAAAACATTGAATTACATGGTTTATTGTCAACTCATTATCTAAATCTCATAAAATCCTGGAAACAAAGTTTGAATGCTGAAAGCTACCACTACAGAAAAAAAGGGAAGAGAAGCAAGTGGGCAGATTCAAATGTCTGCCCCCTCGCAGCAGTTACCGGCTCTCACACCAGATTCTTTCCCATTGGCTTTCTCAGGAAGGTATTTTGTGGTATTTCAGCCCAAAACATACCATGCCTCCGTCCGCTCTGCTTTTCCCACACACTTTCCCCCAAGCTATTGAATATTTTACCAGATAACAGCACTACTTTTCGACTTCTCTCTCAACACATTGCCAACACTAGAAAACTAAAGTCGAGGTCTAAAGTAGACATTCACTAAGTTACCTCAGGTTATCTTTTTACTTAATAGAAAATAAACTCCAAGCATAAGGCCAAGTGACAAACTACAATGGGTGCTCAGGGTGAGACGAGTCACCTTCAGAGGTGCCCATTTTGCTCCATTGGTTATAAAGGAAATTCAGGGATACACGTAAGTCTGGTCAGGACATTAGGTCAGGTAACTTCCCTTTCCCAGTATCCAGCAACTCCATCCGCACGCAAATATTTTATCTTCAGGCTCAAATTCGTTAACGCAAACCACAATCACAAAATGCAGGTGCACCAAATTCCTGGTTTCTGCAAGGCAAGTATTTTATTTGAGAAGGAGAAATCGTAAATTCACATGTACTTTCCAAGGCAATACATGTATTTTTGTTAACATTAACAAATACTAGTACGCATGCACTTTGCTGTTTTCTCAGACCTGGATCTTCTAGCTATCAGCTACGATTTCAACTGTATTCTAACTCGTGTTATTCCACTTTTCCACTGTTATAATGGTATTAAGTGTTATAACCACACCGTTACAACTTCCCCTAATAGTAGCCCAAATTCAAAGGAAGTAAAAATTTTTAACTATTTGTGTCCTATTTACAGAGAACGAAATGCATTTTTTTAAATAGTACAAATTACAACATCTAACTTTAAAGTTTATGAAATCTTTATAGCACAGCCATTTAAAGCTGAAAAAAAGTCTAAACATTTTTTAGCATTTTTGAATGTAACATTTTAGGTATTAGTCATGACAACCATCTGAAGCCTAAATACATAATTTCAGTCATTCTTATTCAAATTTTCTGATTCACATAAGCATTTGTCAGACTGCACTTACATCTACTTTCTTTACTACTTTCTTCCATTAAACACACATGGATTTGTTAAGGTACTCTAGCTCACATTGTATGCCAATGTCTTTGTTGCACAGTTTTCTCCCCAAATTCTCACTGCCTATGTTTTCTGTAAAAATAAAGCAGTCAGGAATATTAAAAAACATGATAAAGCCATCTAATTTGACACTGTTCCTTCAATAATCCAGCAGCGGCAGAACAGACTAGCTTTGCCTACCGTACATTATTTTATAAAATTGAAAATACATCAAGCACCAACCAACACAGCAGCAACAGATGCTTTCTTGTCATCAAAACACTAAGCCTCCCTCCCACTTTTTGCTATCTTTTTACAAAGCTATTTAAATATGTTACTATCATAGTGTAACACACTACAATATCATACTAAAACTATGATATGTTATTATCAAACTCATGTGGTAACAACCCACTTTCTGACCATATGGTTAACTACCAAGGAACTACAGAGACATCCCTTTTAAGAAATACCACTGTAATTTAATTTCTCATAGGAAGAGAAAAACAAAAGCATGTAAGTAAATTACATTAAATTAAAATAAATATTAGAAATGTTATTAATTATATATGCTTTTCAAGTGCAGTCCAAAGGGCTTTATCTACTCTTTAAATCAAAAAGAGAATGTTTTCATTTTCAGATTCACAGAATCTGATTTAAATTTTGGATCAGGACAATTAACATGGGAAAGGAAAGACAACAGAAATATAAATGGGAAAGGGGATGGAAACAGAGACAGAAAACTAAAACAGAACAAAAAAAGGGAGAGGTAAGGAACTAGTTATTACTTCCAGCTGCACCACAATCCCACAACTGTAGCTCTCAATAATGAGCTGCTGACAGAGCAGCAGCAGAAGTGGCAAGATGCAAACAACTGTGGAAACACAGCAGCTAAGAAGTGAGACTCTACAGAGGGTAAGGTTAGGCTGACTGTCGTGCTACTCTTCCAACCTAGTGGAGTCTTCACAAACAATGCAGTCTTTTCCTTCAGCAGGGTATGAATCTGTGCTAGTAAACTAGTGTCTAAGTTAAAAATTACACAATCACTCTTAACATTTAGTGAGGCTCAAAAGTGTACTAAGCCTTTTACATGTCAGGTGTTTTATCATCAACATTAATTCCTAGTTTGTGTTACTTCTGATAAGCAGAGGCTGTTAATTACTAAGGGACTATGTCAGAATTTCTCAAACCTATCTGGTTACTTTAAAAGTTTTCTCATTACATTTAGGGTAGACCCCCTGTACCCAGTCCCAAAATGGTTCCAGTGGTTTATGTAATTAAAGAGCTGATACAATTTGTTTCGTTTCTCAAACCCTGGAGCTTTGGGTATTTTACTGTGATAGGCGGAGAAAAAACAGCTGCTAAACCCACCAAACATTCCAGCAATAGCCAGTTCAAATTCTGAATGGCCATAGAAGGAAGCAGGGTCAAAGATAATCGGCCCAGAGTCGTCCTCAGCCACATTTCCTGCCCACAGGTCCCCATGCAGGAGAGCAGGAATAATTTCTACGTCACAGAACATTTCAGGAATCTTTAGCTGAAAGAGCATGAACAAACACGTAACAATTAGAGAGTTTTGAAGAAAATATTAAATAAAACAAAGTAATGTAGTATATAAGAGACTAAGATGGTCAAATACGGCCTGTTTTCAGTCCTCGTGGAGTGCTTTTGAGGTTGATGGCTACAAGCATAAACCTAAACTGTACAACAGTAATAAATGTTCTTGATTGTTCTTGACAGAGATTATCAAATCATTTAATTCACAGTCTAGTATCAACATCTAGTGTTAATGTATTGTTGCTAGATATGGATAGTATTGGCTGTCACAAGAAATATAAATTTCATTTAAATTAAAACGTTTCAGTGGCAAAAAGGGCAGCAGTAAACATCTGTACCAATTAACCAGAATTAAGAAACAAACTTGTGATGTAGAGCTTGCAGAGGAATACATCCCTAGCTGTTTCCTAAGTGCTCCATGGAGTGTGACCTGAACCACAGTCTCAGCTGTGAGCCTGGACCAATTTAAAAAATAAATAAAAAAATCTACCTGAGCAGCAGAATCTTACGTATTTTGTAACATCAAGTTCTTAGATAAGATTTACCATCTTATTATTATTAGCTGTATTTTAAGAAATAAACACCAGTGCTGAATTGCAGGTTTATTTTCACTATGCATTAAAAAAACTGAACGAGCAACATGAATTCTTTTTCGCTGACAATGTTGTTGGACCAGCTGTGAAGCTAGTCCAGTGACTTGCTGTTCAGTAAAAGCGATGTAACTCTCTTATAAAACACCTTTAAAATTCCACTGATAACACATTTTCTAACATTCTAAAAAACAGATTTAAGACATGGTTCATACTTTCAGCTGTGACCAAAGTTCTCTGGCTTCTCTGTCTCCATAATCTTTTTCAATCAAATCCAATTGAGCTTGGAGTCGGTGACGAATAAAAAAGGAAGGCCAATCACTCTGCCATTCATTCACCTAGAAAATAAGATACAGAGGCTTGTAATAAATCATTTTAACATATACATAGTCAGGATTAATAATACATAGATATCAAGTTAAAATGTTCGATGCTGACACAATGGCCTACACAATGTTAGTATGACCTACGCACAATGTTGTTAGACATCTGGTTGATTGTTCTTTTGGGAGTGATGCTCTTTTCCATGCTTAGGTGGGTCTGTCTTTAACATGAGATATAAGTTGAGGTTCTGGCTATTTTCATTCACTTAAAATTTCTTAATGTATTTTAGAGGGAGAGTTTCTGGTAAGATCATTTCAGTTGTTCCATATTATATTCCAAAATCTTTCTGAAAATGCAAAAGTATTTGTTCATTTTTATTGGGTAATGCATTTCTAATTTGGTGAAAAGTTCTACTTTGCAGAGTTTGAGATTTTGAGAGTTCATTCAGTTACATAGTAGAATGACATTCTACCGTGTGCAGAGCCAGCCAATAACTGGTTTATCTCTGAGACCCCTTTCCAATGTCTTATGTGACGTGTTACATGATGAGGCACTCTAAAAGCAGTGGATTTTGCCATTTGAGTGCCATATAGTAGGGGTTTATAGAAAACAAAACCAAGACATGATTTGTGAAGGGATACTTATTAAGTATCACCAAGCTAAAGAACCACCACATAATTTCAAATTCTTATTTGATCCACTGTGTCTGCGTGCTACATGCACTGTAGCAAGCTACACGCATTGCATGGCCATCATATTCCCTTCACTGTCACGTTAACATGAAACAGCGAGAGCAAAACTGTGATCATAAAGCTGAAGGCCAATGAAACAAGATTTTGCATAAGGAGTTCATAGAACTATATGAGTACATGTTAGCTTTCACAGGCATGGAACATACCTGTGGTATATAACCACAGCAAGTAGCTGTATGGAATCCAAACTTATCCACATACTGAGACTCAGAGTGACCTGCTCCTTTACCTAAGAAACAAAATAAATATTGGGAGTTTTGAGATCCTTACATAGTAAAGTTTGCAAACACAGAACTAAATTTCAAAGAATAGGCATAGAAAATAATTTTAAGCAGTAAGTTACACTTATTTCATGGTCACAACCCTCTCTAAAGATGGAAAGAACTCTCTTAAGCTTGAAGACACTGAATGGAAACGGAGGCACAATTAGTCACAGTTAGTGACTTTTCTTTGGGTAAATGAGTTAGACATTCAGGAACAGAATCCAGATCACAGATTCTTTTCCGACTCTTGAACATGTTGTCACTAACCATGGCTTATTTTTGATTCACAGTTTATTTGTGACCTGCCAGTAATTTGGTCTTCACTCAAAAATCATGGATTATAATATGTCCACCACTAAGAGTCAAACCCGGTCCATCCCTGAAGTCATGGGAAAGACACAGAGACAGACTGGTGGTTCAGATTTTAATACTAACACCTCTAAAAGAAGCATAACTCTTTGTATAGCTTCCTTTTTTTTTTTTTATTTACACCTTAATCCACTTCCCAAAGAATGACGGAAGGTGTTTTCATTCAAGTCAACAGAAACTGGATCATGACCTTACACTGCTGAGTTACAGTTGTCTTCAAGGAGCAGCAATTGTTGTATATTTTGCTACATATTTGAGTTCAAAAATGTAATCCCCAACATCTTTAAAGGGGACCTTAATTATGTGTTTACTAACTAGGACCATATTTTGTAAGAAGTTAATTGTCAGAACCAACAATAAACAAAAAAAGAAGATGTCTGTAAGGTCAAGAACATTTTAAGAGATTGATGGTACATGAGGTTGAAAGGTTTAACTGACACTGAAAAAGACAACTTGTCCAAATTTTCAGTTTGACTTACGAAATGTTGAAAGCTATACCTATCAAATATTAGCACTATTTCTTACTAAGTTTCAGCATCCACATAATTTTATACAAAGTATATGAAAAATGAAGAAATAAAAATAATTAAAAATTTGGTTTTGTCAAGGTTAAAAGGATATGTTTAAAAATTGTAATAGTAATTATAGCTCCTGTGTATGTAAAGTATATATGAGAAGTGTGGCATAGGGACAGGAGGGACATATCTCATGAAACAGTGTCCCAGTATTGACTTTAATTATCATTAAAATTATAATGCAATACTGTACCACAGCCAAATGAATGATTTCATTTTTTTGTTTAGTACATGATATCAATACTCTACCAATTGTGTTTCCCTCTTTTCTCAATTTCTCTCCAAGTTTCTGGTTATAAAGATGAAGATCTGCTATCTGCTCTCCAAGCTTTGAAGAATATCTGTAGGATCAAAAAAACAAAACAAAACTGAAACAAGACAAGTGAACAAAATATTACGGGGAAAAAAAAAATCTCAATTAAGTATATTTTTGGCAAATATAGAACCTTAATCAACTTCACAAGTACATAACAGGGAGCAAGTGACTAGACAACAACTCGGAAGAAATGGGTTGTAACAGATAATAAAATGAACATGTGTCAATGCTCTTGCAAGAAAGGTAAACAGAACACAAGGTTGTATAAACAGGAGCATAGAGTGCAGAAGGATCAAGTAATCCTCCTTATCAGCTCCACATTAATAAGCAGAGAACAGAACATGGTATCTACTTCTGGGCCTCACACTTCGAGATCAGCTGAACAGCACTAAGAATGGTAAGTCTAAAAAGAAGCAAGGATTGAGTTGAGGTTGCTTAATGTAGAAGACAGACAACTAAAAAACAGTTAAAATATTGCACAGATATCTGAACAGGAGCTGCAATGAAGGAAAGTAATTTCTTCTCCATGCCCAGAATGGGTAGAAAATAATGGATTTAAAATTGCAACCAGGAGGACTGAGGTTAGACATTAGAAAATCTTTCCTAGGAACAGTGGGATGGATTGGAACGGACTATTTGGGGAGGCTGTGGAATTGCTATTATTTTCCCAATAAAAATAGAAAGGTTGGACAAACAACTGCCAGAAGAGCCATAGGCATTACTATGTTCCCATAGAGGCCCAGAACGAAGCAGGTAACTCCTGAAAGCCTATGTTCAGGAGCCTATGGCTCCCAAATTCCATGTTCAGGTTGGTTGACAGACAAAATGGAACTTCATGTTATCTATCCGTTTAGTTCTTCCTCACACTAGTGCCTTTGACCTTGTTGACTGGATTCAATCATACTTGAAGATTATACAGAGAGAAGGAGAGGTTTCAAAGACATAAGAAGCCTGTAAGTTTAAAGAAAACTGATAGGCTGGGAAAAGAAACTCAAGCGAAAAATCTCATGAGAGAAAGATGGGCTACATTCACTTTAGTAGCATCTCAGCACATGTGGACCAGCATATAAAGCTCTAGGCTAGCAAGAGCATGCCATTTCTATTGCAGGTAGAGGGTCAGGGAAGAGCAAAATAGGGGGAAGGAGTGTATACACACACATATATATATATACTTTTTTTTTTTTTTAATATGTACACATACACACACACAAACACGGATCTTGACAGATATAAGCTCGATCTCTGAGAGAATAGGGAGGTTCTTCTCAAACTTTTCTGACTGACTGTAAAATATAAGAAAATATGCCCCAAAACATAGGAAAAAGGGATGTACAGACATACTTGTTGAGGTGCTTCATCTTTAGGTACTCCATGACAAACATTGCTCCTCCTCCAGGTAGGTCAATTACTTTAATAGGCTGAGGCACTCTCACAATATTGGTTTTCTGGATAGCTTCCAAACTTGCCATTTCCCCTTCAAACATTTTTCTAGCCTGTCAAGAATAAGAATATCCTTGGGCTGAACTATGGATGTCTGCAACAAGCACTTTGGAAAAAATAGCCTTGTTTACAAAGTTACAAGGAGTTAATTCATCTTGATAAAAGAATGTAGCTGCAGCAAGGTTTCAGTCCACACAGGGAGACTTGAGTACCTTCATTCTAACTTCTTTTTTCCCCAAATTCATTCCAGCATAGTAGGATATGTCACATTTCACCATGATTTCCACCTGCTTATGCAGATACTATTACATCTGAGTAGTTTGGTATCTCTGAGGATAATACCCAAGACCTCCTCCTTCAAAAACAAGATGACAACTACTACATGAAGTAAAAGATTGAATCCTTAAACTGGTTCTCCTTTCCATGCAGGTCAATGGCCACCAGATGGAGATGACAGTACAAATATTAAGGCTGTAGTCTACATTTCTGAAGTAAAGATGCTGTTCTTCACAGCAGTTTTAGGATGGTTGACATATTGGTAAAGCAAATTTCTGATGCACTGGGGTGTTACAAAAAGCAATTGAGTACTGTATTCATTTAGTAATAGAAAAGTCAAGAACTTGGCCTGAAAAATTGCAAGAATCTTACTACTAGAAAGACAAAAAGCAACGGGGATGTTTGAAACCTCTGTAGCTTTAAAAATAAAATATGAGTTTTAGCACTGGCACCCTGTTTCCTCCCTCCCTCCCACTATTCTATCATCCCAACTGAAACAAGAAAAAGAATGCAGTGAATGCAAATTCAGCTTTAGACTTTTCCAAACTCTAAGTACTACAACAACAGCTCTGTAGTTAGCCTCGTTTTTACATATTGCAATGCCAATTCCTGTTGTTGAGGGTTAACACATTGCGTTACACCTCATTTTGCATTAACCAAACCTTCTGCATTAAAACTCGACATAAAATAGACCACAGCTTTTAAAAGAAAACTGAAAGAAAACCCGGAATAATTAAAAGTCAGTCTGAAAATGCAGAACTCTAAACTATTAACAATCAGGTGCTTTTAAAAGAAAAAGCTTTCTAAATGCAATAATATTAGTAGTTAAATATTTGCTAGCATTAACCTGAGGTTTGTGGTTGATTTTAACAAATACTCGTCCACTGTCTGTTTCATAACCTTGGCCTTGGCTAATGTATCCTCCTCCTGAGCTTCCAAATGCCTTCAGAACAGAAGTTTTCAATTCTGTTTTCAGGATTTTTTCCATGGTAGTTTCCAGGCTGCCGCAGCTGCTTTCTGCTAAATCCACTGCGAAACAAGATTAAAGGGTTGGGTCCTTCTTTCACTGTCACTCTGCTATGAGGTAGAAAGGGCCACCCACCAAAAAAAAAAAAAAAAGATAGCAGCCCAAAAAAAAGGCAAATCCAGAGATAATGTTTCAAAATGCTTTGTTTCCCATGGGCTTTTACAGCTATACCTGAAAAATAAAAATCTTTAGAAATATTTGCTAGAATAAAATTGAGAGGTGTGTCCTGGGTCCTCTCTCAACTGTGCTGAGAGCTGCTGGTATTTGTAGTTTGGATCCGTTTTTCTTTTTTAAGCTCTGCGATCGCATTGGTAGAAGAGGTCATTTTTAAACCGATCCACTAGAGGGAGTTTAAATGCAACAATGCAACGTGTGTTGTACTGTGGTTATTTATGATATGAAAAACAAAGTTGCAGTCCATAAGGATGCAATTAAATCACGCTGCTGACCGTAAGTCCGCCACCAGAAATATGTGGCAAGGTTGGTGGGTTGTAGTTGCTTTGTGTGGACTGGAGTTCTGTTGTCATCACTGAGATCTTTAGAATGCTCTCCCTTCTTGGGACATAATTTGATCTCTTGTAAGAGACAATCAAAAGATTTTTCTTGCCTGAAAGGGCTCTCAAGTCAGTGAGATAGTAACATGCTCAGGGCTGGACATTATCAAGAGAAAATTCATAGTAAAAGCATCAAGCTGGTAATAGAGAAATCTGGGATACTGTGCCTATATGCTTCTCCAGATTTAATGTGATCTTCAGGACATAATTTCACCTTTCTATCTCTTTTCACAATCTGTAACACACAGAAAGAACTACCCTTGGGTACTGTTAATCACTTCATACTTGCAAAGTGCACTGACACCCTCAGGTATGAAGTGTGAAACCTTTAAAACATGTTATCATAACCCAGACCCTACAATATTTGTTTTAATAATGTCTGTATAAAGATAACATTTGGTTAGGTGGCTGTGACTGACTCCTAGCACATTACAATCCATCAAAAAGGCTGCAGTTCTTGTTCTCACTTGTGGCAGCAATGTCTACCATCTCCCCAGGGACTGTCTGGATTCTGCTGCCACTGTTGCACTATGCTTTCGTGCATTTCTCTCTCTTTTCACTACTATTTGTTTGCATTGATTCATATAAGCTATTTGGTTTTGGCAGAGAAAGGGATAATTACTGGACAAATACTGGCTTAATTTAGGTAGGCGCTTCACTATATTCACAAATGGTTCCAGTCCTACACAGAGTGAAAAATATCAGTATAGTACAAGTTATTTCTCAAACAAGTAATTTCTCAGAACATAGCTCCTTATGTTACACGGAGCAGCTGGAACATAGCAGACCTCAAAGCGACAAATTGGCTAGGGAGGAATTTTTCTAACGTGCAGATTTATTTGAGCAGGACATTGCTCATAGAGTAAGAGAACAAACTGGAGAAGCACAGCTCATGACCTGGACTCAGAAACAGTGGTTCAAATACAGAAGAGTACTCAAGAACAGCAAGAAACCACATTCCAGATTACACATCTTGGTTGACTTATATGCATCTTATGACTTATATGCATCTTATGACTTATATGACTGATTTATAGATAGTGAAAATGCCAAGCAACTTGCATTTCAGGATATATGAAGCCCTGAAGAGTACCCTACTATTAGAATAATGGCCTCCAAGTGCTGAAAGGAGGGAATCATACCCTAGGTTGCAATGGAGCACCTGGGGAAAGGAATAAAGCTTTTTGGCAACAAAATAAGTGACAGTGAGCAGGGACCCTTATTTCTGCATAGTGAAAGATACTCTAATTCGTTTTTCTATTTACCTGTTAAGGAAAAAAAAAACCCCAAAACAAAACACAAACAACAAGCACAAAAGCCCCAAGAACCGAAACAAACAAGGAGAAAGGATCTTCATCCACAGTATTACTACTGAACCCAAAATTTTTGCAGTCCAGTATGCCATGGACTTCTCTCCTACAATTACCAGTGAAGATGCCAATAGTTACTGACTATAACACTTCTTGCAGCATTCTGACATTTTATTTTTGGTAAAACCAGAAACAGGACTGTGTTAATCCAAATATATTGCATCACTTACATAGTAGCCAAGAGATAGGAAACCCTTCTGTTTGCTTCCACGCTGGATCAATATTTAACTAGCAATGCACAGGTGAAAGGCCTGGTTTCCTAACATTTTTGTTCACGTCGTTTCCAGTCAAGCAACTTCGAACAGCATCATTTCAGACACTGGAAGTAAAACAACTCAAAAGCACCCCAGATGGGCTCGAAGGAACGATCCTCACGGGTGGGTCGCCCAAACCTCCGACCACGACCAATTCAGCACCATGGCCAGGTCACGAAATATTAATTGCGTCGGCGAGATGCGACGAGACGGTGAGGAATTACAAAGCGCTATTTATGTGAGTGGTGTTGGGCTCCTGGTTTGAGACCTATCCTCAGAGTTAGGCTTGTAGTGGAGTTTTTAACTGTTTAGTTTCCCAGCTCTTTTCTTCCTGTTTTGCTCACAACTGTTCCAGTATGTTTGTTTTCAAAGACAGTCCAGAAGACAGATATCCCCATGCATACCAATGAAAAAAAGATCGTTTACTTCTCCTTTAGGAGTCACAGTATCTAAAGAATCATAGGAAAACAAAGCAGCTATATAGAACAGCGTAAGCCAAGAAAAGACTTTCTATCATAAAAACCTCCCTTCCTTTGACAGAAATTATAGTTTCTCAGTAAAGAACTATCCAAGGATAAATAATTCAGAGCTCCTTTAATCCTATAGATCTGATCTTCAGCATAACTGCACAGGCTGTAGCTCTGTATACAATATCAACCATGTCTTGGGAGATTTCAGTGAATTCTTTTGAGATTTCATTGAAAAGTATGTTGAAAAGTAATTGAATATTATTTTACGAAGAAAAATAATAAAGCTATTGTGATTCTGGTGTGGCTTAGTAACCAGAAATACGTTTTCCCCTTAAATCTTTTGTCACAATCAGTGCCTACAGGACAAGCTAATTATATACTACCTCCCACCTGCTTTTACTTCTGCTAGAACAGTCCAGCATCAGTTATAATCACCAGATCTATTTTGGAGCAGCAGCAGAGATGAAAAGCAGGAAGAAAAACAGTACTAGAGTGCAACGTTCCTATCTGCAGGCAGTTTTTGCAGATGGCAGCAGTCCATGAGAATGAAAACAAAAAAACAAAGTCACACTGAAACGTACGGTACATCGGAACTATAAGCAATTCAGCAAAAATACAGGTTCTTCCAGAGAGGTTCAAACTGGATGTATTTTCACAATTAGGACAGTCAAGCCCAGAAAGGTTGTGCAGCTTCCATCCTTGGACGTTTTCAAGACCAGACCAGATAAAGACCTAAGTAACCTGGCCTGTCCTCATAGCTCATCCTGTTTTAAGCAGGAGATTGAACTAAGTGACCTCCTGAGGTCTCTACCAACCTGAATTTTCCTATGATCTTAACCACTGAGTCCAGATTTCCAAGTTTCCCCTCCCCTAACTTCTCTCCAAGGCAGAAGCTGATGTTATTAAAATTATGCACAATCATATCCCAACCCACTAATTAATTCCTTAAGGAATTAATTTCAAAATTTAGTTGAAATTAAGAAAAAATATATAAAGAGATCTGGTTTTCAAAGTATTAAAAATAAATGCCTTGAGAAGCTTTAGTCTACATATGCCACACGTATTGTGATCCATCTTGAGAAAAGACTTAGAAACATCATGAGAGGATATTACAATTTTTTACAATATACAAATACATGTTCACTGCATATTTCAGGAAAATGCAAAAGTTCTTTTACCCTTTTTCCTTGTCCAAATAGGAATGGAAAGTCAGCAAAATGATGATACAGAACCAGGAAATACGGAATGAGAGCATGGGTACAAGGAAACATGCTCGCCGGATTTAGAATGCACAGAGGGAGCCAAGAGGAAGGAATACATGAGAAGGAAAAGCAGGACACATTAGCTTTAAACTATGAAAGAGAAAGAACAACAAAGGCACACCTGGAACACAGAATGCAACAAAAAGACCAAAGAGAATTCTAAGAGCAATGCAGAACTATACAATACATAAGAAAAAAAAAATTACCTTACAGAACTCCAGCAATTTCTTCTTAAGGATCCACCAGCAGCCTGTCTTCACAAGCAAAGTTCTCATCCCCTTCTCCATGCCCTGATTCAACTGCTCTCTATAAGAACTCAAAACCAAGGGAGTCCATGGTACAGTAGAGCTTGCTGTTACAATCCGTTTGCACTCCTCTTTACACCCCTTCTATTTTTAATTGTAGCACAAAATGTCTTTGAAAAAATGAGCATAATATCCCTTAAATTAAAACTCTAAATACAATTGTTTCTATTTACATAACCTGCATACAACACAATTGTCCTTCAGTCACAAAAATATTTTGATTTAGTTCTATTGGGAAAAGGTGATCTCTGAAGACTTAATGTTTATCACTCAATTCTATGACTGACAGAAAATCCACCTTCATTATCACTTTTCACCTTCTAATGATAAAAAGTATTTAGGTATTTTAGCAAAATAAACATGTTGATTTGTTGAAGATTTGTAAACAGAATGAAATTTGTAAATAACTTCTAACTTTATTATGAAGGCATATGGAAATGAACAGTTAAAGGATCTAACCAGACTGACTGCTGGCTAGAACTCCACAGCATTTCTTCAACCAGGTGCACTAAGCACTGTTAAGTTTGGGTGAATGGGATAAGGATATGGGCACGGGCATAACATTTCATCAACAACATCCAAACAGCTGGTACAATACATAAAGTTTGAAGGCACAGCTAGGACCTTAAATGATACTGTAACGAAACAACACGTAAATTTTCTTCACTGACACACTGCTTCAGATTAAAATCCATGACCACGTTCCCATCAACACCTTTGTTGACCATAATTGTCTAACAAACTAGAGACTTTTAACAGGTTAGAGCAAGTAGCTCCCCAAGAATGGACGCAAGCTGTAAGGTTTTAATTCAGAAAACAGAGACAACAATAATCAACTGGGAAACTTTTTATTTAAGCAACAAGGTAAAAGTAAAAGCTATTCTACCAAGCAAGGCTTTAAAACTTTTTGTAGCAAGAGTTAAACAGCCAGGGAGAAGAGTAGTAGAATTAAGGAGAGAAAGTTATATCAAGTGATAGTCTTCTCTAAACTTACTTCCAATTCGTATAACTGCAAAACCAGCAACTAAAAAACCCTCTGTAATCTGCCAAAATCCAGTGAAAAACATCTTTAATTAATTAAAGTCATTCCCAAACACACAAAACGCATGTTAGGAATCATGCATCTCTCTCACCTACCTGGTACGCTTGCACTGAAATATCATTACCAGCCTACATCAAAAAGAGTACAATTTTAGTATTATCACCTTGCAGGTACAAGAAATAGCTAGTCTGCAAAGCTATCCTGAAAGAACTTCTGACAATAGTGTAGAGCTGCTGTTCTGGGAGTTACATTTTAACTTCCTTTGGTTTCATGTCTCTTATCCCAAGAGCTACAAAGTGCACTGAGTGGGGACTGAAGAAAAATGTCAGCTTATGTAGTCTAAACTACAGAAAATTTATGTGAAGCCTATACCACAACCACATGGCATTATCCTGTGGGCAATGACAACAGTCAAAAAGTACATCTTCTGTTTGTGTCTGTGAGAGAGTACATCTTCACAGGATGTGTACGTGTCAAGTGTCTTACTGAAAAGATCTTTAAGAATGCACACTATTGGATAAAAGCATAATCCAAAAAAGAAAAGAGTGCTAGTTCTGGTGAAAACAAAATCGCTGTAGATAAGAGCCCACTGACCAGCAAGCCCAGAACAGCCTACAAGAATGCCATGAGGCACCAAAATGCACATGCCAGAATGAATTATAAGTATTTTCACACAGCTTTGTAACAGAACAGGAAGCAGTCTCCATCCAACAGCATCACGTTAGCATAACGAATAGCAAGTCCAAATCATTCTTCACAGTTCCCATTATATAATTTTCTTGTTGACTTTCAAAATATTTTGTTGATGTTGTTTTCATGCACATAACTGGACATGAAGAGCTGAAAGAGTCTGAGCAATCTATCATAAAGGCGGGGGGGGAACAGCAAAAAGCAATGAGCAACTTTTTTAGCCATCTCCTCAGTAACTGAGAACAGGTATTTTCCGTTTCACAAAAACTTCTCTAATGTTTTCCATTAGGGTGCAAATGCAAACCCTGGTATTTCTCTACTCCAAAGCACAATTGGTCCCTAAGAGAGAATTTCTTCCAAGTAATTTACACTCGAGTGCTTGATTTGTATTAACTTGCCTAGTCTCAAGCATACAATGCTTTCTTGACACCGATAGATCTTTTGTGCAACTGAATAAACTCCTTCCTTAGATATTTCCCTCATAAAGTTATTTCCAAATATCCTAAAAAGGGATGACTATGTTACACTTGGTATTCAGCAGGACTCACTGATTCTAAGTCTTTAGCTGTGCAACAAGGCCAAGGGTCTAGTAGCTTTTTTTAACATTACTACTCCTGTAGTTGCACCACCAAGCATGGGGTTTTCCAAGCAACATAGGAAGTATTCTGCTTAAGGAGAAAGTCACTTTATAAGGTTTCTCATAATGTTTAAAGACGACCCTCTGTACCCTGTGCCAAAATGGTTCCAGTGGTTCATGTAGTGAAAAAGCTGATAAAGCTTTAGGCGTTTCTCAAACCCTGCAGCTTTGGGAATTTTACTGTGATAAGCAGAGTAAAAAGAACTGCTGAAGCCACCAAACATCCCAGCTATTGCAAGCTCATACTCTGAATGGCCATAGAAAGAAGCCGGATCGAAGATAATTGGACCAGAATCATCCTCAGCTACATTTCCTCCCCAGAGATCTCCATGCAAGAGAGCAGGAACAATTTCTACGTCACAGAATAAACTGGGTATCTTCAGCTGCAGGGGGAAAAAAGCAAGACATGTAAGTACTACATTTTAAGGTGAAGGATTGTAGAGTTTTATCTGCATACATGCAGAGCATGAATTGAAACTTCTTAAAAGTCAGTTAAAAAAACATAACTTGAAACGGCATAGGCCCCAGTCAACAGAGATGCTGAGAAAATCAAGAGGACTTCTATATTTCATAAAAGCCAGCAGCTGAAGAATAGTCATCCAAATGTTTTTAGCACTAAGAAAATAAAACATTCAAAACTGCATTCGGTGCTGCAATATTGACCAGCTTTAATAACAACAACCACCACAACCACCCACTTCTTCATTAGAAGGCTCAGGAATCTCTCACCAACCTTGAAGAGATTTCTACAAAGTAGTAGCCAAATAGCTAATACTGCCGTCATTTAATCAGATGCAAACCTTAAATGAATAGATGATGTGCAGAACAGTACTGCTTACATACGTTTCTCATCATGAACATGTTACAGGGAATGAGAAATGTGAACTTGATCTTGTATTTCCCAAACAGTAAGGCAACGTGCGATTTGCCATACATTCGCTTTGGAATATTAGCATAGGGTGATGTGGCAAAAGCCATTATACCTTAGAATAAAGGGCATTTTAATCCCTAAAAGCTGGAGTCTCTTACCAACAGAAACTGGAGCATACCAACAAACAGGAACTTTGTTTTAGGAAAAGAAAATCTAAACAACTGATACCTGGCTATCACTATGAGAACTGAGAGAATTTCTCCTACCTGAAGTTGTGCCCAAAGTTCTCTTGCTTCCCTGTCTCCTGAATTCTTTTCAATCATGTCCATCTGGGGCTGGATTCTTTGCTTGGCAAAGAAAGTCACCCAGTCGTTCTGCCAGTCATTCACCTGAAGGAACAGGATTGCAGATATTAGTTCTACACCACATGAAAGACAGATTTTCTTCTTTTTTAAATAAAGCTTCTGAGGATTATACAGCCTTTGTGCTGATAGCATCCAGGACAGTAAATGCTACCATTTAATAGAATGTTATCTTAAAACATTAAATTAGGGGAATAAATAATTTTCTCTAAGCGATAAACGAACAAAAAAATCAATGTCCAATGCAGCTGTAAGTGCTGTCCAAAGCACTAATTTCCTTAGGAGGCTGAACAATGTTTTTTTCTTTTTATGACTCCACAGAAATAAATGAATTTCCTTTATGATAACTTTGGCCCTTTGTGTCACTCAAGTGAAAATAAGATAAACTTAAAATTCTATCAGTCTGATGAAGTACAACCTACCTGTGGAAGATAGCCACAGCAGGTAACTGTATGAAAGCCAAATTGATCCACAAACTGGACTTCCATTTGCCCTTGACCTTTACCTTTCAAACCAAAGACAAAAATCCAATACTAATGACAAGATTCTATATATCTACAATGCAAATGGACCTTAAAAACTATGCAAGGGTGCAATGCTGCTTCTACTGAGAATAAAAAAAAAATGCACCTTAATACTCTTTTTGTTACAATGGTTGTTGCTCTTGGCTTTTAAGTTTAAAGCTTGATGTAAAGCAGCTATATTATAATCTTCATAATCATATTTTGAGGTAGCGTATCTCCTCCGATACCATGTCCTTGCAGAAACCGAGGTTCGGGATCCCAAGGGTCCCAAATTGAATAAACATTTTGCTTACAGACATCCAAATAGAGCAAACAAAAGCAAAAAGACGACTCCCTGCCTGGGTGTTTTGTCCAAATCTATTTTCATAATATCTTTAGTGGAAGAAGACGAACTTATCCTGAAATAACAAAAGCTATTTTAACTATTTTATAGATTATTATTAACTAGGTTAAATTTGTAAACAGCTGTGTACTGTACCAACTGTGCTGCCTTCTTTCTTCAGCTTCTCTCCAAGTTGCTGGTTATGAAGGTGGAGATCAGCCAGTTGTGTTCCGAGCTTTGCTGAATGTCTAAGAAACAAATGTATTCTTAGTGACACTGACACATGAATGAATCCAGTTCTTGATATTCCAGGAGTTACTTGAAAAGATTTATCAAGCAAGTAAAAGAAGTTCTGCATCTCTAACAAAGTACATTTTCAAAATATTCCCATCATAAACACCTCCTCTTCCTATAAAGATTATGTATTAACATAGAACAAAATGTACTTACATGGTACACTATTAAAAGTGAAAGTGAGCAGCAATCATACATTTAATAACAATGAGAAACTATCAATTCTCATTTCTGTGTGACATCACTTCTATATGAACTTTCAGTAAGATACCTGTAAGAAAAGCTTGCAAACATGTTATGCCTTTTTTTTTGGCACTGTCTTTGGGAAATAGAGCCAAACAAGACGTATCCTCTTCTTTGTATCTCTGTCTCTGGCTTCTCCTCTCTAAAAGGCCTAGAAAGTGGAAGAGTCAGGTGGGCCTTATTTATTTATCTATTTTTAATAAAAGCTTATCCTTTACACAGTTCAGAAAAGTCTTGCAGTAATTACAAACAACTCTTACAGCTAGTTGCCTCCCACATTAACAAAAGGATGTTCCTTTTCCTGTCTTTGTCCTCTCACATCTTTCCCTGTTCTCACAGCACTGTCATTTAATGCAAAGTTATTTCTTCATTTTGTTCCTGTTATCCCCTGAAATTTGTATGCCAAAGGTTTCACTTGCACACTTTTCATCTCAATCACCCCAAACACAACAGGATTTCTGCTCTTTCTCTTGGAGCTCACTGGGGGCTCTTCACAAATTAGAAACTCTGTGGATGAGCAGGATGAGGGATAAGACTTCAAGCTGGCTGCAGGAGTTCTGAGATTGGGATGAGAAAGTGGTCATGCCCACCTCCCTAATGGAACCAGACAGAAGCATTCATCATATTTTAATTTTAGCGTTTGCCACAGGGGAGGGCCAAAAGCTTGAAACTAACAGAATCAAGGTGAGAGGTGTAAAAATACTGAAATCAGGATGCATTCATTTGGGGAAGTGCCTCTGCAATATCAAACACTGGTTCTTATACCAAAGGCAAGTACACAAAATAGGTGATCAGGTAGGTAATTCTCCTGGCTGTACAAAGGAATCTTACTATAAAAATCACTAATTACTTCCAAAAAAACAAACACTAAAGGAGAACCACACTCACTTCTTGATGTATGACCTATTTGTGAGATGCAGCATTACAAAGTATTTTATACAGTTCTCAGCCGTGTAACTTCCCAAATGTATCTTGACTTGCTTTAAAACAAAACAACCCAAACAGGTTTCCCCTCTGAAAACAAGTGATTTAATTGTCTTAACCATCCAGTTAAATTTCTGGTTAAATGAAGCAAAGATAATACTGTTTTACCTGTTTAAGCCTCTCATTTCCAAATGTTCCATCACAAACAGAGTACTGCCCGCAGGCAGGTCTATAATTTTGATGGGTTTAGGCACTTTTATTGTCTGTGTTTTCAAGATGGCTTCCAAACTTGCCATTTCTCCCTCAAACATTCTTCTAGCCTATCAAATATTAAAGGAAAGCATTAGTCTCTATGAACACCAGTCACAGGTAAACAAAGCTCTTCCACAAAACCAATCAAGGCTGTAAATGTTAAATAAAAAGCTTGGAGCAAGTGGTTACTGCACGTACAAGGTACAGATAGATCCACACCACCAGACTTGACAGTAGTTTTACAATTACAGAAATTTCACTTCATTAAGTGACTTCATGGAAGTGACTTTGGTTCTAGCATTCTCTGTAACCATAAAAATAACTTAGAAAGTCTGTTTACAATTGGAGGAGTGCAAACTGCATATACGTAAAATGTAAGCAATATTTTATTAATGGATTATGCAGCAAATGTCTAGAAAGCTATGGGCAATATACATCATCAGTTGAGAGGCTAGAATGGTGCTGACATTCATAGTCTTCATGACTTTCCTGACACAGGCTGCTTAGTAATATAGCCGATCTTCAAAATGGTCTCATTTGTGGTCACAGAATCGTTTTCCCTGGACTATTTCTTTTGCCTCATTGGGGGGGGGGGGGAAATATCAGTGATAGCAGCCAAATGCCCCTTACCGCACTTGCACAGAGAAGCCCTTAGAACCCAAGCCACTACCAACTGCATTTGCTTTGAAGACGTTCTGAATTTAGAACCTATTTCTGCAACTGTTATCCACATGGAGTAAAATCTGTTCTCTTCAGTTGCTCCACAGACATCAGTGACATTAGCCACACAAAGAAATGCTACTGTAGAAGGGTTAGGCAGAGATTGCAGGAAAAGGGTACTTGGAAAACCTACGGTATCTGCTAAAAGCAAGAGCAAGGAAATATAATGAATAAAATAGAAACAGAATACTAGCCCTTTAGTATTGATACATGAAATACAGTCAAAGGACAATTCGCAATGAACGTTGACTAAAAAATCTAAAGCCTACCGTAGATCAAGAATGAAGAACTGCTGAATTAGTGAGCCATGAGATAGCTTTGTTCAGAGGAAATCAGTAAATAGTGTATCTCTGTCTAAAGCAGCATACTACATTAAAGTCAGCTGTTAACTTTAATAGAGTGAAAACCACAGTGTTTTCTAAAGAACTTTGTTTTTCTAAAGAAACTGCTGATATACACCCACTGCTGCACACAGTGCACAGCATTATAATACAGTTTGGCAAAGTTTGCTTTAATCAGCACTCAGAATCCTCACACAGGCAAAAGCATAG
Source organism: Phoenicopterus ruber ruber (assembly GCA_009819775.1). Classification (NCBI taxonomy): domain Eukaryota; kingdom Metazoa; phylum Chordata; class Aves; order Phoenicopteriformes; family Phoenicopteridae; genus Phoenicopterus; species Phoenicopterus ruber. The sequence goes on from CM020232.1 coordinate 4,389,230, forward strand.
AAAATGAAATGATTACTGAATGGAAAATCTATCCAGATCTTTTCTTCCAAGCCCTATCTTGTAGCTAGCTGGATTGTATACCTAAATACACAATTAACAAAGGCCTAAGTGGAAGGGCTATACTGCTATCAATTCAAACTATTTTCAGTCTAATGTAAAGCAGGCTAACCGTTCCGTATTATCCCATGTTACCACCTCAGTGATCCATCCAGCTCCCTGATATGATCAGAAAGCGTAGACAAATTTGGAATAGAGCTGCATACATGCTTTCAAAAACATTTGTTTGCTCTTAAGGTAAATACAAGTTCCGACTTCTGTTCTTCCAGTGAAGCTATTCATTTGACAGACACAAGCGTAGAGTACTTTTAAAGTAAATTCCACCTGATCTCTGCTTTTGCAAATAAGGATGCCACACAGGTATGTTGGATTACACTTATCTCTACCAAATGCTATCTACCTCCTACAGTAGCTGGTAAAAGGTATTGAAAGGACAAAGCAGAAAATATCGAACAATTGTGCAAAAATATCATTTATTGAGAAGAGCTCCTTCTTATGTGCAGGGAATTACTGGTTTTGTTACAACAGAGAAAGACGCATAGCCTCAATAGATAATTTTATACTTTCTAGGTTGCTCCAGACACTTTCACAGCATATGCAGCCACAGCGTTACCACCATTACCCCAGCCATAGCTGACAACAGCATGCCATTGTACTGCATGCCCTGGACAAACAATACCGATACCACAACAGCCTCCCACCAGTAACGCTGCTTCCCATCCCAGTGCCTACCCCCACCGCAGCCTCCCCATCCCCGGGCACCCCTGCCACCAACCAGGCCCCAGACCCACGGCAGCCGCCAGCCAGACCCTCACTGGGCAGTAGCTGCCAAACGAAGCAGACCTCTATGCCCGGCGGCAGGCCACCTCCCCGACACCAGCAGTCGAAATTTTACTGCCTGAGGCCAGCCGGCAAACCTCCCTCCATCAAGAAGAGGCCGGGGCCGACTGAGGCCAGCCCGCCGCCCACCTCCTCAGCGCGACCGCCCTCACAGCCGCCTCCCCGCCCCGGGGGCCCACCACACGCACGCCACCCTCGACCCCTACCCCCCCACACCTCCGCCTTGGAGTTGCTCTTCACGTACACCCGGCCGCGGTCCGTGTCATAGCTCTGGCCCTGGCTGATGCAGCCGCCCCCCAAGTGCCCCGTCGGCCGGAGCACCTCGGTGCCCAGCTCCCGCCTCAGCACGTCCTCCATGCTGCCTGCCGGGGCTAGCGCCGCACTGCGCCTGCGCGAGGCGGCTGCGCCTGCGCGGCGCCGCTAACGGTGCGCGGCCAGGGGGGGCTGGCAAAATGGCGGCGGCGGCTGAGGTGGAGAGGGAGAGGTTGGCCAGTGGCCCGGGCGCTGCTGTGGGTACAGCCGGCGATAAGGATTGTCTGAGGGCGGGGGCTTGGTTGTAGGCGCTGGGGAGGGACCCGGAAGGAGCCGCTTCTTCCCGGCTGGGGGAGGGAGAAGCGTAAAATCGCTTCTCAGAGGCAGTCGCGGCCGCTGCCGCGGCCTGGCCTCAGGGCCTCGGGGGAGCGAAGCAGTTGCGGCTTCGGAGGAGGTGAAGGGGCTTCCCCTCCGCAGTTCCCCCAGCCGCTGTACCCGGGCAGCCGCACCCGGGAGAGTCCCTGGGCCCGGAGGGGTTGGGCAGGATGCTAAATAATGCCAGCCAAAATCCCAGCGCTCCCGGAACGTGTTTTGTACTGCAGAAAGCCTGTAAATACGCTTTTGTTTGAGCTCATTTCCCTTGGGTGTGTGGTGAATTCTTTCCTACTGTAGATTCAGAGGATGCACATGTCAAGGAAAAGATGTTGCAGTAGGGCAATGTGTATGACAAAGGCAATGGATAGTAATTTTTAAATATTTGGATTTAATGTGCTTTGTGGCAATTATAAAGGTACATGCTAAAATTCATTCTGTTCTTCAACAACAACAAGAACAGCTTGCTATTATTGGATACTGGCCAGCGTAGGTCTGAAGTAAATTAATATGTTCTTTCCTGTTAGAATTTGTTATTTATTCATTAATTATTTATTAAGTAACTTCTTATTTAAAACACAAATTTTGAAGTGTTGATGCTGGAAGAGTTCCTATTGATCTTTTATTCGTTTCTTTGTTAGTGCAAGATTGCATACTTTTATTTTCTGCTATTTCCTTAAATGTCTGTGGTCGCACTGGTTACAGTCACTAATTCATCTTTAGTTATTCCTGCCTACCTCCCTATTCACTATATGGATTTGTCTTGCTTGGGTTTTTTAAGAGTATTACTGTGCTGCCTGAATGATTTAGACACCTATGGATATGCCTCTGTTTCTATATAGTAGTTTAGGCAAACAGCAGTTAAGATTAATTTAGAGTTATTGATGTGTAGTTTTAAATTTTAAACTTGAGTTTTCCTTTGGAAACTTTCTTTTCTGGGGTTAGTGCAGGAGGATTACAGCTCAGAGTCCTCTTTGCAGCAGCAAAATAGCAAGTGTTGAAAGGACTGAAGTTCTTTATTTCCAGAAGTCTGTGTACCTTTCGTTTTCAAGAGTTCCCATACAGCTTTCATCTCTTTTTTTTTTTTTTTTCTTTTCTTCTTTGTTTGGTTTGGGGGGTGTTGGTTTTTTTTTTTTTTTAGATCTGGACTTTCTTCATGTAGAAACTGATATTTTGAATTTGGCAGGATTTCTGGATCTACAGCAGTCCAGGCAGACTTACCATGAATATTTTTTGCTAGGCATCTATGTATCTAGCTATTTCTACGGAGCCTGGACAAATCATCAGTGTGCTGTGTTTGCACCAAATCCAAAACTTGTGAGATATATTAGTGCTGCACAATCATTGTGTGTGCACGCACACGCAATGTATTTACTTTTGTTGAAAGCACTTGATGTGCAAATATACTGTCAGGAGCGAATGAGCTACATGTTTTGTGCACAAGAAATTTGACAAATTTGTCAGATTTAGTACATGTACCAAGACTATTCGCATGGCAGATTTGTGACAGAATCGGTGCTTTGCAGAAGCACACGTTCACTGTCAGTCTAAAAAATCCTGAACTGACACATGATAGCTGCAGGTTGGGCTTTTAGCCACTCCAGATATGTCACGAGCATGCTAAATGTTGCTTGCAGAAGGTTGGTATGTATTATCTTGCCTTTTTGTGTAGCAGAGCAGGGGTTTCACTCAATAGTGTTGGCTGTAGAGGGCGTTACAATTTGTGGATGTGACAGTGAGAGCTTAAAACCCAAGAACCTGTGGCTTACTGAGAACCAGGGATAAATTAGTACCACAAGAGTATGGAAACACAAGTGAGAACATGTTTTTGTATGCTGGAATCTGTTTTCTGCCACATATTGGCTCTCCTGACTCTTTGTGTAAAATTAGCCTTAAACCCATGTTGCAAAGGTTGGATTCAGATGTCTGCAATGGTTGATGAAAAATGATTAGGATTATGCTGAGGCAGGCTTTAATTATCCATTTGGAGTCTAGGAATCAGCAGCAGGTGCTATGGAAAATAATGCCGTGAGTTTTCTTCGAACCTTCTTTCTTATTCAGAGAGCAAAGTAGTAATGTCCGTTCTGAGATCAAGGAGACTTGCTTTCTAGTGTTGTAGTTTTTAAAGAACTATGAGATTAGGAAGAATTCAAAACCCATGCTTTTATTAAATGACACTTCCGCAATTCTTGGAAAATTCCTGTTGTGTCTGATTATTTATTTATTTCTTCTTTTGATAAAGCAATTAGAAACCAAACAGAAATTGTTAAATAGATTTAATGGCGTTAAAATAGAATGAAATGTATGGTTCAGTCTTCAAATACTAAGTTGTAGTAGAATATTCTGTCAGTAAACGTACTGTCAGTAAAGAAGTTTTTCATGCTGCACTAAAGAACAGCATAGTGAATGTTGTAGGAGTAAAGAGCAACTGCCCTTAATTCCCTTAATTTAATTGCATTGTACTTCTTTCTGATTGCATCTCATCAGATAGGATGTAACAGAAGTTTGGCCAAAATTGTAATGTCAAGCTCATTAATTACATGGTGGACATAGTTTGAAGGAGGAACTGTCAGCCTGCTTTCCAAATTAGAGGTTAAGTGTTCTGGAAGAAACTCAGCAAGAGCCACAAGACACTGCATTCCTAAAGACGCTACAGAGCATCTGTTTGCAGGAGGCACAGGCTCCCAACTCCTGCAGGCATTGGAGTTCAGTGAGAGCCGCGATTTGGGAGCTGCTTCTTCACAGATACCCTTTTCAGTGCCAGTTGCAGCTCCAAGCCCTCCCAAAGCCTGCTGCATGCCATCTTTGGCCTCTGTGCCATAGATCACTGTTCCCCCTTTGAAATAAACTATTGAGTCAGGCCTCAAGTGTGCTTACAGAGAAGTACAAAAAAAAGCTTAGCCCTAGACTGAGGTTGTTCACGCAATGCAGGTCTTGCCTGCTGTGTGAAGGCAGTGTCTACCACAAAAGGCCATGTGGCAGTGTGGGTTGACTTCGCGATAATCTTTTCTTCCCGGCCTCCACTCTTTTCCCCCATGTATTATTTATTCCTATTTGAGTATTTTAAAAAGCTTGCAGTGTGCTATTGGAACCACCCCCTTTCCTCTGCCCTGTTGGGATTCACCAGCAATATTTATCCTGTTCCGATGCATGCTGGCTTGCCTGCAAGATCCACAGTGGTTAACTTTCTGTTTAAAATAGTGTTTCTTTCTGTGGGGGAGAAGACAACTGGCATGCTGGGCTGCAAATTATTTGGTGAGTCATCAGTTAATATACACATCCTGAATAAAAAAGCACTGCAGCTGCTAATTTCTGTTTACTGCTTGACAGTATGTACAAGAAGAGAAAAGGTAATTGGTATGTGTAGCCTTTATTGGTGGGTTTATATATATAAATGGAAAATATGCATTAGGGCTTTTTGGGCTCCAAGCCTCTATTTGTGTGAACGTATGAGAAATGTGCTGTGGGCTCTTTGTCTTTTTTCCTCTCCCACATCCATGGATAGGTTGAGAGGGTGGATCAGGAAGGATGTAGGACTTTCCATTATGGAAAGAGATGATTTATAAGACACTCATGGAGATTTGGTGTTAGTGCTTGTTTTTCTCTCTCTTTCCTTAAATGTAATTCACCCTAAGAGGCAGAAATAGGTTTTTAAAAAAATTCCTCAGGTCAGCTGTATGAACAGGTAAATGGAAATGGAATAAGAAGTTCAATTATAAAATGACAGACTGAGATAGACTTTAGGAGCAGAATTTGGCCATTATTCAGATTATGCAGAGACACTGGGATCAGGGTCATTGGTGTGCCTGTTGATTTGCAGAGTTAATGCCTTCATGGATTAGTTTTCAGCAGTTTCTGTAGTGATTTCAGGGGCATGATTTGGGGGAGAATCTGAATGAAAGTGTGACCAAAGCCAGAGGACTTGTTCTTGCTTGTTGCAGAAGCAGAAATCGGAGAACTTTTTTCCCCAGAGTTTACTGGTTTGGCTTTATCTTCCTCTCTTTTTGATACAGACTATGCCAGATTGCCAAAGGATTTTGTTGTTCACAAACTTCTGCCCATCAACAAGAAGTTCAGGAAGAATGTTCAGGTTTTTGGATCATTTTAGTAATAATGAATAAGAAATTGTGCTCTTTGTGAGGGTAAAAAAATGGAGGGGGTTCCATAAATATAGATGTTTGAGAGTCTGGGTTTTTTTATCCTGATCAAGAGAAAATTATTATTGTTTGCAGTTCTGACTTTTGTTTAGCCTAGTTCTGTATGGCACAGAAAAAATACATGTCATTATTTCTCCTTTCAGCTGCCCCTAACCAGGTTATCTTGATGCTTGAAAGTGGCTTAGCAAATGCATTTTCTTTTACATTATTCAGACAAGTGATGGGTTAAAGATTTGTGGGCGTATTCTAGCTCACTAGTTCCTGTATAAAGTATAACCATGAGCTGCCCTCAAAATAAACCTGGGCTTGGCACAGATTTGTGTTATAAACATGATTACACGTAAATGTCAGATAAGTGGAAATACACAGGAAAGTGGAGACATTCCAGAATTCTGCTATTTATGGCATCAAAACAGACATTTAAAAGCATTAGTTCTTCATTGTCAACAACTGAAAAACTCTTCATATTTTTTAATTTAAAAGTAAGGGCAAATTACCTTTAATTACCAAGTTCATCGTTATGAAAATGCTTGGGTTTTTTCTCCACTCTTCCTTAGTGAACTTCGGGAAAAATCAAATGCGTACAATTTCAGTAAAGCAAGATATAATGATTAGTTTGTTTTTCAGCATTTTTCTTACAGCATCTCAAAGCACTCCACTGAAATTTGTGGTTAAAATCCCATGACACTCCTTTGTATTAGAGGCAGCAAATAGCTTTGATAGGTCTGGAAACCTGAGGCAGAAAGAATTTGACTAAGCTGGGCAGGTTCGTAAAGGAAGGCAGTGTTAGAAATGGGATTAGAGCACTAGTTTCCTGGTGCCCAGGGCTGTGCTCCAGCTGTCTAGAAGCTGCTTCCACAGGAAAAGTACAAATGACTACTACGACTGCATTTAGCCTATCTCAAATTAAAAACTGAAATAGAAGCTCTGACAGATGACGCATCTGGAAGAAGAGCACGTCTCTGTCTTTCTATATGTAGGCCTTCTACAGTAGAACACTGGAGCCTGTGAAACTGTAGTTTGTTGCTGCAAATTTCTCTTCCCTGCCTCCAAGAGGACTTTGATTCTGTAAAGTGATGACTGGATTATAAAGAGGTGCAGTTATTGGCTGCATGAGTGTGCTAGAGGGAAAATTGCCTGTCTGACACTGGGCATGTGGTGCTTTGATGGCCACGGGTGAATGCTACAGGACACTTCGTACTCTTCTGTTTGCGCCGGATTAAAATTACCAAGGAATGATACAACGATATTCATGAGTTCACATCTTTCTTTGCAATGCTGAAATAAAAATAAGCATGTTAAGAGTTGTTTTTTTTCTTAAGAGATCAGTAAATTGACCTTGCATCATACCCATACAAACAGACTTTATTAGTCAAGGACTTTGTTTTTCATTTGAGTAGAGATATAAGGTATAGACATACCTCTTTCAATTTAGGGCTTATGTTTGGCTGCAGATAATGCAGAGTGAGTCCTATGTGTATGGTGTATTTATTTCCTCTGAATTGGATGTGCTTCGGGCAAAGTGTGTGTGGGGTGGAGTCCAGTAAAACAAGAATATAAAGACCTTTCATGAAGTAATTTTTGTTTTAGAAACTTAATGAATTTATTTTAATGGCACATGAAGAGCGAGTGTTTGCTCCAAAGATGACCCCTTTCCCTCAGCTCCTTATGTACTGCATTTTAGTCTATCTTTTGCAGCATTGATAGGGTAGGCATTTGGTTTTACATGCTTGTATCATCAGGCTGGGTGACAGGACCGGGAGGAAATCTCAGGCTTGCTGGCCTCTCAGCCCAGTCTCATCCCCCTTCTGTGCAAATACACGGTAGTATTTGAATGTGGATAGCGAGAGGGCAAAGCCAGGCAGATACGATGAAAAAAGAACGTGTCTGTTCTGGCTATGAATATCCTAAAAGCAAGACTAAGGTGTGCAGAGCGAGAGGCTTCCAAGGCCCGTAGCTACGGCTGGGGCTTTCCTTCGGCAGGATGGTTCTGTGGTTCCCTGTTTGGGGTTTGTCCAGAAACTGCTATTACTTCGCACAGGCTTCTCCCCACCATTTCTCTACCACCCTGCCTGAGTCCCGGGGCCGTTTGTCTGCCTGCATTCGCTGCAGTTACCGCAAACCCGGGAGAGCAGCCGGCAGCGGTCCTGGCCGCGGGGCTCCGTCCCGCTCCTGGTCGGAGGGGCTGGGCTCGAACCCGCGGCCTCGCCTCTCCGCTCCAGGCAAACAGCTCCCCTCGAGCGGGGCGGGGCAACTGAGTGCGATTGATGGGGGAAAGAACCAATGGCCGCCTTGGAGCCCCCTAGCAACTGAGCCGCTGTGTCCCGCTGGGAACACGAGGAAGGGGGAGGTCGAGGTTTGCCTTCCCCCAATGGAAGCCGAGGAGGGCGGGCCTAGTGCTTTTTTGGTGCACCAATAGGCGAATGAAGGGGAGTTGCGGCGCCCTCGTAGAAGCGACGAGGGGCGGGGCTGCCATTTCGGCGCGCCAATGAATGCTGAGGAGGGCGGGGGAGGAAACGAACCGCCCAATAGTGGCGCTCGGGGGCGGGGCTCGGTGGTCTGTCAGGCGGCGGGCAGGCTGAGCGGCGGCGTGAGGCGCTGGCGACGCGCTGGCAGCCCGCGCTCGGGGCGGCAGGTGGAGGACCGGGACGGAGCCCCTGCGGCCGCCCCGCTGAGCGCCCGCTGCCCGCCCCGCTGCTCGCCCCGCTGCTCCTTCGCGTTCCCGGGCAGCGCCGAGCGCCCCGCGGGGAGAGGGTCGGGCCCTCCGTCGGAAGAGACGGTCGCCTTCGTTCTTTCACAACATGACGCGCGCTGCCGCCGTCCCCCGCCGCTGACACCGCCGTCCCCCGCCGCCGCAGCAGGCGCGCCCCGAGAGCCTCCCTGCTCCGGCCGCGGCGAGGGATGGCGCGGCGGGCGCTGCCCCCGCTGCCGTGACGGGACCGCGCCGCCGCCCCACGCCGCTCCCCCGCGAGCGCCGGGCATGCCACTGCCTGCCCGCGCCGCTGCCCGCCGCCGTGACCTGGCCCCCCCGGGATGGGCCGCGGGAGCTGATCCGTCGCGGAGGCTGGGGGGAGCGACGAGGAGGATGAGCCACGTGGGAAGCCCGGTGAAAGCCTACGATTTCCTGCTGAAATTCCTGCTGGTGGGGGACAGCGACGTGGGCAAGGGGGAGATCCTGGCCAGCCTGCAGGACGGAGCCACCGAGTCGCCCTACGGGTACAACATGGGTAAGCGGCACCCCCCTCGGGGGCTTCTCCCGCTGCGACGAGGTGTCTCTGCCCGCTGCGCCCCTTTGCTCACCCACGTCGGCACAAGCGCCCCGGGGCCCCCCAGGCTCTCGGGATCCAGACCCGGGGAGGCTGCGGCCGCGCAGGAGGCAAAGGCCGGGGTCTAGTGCTGCCAGCTTCCCCGGCTGGGAGATCAGTACAGCTAGCCCAACAGCAAACACCTCCTTCTGCAGGTCCCTGCTGGCTTACGGAGCTCCCAGGTGGTACCAAAGGAGAAAAAGGGTGCGGGCAAAGACGTGCTGAATGATGTTTTGCTGTACGTAGTTTTCAGAAAGGAGATGGAATTGTTGTTGGGGTTTAAAATCCCATGCAGGTGATCTCATGTGAGAAACTATTTTTGGAGTTCAAGTTTAAGAGAAATCTCTTAATACACAGAATGTGTTGATCAAGGTGATAGGATTTATCTTCCTAAGCAGTTGTTTTTCTGTTGTCATCAGTGAGTAAAGGGGAATACTAATAAAAATGTTTTTCTAGTAAAGGATCTTTGTTAAACAGCAAAGGTATTTGCTGTGAAACTGCTTTCACTGAAAGAGCAGAAAAAGAGATTTTTTTTTTTTCCTCCCTCTTTTTCCCACTGTCATGTTCTTAATATCAGAAGAGTAGCCCTTTAAGATCAAGGTTCATGTTTGTAGTATGTTCTTTCACTTAAGCTTTTTAAAGGGCAAGACTGAAGAGCCTCATCCATGCCAGATATATTCTGTCTGCAGAACAGGGAGTTGTGAACATTGCAGACTGATTTAAAACTAAGCTAATGGCTTGGGGAAAAGGGGATTTCTATTTTCCTTCCCTCCCATTCTCCTCTTTTCACTCCCCCAGCCTTGTTTGCCTAGAGCATACTCTAGTTTCACTTCTTTTTTCCCTCATGCAAATCTATCATGTGGCATATTAAAAAGCCAATTATCTTGTCAAATTACCCATTGCTTTAATTTACTGCCAGTTTGTAACTAGTTAATTCACTGGAAAGCATTACGTTGACTTAGGCTCTGTTATTATGTTGAATTCACGGTACTGATTCACGGCGAAGAACTGGAGGGAGGGAGGAGAGTTCTCTGTACCATTGCTTATGAGTCAGACTGTACCTTGAAGGCATCAATGTACATTTTAAGATGTTTGCTTAATAGTTTTGCTAAATTACTCCTTGGGGTGTTGCAGTGTGTTTACTCTTCGTGCTCTTCAGGTGGTTGAAGAAGAGGGAGGGAAGGCTTGGGGAGAGTGTGCCTAGTCTGGCTCTGTTCTGTACACACAATCTAGTTTATAAATTCTTGCGCTGAAGGAGCACTTTAGTCTCCAATGCATCTTGACGTAACTGAGAGAGAATGTTTGACCAGCTCTTGAGCTCATCAGTCTTTCTTCAGACTTTTGCATGTAAACCTTGTGCTGCTTGTGGTTTTGCTCTTCAAAAATATTTAAATTGTGTGTCTAACACTATAACTTTGTGAATAGATTTCTTGACAGCCAAGAAATACAAATATTCTTTTTGAATTATTTTGCAAGTACTTAACATGCAGCTTGGAAATTCTTCATTGCTACTAATAACTTCAAAATGTATACATACAGGGTTGTAAGTTTTATGCGCTATTTCATGGGCTATAGTCTCTTCACCAGGATATTTATCAATCTGAACTAGACAAGGTTAGGCAAATATGGTAATTCAGGACCTCACAAACTCTGCTATGCAAAGGTCACTGTTTCACAGAGACCGAAAGAGGTTCTTAGCCCCGAGAAGATGAGCGTGTCTGAAAGAAGGATATGAGTTACAAGAGGAGGGCAGATATAACAGAGGGCATGGTAGTAAAATGTAGAAGGAATATAATCTGATTTTTAATTTTATGCAACTAGTGTCATAATTAAGAATTTTTGTACAGAATGACCCTCAGTGTTTACACATAGTATACTGTCTAGTCTCACTTAAGGATTTTAACTGTGAAAGCTCATAAAAAGTATTTTCTTGCTCTTCACTCTTTAATTTATAATGTTCCTGAATGCATCAAATGGGAAATACTTTTGAACGCTGCATGAAAGCTGCCCAGTTTCTTTGGTGGTCTGTATCCCCTCAGCCTTTCCTACGTCATCTGAGCGTGGCTGCGTAGGATGCAGCTGTGAGGAATCTCTGCAGGCTCAGGGACTATGAAAATAGAGATGCAGGGAGAGGGATAGAGCTAAACATCCTGTTGGTGTTATGACTCATTTTCTAATTTAACTTGATTTAAAAGCTCGATAAACACTGACTTTTTCACCATTTTCAAGTCTTTAGTTAACTGCTAGGATCTACCGCTTTCATAATGCCAGCTAGGTCTCTGAATTGGAAAGAGAAAGTCTAGTGGTATGATAGGGTCTGTCAAAATGTGCCACATGTATAAGCTTTGAAATGACACAATTTTGTTGCGGAGCTTGATGAAAGGGAATAGCTTTGAGATTACAATGGACGAGGAGAGAGATGATCTGGTAAGAGACAAGAGCAACTGAGGAGAGAGAGGAAGAGCACTGAAGGGCCTTGAAAATGAGAACAAGCGAGTTAATGTGCAGAAGCATGGGAATTTGGGCAGTTGTTTAAATTTGTACACGCAAGAGAGACAGAATTTGATATTTACTGCAACAGGGAAGAGGTTACTCCTGCTGTTGAAATTTAGTAAATGGAAGGTGGGAATATGGATGTTGAGCATGAGCTACAAAGGGTGACCAAGATGAAGGACAGATGAGGCCTTGAGTAAGACCAGCTGTTCAGAGAGCTTACCAATTCTGTGGATGAAATGGAAAGATGACCCTGAAGTTACAGGGCTGGGTTTCAGAAGGACAGCAGTGCATTAGAGTTGAGGAAAAAAGTTAGAATTTAGCTTTGATACAGGGTTCTTCCCTGTGCTAAACAACAGGAGGTATCGCTAAGATGCACTGCAGTGCTCTAAGAAGTAGAGAGACAGATTATTTATAAAGGAAGTATGGAGAGGGACAAGGTGTTGAACAGAGTGTGACCCCTCCTTTGGGAAGGAGGAGAATCTAAATGAACCCCATGGGATATTAAAAGAGGTGGAAGAAAGGCTGAGTGAGGAAGGACTCATCAGCAAAGAAGGATCAAGGGGCTTTTGGTTGGTGGTTGTCTTCAGCAGCATCAAAGACAGTTAAGCAGACAAGAAAAAATGAAGGTAAAATAAAACCTGAAGTTAACTAGAAGCGGGGGGGGTGGGGGGTGGATTTTGGGTTTGGGGGTTTTTTTTTAGCCATCAGATGCCTGAAGGCTTTATGTGCAGCTGTGTAACTGTCTCATCTCAACTCTATGGGCTCAAACTTTAATTGTATAAACCACAAATTAATTTTTCACAGGCACTTTCTTAACTATTTAAAAATAAATCTGCCGTCTTTCTCATTCCCAGGAAAATACAGCAGTCATATGTCTCGTTATTTTTGGTCAGTACGCAAAAATGATATGGAATCTGGAGATGGGAAGGAAAGCCAGCATCGTGTGATCAGTCAAGTTCCTGCAAGCTGCTGCCGGTCCACAAGCCGTGGTTTGAAAGCATTTGGCATAGTTCAGCTATTAAGAAGGAGTAGAGTCTCTTGGTCTCTGAATTTTTCTTAATGACCAAAGGGCTCTGGGTTGGAAAGAAGAAGGGAAGAAGCTTTATTAACATAACAAAGTAAGGACTGCCATGGAAGATGCATTGGTGAACATGATTCACAGAGATAATTTACAAAGCAGTTATCCTAGAGGTGGGCAGGTAGGCAGTAAGGTTAGTTGTCTGGGTATCCTGCCTTTATAGTTCTCCCACATCTTGCTCGAAACTGAGATTACAGTAGATTGGACACACTTGGTCTCTAACCTGGTAAGAAAAACTGCACAAAAACAATCTTAGAGAGCTGCAGAAACTTTGCTTTTAAGCGTTAATTTCTCATCAGAATAAATTCAGAGGAAATAATTGCTTCTAGACTAGAACATAATACCTTCGATATGCTGTCACTGGGTAGACAAATATTTTGATGTTTTGCACTAATAGATTTTTATTCAGCTAGATTCTGGTTTTGCTTTTGTACTAACATATGCTTGCAGTGTGATTGCTTGACACAGGGACTGAAAGGAATGAGTGTTCAAACCTGTGTACTCCTACTCCTTTTCTTGCAGGAACATCACGTTTAAACTGACAAATTGTCTCTCTTCCTTTCTCACCTAGCAACCTTTTCATGTCCTCTTAAGTTCATATCACAGTTGTTTGTCTTCCCATAAATTCTGTCTGTCCTTAGACTGAGAACTTCACTGGGGTATTGGTTGTCTTATCCGAATGCTTGAAAAAATCCTGGTGCGTAATAGTTGTGGGTGTTAATAAGTGGTTGTCTGGATCGCTAAGTGGTGGGAACACAGGCCTGGAGCTTGGATGGCCCAACCGCAAACAGACCGTATGGGGAGAGCCACGTTACCCTTAAACATAGGGAGCATTTAGACTGGGAGAGTTGTAAACTGCTCGCATCCCAGCAGACAAACTTAGAGTTCATGGTGGCTCTTCCTGATAACTTAATACACAGATCAAAGCCATTCTTTGGTGTAAAGAGCAGGGAATGAGCCCTAACTAAAATAAGGAAGCAAAAGGAAATATTGTTAATGTGAGAAATTAAAAGACTTAGATTTGTGAGCTGATTCTGGTTTCCTCCCCTCGCCCCCAACAAGACCAAATACAGAACTAATGGAGGCAAGAGTCTTACCACAAAGATTTGATGTTAAGTTTCTCTGTTCTGTCTTCATAAAACTGTGTTTTTGAAAATGTTACTTGGCTGAAAGGAAGAGGAAATAAAATTGTTTTGTTTTCCTGCCAGTATAATAATGAATAGGATGGGTTGCTTATCACTGACTTATTTTGAAGCCATTACATTTTCCTAAACACAACATGATCTAACGATTGCAATAGAAAGTAATGGCAACATCATTAAATTTCTGTATTTTTTTGCACGTAGCACCAGTTTTTAGGGACAACCTTCAGTCCATTCTATTAGGATTTCTCCAGCAGGAGAGTTATTTAAAGTTGCTGAGCACCAGTGTCTGTGAGCAAATAAACACCTTTTGAGGTTAATTATGCTTGCCTATAAATAGACTAGACTTTATCTCACAGCACAAGGAGAGCAAAAATTGATCACTTTTAGCTGTCATGAAGTAACTTTTTCTAAAAGGTTGAATAGTTGTGAATTTCTCCCTCCTTGAATTTTGTTAAAATCCAGTTGCACGCCCATTGATCTCAGTTTAAAAGGATTTAAACTTCATTCCTGTACAAGGAAAAGCAGGTGAGGTTTGATTTCCTACACCAAGTTTAAGACTCTACATGTCTTCTAGGCACTTATCTCATTACTGTAGGCTTCCATGGCATTGGTGGAAAGAAATAGTTGCTTCAAATAGCGCATCTAACCTATTTTGGGCTGAGTCTGTAAAGCAGTAATAGATCCTACTCTAAATATGTTAGTTATGACTGCCTCTTTAATGTGTTATCGTACAAGAGCTGTGCTTACTGCTGAAAGACGACATTAATTTTAAACTGTATTATATACTGCATGTGAAGAAAGTTCAGTAAACAGAAATTACTACCCACTCTACTTGCTCTTCCCCTTTCATTGTGTTTAAAAGAGAAAAATGGAAATAATTACCCCTTTTCTACACCTGTAACTGCATTTTATTTCTTCCAGGTGATAGCACTGTGGAGTAGCAATTCGTCTTAATAGGCAGTCAATTATGAGAGGCCTATGTTAGCTAAAAACGTGGATCCTGGTTTGACCTGATTCCCTTTATTCTTGCCTTACTTGTGGCAGAGACTTTCCATCCTGTAAAGAAAAAAAAATGCTTATGATCTAATTCAGTTTGGCTTTGTGCTTTGCTTCCGTTCACGTGCCTTTCCCTCATCCCCAAATCTCAAGTTTGGAGTCTCATGCTAACTTTGTCATGCTAAGGATTGCCCGCCTCACGAGACCCGTACATCGTGTTTTCTCCCTTGATACATGGCAGCACGCTTGAGTGACACCTTTTATACCTCTTTTTCTGTGTTCTTCATAAACAATGCGGTAAAGAATACTGCAGCGTTTCCTGTGATGGTCAGGTCAATCAGTCAGTGTTGGGTTTTGTATTTGTTAGCTGATCTTGCATGTCTGTTGAAACGATGAATATCTACCTTGCTTGATTTAATGGAGCAGTAGCAATCCCAGCCCTGCTTGGCAGTGTATGATTTTTCATATGTTTCTTCAAACCTTTCGTAAAATTAGTTTTGCTTTGTTGCACACTTTCGTCTACTTGGCTGTTTTTCTTCAGTTTAATATATTAGTAATATTTCTTTGTTTTAATTTTGCAGCTCAAGTGTCATGCACTCGTATCCATCTCATGGACAAAAAGTGTTACTGTCTTACAATTTCATGAAGGTCAGAATCTAGGTCATCTTACAGAGAGGTTTTGAAACCCACTTAATCAATAGGCTTAAATTATTTCTCTTCCTAACTCTCTCCTCACCCAACCATATTGGAGGGAAAAAAATCAAAACTGTGTGCACATGCACATACTCAAACCAGATATTTGTGTACCCTGTTCTTTTCCGATAACTGGCCTTTATGCTTCTTAGCAAGGCCTACTCAGCAACAGCAACAAAAGACCAAACAAAGAGAACACCTGAATTTTGGTCAAGCATATTATTGTACAGTTTCAGAATGAAGAAGCCTTGAAATCTTAATGTCGTGAATGTTTTTCAGATTCCTGTCTAAAACCAACCTGCACACGCTTGTCTGAATTTGATATCTGCTATTGCTACAAGTAAGACTTTTGATTGTTGTGGCAAAAGAGACTACAGCAATAGCTTACTTTCTTCTTTGTCTTTCTCACGCGCGTTCATTCAATAGCACTATGTGCTGCCTGTCTCAGTTTCCCTTGGGCTACTGGTGTCCTCTTCCCCCCCCTCCTATTTTTTTCATAGATATGAGGGAGTGGGAAAGTGACTGTAAAACCAAAATTACCGTGAGGCTCCCAGACAGGTGTGCATCATGAAAGACAAAGTCCAGGCTATTTTGAAAAGTGGTCAGACTTCTAGGTAATTGAGTCCTTTTAAGCTGCTTTGGCCTAACCAAAATTTGTGTTTCCCTGTGCCAGGATTAAGTTTTATCCAATATGTTGGTGAAATTGCATTTACATATTGCTGTAAATTTGTTTTTGTTCTGGGAGCTAAACAAGAATGGAAAATGGGGTTAAGAATAGAAATTGGCTAACTTTAAAAGTTTTATTTGTATGCCATTTTATTCAGCTCTTCTGGATTTTGTTTAATATGAGACTGAAAATATGAAACTAATGTGATATTTACACAAAATACTCAACGTGGACTAGTGTTTGTCACACTGGTTTTATTTAAGGATTGTCTGAAGTGTAATACACCAAACATGTTTGGTTTGAGCTTGCTATGCTTTTTTATCCACATTTAAATCTGTTGATATAGTGGAACACATCTGTACAAATAGTTGTTCCTTTCTTTTATGTCTTGACATGTTGTAATATGGAAGTATGAACTGGGCAAGCTAAGTTGTTAAGTACTCCAGTTAGAGCTGCAAGTTCATAGGTAAGTGAAGCTGTTACAGATCAAACACTGATTTATCAACATATACTGTATACTTAACGTCCTGTCTTTCAGAAAGGTAAGATAAAATCATCTGTCAGTATTGACTGTAATTTAGTACCTACTCAGGGCGAAGTCCACAAAAATATTGGTGTTCACAACAGCTGTTTATGTATCTAAATTATCACTCAAATCTATGGAAAGTTAGAAGGCTAGTTACGATGAAGTTAAGATGTCATTTCTGCCCAGGAATGGAGGGGGGTTAAAGGTTCAGAAACTAACCTTGCTCACATCTTTACAGTAGTTTGTGGCGTCTAAGAGAGTATCCTCTTTCAGCTGGGTGGGATAAGCAGAAAAGAGAAAGTATCATCAATAATGAGCTGTGCCAAGTGACAAAGTGTGGTGAAGAACAGCTGCCTTAAGGCTTTTGTGTAGTACATACCTGCTTTTGGTATAATTACATTCTTGTTTGGTATGTTAATTAGACTGTTACTCTGACTGCATGTTGGTAAAAGGAATATATGTGCTGTGTTCAGCTGAGACTTACTGGATCTGATCAGTGATTCTTTACAGGAGGCATGGGTTTTTTGAACCCTAAAAGATATAAATCTCTAAGGAAATAGAACATATTCTGGTTCATGTAACATTCAGACTGGCTGAACCAAATCTCTGAACTATGCTCAAGGCAAGGTGAGAATCCTCTCTAGGACCGAGAAGTAACTCTTCTCCAGCTGGGGGAAGGACGGGTAGGACCGAGCAGTCAGAACACCCTTACATGCGTAGAAAAACATTTCTGTAAGTCAGTAATTTTTTTACTGTTTTGTAGGCATACGAACAGTGAAGATTAAGTATTTTGGAATCATGTTTGTTGTCAGAAGCAGGGAAAGCTATTTATTGTTCATGAGATGTAGTCTTGTGCTAAGCTGAAAGCCAATATAACAGCTTTGCTATTTTTCTTTGTTGCGTGGGATTTGCCATTGAAGGGCGCTGATACGAAAGCACTGTGGGAAATCAACAAGTGGTGTCAGAAGATGGAGGAGATTAAGCAATAGCTGGTGAGCGCGAGGAAGCTAGAAGAGCCAAGGCTGTTACTCCAGAGTTATCTTGGACATTAAAATTATTTGTGCAATGTTGGATTTCAAGGTAGAAACTAGTAGTTTAATGTGCAGAGGTGGAGTAACTATGATGAGAATTTCTGGAATGGAGATTTCCATGTGTTTTAAAAAGTAACTGACTTCTAAGTTAAGAACATAAGAAGTGTCGTCTTGAGCTCATTTAGCCTAGCGCTCTGTTAAAAATGGTAAGAGAGATCCTGTTTAGGAAGAACATGCAAACCTGGCTGCTTTCTGAGGTCTGTTTCCCTCATGCGCCTGCTGACTTTTAAAAGCAAAATGCCATTTTTGCTAAGAAAAATCTAGAAAACTCATTGCAGGGGGGGTTGGACTAGATGACCTTTGAAGGTCCCTTCCAACCCAAACTATTCTATTCTATGATTCTATGACCTTCCTAATCCAGTATTTGGAGATTTAGAATTCTTTGCAGCTACTTCATTTATGAAAATGGGTAATCTGTGTGCTCTTTTTTAATTAAAAAATATAGTTGCAACTTTCTATGGCTTTTTTCTTATTTATATAAAAGAAACCATTTTGCTATGCATTTCTTTTCTCTTATGCTAGAGTAAGTGGGATTCTGTGACCTCCTTTGAAACATTCAATACCGATTAGCGTAGAGACACCTCTGGACTGCTATGAGCCCTCCAAGAAATGCAGCTTTAAAATAAGATGTTGACTGATGCAAAATCAAACTATTTAGAGTTTCCCCCAATAAATTATTTTTGGATCTCAGCTTCATGTTCATATAACATAAACTCCCAATGCCATAAATGCCTGTTTTAATTGCGTTTGTTAAAAGAGTGCATATTCTTTAAGTGTACTTCAGTACACAAGGCTCTGGAGAAATGTGTTTTGTAAAAATACTTTCATTCTTGCATCAGAAGAAGATAACCTATTTATTAAAAAGTTCCAGTTATTCTTAATATATGGCTTGTTAAAGTCCGTGCGTGTGCAGATGTAAACGTGGAGGAGACTGAACATGTGATGCCATTTAGAAGTGAGCTGCAGTCCAAGGGTGACACACTTGCCCTGGATGAATTGCAGCTGATCTTTCGCACTTTCAAATGCAGGTCAGTCACTTGTGTTTAATAACTGTAATTTGTTTACTGTGTGGTGTGTTCCAGGCTTATGATTCAGATTTTACCTCTTTATTTTCCCCATTTCATATTAGGTATGCTGAGCACAACTTGGCAGTTAGTAACTCGGCGTTATGCTCCTGCCATTGCTCTCATTTTTCCTCTGGCTACGACTTCATGCAAAGAGCCCTACCCTGACCTTACCAACATATGTTTTCTTGTAATCCCACATCAGCAAAGCTGAAATAGCAAAGAATGCTTATGTACTCTGGAAGAATATATTGAAGCAGCAGTCATAAGTGTATTTGAGGATTGTGTTTTTAATTTGCCCATTTTCGTAGAGAAGGAGCCATTATGGATGTTTGGAGGAAACAGAAACTATTAAAAAAAAAAAAAAGTTTAATTAAAAGAAAGAAAAAGGAGGGTAGGGGTATTTCAGTCCATAGGTTTCGAATCAAAATAATTCATCCCTTCAAAAATTTTAGGGACAACAATGTGTTAATGCATCTCCTGTGCCCTTCTGTTTTGTTTGCAAGCTGACTTTATGCAGTGCCTTAAAATGGGATATTTAAGTGCATGAAATACGAAACTGCCAGCTGGAAAACCCAGAAGAGACCCAGCAGGTCTGGCAGCCTTTTTAATACTCTCTCAAGACTAGACTGAGAAAAAGAGGCTTATGCAGCTGATGCATTCAATGGAATGATTGAGTCAGTATACGGAGAGTCTTGTGGTGCAAAATTTTTAACATGGATATCTGGATACATATATTTCTTTCCTAATTGTTTTAGCAATCCCTATACACAGTGCATGATCTCAGTCAGTCAGGACTGTGTTCTTCTAATCTTTCTGTATGTTTGCTTCGGTAAATATGCTGAGTGAAGTTTGTGTAAAGCACAACCTTGACTTTTCAAACCACTTCTGAATTAGTAGATTGTGGTTTAACTTGAACACATACTTTATCAAATAGAAGCATGATAAATGGAATTTTAAACAAGTTTATAACCTCTAAACTTTTAAATTGTTTCTCTTATTTAGTTCAGACAAGAAACACAGTTCCTTTTAGAATGATGTTAGTCTTGGAGCGAGAAGCTTCTAGAGTCCAAGAATACACCTGGTGTAACATTTTTTCCATATAAATTCTAGGTTTTGTCTCCAAACAGGAGTTAAATCCGGTACTGTTGGAGAACTATAGTTTTATAGGCAGACTCACTTATCAATCTACACTGTATTTGTCTTCAATGTCTGCAAGACAGGCTAGTTCAATGCAGAAGGCTACGTGAAAAGTAATTACATAGTTTTTAAGTGAAGAAAAGTCTGCAGTTCTAACAACTTAAATGAAGTTTGGCCGCAGACTAATGAGTCACCTCTCTGGGGAGCCCTTTGGGGGGGTAAACTAAGAGCAGGCTCCCCATACCCCTGAGGAGGTCATCAAGAGGACAGAGTGAGGCTCTGCACGTGGTGGGAGGGTAAGAGACAGCTGGTGTAAGTTGAAACAAGAGAGATTCAGAACGGGTAAGAGGAAGAACTTTTCTACCATGAAGACAGTCAAGCTGTGGAACAGGTTGCCCAGGGAGGTTATGCAGTCTCCAGACCTCATATCTGATCCTGCTTTGAGCAGGAGGTTGATCTAGATGACCTTCTGAGATTGCTCCAGCCTGAAATTTCCTTTGATCCTATTCAGTTGGAATCAGTTTATTTTAATTTCTTGGGAAACTGAAACCAACTAAATGATGAATGGAACAAGAGCTTTGTATCAGTAACGTATAGTCTGTCTTTCTCCTTTAAATCCCACCAAAGATTGTTTGCTAGCATTTTGTGTTAGTTTTTTGTCCTGGAAGTTTTGGGTACAGTCATAACTTTGGCAACTCTTCTGCTGGAATAGCTGGGGAGGAGGAGAGCAGAGAAGTGGAAGTATAATCCAAGCCAGACTTAATTTCCTTAGTTTTTCTAATGGAAGTATATGTCCTGAAGATACCTCATGACTTGGGAATTCCTTGAGTTAATGGTAACGTTATCTATAAAGCCCATTTTACTGCAGCATGTGTTTCACTTGGAATTCCAAATTTAATAAGTGCAGTTGGTTTTCTCCTGCTTGGTTTGGAGGGTAGTCTGAAAGCTTTTCCTCTTCAGGTATCTGTGCTTTGGGAATGATGGCTGTATGTTTTCTGGATGATAGCTTTTAAGCCACAGTAATTTTTCAGTAATTATATGAATTTTGCTCTCTGGCATCTTTAAAGCAAAATTATTGCACTTACACCTACTTGTTGTGAATTCCCACTTTGATCTTCAGTTCGTCATAATGACAGAATTCATTACTTCTTCAGCTCAAAGAATTATTTTTCTTTTTTCCTCTTTTAACAAGCAGTGCTTCGTGGGGTGCAAAACAAATACCTGCTTTTTTCTTTTTTACTACACTTGGTGACAAATACTGCTGTGACTCCTGGGAGTATTGATGGCATCCTGGCTTTTTTGGATTGTTTTTTGTAAACCTTGGTTATATCTTGCCATTTATCATAAGTATTACTTACAATTTCATAATATACAGGAATATGCTTATGAAACAATTCTGATTTTTCTAATTGTTATGATATATTAATATGCTTAACTGAAAGTGGTGGTTTAATTCTTTAGGATCATTTATTTGAGACTTGATTTAAAGCATAGGGAAGTTTTTGAGAGGTTTGCAACTGTTCTCAGTGAGCTCTTAGGCCTATAGCTCAGATTAATGGTGGCTGGATGTTCTTGCAATTCTTCTCATGCCAAGTATTTTTGAACTAGTTGACTGCTAATGAAGTGTCAAGACGTAAAAGGTCATTGTTCTCTTTTGGAAAATATTGTAAAATGTGAAATACTGCATCTGTTTTTAATAGTTTATGGTAGGTTTGAAGCTATTCTCTCTTCCAGATTCTGGCCATATTTCAAACCTGGTGTTTAAGATATAAGTAAGGGCAGGTTCTGCATGGCTGTGTCTATTTCTTTCTCACTTTGTAGAATTTTAAACAATACATAACCTGCCTTCTGGTCTTTTCCTCGTGCAGCAGGATGATTTGACCCCCACTGTTAAGCTTTATCGTAAAGAATTATTATAGCACGAAGGTATCCACAAGCACTGAAAATATTGGACAATCAACTGTTACATAAAACTTACTCCACTTTCTGGGGGTCAGTTGTTGTAGCCTGGCCAAGCTTCCCTTCGCTGTACTTTCCACGGAGATGCAAAGCACCACCGCACAGCTGTTGCTTGGGGTACAGGTATATCTCAAATAAGATGAAACAAAGAATCGCGTTTGAAACTTAACTTTATTGCAAGGAGTGTAGAGGTGGGATTGTGAATGAGAGGCTGCCCTTGAGAGCTGATGTTCTTTGAAAATAATGTAACTGAGTTTTTTAGGAAGATAGGATGCTTGTTAACAACATGCCTGATGTCTGCAAAGGAGCTCTTCTTGCAATCTAGCTCTTGCTTACAGGAACTGATGAACAGCAGCAGGGAGGAGATGGTATTATAGAAGAATATTTTTTTTTTCGCCTGTACTTATAATAGAGGTTAATTTCTAAATCAAATTCACTGGTGCTAGGTTATGGTTATCTTTGCTTTGATATTAAATGGACTAAAAGTTGAGGGCAATTCTTTTTATAAAATGCAAATCTTAAGTAGAAAAGAGCTGCTTTAAAATAGTGTTGCTGTTTTATAACAATGACTATAAACTGGGAACTTCTTGATGTTACATTTTTTATGTTGAGTTCTGTTGCAAAGAATTTGGAGAGACAAGCAGGGAAATCGTAAAGCTAATGTTTGTTGTCTTCTGCCAAGAGTGTGTTCCTTTCCCAGCGCAGGGAACTGAGTGATCCACATTCACTCTTAAATCATAATCTGATGTTGTTGGCTTTAAATAACTATAAAACAAACCTTTGGCTAATAACTGCTACCAGTCAAGAACAATCCTACCTCAGTCCATCTCCAGAGCTCTCAGTAGTTTTGGGGATCTTGTCTTTTAACGTGAATTTTCTAGTCAGAAGCGTGAGTCGCAGTGTTTTGCATGAACAGTTGGATCTCGATGCAGAATACAGATCGGCAAGGCACCAGAGGTGTTCCGTGATCACTGATCACCCCGGGCTCCTTCTTTCACTTAATTCTTTCGCATCTGTGGAAAAAAGGGTTGAGGAAAAAAACACCTCACTTACAAGATTGCTCAGGTTGATTTATTAATTTCTTCCCAATTTATTTCAAATTTATTAATAAAATGCACTGAGATAAAGGAAGAACTTTTTTCATCAGTAATGCTAATAATAACATTCCGTTTTCCTGCAGTGCTACTATTTGTAAACAGTAACGTGTATATATATAGCAGGAGCTTTCATCTGAGGATGTTCGCTGCAACCCGTAGTAAACATTGGAGTTGACAAGCTTACCGTGTGCCTCCGATATCCTTTTCTTTTGGAGTGGAAGAAAGGAAATGATGAACTGAAGTGCATAGTTCCTGCTTCTCCCTGACTTGGAGGACGGGAACAGTTCTCTTTCTTCTTGTAAAATAAATTTCTAAGGCCTTAGGTTGTAAAAAGGCTATTTTATTGTTGACAAGTAAATGTTAAGACAGAGGAGAATGAAATATGATCTCAGGATCTTTATTTCCTTTCCTCTTAATGTGAATAGAAATGGATCGTTCACTAGTTTTGGTTAAATGTTGATTATTAGCTGATGTCAAATAGTTTTCTCTTCTTTCCAAACAGTCATCTGCCTTGAATGTTTAGTTTTTATTCAGCCATCTCAGCAGAAATACTGCAAGCTAAGGCATGATTAAAAACCCCATGTACTTAACAAGTTGTTGGCATGTTCTTTTTGGGGAGGGTGTGAATTTAATATGCAAAGTACTGGCTTGTTTACTTACTAATGCTGCTAATAAGAGGATGAACAGAAACTTACTCAGTTGCTGCTTCTGTAAATTAGCAGCCTGACTAATTAATTTGGGGGGCTTATATAGGTTTTGGAGTTTCAGTTGTTAATTTTGTTTTCAGATTAGTATTGGAGGGAGGTATGCCGTAAAGTTGTGTCGAACTTCTTACTCCCATACCATTTGCTTTGGTTCTAAGGACAGCAGTCTGGAGTAGAGCCAAGTAGAAGTGCTCCAAGATCCTCAGATTGTAACCTGGTGCCCTAAAAATTTTGTAACTATAAAAAGCTTCTGCGTAATAGCTAAAGAGCACTTTCATTTTTTTTAAGGGTAGATTTCTTGTAAACTTAGTTCCTTTAAACATTTACAGGAAAGCAGGTGTACTGAAGGATAGACTGTGATATTGGCATGTGTCTGTGACCACAAACAAAGCTAAATAGAAAGCTGCGCTTTCTGATACAAATAACTTCTTTTTAAAAATGCGAAAATTGTCACATCATTGAAACG
Organism: Phoenicopterus ruber ruber; assembly: GCA_009819775.1. NCBI lineage: Eukaryota > Metazoa > Chordata > Aves > Phoenicopteriformes > Phoenicopteridae > Phoenicopterus > Phoenicopterus ruber. The sequence continues at coordinate 4,413,335 of CM020232.1, forward strand.
AGTGAATTGTCTGTGAGACTTTGTAATTGTGGTTTATGGCTTGATTAATGAGGTGAAGAATACAGTCTAGATCTAAAATTTTAGTGTCTCTATTTCAATCTCAATAGGCAGTCTGTGCTTTTCAAACAGATGGCATTTATTGCAGTAATTAAGCATGGTGGAAAAGATGATGATTATTCTGAAATGGCAAGCCGAAGGCAAATAGGACTGTCACATAACCTGACCTTCGTGCTTACATATCAAAAGATATCGTCCAGTTTTATTGCAAGGGGTTTATATCCTTGCAGCATGATGTTGAAAACATGGGTCTTAGTTTTTAAAGCTTAGCTGAATTTTGAATCAAAAGCATGCTGTCGGTCCATTTGCTGTGAACAAGTGAATGGAATTGGAAGTTGTGTCACTTGTCAAATATACTTGAAACAGTTACAAATGTGTTCTGAAGAGAAACGTTAGAGCTTAATTTTAATGTGTACATGAAAAGCTAGATAGCTGAGGAAGCTTAAAGTGGGAAGTGATGGGACTATTGAATTCTCAGCATGCCTATGAGAAAAAGGGTTTAAGCACACTCTGAAACCTAAAACTGTGTTCTCGAAGTGCAGTCAACACTCTTTGAACCTGAAGGATGTTTTCAGTGGACTTTGTTAAAGACATTTAATTACTGGCATAGAAACAGACAGCAGGAAGGAGACACCAGTATGTGTCTGAGATAACTATTATCGATGGTTAATTTGGACAAACTGATGGAGTGAATGATTGCTGGAGAAGGTGTTTAACGTCAGTCTCTGGAAGGTGGTCAGGCCATGGAGGCAGGGAGTTCGAATGTTTCATTATTATTATTTATTATTATTTTGAAGTGGTTAGGTTCTGTTTTAATTAAACCTGAAAGCTGCTAATCTGACATCAATCAGCTACAAGGGACAACATGCCTTAAACTTTAAAGAAAGGACACATCAAGAGGAATAAGTAAAAACAATGAAACCAGTTCTTGTAGTATTTATGAGCTAAAATGTAACAGCACCAGGTTCAAAGAGGAAGAGTGATGTATTCTGTACTTTGTCGCGTATAAAAAGGGTTGGCTTTAGGAGCATTTCTAATACAAATGTGCTGTTGAATAAAATCTTTCAGTGTTGAATTGGTAAAGTGCAGCTCTGAAGAATCCAGCCTTAAAGTTCTTGGGGTTTTTCTCCAGTTTTTCTTTCTCCCCTCTCCTATAACTTATCGAAGTTGAAACATAGATCCAAAGCAAATGCAGAACAAGCTTCAAGCCATTAAAATAATACGCTAACGTCCAATTCCTACGAAAAATTTTGAGGGACAAATCTGGATTTTACTCTATGTCATATTATCACGATATGACCAATGGTTGGTCTGTAGTCCATTGTTTCAAATTTCGTTCAAGTGAGTTGGTGTTTTTCACTGCTGCAAAGCTAAACGACTGGCTGTTAGTCACACTGTAGGTCATTGAGTCTCAATTATTAAACGGAAGAGAAAAGATTTTTGGTGTAGATAATGTTGCCTTTGGTGGAACACAAAATGAGCAATTTAGATGACTGAAAGATTCTGCCCTAAAGAGACTCATCACAAAACCTAGAAACTTTGATACACTACTATAAGCTTCAAGAGAAGCAGAAATTCACAGGAAGCCTTAAAATAATCAGTGTTGACATGAATGCAGCGTGGTCAGTGAAGCATAAGTGATAGTGTGGTAATGGCTGCAAAGCATCGATGTAGAGAGGATGGCTTCCTATTTACTGCAGTTGTTACCAAACAGCTGAGTGCTTTTTTGGGAATCTTACTACATTCCTGGGTTCAATAATATTTCTTTCCATTTTCTATGTGTTAATTTTGTGTTTGAGAAGAACGAAATCTATTACAAATCAATTAGATTTAAGCAATCCAAACCCTTCGGCAAGGATAGTGACTTGTTTCAAGTTCTTTAATTTCATTTTGTGGTTTTAGGTAAACGATTTTTATTGAAGAACATCCATGTGAAAGTATTAAGCACTGGGAGGTTTTCTAGTTTACTTCAAAATTGAATTTTTTTGATTTAGCAGCCTTTCTCTTCCCTTTCTTGTATAGAGATACATTTTGGTTGCATATCCAAACAAAGCTATTCTGTCTTACTAAATGAGTGAATAATGTTCTGGAAGGACATTTGATTTCTACAACAGCACAATCCACATCTGTTGGTCTCATTGTTACAGTTTCATGCTGTTCCTGATGATTCATGGCAAAAGGCTTTTTGTTTTGATTCTTAATCAATGGCAAATGCTAATTGCAGAGATGTTCAGGTTATATTATCAACTGCTTCTATCTGTATAACAGCTGAAGAATAAGGAAGTTTCTGAATCCATCTCTTCAAAAATCATTTGAGAAACCTGTAAGATGCTTTCGTAAACAGCAGCTGGTAGTAGTGTATTTTTCAGACTTGTCTTGTGCATGTCGGATAAAAAAAAAGTAATATTTTGCATTGTGCGTGTGGCTAAACACGAGCGACGTGAGTAGTTTATGGTCTGTGGTGCAAAGCACAGTGCCAGGTTTATTCAGCTGTGTATCCTCTAGCTATGCAATACTAATTTTCTATGCTTGGTATGTCTTTTAACAGAATGATGGATGTCCGTTCAGTGTGTGGGATGTGTCAGTGTTTGCTAAACATGGTCTGTGCCTCTTCATTAACTTTAGATAAGCCAGTGGAGGTATTTCACCCTGCGGGAAATATCAGCGGTAGCACAGGATGCTGGAATGAGTTACATAGTGTTATGCAGGGTTTGTTCTGCATGTTTTATGTTTCCAAGAATTTCTGAAATGATGAAACTTGTTCTTTCAGTACACAAACAGTTTCGATGTCCTAGTCTGTTCAGTATCCCAAGACTTTGTCTATAGGTTTGAGGGTTTTTTAAATATTATTATTAATTAATTTTATTTTAACTTACGGTTTTTAGATTTGACTATTTCCTAATACTGCTGGAGAACTTGAACACTTTGGCCAATAAAAGAAAATAAGTCTCCCCAAACTGGTGGTAATACATGGAATTTTGTGTGTGTGTGTGTCTTTCCAAATGTACAGAAAAGAGCCTGAATTAAAGGCAGAAGATGCCTCAATTCACACTTCTGCAGTGAGCTAAAAGCTTGAAATGCCCATTATTGCCATCCCTGGCCTTTCAGCTCGGTGCTTATCTGGGAACCGTGAAGTTGGCATGGCACTGAACCAGTCTCCGATGTGAGTTGGAATGATCAGAAGAATTTAGCTCCCCCTCTTCGCTGCCAGACTAGAAGGAGCTGTGTCGAGAGATTTTTTCCTAATATACTCCTACTTGACAGCAGGATATATTCATCAGTTTGTAAAAGTGGGAGTAGTGAACCTGTGTGTTGATGTGACTCAAGTGAAGAAGACGACTCTGTCCTGCAGGACATAGAAATGAAGTGGCATCTTTGAAATACGTTTCCTAATAACGTGTGACATACCATCGCAGTGCCTCTATCTTCCTGATCTTCTTACTTAGCTGGTCTTCATATCACAGCAAGACTGCTTCTTAAGCTTGCTTCTATCATCAATCTGGTCATTGCTAGCTTCTTCCTTACCAGGATCTTGGTAACAGGCAACTCCTCTTGGCTTCTCATTCTTAAGAAATGCCCTTGCTCTCAGAACTGCAAATACGCCTTTCTGTAGGGCTATGGCAAGGTGACTTAATGCTCCTCTGTTGTTCCTGCCTTTCACATGGGGCAGATGTTTAGCAGTTGCTACTGCTGCTAGAAATGACATAAACCATGTGACAAGTCAAATCAATTCATAGAAAAACATATTTTTAATTACTAGTACTGCAGTGCAACTAACCTTCAAAAATCATTGGTTTTAAATCTCTTTCTACTTACAAAGTTTAAAGCTGGTTTAACTCTACTAATAATACCAGCAAATACAATACAGAAGTAAAAACGATTTGGTAATATTGCTATGAAAGTTTTTGACTACTAGCTATATAATCTACAAATGTAAATTTTGGCATGCAAGAAGGCAGGAAATTAGAGAAGTAAGGTTATTTGTACTAGAGATAAAGAACTTGTTTCACTATATGCTTTAGTATCTATGTTGCAATAGGTATCCTACAAAAAAAAGGAATTGATGCTATTGTGCTGTGTAATAAAAGCATTCAGAGCCCCCCAGTGTCTGTTTTGGAGGAGAAGTTGGTGATAGTTGTATACAAACGAGTTGTCTTGAGACTAAAACCTGGAGATGGCTGCACTGGGTGATGGTGCACTGATCTCTGGGCAAGAAATTATCCTGATTTGTAACTAGGAGAACGTTTCCTGGGGTAGTGCATATGTACGTCCTTTAAAAGAGTAGTGTCTTGTGATTGTAACTTGGTGAATTCAAGTTTCTGGTTGTTTTCATAAGATGGGCTCAAATGTTGTTTGCCTCAGATAGCATCTTACATGTGACAAATGCCATTTGAGCAGTTTAGTGTGGTGCAAATTTTAGAAGCAGCACAAATGAAATGTCTCTTTTCTTTGCCTATGGCTACAGGGGGAGCTGACTCGCTGACAAGTGTTACCTTGCAATAGCTTCTGTTTGGTAATTTAACAGCTGTTTTTTATTCCCGACCTAGTCTTAGAAACTCCTTTTCTTGTGGAAAAGGAGGAGGATGAGGCTTCCTCTTCTGTGTCTGCTTATTATGCAAGAGGGCTTTAAACCTACTTTTTGTTTACAAAGATGGAGGTAACTGACCGTCAGCAGCTGTTTTAGGGACCTCTTCATGACAGCTGGTAGCAGCACTTTGCAATACTCTACTGGAGGAGCAAGAGGCAGTCCATTTTGTTAACTTGGTGACAAAACATGTTTTCAGGCAGAGAGCAAATGTCCCACGTGGTAGGTGCCTCCCCAGAGCTGTGCTTGCTGTTGAGACAGATTTTCGTTTATGTGCCGTGCTATGCTGTACTTTTTCTTTGAGAGCGCGATATAAGTAGTTGATACATTCTGTTATTAAACTTTCAAACTTCTATTTCCCCCTTAAATACAGGAAAAAAAAATATTGGTAAGCATTTGTTATGTTTATCAATACAAACATTGATATATAGATGAACTTCTTTTGTTCTGGATGTTGATGCCACCGCATAATAATGAATCTTACGCTTACAGGATCATTTTCAGCACTGTCATCCCTGTTCCTCTGGTAAAAATGTGGTGAAACCTTAAGTAGTAATTAGGGCACTCTTCTGCATTTGTTTTTCCATGTCAAGGTGTTTTTCTTACCCCCTTGTTTTGCTTAGGCTCAGAAAACACAGCATGTCTCTCCTTTTCAAGGTACAAGTCTCATTACATTTCAGTGCATTTTTCAGAGCTAGTTTCCATGCTTTTCAAATTTCATTTGGAGGACTCTAGGAATACATGTTCAATTCAAGATGTTAACTATGACACAGCAAAGAAAACATGAGAAAAACGCATTTACCAGTGAAGCTGTGTTGTTCAGCTGCACAGTGTGAATACTGAATGCACACTTTTAAAATAACATTTAATAAAATAAAAGCCTCTCTTTCTTTCAGTGTTTATGATTATGCAATTTGTGGATGCAGTACTGAAGCACAGTGTTCATAAGCCGTTGACCCTAGCATGGTGGTGGATGTTTTCAGGGGTCAACTGCAGCTACACAACTGTTTCTGATTAGTTTTACCTAATCTAATTGAAACTCACAAACCCATTTTGCCAAGAAAACAGTAATGCTAGACTTGAGCTTATTTTTACATAGTTTAATCGGTTCCTGGGGCATGTCAGGTTAGCAGGAAAAAGGTAGTATTATGTAGCACTGAAGGTTGTTTGCGAAGGCTACAAAATGTACAATAAAGATGTGAGCTCAGTTATATGTGTGTAGGTGTATATATGTGTAAGTATTAAAATACTCTCTTAAACACTGCAGTGCTTCTTCAGCTCATCTAAAAGAGAGATTGTAGCTCAGCCACAAGGTCTGGGCATGTTATGGGAAGGAATAAATGGAACTTGCCTGTGTTCTTCTGGACACTGACTGCAGAGGTCCTGTGGGCAGAGAAGGCTGGTGTCAATGGGAATGGGAAAGGCTGGAAGACAAAAGACAAGCCACTTCTTGCACCATCTGCTGCTTTTATATGAAAGGGGGACACGTGTAGCTGATATAAGAGCTCTCTGTGAGTCAGAGATGATAAGGAAGGAAGAAATAATAGAGGCAGCAAAGCTAGGGAATACAGAAAGAGGACAGCATTTAGTCCGCAATGTATGTATGAGAGAAAAGGCAAAAACCCAGTTCTACCTTCTTTTGTTGAAAAGAGATAAAACCCTTTAACCATATATATTGTCATGATAATGAATAAAACAGGTTATTTGTCAACCTGAAGGGAGCCTGAGACATCTGCTCTGAATGGACCAAGCTTAAGTAATATGAAAGGTCTTTGTAACTTCATATGAACAAGTTGTTCTTATCCATATGCGCTTCGTAGAGTACTAATGGCAAATACCTTTTTTTTTAAGGTCAGCTTCTTTGAAATCTGTAACTGACTGTATGAATATTATACACCTGCAAGCTGCTCTAAGATTTGCACAACTGTGTTCCCCACAGGTATAGATTATAAGACTACAACGATTCTTCTGGATGGCCGACGAATCAAGCTACAGCTCTGGTAAGTGTGTGCTCCGCCTTTCCTCATAATTCATATTTCAAAGACACAAAAATGCAGCTCTTCAGGGCAGGAGTCCCTTATGCTTCAGAAATATTTAGTCAACTGAGGAAGAGTGAGCCAGGCAGCTAGCCCTTTGAGTAAGTCACACTTTACCTCCATTTTGCATCTATTTTATGTAAAATGGGGGACCCTACAGTTTCTCTACATAAGAGATGCATAATAAATGCAGAAGAAAGGCACAAAAGATTACAGATGCCTTCATAATAGATTCAAAGTGTCTAGAAAGATTATAAAATATACTGGTAATGAGAACCATGAAAGTACCTTAGAAAGCATACAGTGATTGTATAGCAACATCCCTTTGCTCAATTTATTAGTAGTAATGGTCGACTACATAATCACAGGATTAAAAAGACAGAAAAAAGATGGTGTTATTGTTCATATGACTTAATTGATATGCAGTCTGTTGTGATTCGATCTTTATAAAAACATGTCGAGAACAAATAAAATTATTATACAACAAATGTTTTTCCTGTAGGGTCCAATATTTGGTCTGTCGGGGTGCTTTTGTGTTAAGGTTGTTGAAGATGGCCATCTTCTGATTCATTTAGAAATGCTCAGCAAGTGATACCACTTGAAAAATGCAGCAACATTACTGCCTCTTAAATACATTGTTTTCCTCTTTCCCTAATCTCATGGCATAGAAGAGGGAGAAGTAAGGTCAGTGCAGGACAGGAAGGAGATGGAGTGTGATTTTTTGAGGAACCATAATCTAGATAAATCAGAGAGACAGGCTCTAGGAACAAGCAGTGTTCAGACAGAGTAGAGAATTGCAGGTGAAAATGAATTGTTATTATGATTATATCCTTTTCCTCCTAGAAAGAGAAAATCTTCTGCCATTTCCATCTTTAAAATTAATTTTGGTGTTTATTTTTGTTTGAAACTTTTGTAATTACTGGAGTTAAATGCCTGTGTGTCAAAGCTAAGTTATTTTTAATTTATTCTTCATTGGTTGTTTTTGCCTTTATGGTTTTCAAAATAATGTTTTGAATGTTAAATGCAATGATGTATAATAGTATTCTGCCATATGGTATCTTGAGTAATTGATACTTTATTCACCTACTTTCTTTTTCTTCTTCTGTCTTCCACTTTATATAGCTTAGCAAAAATACCACATAAAGCTTATCGGAGAGGCAGCCAGGAAGGAGGTGTGTTAATTCTTTTTGTGAAGGGCAAGGATGTTCTTTGGACTCCTTAAAATAACAGATTGGAAATGTTTCTATAGTTGACCATATACAGAAATACATACCGTGCATCTGAAGATCTGTAATCTACCTGAAAAAGTCTTCATGGAATTTTGCTTCTTATCGTGTTCTTCACTATAAATTTGATTTTGCTTCCAGATGCTTTATGTGGGGATTTTTTTTTTTTGTACATGCTTTTCTAAAAATCTGTGCTGTCTATGACTCTGTAGGGATGCCTTCATCGTACTAGCCTCATGATGAACCATTGCTGCTGTAATCAAGAATGTACTGTTTCTCCATTAGTTTCCTTGGTGATAGCTATTGTTTCCTCCCACTTTTCTTTTGCTGTGAAAACAGAATCTTTCTTCAAGCTGAACTAAATGTGAAGTCCAGTGGCGTATGTACACTTGAGTAATAGCCTTTGTTTTCCAAGGGCAATCACAAGAGTAAAGTTTGAAGTTCTTGTTCTCTTATCCTGAGAAACATAGAGGAAAGAGCAGAATGCCAGTGGGGAAAAACCGCTGAGAGCGAGAAGAGCTCTTATGCGTTAGGGGCTGCTACTGCATGACTAATGGAAGAAGAGCTGATATTGATCCGTACAGATGAGTGAATCTAGCTGAATTCTTAACGTAGGAGGCCACCTACTTCTTTTAAAAATACATATAATTTATTTCGTTTAGGGATACATCAGGGCAAGGGAGATTCTGCACCATATTTCGGTCTTATTCAAGAGGTGCTCAGGTAAGCAAAGTACAGCTTTCTCAGTGGGGAGTGATGGTTGTTGGGTGAACGAAAGCAGAGCTGACAAACCATCGTGATGACTTCTACAGCTCACCTGCAGATCGCATGCAGATTCGGTAATAGTCAGAAGATAAGATGAAACATGGGAAATAACAAGGGGCAGGATTTTCTTTTTGGGAGGGGAAATCCATGAGATTGAAGTTGAATCAGGGTAAAATACAGTGATATATATTCTTATGCCTTCTTGTTGGTTACCTCAATAACTTAAGCATGTGATCTTACTTTGATCCTGTGAAAGACATGCTAATACTTAAAACTGTGCCAAGTAAGAGAAATTGATAACTTAAAACTGTCAAGAGCAATGCTGAAAAATACAAACATAGTCTAAAATGTGATGAAATGTAATGACTTGAAAGGAAATTACTTAAAAAAAAAAAAGGCACACTAAAAGTCACTATAGCTTCAGACTTTGACATATTGCTGTAATTCGTGACACGTATTGGTTCTGAGGAGTTGCATCTGTTATGTTGTAGAATTGCACAGAGCATTGAATCTTGAAGCTACTGAATGTGACAAAAAATATTTCTTTGCTATGACTTGGGAGGTGTGTATGATCATACAAACTTGTCCACTATAAAAAGAAACATTTACCAGTGCATTAGACCCCAAAGCTAAGTCAGGGTTTCTGCCCCTCAGCTGATCTGTAATCTACGCAGAGGGACGGGGCTTGGTTTCACAGGATGCTGAGGATCTGCTCCATTGAGAAGTTGCTCAGCATCTTACGAGATTATTTCAGAACTGGAGAATTCACAGACAGTATTCTCTGTGTTATGCCTCTGTTAAACTTTTTTTTTTTTTAATACAGGGAGTAATACTAGTGTATGATATTACAAATCGTTGGTCATTTGATGGAATCGATCGATGGATAAAAGAAATAGATGAGGTAAGGTACAATCCCAGAGTGTCACTAGTCTGTAACAGATGACTAAGACCAACTGCTTATGATATTTTCTACTGTTTTTACCGGCATTTGCAGGCAGTGCTTACTACAGAGTTATCCAAGATGCCAAATTTACAGTTTTCTTTCTATGTTTATAATTCTAGAAAGTTGGAAACATACCAGCTAAAGTGTCTGATTTCTTTAAAGGTGTTGATGGAAAGCATATGGAGGGCAAAGATTTCATATTGTAGTCCCACTCTTGCTATAGATTTGCCACATCATCTGTGCAAGCCTGTCTTCTCTGAGGAAGGGAAGTTTTTAGATCAGAGATTCATAGAATAATTTAAGCTGGAAGGGACCTCTAGAGATCATGTGGTCCAACCTGCCACTTAGTCTTTAAACCTTGGAAAAGCTTTTGTTCGTTTTAATTGAGGGAAGGGGAAAATGGAAGCCAAACTGTTAATTTTTTTTTTATTGCGTCTCTTTGCTCAGCATGCTCCTGGTATACCAAAAATCCTGGTTGGAAATCGCCTTCACTTAGCCTTCAAGCGCCAAGTGTCTACTGAACAAGCACAAGCCTATGCTGAGAGGCTGGGCATGACTTTTTTTGAAGTCAGTCCACTTTGTAATTTCAATATTACAGAGTCCTTTACTGAGCTAGCAAGAATAGTATTGATGAGACATGGAATGGACAGGCTCTGGAGGCCGAACAAAGGTAAGTGATGTACACTGAAAATGTGTCAATTTAGTCCTAGCTGAGGCTTATGGTTCATTAATATAAAATAATTTTCAGAGACTTTAACTCTGATGCAAAAACATCAAAAAAGAACCACCAGGAATCCTGTACAATTTGCTTTTTAAACAGAAAATACATATCTGCAGGCATAACCTGCTCCTGTTTTTGTAGAGAATAACATATCTTTCCTAGAACTTACATGCTCAGTCATTTAAGTATTAAGACATAAATAGGAAACTGAAGCAGTAGGTATTTTGGGCAATGTATATGTGGGAAAGGGTGTGGGAGGAGAAATGAGAATTCATCCTGGAAGCACGGAGTGCATGCAGAGTGCTGGGTATGTTACTACCATGTGGCTGACGAAAGCATCCCGTTATAATGCAAGTTTTATGTCTGTTTTTAAGTACTGAGTCTGCAAGACCTTTGTTGCCGTGCCATCGTTTCCTGTACCCCCGTGCATCTTGTTGACAAGCTCCCTCTCCCTGTTGCCTTAAGAAGCCATCTCAAATCTTTCTCCATGGCAAATGGCCTTAATGCCAGGATGATGCATGGACGCTCATACTCCCTCACATCCAGCAACATCAGTAAAAGGAACAGCTTAAAGAAAGCTAAAATCATCCGTCCACCACAGAGCCCGCCAAAAAACTGTACAAGAAACAGCTGTAAAATTTCTTAAGCTCTCTGTGGGAAAAAGGAACCTGGATGGAATCCCCTCATGTGAAGCGTTGAACACGAGGACTCCTTGTTTAATGGTTGAGCGCACTCTATGTATGTATCACACTACATAGACAAAAATAAGAAAAAAAAGTCTTATTTTACAGCTTGCTCACTACGGTAATGCTGCTTTGGAATGAGTGACACGTTCAGTGCAACTGAAAGGATGTAACATTTTGCTGTTGGATTTTCATACTGCATTTTAGTTTCTGATGTGCATGATGCCATTGTTTTTACTAGTAGATGTGTTCTCATATAGGGGATAATTATCATTATATTCAGTTCTTAATTCCATGAAATCTGGAAAGTGACTTACTGTGTAATCGTATAAAATCCTGTCTTTTTGCAAACTATTCAAAAATATAAAAATGAGTCATGGTTTGCATATTCAGGCAGAGGTTTTCAAATGCAATGTATTGTATACATTGTTAAATTCTACAGTGTGACAAATTCTAGTAATACTGCAATTGTGCATTTGGATTTTTTGTAAAGCTTCCTTGATAACTTTGAAGCACTAACTTAACTAAGCTAAAAATGTGTATATATAATTATTATGCACATACACAACAAGGTTTTGTCCCATTAGTGTATGTAATAGATTTGATAAAGTTTTTGGTATGTTATTTAATACTTTGGGGAATTAATTTGTGGTTTAAATACTTATTTTTCTGTAAAAAAAAAAAAAATTACATTTTATACCACTCTACAAGAAAAGTTCTAGGAGGAAAATGCCAAAGACACTGTGGTAAAAGGAATGTGACTTGAAGAGCTGCTTTATAAGGAAAGAACACTATTTAAAAAATAAATAAATGTTTCTGGAAAAGAAATCCTATTATGCTTTCTTTAACTGGGGAAGGTTGTCTTTATCTCCCTTTAGAAGAATTTAAAGAACAACATACCTGAACTAGACACCAGGAATGTGAACTCATCCTAAAAGCATCATGGAATGCTTTTGATACACCACCTGTCTTCAAGATTGTTAACTGAAATATGGAAGAATAATATACGTCAAGTCTTCCTTCTGTTGGTGAGGGAATTGTGTGACTTGTTCTCCTGAGCAATACCAGTCCTTTGAGGTGGTGTAGCTTCATCCCAGTTTCTTCTAGGTGCCTTCGCTATTGTGAGATACCATGAAGCTGCTTATCTACGATATTCCTCCTGGATCGGCATAGATGTCCACAGCCTCTGTAGGCAAGTAGGGACAATTCAAGCCAGTAAAATGCAAAGTTATGCCAGGGCCCGGACCAAGCAAATATATGCGTCACTATAAAGAAAAGTGCAGTCAGGAACAAGTCTTCTAGTTAAAGACCAAATGGCAAAGCAAAGTGCGGTGGAAGGAATTCCAGCCGGATCGCTGCCTCGGTGATGAGCAGGCTCCACCTGCTGGTCTGCCCACGCTGAGGGAGCTGCAGAGAAGCGCTGCGGGTATCGGCGTGAAGCTGTTACGCTGGGGAAATTGCATCTCCACCGCTTCAGAAAAGGTATATAGCGGCTACAAGAGGTTACACCTGAATCTGAGATGTCTGTACTGTGGGAGCCGTCTGGTTGTGTTTGAGTAGCAGCTGTGTGCAGGACGAAGAGTTCTCTTCCATGCACGTTACTGTACTGTTTCAGGCTTCTTCCGAATGATAATCTCAGCCTCTTCAGTCACCAGGTCATTGGTTTGTTTTCTCTCTGTATGTGACGTGCAGTAGGAATGCCTAGCTGGAGAGAGCATTAATATGGATGTGTGTTCCCTCAAGGTCAGATTCTGTATTCTTCCTGCCAGCCAGTATAAAGACAAGGTAAGAAGGAGAGGCTAGAGCAGCACTCCTCCCTTCTGGTAATGCCTGCAGCAGTCCCCCAGGGAGTAAGTAAAGCCTGAGCCTGTAGTTGGAAAGAGGAAGTCTTAAAAAAGGCAAAGAAGGGCTTGTTATTTCATGTATCAAGTCTCTTGACTGCCTGAGGAGACAAAGTATTGTAAAGATGCAATGTGATTTTTTTTTTTTTTTTTTTTGGTATATATACGAGTGCACAAAGAAGGATGTACCAACGGGTCACTGCAGATGGCTCCAGGACTGCAATGAGCCGTTGTAAACTGAAGAGCTGTAGTAATTTCCAAACAGAAGTTGGAACTAGAGTAGGTCACAAGTCTGAGACACAACATCAAGCTGTTGACAGGGAGGGCACACAGCAAATATAGAAAAGGAAGTGAATGCATGTGAAGGGCAGGAGATAGCTGGCATTTGCGTGAGCACACATGACGTGTGGGCTTTCAGCTAACCATACAGTCATGCAATAATTCAGGTTGGGAGGGACCTCAGCAGGCCAGTGGGTCCATCATCTTGCTACAAGTAAATTCATTCTTGAACTCACATCAGGTTGCTCAGGGCCTTGGGTCTTGAACACTGCCAAGTTTTCAAGCTTCTTTTGGTAGTGGTGGTGTGTGTTTGGGGGTTTGTGGGGGTTTTTTTTGGGGGGGGGGTGTCAAGTTAGGGGATCCCCTGTTTTAGCATATTCTATTTCTTATGTTTTTACTAGTTTGATAGCCAGTATACCCTTGATGCAAGAGCCTTCTACTCCATGGTCCTTTAGACCCAGGAGGGGGCCCAGGGGCTGTACTGCCCTGTACGGTCGTGCCCCTGGACTCACACCAGGTGGCAGCTCACGCTTTACCAGGCCTGGGTCACCCATCCCAGCCCCAAGGCCGGCAGCCCCGCTTTGGCCTTGGAGGAGCCTGGGGTGATGGCCCTGGGAGGTGGAGGCTCCCCTGTGAGGAAGAGGGGATCCCCACAGGCCTGCCAGGCCCCTGGGGGGATACAGCTGCAGGCCCGTGTTCCTCAGGAGCCCCGAAGGGCGCACTCGCTGCCCCTGCCCCCGCCAGATCCTCCCCGCAGTGGGGCCCTGTGCCTGCGCCACCCTCGGGGCATATCCTCCCTGAAGCAGCCCCCTGAGAAAACCTCTCTTCCTCAGAGACGCATTCAGCTGGAGCGGATCCTCGTCCTCCCGCCCAGCGGCGAACCGCCCCCAGAGCCCGCTCCCCTCCCTCAGCGCCAGCCGCACCCGCCGCCATTCCCCCGCCGGCCGCAGGGGCGTGGCGCGGCGCCGCTCGATTGCTCGGCGCTCCTCATCCTGGCGGGTGGATGGTCTCTGCGCTCGGCGGCGCTGCCTGGCAGGGTCGGAAGCAGCCGCCGGCCTGTCCGCCGCGGCTCGGCTCGGCTCGGGCGGGCTCCCGCGGCGGGGCTGAGGCGGGCGGGCGCCGACATGGTTTAAAGGGCGGCGGGCGGACGCGAACGGGCAGGAGCCATGAACCTGCTCCCGGCCAACCCGCACGGCAACGGGCTGCTCTACGCTGGCTTCAACCAGGACCACGGTGAGGTGGCGGGGCTGGGCCGGGCCGTGGGGGGGCTGCGGGGCGCGGCGCCGTGAGGGGAGCGGGCCGCGCCCGGCGCGGTGCCTGGCGACGGCCCGGAGCGGGGCGGGGGCTCCTCTCTCCCGGGCCCGGCCCTGGGGAGCCGGTTTGTGCCGGCAGAGGGGTGGCGGTTCGTGGTGGGAGCCCGGCGGAGGCAGCCACCCGGAGCCGGTGAGGGGAGTGCGGTGCCCGCGCTGGGTCTGGGCCTGCCGCTCCCGGCAGCGGTGAGTAACCGGGGCCCGGCGTGGGCGGCCTCCGCTGCGGGCGGGCGGGCTGCCCTGGGCCCGGGGTCCCGTCCCGCGGCGGGGCGCGGTGCCCCTCCTGAGCGTCTCCCTGTTCGCCCCCGCTGTCGCTGAGGGGATCCCGAGGTCTGGTCGCTGTGGTGGAGGTAGCTCCGCTCTAAAAACCCGCGAAGGCGGCTGGGTCTGCAGGGGTACGGTTTAACCGTTCTCGGTTGTTTTAGCTGTGGGGTGCTAGTGCGTGTACCCAGCCCCTTCGGAGAGAGGCGGGTGGAGTGGGGGGCGAGGAGAAGGAGCAGTCGTGGTTAACGTGCGTCTTCCAATCCATCCGCCTCTCGGATGGCGGTTTGGTTTGGTACTTGCTGCAAGTTGCGCTGCTTAAGATCGGCTACCCTCCCTCGTGTAGAGTGTAAGTCTGCCTTAAATCCTCTGCTTGAAGGGATGTACTTCTGAAACTGCATTACTGAAAAGTAACTCACAAAATATCACTTTCTCAGTGTAAGTGCTTTGCACTCAAAATTAGTGATGTAACTTTTTTTTTTTTCCTGATTTGTATCTTAAAAACGGTGGTTAAAACTACTAATCGTATTGGTAGACAGGTACAGATACACGGACCACTGAAAAGCCTCAGAACTGTATGCTTGGCTTATTTTTTTTCTTTGTTAGAAAGGGGAAGGCCTTTTATAGAAAGGGGGTGCGTACGCCTCGTCTTGCATTTGCAATATAAAAATAGCACCAGTCTTATGAGTAAGTGTCATTTTTGTGGAATAAGGAGTGGAAGGTCATAATTTTGTAACATCCTTTTGTCTTAACAAATAATATTCTTGCCTAAGACAGTCTTGCAGCTTCTGTCGCTGTAGTTCATATACCTGTTGCTGATGCTCTTGAAGCCGTGTGTAAACACGGATTATTCTGTTGATTCTAGTCTAACATCTCTGATGACGTTTTGTCAGGAGTGTATCGAGCTGTTCATGAACTGAGCTTCTATCCTGTTGACTTGAAAACAATAGAATAGTCTGTTTTTCAGCAACTCTGTTTGCACTTGTCTTCATCTTGCGTTTGCAACAACGATGGAAGAAGAGATTTGTGAGGATGAGCTTCATTTCAAATCTGCAGGGGTCTGTAATGATGTCGTAATATTTGATGCTTGGCCTGTGATGGGGCCTGGTTATAGAGAGCTATGTGAGAAGCTAAGTTTCTCTTTTACTGCAAAAATGCCTTTAGAACATCATTTTAGCATTTAAAACTTGTTCTTTGTTGCAAAGGCTTCCTTAAATTCTGTAGCAGTAAATGCAACATAAACACTTCTTTGAATAATGTCACATCCAACGTTATCTTAAGGAATTTGTCTTGGGAATCTGTAAGACGAGCAGTTTATTCCTATCGGTATTCCAGTCCCATCCTACCTAGCCTGGCCAGCCAACTGAATAACAATAAAAAACTTGGACAAAACCCATGTTTGGCTTTCATTTGCAGGCTCCTGGAGCTCTTCCTGCTTAGGAATGGTGACTTTTGAACTGCAGGTAGCATGCTAACTTTTTAAAAAGGCCCTAAACTAGTAAAGTGTTAAAGGAGAGGTAATTCTTTGGCTGCTCAAAGAAGAGTAGTTAAGAGGAAAAGCTTGCTTCTTCCTCGTTGCCTCTACCAAAAATAGAAATATGAGTCACTGGAGTGTTGAAGCTTAGTAGTGTGGGTGTCTGCATATATTGTCACAATAACCTAATTTCTTAGTAATTTGAGACTAGCCAATCCCCTAATGATGGGAGGATGGGAGAAATGGTCTAGTAAGTCTCTCCAAGTCGTAACTTCCATGAGTGACAAGTGACAAAGCTAGCACCTGCAGTTTTTCTGAAATGTATCGCTCAAAACAGAGTGAGGGAAGTGCTATATTTTTATATTGGGTGCCTTTGCCACTTTTTGTTTTTACATTTAAAAAAAATAAAGAAACCATATAACCCCCCCAAATGGAAGGGCCGTATTGCAAGGTGTTCTCAGTTGTTTTAAAACAGAGTACTCTGACCTCAGGTTCTTAATTTCAAGCTGGTGTACTCCTGATTTCAGGCACTTTGCTAATGCTTTCAGAAGGACATTAAAGTGCTTTACAGAAATGAGTAGACAAAACATCATAATAAATGATGACACCAGAAAGTATATGTGGAAACTGCTGACAGGTTTCTCTTTTGTCGCTGTTGTAGTCTAAAGCTAGTTTGAAAACTGAGGTGTGGACTTGTTCTGGTGTTGAAACACTTGGCTTATTCATTTGATCTCTTTTAGGGGAGAAATGCTTGGCTATAGGACCCCATATATGTTAGTAGGATTCTGTGCTCCCTCTTATGGCTTTAGACAAAATTTGCTGTGGCAAGGAAAACTAACGTGCTAGGAACTGCCCCTGCCGGAGTCACTTCCTTAGGCTTCGCTGTTGCAACTTCTGGATCTTAGGCCCTAAAGCCCGCAGATTTCTTTATGGCAGCATGCCCCCTTCAGCTTCTAGCATCTTCTAGGATAGTCATTAAATTAACCCTTCCTTTTTCTTTGGTTTTAGAAAAACAAAACCCACTGTGGCCTCGCTGGGACTGTTGGCAAATAGTTCTTTTGCTGTAGGAACAAGCACAACTGTGGGTTAGGGTAATAATTCTGTGGAGGTTCAGTTCTCCCTAGCATCTGATTTTTTTTTTTTTTTTTTAAAGTATCTGAGTTGTCTTCTGTCAGAGGTTCTTTGGCAGCATGTCTGTCCCTTCTTAAAATGAGATGTGAACTTCCCGTGGAAGGAACCATACTGGTTATTGCAGCAATTCCCTCTTCTGGCAGCCCCTCCCAGCACTCTCATACATAAGAGCTTCCAAGCTGGAGCTCAACTGTCGAATTTGTGATCCCACTGGTAAATGCTGGGATCAGTCAGATGGGAAACGCTGGGCTCCGAAGCTGTTCCTGGAACCTGGAATTGAATGAGTAGCAGTAATCATCCTGTATGGTTTTTTCCCTTGTTTGACTCAGGGGTTGCCATGACTGAGAACTTCATCCCTCTGTCAGTGATGATTGACTGTATGGGGAATACCGCCGTTACTCACATTCCCGCAGTTCTGGTGTATTGTCTCCAGTTAAAAATGTAGATATTCCCAAGATATTACAAGCAGCCCACGTCTTAGTCACGAGGTTCGCCCTGCAGAAGGGCTGTAGTGGTGCTACAGGAAATGTAATGTCTGCGTTTTATTGCACTAGGAGTGCTCCGTTTGGGTTTGTTGTAAGCTGCTGATATTAACGCAAGTAAAACTTTGCAATGCTCTTTTACTATAGAACAGTTTCAGCATCCCTCTCCGTCTCTGCTGGAAATACAATATTGTGTTACAAAACTATTGCTGGAAAAATAATTATATGGTATCCACACTGCAGCTACCAGCACCAGATTAGCTCTCATCCTGTTCAGTATTGTTTTATGTAGAGAGAAATGTTTCCATTGTATTTACTTTCTAGTTACCCCAGTAAAATATACTGCACGAGGTGGCAGCTTGAGTGCGCTGTGATCTCAGCGCGCTCTTATGTGTTCAACTGACAGAGCAAACTAAAGAATGAGGCACTGAGAAGGGAGGAGGTAAAATGAATACAGTTAATTTAAAAGCATCTATTTCGGTATGTTTACTAATCTTTCTATAATTATTATATTCTTGTTAACCACTCTCTGGGTGTGTTTACATATGTAAAGAAGAACCTTTTGCACTTAATTTATTACAGAATCTTGGACAGGGTGAAGTTGTGCCTGTGAGACTTTTGAGTTGGGGGAGTAGGGGGTTTTTTGTGTGCTTTGTTTTCTTCACTGTTCAGCTAACTGTTGTACTGTTAGAGCAGTCCGGTATATTGGGTCTGTGACTCTGCTGATAGTGACTGTATGTAAAATAAGAGGGTTAATTTGCTTCCTTCCTACACTGAAGGGTGTAGAGATGGATCTTGTAGTCATTTTTCCTTTGCGTGTGGGAGCTCAGTGAATAGGAACCCTAAGGATGCTGCCAAACGTACACCCCCACACCTCATAACATACGGGTCTGTAAAGCAGAGGATGTGTGATGCCTTTTTTTGTTGCTGTTGGGTTTGGGTTGGTTGGGTTTTTTGTGGTTGGTTGGGGCTTTGTTGTTGTTTGTTTTGGTTTTTTTTAAAGTGGTCCTACTTGGAATGAAGCTCTTAAAGTATTACAAAGGAATCTCAAATTGGCTGCATTATTTTTCCCAAATTGGGGAGTTTTTAAGCTAATACTGTTGTCAAGATCAAGTTTATTATACGTTTTTGTATTGTCAAGCGAGAACATTGATTTTGTTCTGTGTAGTGGGTTTCCTTTCTAACAGCTACTGTTGTGATGGCAAAAAAAAAAAGTCACCGATTGTATTGTTTCTTCTGACATCTTAACTTGCATCAAGATACGGGCAGTGGAAGACACGTATTGAATGTTGCTCACTTGCTCTTCAGTGACGTATGCGATTTTTTTAATTGAGCGTATATGAAGGTAATAGTGCACACGCCACGAGGGCGGTTAGTCGCCTGTGTTGTGGGAACCGGTGCTGGCTGCGTGCGAACCTTTATCGCCAGGAGTGCCTGAAACAGTCTCTTGCAGTCTGAGCCTTTTTGCCAGCTTCTGAGCCATCGCTCCCCGGCAAAGCAGTCCGGTCTGCGTGGAGGAGATCACGGGGCCTGGCTGTGAGCAAACTGTTTGGAGACCTTACGTTAAGAGTGAAGACTTCCTTCTCTCCTTTCCCCCACCCACCCTGTGGCTTTTGGGTATTGAGTTTGGGGAAGGGGGTGCATTTAGACATAGCTCCTCGGTTTTTATTGGGGGGGTTCAAATCGTTGCAGTCATTGCAATAAAAAACAGACTAATTTGAACATCTCTGTTCCAGTACCGTGATGCTCTTAACTGGATTTTTGATATAGTGCATATAAATTGTGTAGCAACTAACCTTCTGCCAGTCCGCCTCTAGTGACAGTAGCAGCTTCTAACTGCACCCTGGCATTTCTTTATATTAGTAACTGCATTCACCCGTTAGCAAATAAAACAGCAGGACAGGATAGTGGTAGTTTGATGGATTCCACTACAAAGGCACATGCATAATTCTGTATGTAAATGTAACTAAAATAATTTTCCAGAGTATTTTAATCTGGCTGTGTTTGAGAAGCTCCCTTATGTGGAAACAGGAACAATGGATCATACTTCGTGTAGTCGTAGTCACGGTGTAAATTCAGATCTAATAAGAAAGGAGGGGTTTTGCTTCATAATGACTGTTGGACCATAAAAGTTAATGCAGGTTTCCTTCCGTCCGTAGCACATGGCATAGGATACAGGTGGGCTGGGAATTGCTCTCCTTTCCTTCCATTGTTTTCTCACCTGTCTAAGAATATTGAGAACTTTCCACTTCAGTAGGGGCCAGCATAGGGGACAACTTCTCTACGCGGGTTTCACTTGCAATCACTAACAAAGCCTGCAAGTGGTCTTCAGCTTGAGTTTAACGATGCAGTTATCATTAATGCTCTCTTAACCCTCTGGCTCGTGCTTCGTTCTTGAGTGTATCTCGCAATTACTATATATGTGTATATATATGTGCTTTTTACTACAGGATGCTTTGCATGTGGAATGGAAAATGGATTCCGAGTTTATAATGCAGATCCACTCAAAGAAAAAGAGAAACAAGGTAAAATGCTTGCTTATTATACCATGCTAGTTCTGTTTTGGAAGCTCAGCCTCCTCGTTTTTTTCTGTAAGGTTCTTGCTTTAGCTTTCACTGTTCCATCACTGGAAGGCTGTGAATAAAGCCTCAAGAAAGGAAGTCCGTGCTGGTCCCAAAGGGGCTCACTTGTGCCACTGCCTGGTCAGAGGTTTAGATGCTATTAATTTGCATAAAGCTGGCTGATGATGCATTGGTCTTGCCTTCTTGCAGAGGCTGAATTGTGGTAGCTGTTGCTGATGTTTGTAGTCCTGGCTAGGAGATAAGTTGCCTGGTTATTCACAAGTGGGAGGAGAGCTGCTGGCTGCGGTGGTATTATGTACCATCAAGAGAAGTTGTTCTGTTCTTGTGCAGTAATCCGGGGCATCTAGTACAGCGATAAAACTCCTGCCTTTTTACTGGAGATCTGAACGTAACGGTTCTCCTGCTTGCTTAGAGTATTGCTTGTAAGAGCACCGTGAGCTCAGACCTCTGATACTCTAAATTTTATATTCTCTGTATGCTTAAAAAATTTGGGAGGATCTTAAGGTGGTAAACCTAGTATCATGTCTTAACAGAAATTACTAGATGAGCTACATTAACAGGTAGTGGGGCTTTGTATCAGAAAGCAGACATAACTGAGTCAAAATAAGGGAAAATGAAACCTAGCCATGTGATTCTAACCATAAGTATAGGAAGAAAGCTCCCATGCCAAACAGGTTTCCCAGCACTTCCAGCCTATGGTGATAGAAAGGATTTAATAAGAGGAAAAATGTATTTAAAATAGCAATTCCTATGAAACCAGGCATGCTTTCACTTCTAGTGCTGTAAGAGATTTCAGTCACTGTTCATGTGGCCACAGCCGACAAACTGTTTTCTGTTCTTAACACTAAATTCTTCCATAAGCAACATCTCTTGGGACTCTGATCTGTGATAGCGGGCTAAAAGGGTCAGAATTCAGGGTGAAGCCCTGTTGAGTTCCTTGTCAAAACTCTCCCTGCCAGTAGCTCTGGACATACTTCCAGGCCTCCTGTCGTGAAATGTTTCTTATGAGTCAGGTTGCCTTTCCCCTGTGGATTCCGAGAGGTCAGTCTGTACTGGCACAGGTACACAGAGAAATCTTGTTCATCTTTTGTGTATATTTAAACCTACCTGAGATAGACAAGCTCCATCGGGGACTATTTGATTTCTGTAACCCAGTAGGAAACCAAGTCTTAACTGTTCCACCCTGGCTTGCCTCTCACACCTGGGAGCTCCATGAAGTTCCCCATCCAAGCATTGCCTCTCAGAACTGTAAAGATAATGGTTAAAGTGTCTGTTCTAACATGGATTCAGAACACATTGCACGTTCTTAAATTGTCTCAGGTTATGATTCATAAATATTTTAAGACTTGTTGTCGCGGTGATAATACCTCTTCATAACAAAGCGTGCTGTCATGCTTTAAATGCTTTAATGGAGTTAAGGGGAGGATCTGGTGCAGAAGGGGGTAGTGTCCAAATACAGCTGTTCAGGAAGGAAACTCGGCAGTCAAAAGTGCTGTTGAAGAAACCACAAGGACTTGTATGAAATCCAAGGCTTTACTGCTCCAGTGTGAATATCTTTCCAGGCATCTACCTTCAGCGTTGTGTAGTCAAGTCCCAACGTGGATTCCTCATCCAGATGTACTGCAGTGCTGCTTCATGTCTAACTGCATCTCCCTTGTCCTGTCCCTCGTGCAGATGTCTACATCTCTCCATCGTAGTGCTTCCTCCCAGCTACTCAGACACTTTTGCTGTTTTTTCCCAGCCCTGTTTCTGACAGTAGGTCTCTCTTGAGTCCTTGTGAAATTTCAGCTTTTCCTCTAGCTTTGAAATGGTTTACTACTTTCATCCACCTTTCCTGCTGCAACCTGCCAGTGTGTGGAGTTACTGGATGGTCTTTTAAAGTAGAAGTTTGTTTTTAACTCTGCTCGTCTACCTCGAAGGCCACAGTTATGGCCTCTCCTCTTGACAGTTCAGTTCCTTCTCCCCAGTGGAACGCCAAGCATCCCTCTAAGCTATGTAAGCAAAGCCAAGCCCCCACTCAAATGTTATCAAACAGAAAATTTCTTTTATTATAAAATCCCCTGGTTGGTGTTTTGTTCCTCCACTTGCACCATAAGCACAGCATCTTATTCCACTTCCTCTGCAGTTGACATACTTAAAAAACCCCTTTTCCTTGCACTATAAATGAGAAACTGTCAGCACCAGCTGATCTATCTCGCTTTCGCTGTTTCCTGCATCATTGAGTGGAGGCTTGCTGGAGCTGGACCATGCTGCTTGCCTATTCTAGCAGCTACGGGTACGCTCCAGAGAACAGCACTAGAGATTCTAGTTCAGTTACATATAGGTGCATTTTGCTGCCTTTCCTCAAATCCACCAAGTCTATAAAGACAAATCCCCTTGCAGATAAGGTTCCTGACTAATGAATACTATTTGTATTTTCTTAAATGTGTGGCATTAGTATAACAGAGCAACACCAGACTGGAAACGTGTGTGAGGGGAATGAATTTGAGCTAACTGGATGGTCTTTCTAAACGTATTTACAAACCCACTGTATAACAGAAACAATCAAGCTGCCATGATGATATTGCTTGATCTCTTCTCATGCAGCATGTTTTAATGTAACTTTAAAACCTTGCTGTGTTTTTTCTCTGTATGAAATGAGGCCTTTCCCAACTGTGTGACAACAACAGTAGTGATCTTCATTCATTTTTCTTCATTGAAAAATAAAGCAACTTTGCTGAGAATCCTAATCTTAAACAAACACAAAAATCAATTTAAAAAAACCCCAAAACACCCCACCCTTTTAGTCAGGATTTCTTGTCTGTCACTCCTACTCTTAGAGGATTCTCTGTTTTTTAAGGTCAGCCAGGGTAGGAAGATACTATTCCTCTCAGGTGCCTGAGAGAAGCGCTAGGTAACATGAGCTTTTCTTGTAACAGTGGTAGAAATTAGATGGCGTTTTAACAGGTTCTGACTCTTTTATTTAAAATATGTTTGTCTTTCAGAATTTCTAGAAGGTGGTGTTGGCCATGTTGAAATGTTGTTTCGTTGCAACTACTTAGCACTAGTAGGTGGAGGAAAAAAGCCAAAGTACCCACCTAACAAAGGTGAGTCTCGAGGAATGGATCTTGTAAACATTTGCCTCGCTCTCCGTGTGACACTGCCCGAGGAACTCCCAGACCAAACGCCTTGAGCTGGCGTCCGGTGTTCTGGAGGTTGGGTGGAGGGGATGGTGCAGCAGGCTTCAGTCAATGTGGTGAAATTGGTGGCGTCGCTGCTGTTGCAGCGTTAACAGGCTGTTCCCTGCAACTGCCAGTCCCTGAGACCTGGTGACAAAGTCTGTGCTTCTCACAGTTAACTTTGCAAAGAGAGTCTGGCTCAGCGACCTGAGGGGAAAGGTCCTCCTGGCAAGGAAAATATGCTCCTGCTTTTGAGTGCTGCCTTCTTTCTTTGATAACCCTCAGAGCAAACCAAAAAAGCCGTTTGTCTTTAGAAAAATGTTTTCTTTTTATTGTCAGCTTTTGTGGTTAAGAGTTTACCAGCTCCTACCTGCATGAGTCACAGCATGAAGGAGTGGGTTGATGTGTAGTAGCTAACTACCTTCTGGTTAGCAGGATGCCAGTCTGTAACCGCTTAGCTACTGGATGCGCCTCTTGATTAGCCCTCTCAGAAACTAGAAGCTGTTATAAGGGAGGCGATGTGGACCTTCGGATGTGCCGTGGTGATCTAATGCAATCTCTACCCTGTTCTAGTAATGATCTGGGATGACCTGAAGAAGAAGACGGTCATTGAGATAGAGTTTTCTACAGAAGTCAAAGCAGTTAAGCTGCGAAGAGATAGGTAGGTACAACAAAAGTGTTCCAAGCGCACAGCTTGGCTTTGTACACTGTTCTTATTCATTTCCAGCTGTCTGTAGAAAGCCAAAGATCCTGCTTTAACACCAGCAATTGAAGGTAAAACAGGCTCTTGGGGGCAAGCATTAGGTGTTACAGATCACAGCTCAAGTATACCGGTATGTGAAACCTTGGTGAAAAGCCTGTAAGACGTTCTGGCCCCTAACGTAGGGAAATGTTCTCACGTGGCTACTGCTGACTGTTTTTCCAGGTACGGAGGAGTGTGAAGGGAATTCAAGCGGATCTCTAGAGCAAGAGCATCTATTAGCAGCTGGAGCCTGTGTATGTGTGGGCGGAGGGGTTCTGCTGTCACAGCTTCGGATAAAAGTGCTTTGCAGGCTCATAGTTGTGTGTTTTTTTGCAAGGCTGTGAGTCTCTTGTGTGTGAGGGGGAGAATATAGCCATTAAATCAGTTGAAAGCCTTTGCAGATCTGAATTAACAGCTATGTCCCTGTTTTACCTGCCCCAAGTCATAGCAACTTCTTCTCTGTTTCAGAATTGTGGTCGTCTTGGACTCGATGATTAAAGTTTTCACATTCACACACAATCCCCACCAGTTGCACGTCTTTGAAACCTGCTACAACCCTAAAGGTTAGTTGGATCTGTGGGCTGGGGAATGGAACCGAGTTTATTCTGTTCTTGACATGCCGTTTATCCTCAGCTGCCTGAACCAGTTACTTAGTAAGTCATTAAACAGTTTACTTACTGCACTGTAGTCATGCCCTTTGGAGATGCTTTTGTGTTGATAAAATGGTTATTAAAATGTATTAATAACTTGGCACAGAAAAGCTTTTTCATGTACTCCTGTTATGTTATAGATTTGATTTCTATAAGAGCTATATGCCTTCTTCTGTAAAGAACCTGTAAACTTGATGTATTTTGTGCTGAAAGCTTAATTATAAACACAAAAGTGCATCATTCCTCTTTTCTAACGGAGCTAGAACTGTCTAGCAAACTGTTCTCTACAGTGTCAAAAAGAGCCTAATTAGCAAACTGATGCTGTTCTTTTGAAAGAGCAAGGTGTGGCTTTGTGACACGGGCAGAAGGCATCCCGAACCAAGCTGAGTGCTGGTGCCACAGGCGAAGTCCTGCCCAGTGCAGTGAATCCAGCTCCAGGGAGGCGTGGGAGGGATGGGCTTGGGTTTGACCTGAGGAAACCGTTTTGCTGCAGTAGGTTTTATTGAAAAAGGGAGGTGCTGTCTGGAAGGGGCCTTGAGAGGGAAGAGATGAGCGTACTCCCACGTCAGCTGCGTGCTTAAGACTGTGTACGTGAAGGTCTGAAACTGGAGGGCTGTAACGGCAGCTGTGTGAGTGTCTGCCTCCAGCACGACTCTGCCCTGCTACGGGTCAGGGTCCCACAGCACCGGGGCTGCCCGGGGTAGCTGGGCTAGTTCACTCGGGCAGAAAGGAGACTGAAGGGCAATCTGCAGCTGGTGGCTTACGCCTGCTTGAAGGACACTTCAGAAACGATGGAGCCAAACTCTTCCTCACAGTAGAACAAGAGGTGTTGGCTGTGCTTGGTATCTTGGGAGGATCAGCTCGTACGGCAGGAAGGTGTTTTCTCCACCAGGAGGTTGCTTGGGCTTGGAGTCCCCATCTCCGGAGGTTTTCAAGCCTGGTGGAAGCAAACACGGATTTGCCGGCTGCACTCGGGGCAGTGCTGATTCGGCATGCTGACCGCAGGCTGGTGGGCAGGCGCGGTACAAGTCTGTCGTTGCGTGTGCCGCCCACCCGTTGCTCCGCTCGCTGTGGAGTGAGTTTGCAGGAATCTGCTTGGCATCAGCAGAACACCTGGGAGATGTGATTGACCTTAAATGGTCTGCGAAAAGCTAGGAAGGAAAAAAGTGCAAGTGCCATAAGAACTGAGTTCCAACATGAATTAATAATGATCAGTTTTACTGATGGAGGGGAAACTAAAATATCACCTATTATAAACGCTTACCCTTTTCGAGCTGCTAAGGAGACTTTTTTATTTTCTTTTAAATAGCTTTGCTGTAAGAGACTGATGGAGCTGATCTCCGAAAACATCCAGATTTTGGATAACCACAACTAGATTACTTTGAAATAAAGTGATGAGAGCAAGTTAAAATTTTATGCTACTCCCCTACTTCTCTATGCTCTGCACTTACGGATGGATCATGTTTTGGGATACCGCAATAGCCATTAAAATGAAATTCTGATTTACTACATGTATGTTTGTTTATTCTGAAATTACCGATATTTTAGAAACTTACGTTTGAAAACTTTATTAGGTTATGGGAACGACACAGTTATTCTTTTTCTTTTTTTTGTCTTTTAGGTCTCTGTGTCCTTTGTCCAAATAGTAATAATTCTCTTCTTGCGTTTCCTGGAACACATACTGGGCACGTGCAGATAGTGGATCTCGCCAATACAGAAAAGCCTCCTGTCGACATACCGGCTCACGAAGGAGTCTTGAGCTGTATAGCTTTAAACCTGCAGGGAACAAGAATTGCAACAGCATCAGAAAAAGTAAGAATAATCTCCTCCTACCTCTGTGCTCTAGTGTAGTAACTCCTTCTGAAATAGGAAGTCACATCCTTTCGTAGGAAAGACATAGAAGTAACTAACTGGAAAACCTGTCAGTGAAATACGCATTCTTGGGCTTTCTTTATCTTTACTGCTCCTGAGGATCCAAACAGCACTGCAAATGCAGCGCCTGAGGTAGCGCTTCTGCTTTAGCTGACTGTAGCAGTGACTCCTCAGTGGCATTTGAATGAGATCTGGCCTAAGCAGTTCATGTTTCATGCGTTCTTCAATAAATACTATTAATTTTAAAAATAAGGAACGGGGGCAGGGGAAGCTTATTTGCGGTCTTTCACCTTTATTAGTTTCTGCTTAAATTCACTGTAAAACCACTGGCTGAAGAAACACTCGCCAATAGGTCGGGCACACTGGAGGACTTAGTTCTGCTCTGGCTTAACGCCTGTTGCAGACCAGGAGGGAGGGGCGCTGCTTCCCTTTTCCTCATACACACACTGCAGATGTTCTCGTACAGAGTGTAAATCATGAAATGATTCTTGGATTGTTTACCAAATTGTGCGCGATCGTATGTTACGTAGGGCTAACGCATGCAATACACTGACAAAAACCTGAAGTTACTGCGCAGTACAAATCCCTTGGGGCTGGGCTGATGCAGAGACGTAGAGAGAACGCAAAGCACGTCCTAGACCTGCCTTCTCGGGGAACGTCAGCGAAGTTTGCTAGTGAGCTTCATCTCCCAAAGCATGACGGGTTCCAAAGCGCCCACAGGAACGCGAGGCAGCTGTACCCATCTACCTGAGTACTCGCTGCCTTCTTCCGCTCAACTGAAAGGAGTTTCTCAAGGGCAAGCTAAAGTAATCCAACAAGGCTCTGTTTAGAATAGGTTCTACTGCACAGCCTATAGCTCAAAAAGCTTAAAGAAATGCAGCCATAGTCTCTTAACTAAGCTTAATTACGTATTCTAAACAAAGCTCTTAAAACTGCCAACTCTATTGCTAAATAGAAGAATAATCTGCTGAATTTGTATTAAGACATTCCTTTTTTTGCATAGAGAAGGTGGTCAAACAGCATTTTCAAACTGAGACAGGAGTATGGGCAAAGCGCCATACTGAGCATACTGCAAGGAAGCATCTCAAGCTCGTGAGCTTGTGTCTTGAATCAAAACCAAGCTGACATTTACCTGCATCTTTCTTTGCTGAGTTCTGTTATTTCCTGGTGTGTGCCTGGAGAGACGCACTTGTTAACCAGGTGTATAACACGAGTTGTAGGGGACGGCGTATACCCACCCTTCATCAGGGGAAAGCACTGCTGAGTTGCTGATCGCTTTGTTCGGGATGTGAAACAAGTTAGTGTGTCTGTCTCTGGTGTCAAGCTTAGCTTACCCCAAATGAGGCGCAGTTTTCCAGTGCAGTATTGTCTGTACCCTGACGCTGTGGGGCGTCTCAGATTGGGATCGAAAGGTTCTCTCAAATCTACCCAGATGAAGAACCCCGTGGTGTATGTAGGGGCATGCTGGTCAGGTGGAGTTTTAGGATGCATTCACAGATGTCAAGAGTCTTCTGTCTTTCCTAATATAACGCTCGATTCCTTTTCAAGGGGACCCTCATAAGAATATTTGATACTTCATCAGGGCATTTAATCCAGGAGCTACGAAGAGGATCACAGGCAGCCAATATATACTGGTATGTTTGATTGCTTCTGCTTTGTCACCTTGTGGGTATTGCTGCGCTGAGGCACCCTGGTAAACGGCACCCGAGTCATCTTCAAAAAGCAAAGGGAAGTCACGCTGCCGCGGGCACGAGGCAGAACTCTCCTGGCAGGCAGAGGCCTGTGCTGCTTCCCCTCTGCTCGGTGCTGGTGAGGAGAAAGTAGCTGGCAGCTGCGTGCAGCCGGCACAGGTTACAAAACCGCGTCTGTGGATAGGCCCGCTGCTCTGCGTAGAATAAACGGTAGCTGGGGGGATACCTCGACTTCGCTCTGAAATACAGGGAATACAGTGATGCAGTTTAACACTTCCCAGGGAGACCGGGATCAGTCCCTGGGGCGAGTGGAGTGTTTATTACACCACAGCGCTGCTCTGCATGCGAGAGCCCCAGGCAGCAGCTGGACTCTAATGCACTGCTGGAAGCACTCTCCCAGGAGTGGGGACACTTCCATTCTTCTACTTTGGGGTAGGAGTGTTGCACATTTAACCGATACCTGCCTACTCCTCGGAGCAGAGGTCGTCACGCATTTTCTTCCAGCAGAAGCGGCAGAATGGCCCGTGGCCATTGTGTCATGTCAGGGCTGTCTGCTGCATGGCTGGTCCCGATAAAGCAGGCCCTCTGCTCCCAGTGGGCACCCACCCCGCGGGGCTGTTCACCCTGCCAGCAAAGCAGCCCGGAGCTGCAGGAGAGGAGCTGTTAACACCTTGCCTGCCTGCCAGGCTGGCAGCGGCTCTGGGCACCCACAGCAGCAGAACTGCGCACGCCAGGAGCCGTGGGTATGTTCCAAGTACTGCAACTGTCTCTGTCCTCTGCAGTATTAACTTCAATCAGGATGCTTCCCTCATCTGCGTATCCAGCGACCACGGCACAGTACATATTTTTGCTGCAGAAGACCCTAAAAGAAATAAGCAGTCAAGGTAGGGTTTGAGCTGTTCTGAAGCCTTTGAGGGGGCTGGGGGGGGACCTTGACCTTGATTAAAAGTTTAAAACACTGGTCTAGTCAAGCAGTAGCAAATACCTATGCCACTGGAGGTGGTGAGATTAATCTGCTGTGCTTGAGTGAAGGCGCAGATTTAGGACTATATAGCAACTGCCAGGTTTCTGCTGTCCTCGGCAGAGCCGCAGGATTCCAGCAGAAGGTTGGGGGGGGTTTAGCGGCTGTCTCTTGGCATGAACATACTTTGTGGCCACTTCACATAAAGCAGTCTCTGCTAAGAATCAATCCTTCTGGCAGTTTTTGCAGTCACTTAAGAACAGAAAGACAGAAAGGTAGTGGTAGGGTCCCCCTTCCCCAGAAGGGGAATTGTACATATTACCTGATAACTAGTAGAAGAAAATAAAAAGCCAATCAAAAATAGCAGTTGGGGTGAGCCCTGCGACTTGCTCAAACTCGCCCGCAGTTCTACATCAACTCGAGTCAACACCTTACTAAGTTACGCCTTTTTTTTTTTCCCTTTCAGTTTGGCCTCTGCCAGCTTTCTCCCCAAATACTTCAGTTCCAAATGGAGTTTTTCCAAATTTCAGGTTCCCTCAGGCTCTCCGTGCATCTGTGCCTTTGGAACGGAGCCAAACGCTGTCATAGGTAAGTCACGGCGGCTTCCCCAGGTTCTGTCTGGAGAACCGGGTTTTGTGCTACACGGGCTTTGCGCTGGAGGGAATGCTGAGCTGGATGACGTTGCCTGTCCCCGTCAGCCGAGAACAGGCGCTCTCGCTGCTCAGCCCTGCAAGGGAGCAAGGGCAGACAGTGCCCAGGGTGGAAGGAGGCGAGCCTGGGCGCGGTGCCGGGCGGACAGACACTGCGCGAGGAGTGACTTACCTTGGGTTCCTCCCGAGCACCCCTCTGTACGGTCTGCTGGTCGGGAAGCTCAGCTTAAGCTACAGCTGAAGAACAGAACGGTGCCTCTGGAACAGCTGAACTTAACGTGGCTTTGTTTCTGTTTCAGCAATATGCGCAGATGGCAGCTACTACAAGTTCTTATTCAACCAAAAAGGGGAATGCTCAAGGGATGTCTATGCTCAGTTTCTAGAAATGACGGATGACAAGCTTTGACTGAGTTGAGGGAGCGCACGGGTCGAAGTGCTGCCCTGGCTATTCCACATCTTGGGAAGGACAGTACGAATGTCCAATACTGATCAAGAAGTTTAGCAGACCTCACTGAGAAGCCTGGCCCAACATGATCAGAACAAGCTCTGAAGTAGTGGACTACTTATGTTTATTCTCATTTCTGCAAGTATTCATCATTAAAATCTCTTTGGGTTACTGTCATCAACTCAAGTTTTGAAGATGTGGCTTTCAACAAGCTTGTGCCTATTGGGTTTCTCTTAATCTAAACTGTGAAATGACTTTAGGTTAAACACGAGTGCCTGCCACACTAAAAGATCTGCAGGGGGCTGTACCAATGTACGAGTAGCCTTAGAAAAAGGGATGTGAAAACAGAAGATTTTAGGCATTGCTTTACTTCCACGGAGTGGCTGGGAGTGGGGGGAATACTATGGATCATGCTCAAACACAACTCCAGCAGCCTGGCTAGGAGCAGGAGTACTGCCTTCCCCCCTCCCCGAGCACATCAGAGTGACGGAGGAGGAGGTGACGAGCGCGTAGCCGTAGCCGACTGAGCTTGAACCACGCTTGTCCTCCGACCTGCTGTACGGGGCTGGGGTTGGTCCTGTGGCCGCAGCCGCCCGCTCGCGGACACGGACTGACGTTGGTTGAGCGATCAGCGCTAACTGTCGAAGGTGCCGAGCTGTACATAGTAGATGAAGGCACACTGAGGCACCGGCTGACCCAACTAACCTCTCCTCGGTGCGCGGAGCAGGCAGCCGGGACGCTCGGGCACACGGAGCTCCTGTATTTGTCGAGGTGATTCCTTCTGTAACGAAACAGCCATTCCAGGTTTAAAACCCACCCGCGGTACTGGTGTGCCAGCTGTGCCGACTGCTTCCGAGAGGGCTGTGCTTCAGCTGGAGGCCTGGACAGGCCACTTAAACATCCAGCACAACAAATGAACGAGGTGGCATGAAGTACACGTCTCTGCGATGGCTTTAAACTTGCAAACTTTTCTGTTTTTTATTTGAGATGTTGCATACTAAATGCTGTTGGCCTAGGGACAGTTAGGTTAGACTAAACTGACTGACTTGTAAACTCTTTCCCAAAATTGTTACATGGCAATTAATATTTACTGCTGAACTAAGGCACAAGATACTAAACTAGAAACTGAAATAGACACAAGCTCTCTGTTTGTAGCACTACCTACCTGGGGGAGGGAGGGAAGTCTTGCTCTTCTGGAATTTAATTTCACAGATGCTTCAACTCTGACAAGCCAGTTCACGCAGAGTGTTTAGCTGCAAACTCTCTGGCAAGTTTCTTTTAGTGTCACGTAACATACTAAGGACTAACTTCCACGCAGATTTGGATGTCGAGGTTGCATGTTGCTTTTATGTGTATTTAATCCCAGAAATTGTTTTGCACACTTATTTGTAATATGTTATTTCTTTTAAATAAAAGTGACTAATTTTGCTGTATTCGCTGATGATCGCAGCCAAAGGTCCCATCGCCGTAGGTTTGGGGGAATAAATATGTGACTGAGGAAAGAGCGGTGGTGGTTGAAGGACAGAAGGGAACTGTGCTGCACAGGGCATGAAGTACAGGAGTCGCTGCCTGGGACACATATGTTGGTATGTATACCAAACCCAGTACAGCTTCCAGCATAAACCAGTTCTTGTTCAGCACGATTCACCACAGCTGCTCTCCGAAGCTTCTTACCTTCCAAGAGCTGTACTCGTAGAACGACCAACTGGAAACTGCCCTCTCCTGGAGACGTACACGCACAGGAAAGCATGAGAAACCGTTCTCCAAGGGCGACTTAAATCCTCCCTCTCTGGTGCGCTTGTAAGCTGGTTATGATCCAGTCAGCTGCGCTCACTTTAAATAGCAAGGAAACTACTTTAACTAAAACATTAAGCTTTGTGCACAGTGCTCGGAAGGTTTCACGTATCTTAATCTGCTGAAGCGTCATCCCCCTGCCCTCCCATTAAAGTTACCCTGTCATTGACCAGAGAGACTATGAGCGTATTTCTTGGTTGATTAAAACTCTACTGAACTTGTAAAACTTCCCCGAACCTCTGTTCTAGTCTGACAGTAAGAATGAAATAACACTGCACACGCAGACGACGGTGCTGTACTAATGGTGGCATCCCTCAATACACACCTCAATGTATTTAAACCTCAAATTCCTTCTTCTTGTACTACTCGCAAATCCTTAAGTATAGAGGCTATTTTACAGGGATCGAAAGAACAAGTCTTCCCACCTGGTGCTGGCTCCAGGTTGCTCTGCCAGTACTTCATCACACCACATTCTGCTGCACTGCATCACATAGGTAATTTTAACCAAAACATGCA
The DNA here is from genome assembly GCA_009819775.1 of Phoenicopterus ruber ruber. Classification (NCBI taxonomy): domain Eukaryota; kingdom Metazoa; phylum Chordata; class Aves; order Phoenicopteriformes; family Phoenicopteridae; genus Phoenicopterus; species Phoenicopterus ruber. The sequence continues at coordinate 4,446,190 of CM020232.1, forward strand.
TTAAGCGGGACAGCGGATAACCACACCTCTACAATCAAATGGAATAGTATTTTAGTTGGTCACTTGTTTGGAAAATAGATGGTACTTTGAGTATTTGATAGACCACGTGTCCACCATGTTGATTTATTTGTGGTACCACGTGGCTGCAGCGTCCAGTTACGCTGTGAAGCTCGGGACTAAGACTGGCAACAGCATCGTGACACGCAGCAGCACTCGCCCACGTCCAGGGTCTTCCCGGGCAGGATGTTAAAGAATCGCTGTCCTCAGAGGGGCACGCGCTTAACTGAAGGCAAGTTTTAGAAGGCCAGAATAAGCAACCAGTCACCTTTGGAACATCCCCCCGCTCTACGTGAGGCTGCGGAGTAAAAGGGGGGCGAGGCAAGCTGTCAGAAGTCTACATTATGTGACAAAAGAGGATTAAATAGATTTAAAAATGTCAGGTTGTTAGCTTAAGATGAGTACTACAGGCCAGAGGTCCAATAGCATTTACTCCTTTAAGCACAGTTGTCTTAGCTGGAAACACGTGGCTTCGGGAGCCAGCCCTGCTCAAGAGAGCACCCCGCTGATGGGAAGGGAACAGGCCCGTGGTGCCGACTGCTTTGATCTGCGAGGAAATGGCAGAATTTGCACAGTAAGTCCAAAATATGACTATTGCCGAAAAACAATTATTTCCACCAACATCAGCTATTTAAGTATATGGATTATTAATTTCTTTTGTATTTAAAAATAACTAAATGCCTTCTCTCCCCCTATTTTGCTGCCTCTTTCCGCAGCATCCGCATCACAGTTCAAAATCCTGAAAGGAAAACTAAAAGATTAGCCAGTGCAATAAATCCAGTGGTAATTCCCGGTATTTGCCAGCAGGAGCCACAGAATCCGAGTCTGTCTTTCAGAACCTGCAAGTATTCACGTTAAAGTAGAAAACACAAGATTAATCAGTAAAGTCAGAGAATGCGAGACACAAGACTAGTTCTTATATACGTAGGCCAAAAGACACCGCTGACCGAAATCCAAAGGCTACAGAATAACGTGCGCTTCAGAAAGAGTCTCGCTCTGGAGTCACCCGCTAGTGCCTCTACCCCTTTCTTGCTAAACCATTTCAATGCCCCCATTTTACTGCATTTTTTTTTGCCTCCTTCTTCCCCAAAGGCTGTATTTGTTTAAACAAGCCCATGACTCGGTCTGGTCTGGTCTGTACGGGATCCTGTGGAAGTTCACACAATGGTCCGTTGTTTTTGTTAAAGGAGTAGGTTATGCTCTTTCAGCTTCAAATATTCCAGCCCTTCACAGCAGCTCCACAGCCCTCCTTTGATTTCCCTTGAAAGTATTGACAGGAACACCAGACCCAGCATTCTAGTAAGTTTTTCTAGTACTTCAGGCAAAAGCATTTCCCCAACTCTGATGAGAAACAAAAGGAACAGAACCAATGCATCGAAAGAGGATCAGAAACCAAACCAATGTTAATGAAAATTACTCCAGAAAGCGCACAGCTCATTAAACTTACTTAAAATGTAATAATCTGTTGGTATGGCGGTCTGTGCTAAATCAATACATTTGTGGCCAGCATTTTTTTTTTTAAAGTCAAATCACTGAACTAGTGCAAACCCCTGGGTATGTACCTGACATCAGCCCCAAACGCTCACGCAACTTCTAGAAGAGTAAGACTCTTTGATTAAAAAAAAAAAAAATTCTTAATTCAAAGTCTGGCTTGATTAATAGTTAGGAAAGAAAACAAGCAGGAGTAAAGCTTGTTTTCATTTGCCAGTCCACAAATAAGACCAAGAAGAACCTGATGGTTAAAAGCACTCGTGCACTTACTAACTTCAGACATTCCCTTTATCGATTAAATTTGTGTCAGACACAATGTAGGATTCTCAGTAAGAATGTTAAGCTATACAGTTCAGACAGGCCTACAGAAAGGGGTCAATCAGGTCAGTAGAAAGCAGCACTCAAATTTAGTGTAAATGAGGTATCTATATAAAAAAAATATATTTTAGATAAATATCTATCACACACACATATATAAAATCACAACTATGTAAAATCACATGCTATATAAAATCACAACTCAACCTGTGTTAATGACTACCAACCACTCAAAATTTACCTTTTGGGGGAAATTAAACCAAGATACAAAACACGTATCTGAACAGAGATTGTTGAAACTGGAAGTTCTACTTTTGGATTTAAGCAATTATAAAAGAAATAACATTTTAAAATGAGCCTGTATTGTAACAACCATGTAACAACAAAATCTTCCCAGTTTTGCCTCCTGTACAGCAACCTGGACCGTGAAGTGGTTTATGAAGCAGAAGTGCTTTTGCAGGTATCTTTTGGGATTAGCACGGTACAGGTATTTACCGAAATCGGCAGAATTGAAAACGGCATAATAAAGACTGCTACCATGGTGGTAAACAGGCTGCAATGTGGGCAGGGGAGGCAGCGGCTCAGAACTGAGACTAACCACACCGATCAAAAAGAACTGTTCTTTCCACAGTCCCCTGTTTTGGAGGCTCAGCGTCCCTTTGCCGGATCGCGCAACACCCTACCGCTGCTGTTACAACGCCAGCACGAAGGCGGAACTGTCGTGTCCGAAGGCAAGAACATCCCACTGCCCCGGAGACCGTGCCGCTGCCTTCCCAGACCTGCTGGGACGTGGGGCTGCTGCCTCACGCAGCTGGGTCACAACCAAAGCTGGCGCGAGGACAGGGAGAGGGATCTCATGCAAGCAGGACAGAACACGCTGGCGGTGGAGATGAAAACTTCTGTCACTAGAAGCGAACACACGCATAGGTCTTCCATACGTTAGAATCCTGAGTCTTTTTCAAAGTCATTTTAAAGATTACACAAAAGCTGATGCTTAACAGAAAGAACACTGAACAGGCAGCCCAGAAAGAGCACAAAAGGAAATAGTACCATGCACCATAAAACACAAAAGGTAACTGGAAAGGGTACATCAGTTCCCGCAGAGAGGTCAGATCTCTATGTACATGAATCACCCGCAGACATTTTCCATTTGCAAAAGAAAGATCGTATTGACCGCAGTGTCCAGGATGATCAGCACGTAAGACCAATCTAAGAAAGGTCACGAGCATCACCTCTGAAGCAGCAGCGTGACAGGAGTCTCATCCAGCCTTTGCTGTATGCGGTAACCATCACTGCATTAATAGTGGGAAGCACATAAATACACAGACAAACCAGGGAACAGTTCTGTTTCAACAACCCAACGACTCCATTCAGTGAGGCCTGACACGTACGACAGAGAAGTCTGCATTAGTCAAAAGCACTGGAGATTATCCCGTACGAGCATTCTTCAGCATCACCGAAAGCACGGATAAGCAGACGTTATTTTTATGTAAGAACGTACGCAGTTTTCTCGCATCGCGCAGCTTTTTCAAAGGGTTTATCCATCTGAAGGAAGGCGCGTTCTCGTGCCAAGTTCCGCATGCACCCAGTGTAAAGCAAGAGCACGTTACGGCATCAGGCCCCAGCCCACGTTCTCGTCTCCCCCTCTACGCGGGAGGACGTCACGCGCAGCTCGCCTGCCGTTAGCTGACAGCAAGGGTCACCTTGGCCTGACACCGCTTCCCTTGCCACTGCCAACATACATTGGATTAATCGCCCCCAAATATACATAAGTATTTCGAACACACTTGTTGAGTAATTTCAACTTAGTTAATTTGCTGAATAAAATTTAATTTTATTTAAAAAATCTTATACACTATTATTCACCTAGCCCTAGTTGTGAACAGATTCTCACTTCTGAAAATAAACCACATTCTAGTCAATTCATTCAACACCAAATTAAATTACTAGTACTGGATTTTTTTTTTTCTTAAAAAAAGTATGTTAAAACTTTACTTTTTTTTTTTATTTTTAAAACCTCTAAAGAAAACGTTGCAATTTTACAGAAATGTTTCTTTTCAGGTTATGCCTTTTTTTTTAAATGCCTGTTATAAATTCAGCTTGTGTAGAGTTTTTTTTCATAGTTTTTTTAATATGTATCATCTGCAGAGACATTGTAACAGTTCCATTTTGTGGATGAACACAAAACTTGTACAGATTTCTCATATTTGGTCTTTAGGTAAATAGTTCCCAAAAGCTGCCTAAATAAACCACTCCAAACTGTTCAGTCCATCATGAAAATACAGTTTTTCCTTTTGTAGTGGAAAAGGAAATATAAATAATGCATCATTATTACAGAAAATGACAAAAATCAGATTCAAATTAAGCCAACTATCTAGCTTTCACTCCCCTTACTGCATGAGGAAATAAGACGTTATGTGAATTAAAGACTGAACAGCAGCCTTACGTTTAAATTTAATTTTGAAATGTAAAGTGGAATCTATTACCACAATTAAAGTGAGAAATTACCAATACATTTTAAAATGTTCAACTGCAGAACACACGCTTAAAAAAAAAATTATTGTAATAATATGGTAGCCACTGTTAGAAAACCACAACAGCTACTCTTAATGGAGACCCCAAAAGGTCAGTGTATGACATCGAAAGTGTTACGGAGAAACTGGTCAGATTAATTTCTACTGATGGGTGCTTAAGCTTAAAAATATCGAATATACCTCTGACAAGATAATTTTACTCTCTTTTTAAAAGGACTTGTGATAAAGAATTTCATCTTTCTAAATGAAGAACAGTCTGTTATCTTAAACATACACAATATTAAGCGAGACTCTTGTTTTACTTTAGACTGGAAAAATATGCCAGGGACAGTCAAAGTCAACACAAAGTAACAAACAGCAAAAGGTAGCAGAAAGAGAAACAGATAAGTGCAGCTCTGGTCAAATTCATAGCAGTTCTTTACGTCAGTTAACGGCTCATTTACATTGTAATTTCTAATCAGTTACATGCAAGCCCAAAGAAGCATTTGATCACTACACATGGTAATAAAATTTGATTAAATTTATCAGGCAACTGCTAAAATATGAAAATTTGCAGATGTAATAAAGTAGCTTTATCTGAACTTTAACAGGACAGACAAAAGTAAATCATTCCATTGGTTAAAAAAACCCTACATTCAGTTTTTTACCAAACAAAATTTCACATGAAAAGTATTGTGTGATTCCAAAGTTTCCGGAGTAGAAATGGAGTGATTTGAAATGTCAAAGACCCCATTATTTTGCAAAGAAATGAAAATACACCTCAAAAATTTCTAATTCCACATGTGAACAACAAAATACTGCATATCTACCAACAACTGCATCGGGTAGGTCATTATGAAAGGCTAGCTGCCAAGATGTAGGAAATGGCTCCTTGCCTCTGTTCCCTTTGAGGAATATACAATCGTTTGAAACCAGTTCACACTAAGCGCTTATCATGCTGCCGTTACACTGAGATACTCAGTCCTTAAAATAATCTGATAAAGATTTTTTTAAAGCTGCAGCCCTCCCCAACACTGTATTTCTCAGCGCACACAGTTCAGTAGGGGGCAGGGAGGAGCGGGGGTCACAGCCTCTGGAACAAGATGTTTTGCAGTTTGACTTTAAATTACCAAGTTTTAAGGCCACCTGTGTTGGTTTTTTTCAGTGCTGAAAGTTGAAGTCTGATCACAGGGCCCCTTTCCCCACTGCGTGAGAACATGTTCCAACATTTTAGGTGTTATATTTAAGTGTCTCCTTTTGGCACCATGGAGTTTATTTTTTTTTTTAAAAAAAAAAAAGAAAACTCCCCTAAGTTTCTAGTTCTGGCTGCCTTTATCACTCACTGCCACAGATGGGGTGTCCACGTTAACAGCTATGACTATGCTCTCTCCATCTTCTGTTTTGATACGTTTGAGTTCCTGCTGTTCTGACTGGTCTCCGTTCTGGCGCTTTGTCGGAAGAGATGCCGATGCGGATGCATGGGTTGCTAACATATGCAAAGGACTCGCAGCAGCTGTAAAAAGATAAGAAAAACTTCAGCACCCTAATCCTCATCAAAACAGATGATACTGAAAGCAAGCTTGGTTTTCATTAAAATGATGAATTCCTTTATTTGTACTACGTGGGGTATTTAGCAATCCCAGATGAGATTCCGGTCCAGTTGTTTAATCTTTGTACAAACCTGAAAGACACCTTCCCAAATCACTCAACATTCATGCAGATTTGGATAAAGGTGGGAGAATGGGGAAGTGTCTCCATTTTGTCAATGGGGAGCTGAAGACAGAGCAAGATGAAAAGACTGAAAGCCAATCTACACCGTAATTTGTGACAGAACTGGGAAGCGAATTCAAAATCCCCTTTCAGTAGGTTCTGGCCATGGCTGTGGATCACTGCAGAATGCCCTGCTTGGCCTGGAAGGAGAGCACCACCACGTCCCATCCACCTGTGGCCCTGAGTTATTTAAGAAAAGCTACACGATTCACGCAGCCGTGAGATGCGGACGACTCAAGTAGCGATTCCTTGCTGACAGATAACGAGGCATTTACCCACAATGTAAGGAAAAGGCAGTGCTTTTAACAAGGAGTAGTATTAAGAAATGAGGTATTTGATTAGATTCAAGCACATAACTGAGTTAGATCAACAGAAATGTATATAGTTCAAACATCCTATACAAGATTTTAATCTTTCTCATTACATGGAAGAGACAGTACAAGTCACCATTAATGGGCAAGGACAGTCCTTTAAACCTTCCGAGACATCCAAAGGTTCCTTCTCTCTATACTTGTTAGCAGTCTGTTTCTCAGTATCGACCCTGACTTTATTAAACCAACTATTCAAATGTCTTTGCAAATAATGCAAAATACTAATGATATATTTACTTGTTCATTGCATTTCATGAAAATTTATCTAAACATCATCAAACCATCTGCTTTTTTACACACACGCTCCCTTTCTTCAATGCCATCGCTTTGCCAACATTATTACAGCATTCCCTGCTAGTGGAGCTTAAATAGGAAGTCCATAAGGAATTCTTATTTGCTGAAGTTGTTGTATTTGTTCTTACCAAGCTATCCTAGAGAATACCTGGAATATCACCTCTGCATGTAACCAAACTGTTTTGTGCTTAGTGGTAGAACAAATAGTTCAGAAAATATTTATCTGATGCAAAATGCTTCACTGCAACTGTAAAACAGTTTGTTCGTGTATCTCAACAGTCACTCACCTTCTATTAGAAAAGCTATTCCTTGTATAATTTCTGAATAGATGCCATAGAGATAGTTACTTCTGAATAAACTGCCTTACTGCAAATTTATTGTTACTTAAATAAGCACAGGAAGTTTACCCTTCGTCTTCAAACATGCATTAAGACTATTACTGCGTTACTCACTCCGGGGTCTGTTTAGTAGAAACAAGACTTGCTGGCTGCAGCCACAACTGATACGTGAAAGTATGAAATACACGAAAGAACAATGATGTTTGAAATCTACACTGAAAGTCAAAATAAAGAATATCTAGTTACATAATTTTATTCTGCAATAAGAGACCTGGATTTATTTTGGACTTCGCAGCTTTCAGTTAGACTGACAGGTAGTAAGAAGCGCTGCCAAACTGTTTTGCTGAGAGCACCTTCTTACTACAAATAGAAAACGTTAGAAGAACAGCAGCTGCTCTGGATTTCTTAGTTTTCAGATTTCACAAATCTTCTTTCTCCAGAGGTAAACAAACACACATACACATACAAACGTGTGTGTGTAAATACAGATGTGTGCATGTGAACACAGACGTATGTAGATGCATGTGTGTGAACACAGACATAAGTGTAGACAGGTACAAACAAATCTGTATTTCTGTAGGCATAGTTCCCCCTTCAGATGCTTTGCCTGAGAAGTACCTGGTTTCTTGCTGGTTTAGGAGTTACTGTAACAGAGAGTCCAGGACCTGGAATACACCTCACTTGCTGTTCAAAATGTGAACATCTCATGAGGTATTTAAGCCCAGGAATCTCGGAGTGAAAACTCCCATCACTGCAAGCGCACCCCTATCACACAGTGAAACAGTGAGAAGTACCACAATTCTACTCCTACGTTCAGCCACATTTCTACACATGCCTAGCAGCCATTACGCTTCCCTACCAAGGAAAACATGTTGAAATCAGTTGAGTTCTCAGAGTCCAGAGGAAAAAAAAAAATATTTCTTACTTTTAAAAAATAACTTTTCAGTATATTTCACGTCTCAGCTGAATTCACACATCCCTTCTGACAAAAAAAGTACATATGAAGTCTGATGGTGATTGCTTTTGCTTTACTTAAGCTGGAAATGAAGTGGAAGCAGACAGAACACTGACCTATAAATGTCAGTGACGGAAGAAGAGTAAAAAGGAAACAAAACAAATAATTCACTCCATTAGAAAGACTTTAGAGCAGAAATGCAGCTAGTAAATTGATACAAGATAGCCTAAAACTATTTCCGTAAATATATTTTATGACAAAAAAGCTACTTCAGCATCAGATAACATCTCAAAGTGAAACTGTTAAAACAAGCTGTATGCACCTGCAAAGCAAACCAAAACCGAACATTCTGTGAACAAGTGCGAATATATGAAATTTATGAAAAAGTACTGCTACCCACCCAGACTGCTGAGTCTGAGAGGGGCAAGATGGTATTCAGACAAGAAGAATCTCAAAATCTTACAGAATTTTTGTCATTTTTGGTACCGGTTCAATAAAAACAGAATAAAAAGTAACAGTTCAAAAAGCCAACCCACAAGCAAGTTCTGTCTTGTTTTCCTGTTGGTTGGTTCTTGACAAATCATCTGGGGAACAGTTACCATTTTAGTGGCACTGGTTTACAGGAACTTCTTTTAAAACTTGTTTCTATCCTGGGTTTAATGAGGAGGGAGGACGGGTTGTCACCACTAAGTACATCCCTATAATGACCACAAAGAGAATAAATAGCTGTTCAGGTAATCATCAACAAAGAGAAACACTGGTTCTTACCAACAGGGAGGGAACAATCCCTTACAAGGCTGTAATCTAAATTTTTTGCAGAACTTAGAATTCAGTATAACTACAAAAGACACGAGAACAGAATTCAAAAATTCAGCACTGGTCACTTTGAGGTTTTAACATGTACAAAGCAGCAGAACATCTTGACACAGTACGTACCAGCGTTGCCCTGTCCTTGTATCGCAGTGGTGATAGGTACTATGTGCGTTCCGTTCTGCGTTACAGTTTTTATTGGTAGCTGGTGTTGACCTAGAGGTGCCTGTTGCACTATAGTAACTGTCTGTAAGGGTGTGGTCTGAGATGTCTGAATGATACGACTAGCAGCTCCTATTGTAGCATGACTGATAGCAGGGATAGGCTCCACTTTAACTGAAAAACAGAAGATAAAACATTGTTAAGAACAAGGAAAGTGTCAAAGAACCACTTGTTTTTACTCAATCAACGCTCAGTGAAAAAGTATACCATTTTATTACTAGCTCCAACAGATCAGAGAAATTATGATGCAAAATCTTCAGTTTTAGCCAAACATTTCAAGCGTTCATCTGGAAGTTTCAAATAAAAATCCCTCTGTATAAAAAGCTGGCAAAACAACTAACCCCAGAGGCTCTCACCTTTCACTTCCTTGTGGTCTCCATTCTCTTGAGGTTCTACCTTGGGCTGGGTTACCATCGCAGCTTGCGTGACTACTGCCTGTCCAGCTACAGTGTAAGTGTTTGCTGGTGCTAATCCAGTCACATTTGTGACAGACACAGCTGGTATCTGGTGGACAACATGAACTGTCTGAACTACAGGCTGCTGGGATGTCGATGTTGTCACAGGAGTTGCAACAGTGTAGGTGACGGGTTTCATAGTTTGTGGTAGCTGCCGTTGTACAGTAATTAAAACTGGTTGGCTAGATAGAGGTGATCCTACCAAGAAAGAGACAAAAATTAGGCCGCCATTTTTAATTATTTCTTTTAAGCCAGTCATTCTTTTAAACTTAACACTAAAGCCTCAGAGGATTAACGACCTCCTTCACTAATGCCTGAATGATCCAAAAGATAAAACTGGACAATGAAGATTATGACACACGGCTACTCCAAGCCACATATTCAAGGTAAGTGCTGCATTAGCTCAGTGAGACCCATACACCGTTTGGGCAAAAGCCCCCCCCCCCCCACCTCCCCCCAGATGCAGCTACACCACCAAAGCTATTTTAGTAAAACTCCTTTCCATAGATGGGAACATATATGTGCTTCAGGTGTTGTGTGGAGCATGTCTGCGTCGGCAAAACTCTCAGCTTCCTAGGCTGGGGAAAGCCTGGTGTCTCTGCTTCGGACCACGTTTGCCTTCGCCACAGAATGGTCACTGGCACTTCTGTAGTACCAGAACATCACCAAGAAAGTGGATGGCAAAAGTATATAAGCTAAGGTAGTTAAAAAAATACATCCTTATCCCATCATTCCCATCATGCCCTATGCTCTTTTTTTTTTAAATAGGAAAATCCTTATCACACAAATTTATTCTTTCTCTCTTTATCCTTTCAGTTCTTTTTGTCCTCACCTTTGAAAGGATGACACGACCACAGATGCATGCAAGATATCTGCTTATTTCTGTAACATGGGTAACCTAAAATTTTGGGGTTTTTTTCTAAACCAGAAAGAGTATGTTTTGAAAGGAAGTGACAACTGTTACAAGACAGTACAGTCCCATACAGGACAGAAGCACAATCTCTGCTTAGTAACAGAGTGATCACGGGTGCTGGAACAGCACACAGATAACAGTCCACATGTATGCAAACAGGATTTACCTGGCATGTTCACACGTTTATCAAAGATTTGTTCTAAATGTTAAGAAGTTAAATATTTAGTGGTTTTTTTGGTGTACATGTGAAGTCTTGGTAATATTTAAATATTAGCCCTCTCCCACCTCCAACCCCCAAACGCTTATTTCAGGACTCCTCACCTGGGGCACTCTGTGCAAATCGCGCTTCTTGTATTACCGCTAGTTTTGGCTGGATAGCACTAGGCTCAGGTTCCATTGGGACTGGAGATCCTTCCCTGGACAGACTCTCGGGGGTCTGGACTCCACTGGAGTGCGCAGACAACACTCCAGAGTGATTAGGAGAAGCTGGGGCACTTCTGTATTTAAAAATGAAAGCAGCAGCTGATGTGTTTTAACTTCTGAACTGTGAAAGACGGTGACCTTCCTCTAAAGAGACCATAATGCACACTGCCCACAGGAGGGCACCTCTGCCTTCCGGCAAGTACAGTTACAACCCAAAGCAGTTCTGATGATCTCTTACAAAGCTTCTGTTAAACAGGGACAGAATTTAAAAGCAAACTTCAGGTAGAGTTAATGGAGAAGAAGTGGCTGGATGCCTTCTTAGGGAGACTCTCTAAACAATCTGTGAAACATGAACGTTTCTTCTGGTGGAGAAGAATGATGAGCAAATCTCAGTCTACAGGGCAAGTAATAAAAGATCTGCACCAGCAGAAAGGCCATAACTTTACAGAGTGAATAATTTAAACCCACATATTTCCCCATCATGAATTCTGCTTGAACATTATCAAACTAAATACATAATTGTCATCTCTAAGTTCAATAACAGTAGCCAGTATTTGATAATTTTCTTTGCAAATAGTTTTAAAATGCAGTAGATGGCAGTTAGAAATTAAAATTATAATTCTGTAAAAAAAACCCAAAGGTACAGCGAGGCTTGCTGACATTAACAATCTGATAGTTAGTTATGCAAACCGAGTCAGTTCTTTAACACTAAAAACAAGCAATAAAAACAAGCCTAGTGTATGGGGCAGCCTCCTAGTAAACCATACAGAATTCAAATACTCAGTCTGGATGAAATTAAATTACTAAACTTGTGACTGTATCCAAAACTATCATGTCTGTATCAGCCTGAAGATTAAACAACAGCCATAGTCTTTGTGTTCATCTGTTTTTCCTTACCTAGAAGAGAGTGGTCCCAGAGGGGTTCTAAAGCAAGGTACTCCCCTAGGCCGCCTTTTCCTAAAAGCCTGCTCTATTAATTTGCTTTCAGAGGCAGGGTCTATCCTCCAGAATGAGCCTTTGCCTGGTTCTTCCTGGGAACGTGGTACTTTGATGAAATAACGATTCAGAGAGAGATTGTGACGTATTGAATTCTATGGAACATAAAAAAATATGTAGAATTCATATAACTTTTCCAAGTCAGAATGTGGTCTACTGCAGCAGTTCGTACTACAGGAGACTCGGGGTTCAGCTCTTTAATTCCTTAATTCAACAGAACTCAGAGCACTACAAAGGCAGTGCCATAAACCTGAAAGGACTCTTGCATTTTTTCAAATCTTTCCCAACAATTAAAAAACCAGTATGCTAATGTGGCAATAACAGGAATCCCATTTAATTCTCTAATGAGAAACACAGTGATTGCAACAAACTGTTAGAACACTACACATACTTGAGCATAATGCAGTGTAAAAAAAAAAAAAAAAAGGCAAAAAGAAAAAGTAAAATTATCAGTCTTCATACACCACCCTCCCCCAGGTGTCAAAGAAAATGTCAGTGTACTCTAGGAGGGCCAGTAAAATACAGCATATACTGATTCTGATCTTATGTGATAATCCTGTTACCGTTCCACAATACAGAAAGAAAAGGTTAAATTACACAAGTTCCAAATGCAGCTAGATTGTTGGGAGTTCACCCACAGTCCAGTCTGTCTCAACAAAGGAGCCAAGGATTTAGTGTGTCTAGAAAAACAACAAATGGCAGTAGGTCCTAAAACAGCTCTTCAGCGAGATCTTCATTAGTGCACTCTAGTTTGCACATTAGTTTCTCCTCACTTTGCTGTAACACACACAACTCTTCGATCAGAGAGATGTAGAAAACCACTAACAACCTGAAGTGGCTGTATCTATCCTTGCTTTTGCACACTTTTTTTTTTTTTTAAAGATATAAACCCAAAATCTCTCTAAATATTGTCACTGAACAAGAAGAAATAAAGATAAGCATACATAATGAAATACTTGTGGGGGAACAGGGGGAAAATGGAGAAAAAGCTTTATGTTAACAAAAGATCTTCAAAATTTGCAAAATCAAATGCAAATCCTGCTCAAATGTCTGAGTTCATGACCCTGATGGCAAGTTTGGAAAACTTTAAGCAATGATAACCATGTATGGTTTCTTAAATGCAAACTGATGAAACCAGAAATGGTTTTCCCTGCCAAAAACTGAAACAGAACTAGAAAGATGCCAAGAACATGTTTATAAATTGTATTTATTTCTCCATATGCTAGAATAAGAGAGTAGATCCAAAAGTACCTGCTAAAATAAGTTCACAAAGAGGAGTCTTCAAGTCCTCAACAAAATGGGATCTTTATATAATAAAGGCTATAAATACCTCAATACTACTTATTAAAGTATAGGATTTGGATGCTATACATACATATGTACTCTCTGTTTTGAATAATATGTGCATATATAACCTCAAACATTATTTAAAACATCTATAAGTCACCCTAACTGTAATCTAGTAGCTGATGGACAAAACCTACCAGAACTATTCACACGTGAGGTACACCTGTTAGTGTTATAGCAGTGCTTTTTATCACTAGTGACTGAACAGCATCTAATTTTTAACTTTTCCAATTGTTTTTATGTATAGGTGCTAATTAATTATTCCAGAACATACTATGTCTGCTGTGTCTATCACCTTGGGTTTGTGAAGTATTATACCTCTAAATACATACACTGTTCTAAGGGAGAATTCTTTAACCATGCATTACAATCTATACGCACGTTTAGTTCCGTGATGCTTACATAAAGAACCATTATACACACAGATATTCACGGTATTTCAGAATAGGAAGCAAAAAGCACACTAACATTTTATAAACAGAATCTTGTTGCTAAAACAGATCTGTTAGTATGACTGCAGCCAGGATTCTGCATTGCTTATGTGTGAAAGGGAAACAAAATTCTTAGAGACTTCCTAGCCACAACAACAGCTAAGTCCTTCACTAGCCAAACCACAGCAGAAAGCTACGAACAGTTACATTCCCCACTACCCTTGGAATTCCTCTAAGAGTGATTCAACTTTCATATAGGCCCTATGACAAATCAGTATGCGATTAATATTTAAAAATCTACTCCTCTACTGAGAAGGCATGTATTCTTTAGTCTTCTACTTGTACAGCAAGTAGCGTATTAACACTTCCTCACTCTTCCCCTCCCCCAGCCTCTCCAAATTTTACTTCCCTGAAAATAACTTCAGAGCATGCCTCTGTTGCAGAGCACGACTGTACTAAGCAGCACCACAGTGAAACTGATACTCCATGATCGACAGTGCAGTCTGAACGTTATACGGGCAAACTGGCCAGTCCTGCTAATTGTGCTCTTCTGTCCTTTGCCGAAACTAAAAACAGCAGCAAAGGCATGGAACCCTTATGCGTATCTGGAAAGACTATGCCAGACTGATTCATACTCGGTTAGTCATCCTGGCAAATGCTGAGGTTAGTCTCTTTAAAAATGAAAAGAAAGCAGAAATTAATTCTACAGAATTGAAGGGTTTGATCTAACTCAGTACAGAAACAATTAAGTTCACGAATAGACTATGTTGCACAAATAAAAAAGGGCACATAATAGTGCAAGATAACGACAGGAAACACACGCTTGTTCCTTCGCTGTATTGCATGGTCAAGATCACCGTTTTCAAATAAAACTGAACGTGTAACTTTTAATATCTTAATTTTATCTCAAGATAGCAATACGGATGTTTACACAATTATAAGTTAGAGAACACAACCACATGCCCAGATAGCATACGTGTATTTAAATCCACAGTACCAATTGCACTTTTCTTCCCCGAAGTCTGTATGTATCTCTCCTAGAGGTTTAGAGAATGCCATTCCATGAAGAAAGCAATGCTTCAAATACAGAATAACGTAAATTGCCTGCTTTGTTGGAGAACTTACAGTCAGGAAAAAGACAACACACTCATTTAACAAACTCTATTTATGAAGGGCTGTTAGGCTCACCAACTGACTTCTTATGAACATTTACAGCTGCCAGTATTACTCACGACTAAAAAAAAACATTCCAGAAATCAAATTTACCTGCCAGCCCTTGTCTGCTGTCCTGTAGTATGGATAATTTTTAGTTATGTGCGTATAAATTCCATTTAGTGTAAGCTGCTTATCAGGTGCCATTGTAATTGCTTGTACTATTAACTGTGCATAGGAGTAAGGTGGCTTAGAGTCGTCCTGTCCAAGAAAAAGAAAAGTCTGCATCAATAAACTTTAAAGATATACACACTCCTTTCTAAATCAAAAGTTAAAACACACAATTAACTTGATTTAAGGCACTTTTGGACAACCAAAATCTTGAGGCAGAAAAGAAACTAAGACAGTTTTGCTCTTCTGATTAGCAGATTTTAAGATAACATTAAAAATTTGGAGAAACACACAACAGTAAAGAACTTTCAATAGCCTATAAACAGATATGTAACTGAAAATACATACGGACCCTCCCCCAAAGGGAAGAGAGGTAAATAAACAAACAAATAAATCTCACATCTAACCACAAAAACTTAATATTTGTTTTTCAACTCTGTAATGTCAAATTATGACTCAGTGCATATACTTTAGCGAACAAAATTTCAGAAGTCTTACGTTCGCTTAAGACGTAATTTATGGGACTGATTTCCAACAACGTTTACCTTTGGGCTATCTCCACCCGATGCTTCCTTGTCATTTTCTGACTGTGAATTGTCAGCCATTAAATGTAGGTCAGATGGTATTACACGACTCATTTTGTACCCTGAAGAGCCTGCACCACGGGGGCTAGATGGGCAGGAATTTGCAGCACTGTAGAGCATAAAAAGAAGATCCTACTATTTTGTTATACAGTATATCACCACATTATGTCTAATCAAAAAGCTCTTATTGCAGAAAAGCCCACTACCAGAGCTTCTGGACTACAGCTAAGGGTCTGTCAGTATTTCCATTACAAACCCCATCTTCCAAGCCTTTCTATCTCATCCATGGGAATTAAAATCACTGCAGGAAGAAACCTGTCAAATGAAGCTCAGGCTTTCCTCCTCAAAGGGAAAAGGATTAACTTATTTATTAGGTTGTATTGTATTTGTGTAAGATTTGCCAGCAGAAAAGTCCACTTTAACTACATAAGCAGCCACAAATTTTAGGACACTCATTTGAAAGAAGAAACACATCTTGCATGAAATTTCTGCCATATGCTTGTATTCAGTCTGCTCAAAAAAGATCATCTCTCCTGTGCAGTATTTTTGCACATTTGAGAAAATACAGCAAGCAGCGAGGAAAAAAAGAGTTTTGATTCTCATTTAAATCTAAACCAACATTATTTTAAGTGTTTACAGGTATGTGCACATACATATATATGTATAAAAATCATAAACTTATCTATAAATGGGATGCAGCAGCACCGACTCATCTAATTTAAAGCAGTATTAGGCCAACGGAGCAGATACACTGTTACAAAGCAAAAGATAGCGCCAAACAAACGAAAGAAGTGGCTCGAAACTTCACATTTTGCTATCCATCACAGAAAAACAAAGATAAAATTGTATAGAATTCCACTGTAACATCTTTCTAATGGTTGTCCCTCTGCTTTGCACAGTCAACAGCAACCACAGCTGCACAAAGCCAGTTTTCTTCTACAATTTCCACTTAGCTAACAGGAAAGAGACAGTCAGTGGGTGATGTCTGTCCCCTTCCCCCAAAAAAAATTTTGGCAGTTCTCTACAAGGACACACACTTCTCAGCAATTCATATCGTAGCTGATTTCAACACAGTCCTCAGAAATTCCAAAAAAGTTAACTAAAAATTAGAATGACAAAGTCTGCTGTGCCCCCAGAACCAGCCTTAACGCCAAAGACAATCTTTAACCAAACGTGAATCTATGGTTCAAAACATCAAATAACAAATAAAGCTAGAGAATATTATTTAGATTTATACAATAAAGCTTTAACAAATTTACATCTGCCAAGTTTTGTTTATCTGCCTGGCCTCTCAAGTTTTTTGCTACCTCCCTTTTAAAGCACAGAAACAAGGCAGGCACTGTAGACTGGGCAATATATATATAAAAAAAAATTCTTCAATTTAAGTTTCACATCACGAGAAATCCAGCACCAACAATTTGCTACTAGTGATATATTATACAAGGGAGATTGGATTTTTGAAGTGTTGTATGGAAGAGTCCTTGATTAGAGCCAAAATGTGTAACTAATTTATTTTTTTAAATATAGGTCACTGCTGTTCTATGTTTTCACATATCAACTGACAACATCCCTCTACTGTGCTCACTTTAGCATATATTGACAAAGCGACACATATGGTATAATCAAAGCAAGTTTACAAGCCTTCTACAAAACAGGATGATGTGAAGAGAAACTGTCAAGCTTTGCTCTCAAAATAGACTCAAAACTGTAGTCTTTTTTTTTTTTTTTATAATAAACTATACTCAACAGGTGCATGAAAGCCCTGAAGAGAATTACAAAATTCATAGTGAGGCAAAGACGGTGGTGATATATGTGATATTATCTGAAATATTTATGAGCTGCTCTGTCATTTCTTGAGCAAGATATGTTTTCCCTGAATTTCAATAAGAAAGTAAACCTGTTATACAGTCAAGTCTAGATCTCTTTTCTTTCTACTTCCGCTATTTATATAGATCTCATTAAACACTACAATATTGAGATCAAGATCTTGGCAAGCATGAAAGAAGTCAATTATCCTTACATTCAAATTTCGTTAACAAGATCTACATTTTTAAAAATCAAGCATTAACAGACCTTCACTCAGTGAAGATACAGAAAGCGAGAGGGGAAGAAAAAAACTTTCAAAAGCATGTACGGAACTTTGAAACACAACTTTCAGTGCCTTCAAATGAAATTTTTGCTCCTGAACTTCCTATGAATTTTAAAAATTGTGTCTAAACTAATTTTACCAGTTTGAGAGGACAGCTCGCTTATGTTTAATTGAGTTTGGTCCCAAATAACAAGTTGAACAATGGCTACAATTTCCAAATTAAGCAGCACAGCAAGTAAAACACTCAGATTAACCTCCCCTGCAGAAGACTTCCCTAAACTCCTCATCTTACACTGTAGTTTAAGTAAAATGTCTATTTACTTCCAGCAATGACTAATCAATAATAAACGTTCTGGAGTAAAGAGATCAGTCTATTTTTCACACTAACGATAACCAAAAAAACATTTTTTCTGGTGATAAACTTCAGGGGGACAGTGACTATCAGAACATTTAAAAATGGTATAATTTAGACCTCTCATTTAAAGTGTTGCCATAAGCATGCAGGAGTAAAAAGCAATCTAAATCATCTGGAATATAAGACAAATGTATGCTGCTTTGCTGTCCTAAGAATGCCAGGCACCTGAGCAAACAGCTACACATTTAATGAATTAAATTTGAATATTAAAGGCTGTTCATGCAACTGTCTTATTAGGTAGCAGAATGGTGGTTTTCACCAAGGCAGGTTATGCTGAGCTCCAACTAAACTTTTACCACAAAAGCAAAATACTTGAATCAGAAAGTCGTCTCCAGTCTGTAACCATATGTTGCCCTGTATCCAATCTGCAGGGTTTAAATACCTGATAGTTCCTGTGGGAGAAGGGAGAGGGCTGATCAGGTGAGCCATGTTGTCTGGAATGTTTATTGTTAAGGGAGAGATCTGGGGTTGCACAGGCTTCACTGGGGACTCCGGGGCCTCCTGTTTTTCTCTCTTTTCATTGGACAGAGCTGTGAATGTTATCTTGATGTTTGTGCTGGGAAACCTGAAAGTACAGCTGTAAAGTAAAAACAAATATATAAGCCACTTGTTTACAGAATGTAAGATTTTCTGCATAACTTGCACGTATCGCCTAACCTTATTTAAAAATAAAAAGGTATGGTATCTTATGTAATTACCTGTAACCATCTTCATTTTACAGATCATACAGAAAGATCAATGTGACCAGAAAAAGATCCCCAAGTAAGCAATTTTAAAATTTGGAAAGAAATACAAGCAAATGCAATTCTTTGTAACAAGGGCAGTTTATGTGTTGTCTCTAAATTTCTTGAGGTTCATCCTGATCTTGCAACTATCCCTAAAAGAAGTACTATTTTGAAGACAAAAGGCTATTATTTTATGATGCCAAAGAACGGCTTCGGCAAATGAACAAGTAAGTCCATGACATCAAAATTCATCAGGAGTATAAATGCTGGCCAATTTGAGGTCTACTCAGTTTCATAGACTGGTCTAACTAAAAGATTTGGTTTCTTTTCCCTTAAAATACTTATTAAATTAAACACATATCAATCCTAATTCTGATCATTTACAGAGTATATTGCTGTCATAGTACTACATTCAAATATCTTTTCTCAGAACTGAATTTAAGAGCCAATTTCAATAAACTACCCATTTTTGTATATTACCAAAGACTGCATGCCCGAATTTAAAGACCAATGATAAATTAACAATGTGCAATTGTTTAAAAATTTGGAAAATAAAATACAGTGAATGCACCTTTGAGTATTTTCCTTTCTACATCTCTGTATATAGCATTTAGAAGTTAACCCAATTAAACAGAACAGGCTATTTATAACTTCTCAGTAAATAAACAGATCGAGCAAACAAGAAACTTAACTTTCTCTCAACAAAAGCATCTATAAAAATAAGCTCAAATAACTTTACTATCTCCTCTTTCTTAGCTGTTAGATGACACTCAGCACTAAAGCCACAATTATATTTACACTCCTCTTCCACATGATGAAAAGGACTTTCCAACGACACAATACCCAGAAACAAACCCTAGAAAATGGGGTTTTTTTAAGTGATTCTAGGTAGATCTAGTTTTATAAAGAAAGGAAACAACAGTATGCTGGAATAGGCCTAAGAAACATACCTACAAATGCAAGATACAGACTGTAAACAAAAGTGATCATTTCTCTGGAAAAATATATTAAATGTAAGTGATGTAACAATTGCAAGGAACACTCAGCTGTGGAGTAGCCTTAAAAACACCAACTGTGTTTTGGTTTTTATTTCTTAAAATTAATCTAAGGATGTTTATAGAACAAAGGCAGCATTTGATTTTCACTATGTTTCTTGCCACATGCACCACAGTGATTCTTTTTTCCTACAATACACGCCCAAGGATCCGGAAAAAGAGAAAGAATCGACAATGACCTTCCCTTTCTCTCAGTCTGTCTTCTCAGTATGGACCATGTCCGAATTTAACAGACGACCTATTTCTGAAACATGCTCAATGTACTAAATTAGGAACAGAATCTATGCCAAAAAACTGCACATGCATTTCAGCCAGAGAGTTAAATGGACCAGTTTCTGGGTTGGGTTTGTTGGTGGGGTGTTTTTGTGGGGTTTTTGGTTGGTTGGTTGGTTGGGGGTTTTTTGTAGTATCTTCAGTAACAACTCATTTCTTGGCTTTTTCCAGTAGAAAGTATTTTTTTGCTTATATTGTTTTAGTGACAGTTGAAAAGTCTCGGCTGTTTTGCTAATAAAAATTATTTCTAAACATTTCAGTATTACATTCAGTAATAATGACAACGCTACTCCTCAAGTGTGTGCAAAGAGGGTAGCCAAAGGGATCCTTTTCGCTAAAAATTAAATAAAAATCCCTGTGAGAAAGTGAACAACATCTGTTTGACATAGAGACAGGTTTAAATTTTAGTCACCTGTTCTATATATTTCATGAGGCTGTTCCATACCTGCAAATTTAACTTAAGGCTTTTCAGATCAAACTTATTTCAACTTAAGAAAAATGTGGGAACAACCAGACATAGCTTTAAATGCTCAATCACTGGTTAGATTTCTTATTGCCTAGTAAAAAAAACAGTACATAATAATGAGCAACCAGAGTCCTGCAGTGCTGGGGTGGGGTAAGGATGGGGAGGAGGCAGATCTTCACAAGTTAGACACAAGTACCAGAAACATGGAAACATATAAAATGTACACTCCACAATTCCCCCAATATTCCACGTAAGTGTGCATATTAAAACATCTCCCTTCTTACACTATCGCACCACCTTAATGCTTTATCTCCCCTGTGGGCATCTTTCGCAAAAAAAGGGCGGGCAGCTTACTCAGATCTAAGACTGAAGCACAGTATAGCAGAGACATGGTGATCCCAAATGTCAGTCAAGTTTGGAAAGAAACCACCCCCAAAGCCAGGAGCTTTGACTAATCAAGGGTACTGTATAGGTTATAAATGTGCCAAATAAACTTGGAACTTACAGTCAGGAACTATATTAAAACCTGAAGGTGTTACTGTTACAGTTTACAAAATCGCACATGCTGAGCTTGAAAGAATGGCGTTACTATGGAAGACGTACCTACAAATCACTATCTGGTTAAAGCATGCAAACACGTGAGTATTATCAAAAGACCACATCTGTCAATTGATTCATATTTGTAAACAGAGTTTTTTTAATAGAAGCATATTTTTAATAGCTGGAATTCAGCCAAAAAGCAGAATAAAGAGTGTATATTAACCAACAGATTTTCTGAATAAATTGCATTAACGTGAGCGTATTACATTTACTTCCAAAATCAAAGTAAGGAACATGTTCTAATTTGATCAGAATCAAGTTGGTTTTGGCATATTCTTTAGTTATACAAGGAACTAAACAAAAACCACAGCATACCCAGAGGGAGAGACCTGATGAAACATTTAGTCTACAGCAAGCTGAATTTGATTTTACTCACTGTTTAAAGTGTTTACAGTAGTTTCATGATGTGCTACCACAGGACAGTTACTATAGAAGAAACTCATCTATACAACCCATTAAAAAAAAAAAAATTAAAAAAAAAGGAAAGGAAAAAAGAGTAGTTCTGCAAGCTGTCACTCTGTATCTCATCTACTCAACTAACTACCATTCCTCCTTTATAGGATGATGCCATTCAGAGTAGGAAATCAAGCAGAGCCACCAAGACTGATCGAACAGATTCGTAAAAACAAACATTTACAAAACATCCATGTTTAAACAGTTGTATGATGAAAAGTGTGTTAGGTGTCCAAGTGATGAAAACTAACAGCACTATTTAGCTGGTGTGCCAGCATTGTATTTTATGTATTTCAAACAACTATTCACAGTATCTACACTTCAATAATTTTGCACATTTATTGATTATGACGAGTACTTGCATTGTGCTTTCTACAGAGCATCACAAAGGAGGGCAGTGTGCAATCTAAGAAACTGCAGCAGAGGTGTCACAACTAAAATGCAACTCATGATCCTAATTATTCTTTTTTAAAAAGTTCATTCTGGGTTGACTACTAGAAAACAGACAAGAAAAATCGAATCATTTCAAACTATTCCCTAGAAAACTCTTTCTATCTTTACAGCTCCCAGCAAGACAGAGACGTGCTGATCTAGGCACTACCTCTAAAGAGTTTAGCAACTTTGTAGGGATAAGTGTCTTGTGGGAAACTGTGCAAAGTCTAGTTTTGTCACATCTGTATTTCTAGTATTTTCGCACTCCCCCTCAGCAGTTCAGGCTGTACTGCAGGGAAAAGCTAATTATGCACTTTTAATTCTGCCTATATGAAAATACCATCTCATTGAAAATGACAAATTCCATCCTGTCTGCATCTGGGGAGCCAAAACACAGAAGCAGGAATTCAATTTCCTCCCTGTACGTAAACCCTGCTATGACACTCAGTGCCTTAGTATCCTTTGAATTATTCTGTTTTAATTGTCTTTTCAGAGCCAGGACAGAAATTGGGCAGAAGCTGCCATCCTACTGTTCTTTTATCAGCACCTCCAGATTTTACATTCAAATAGATTACAGAGGTTCGGCACTAATAACGCCCTAAGTCACGGTAGTAACAACTGTATAGTTCAATTCCTTTACGTTGACTATGACACCGAACACCAGTAACTTACGGATCCCTGTATATTTTAAAGAGATCTAAAAGAATAACAATGTGAGAGTTTTCAAATTCTTGTGATTTACTGAGAGCCACAGAAAGCTTCAACTTTTTACACTAAAAATGTAAGACCCACAAAAAAAAGAACCCAGTCAGCATCTGGGAGATTGCTTTTGTCCATTTTTGACTTCAAATACTTTAAACGAAAGCATGGGCAACAGTGTAACTCGCCTCAAAGAGATGCTGAGGTAATTAACACCGCCTGTACCACTAAACAGAGCTTTTTCAACTTCGGTTTTCCCTGACAGTACAGCAGGCTAAGATGGCGCTATATGTACTTCCTTCTCATCCCCTATTTTGATCAATAAACTAACAAAAACCCATCAGAATCACTATACTTCTAGATATGGCCTCCCTTCCATGGAAGGGAGATATGAAACTAATCCCTTTTCTAATTCCTCTTACCTACCTACTTATGACTCACCTCCCAGTTGGTCTTTCCCCATCACTCCAGTAAAAATGATCCTCACAGCCAATTAATTTATTTCTACTTCTCATAGAAGATGTGCACACTTTGAAGCTTAAGTCATCAGTAAGATACTACGCTGCACGTTTCCAGGCCCACTTTTGATTCAATTGTATTTTAAAAGTCAAGCAAAAATTGGTTTTTTCACACCATTCAGCTAGAACCACAAAGAAACTGAGTTTGCAAGGGACCTCTAAAGGTCTCTAGTTCAATCTCCTGCTCAAAGCAGGGCTAACTTCCAGGTTAGACCAGGCTGCTCAGGGCCTTGCCTAATCAAATTTTGAAGCCTTCCAAGGACAGAATTGAGCAATTAATTCCTGTAATTAGCCAATTAAGAGCGAAGGGTTTTTCTCATTTGTCCAGGCATAATTCCTTTGTTGCAACTTGCTACAGTTGCTCGTCCTCAAGCTGTGAGCCTCTCAGCACAGCCTGGCTCCATCTTTTCTATAACCACCCTTTAGGCAGGAGAAGACTGCAGTTAGATCCACCTTTGGGCTTCTCCAGGCAAAAAAAAAATTGAGGTCCTTTAGCCTCTCCTCATATGCCATATGTGCCAGTTCCCTAAGCATCTCAGCAGCTCTCCCCTCACCTCTCCGGTTTGTCGTCAGTTTTGTTTGTACTGGGGGCCCAAAACCAGACACGGTTACCGCCCAGCACAAGCCCACCCTCCATGATCACAAGGGTGCACTGCTGAAACACATACCACCTCCTCTCCCCCAGGACCCCCAGGCCTCCTCTGCAGAGCTGCTCCCCAGTCAGTCATCCCCAGCCTTCACCCACCCCAGCCGCAGGATTTTACATTCATCTTTGCTGAACTTCACGAGGTTCCTGTCAGTCCATGCCCTCCAGCATATTAACCATTCCCCACCGCCGTTCGGCATTATCTGCGACCTGCTCCAGGTACTCTGTCCCATGCCGCAGGTCACTGACGAGTAACAGCACCGACCCCAACTCTACAAGGTCAGAAAGCCACACAAGGGTACCAGCTCCTCTGCGTCCTTCTTCCTAACATCTGTACATGAAATCCAAGACCAGTATGTCAAAACTGGGTGGCATTCAAGCACCCAGAGGAACATGGTACTTGGAAATTAGAATTTGTATGACTTCCTGCTAATGGGTGAATTTCAGTATGAAAGAACAAGGACCACTATTTCATCTTTTCTCCATTTGCTGCTTCATTTATTATTGATTTCATCACAGTGGATTATTAGGAAATTAATTATAAATTAAACTAGGTCTAGCTATTTTTTTAACTGATTTTTAAATAAGCAAGATGAGTCTTTACATAAACAACTAGAAATACCACGGAGGTACAAAAAAGCTCAAAAAGTTGAAGTACAGTTACATATAATTTCAGTCTTTGTAAATTCTATGTATTGTGCCTTCATGTCCTGAGAAAAAGATGCATCTCTAAAGAAAGAGCTGAGCTCGGTTCCTCTCTCAGATCAAACTGACACATGCAAAACACTAGGAAACCTGTAAGAAGAGATGCAACTCCACATCTTGGAGATACCTGAAAGAAGTAACTTTTGTTTACTTGGAGAAAAGCAACAAATCCCTTACCAAGGAGAAAGTGGCTGCTTTACTCAGCGTACTCTTTTCCAAAAGAAACATAATTACATTTTCTAACTTCCTTTTCTGAATTTTATACCAAAAGGTTTCTGATTGTTCAACACTAAGAGCAGGCATAATAAATTATTCACATCCAGAATTTATTTTCAAGACTTTGGGCTGTGTTTAATTGAACTGGAAGTCAATACTGCAGTTCATTTCCAGAATAGAATCATCATCTTTAGACCTAAACACAATCAACAAAACCAAAACTTATTAAAAAGACAAATTGAACTGAATCACTTCAAAGCGGAGTCAAAATTTTAAGATAATCTTAAAGTACCCAATAGTTTAAAATCTAGGTTTCCAAATAATGAAGGTATATATATAAATCCATCCAAATAGTCACAATATTAAATAGCCGCCTGAAAACTCCCAGCACTAAATGATTACTAATACAGTATAGGTTATTAGGAAAAAATTACACAATTTTTTGTAGTAACCGTTTCCTTGACTCTTTAAGCACAAATAACTGTTCAGAGATTTGTTTTACAAAGTCTTTTCTAAGATTACATAAAAAGTGCTGCTGTAAAACTTAACCATAATAAGAAAAATGCTAAGAGTATAAGAAATTTTATAACAGATACACTGAAAAAGGGTGATCCAGTATATTAGAATACTAATCAGATTATAATTATTTTCTTATTGTCCAAAACAGAGAGAACTTTCTCAATGGACAATTTTTTATACAGCTGCTTGTTCATTTACATGAGGTACAACCTTGTGCTCCTATCATAAATTTTAGCTTTAACATTATGTTTGTAAAACTTTCTACATTGTTAGTAATAGAAGAAAGGAGTATCCATTTTTCTTTTTTGACGGGACAGAGGGGAAATAAAAAGAATTTACTTCTAAAGTTTATATTAAAGAAACATAAAGCCCAACTCCTCTACTAGCTTTTTAAAAAGGAAGTTTTTAATGCTCTTCTGCTTGCAATTGACCACACCCTGCGCAGCAATGTGAGAAACTACCCCAGCAGGAACACAGCAGCACTTCCTACAAGTACATGTACACATACACGTTGTGTTAGGATCGATTCCGCCTCCTCCCTGCCTCCACGGTTTTAAACTAACCCCTTGATTTGGCTAATTTACCATAAATTTACATTCAATTATGTTTAGCCATTACTAGTCAGGACACTTCTAGAGGTTACCCAACGCCTTTAAAAAGTGGCAGCTTTTTCCTCTGGGGAGTGAATCATGACCTCATGCGTGTTTCCCTTAGTTCTCTGTATCCTTTGCAATTGATTTCTGTTGACCAAAGATCAATAGTTGCAAAGCATGTCCTCCACAAACAGAAAATGTGAGGGCTCTATAGCAAGCTCGACCTCTAATACCATAAGGAACAAAACACACCCAGATTTTTAAAACAGCAATTAGGTGGTTTGTTTTTTTTTGTTTTTTTTTTTTTTTTTTATTCTGAGCATTGGGCATGCTTTTCGTAAGTATTTGTGTGGTTTTTTTCAGGTGTGCCATCACTGTCTACACAGTGGCATAAAGCAGCATGAAAAAAGACCCTAAAGAAAAATATCACTGATTTATCTATACACTCAGATGTCTTGAGATTCAAAAGCAAAGATCTATGCATCATCAGAAGTGATGAAATACTGCTGTAGCCTCATGCTAATTCAAGTTGGCCAACAAAACACTTTTACCAAATTCTAAGCAAAGGCTGAAAATACGATCTACTTGTAAATCAATGGCTCCCCCATAGGAAACCTAGGTTACATACTTCCCCGCTCATGTTTTAGCAAGTGCGTAAGAAGTATGTCAAGTTGTTGGTATTCATTACAGGAATGGTGCTAACCCGCTTTCAGAAGGATCTGGAACAAGCCTGTCTGCGTCAAAAAATGATCCTATGACAACAGAATATTGATGATGACAACAGGAACATTCCTGAACCACTAGCAGCAAATACAAACTGAGTAATAAATACATGTTCCTGTTTGAAATGGTGTTCAATTCTTCTTTCCCACTTAGAAAGCTAACTTCATAAGAAACAATGCATTTTTAGCCCTATGTTCCAAACAATTTCTCTAAAGGCATTTAAGAGTCGAGACTGAAAAAGACGTGTCCTGAAATTGTTCAACTACAGCGAATTCTGCTGCAAATGTAAATGATTCTATTAACAACTTAAAGCTGATCTCACCCCTCCCCTGCATTATTATGCTACAGAAACAAGCATTAACAAAAGTGCTATTACAAATTTTCAAAGGTTCTTGTTTTAGCAGTCAGACATTTCATTTTCTTTATATACCAACCACACAAACATTGGCATTGATCAGCAGCAAACACATTTACGTTATCCTACACTCAAGGAAATGTGCTATGGTTTATTAAAAATACATATCTCAAAATCACAAATTCCCACTACATTCTCCTCTTTTCTTAAGGGGGAAAATATTTAAACCAGCAAGAAGAACAAAAAAAAAACCCTAAAAAACACACACAAACCCACAAAACCTAAAGAAATTCAATACAGTAGCCCTGCACAGGCTGCAGGAACTGAGAAAGAAATTGGCCTGCAGGCAAGAATGTAGGCAGCAGTTACTGTAGAAACCAAGCTCTTCGTTGCTTTTCTCTAAGCAAAAGAAAGACACAAAAGAGCTGGAAAACAGCGATCGATGGGAAGCAGCTTATAAAGCTGCTTGTCACATCTGCTGCAGGAAAACCAGACACTAATTCATTAAAACTGCTCATGTAATGCCTCTGGAATTTGAGGCTCCCCAGCCTGTGAATACAAAAGAAACTCCGCCTATGGAAACACTGCATTTTGGGGTATTTAGCATCTCTGTACACAAAAGCTGTATGTAGAGTCAGGTTGTGTGGTCTCTATCCCTAAATTTCATTCTAAACTATAAAAACAAATTAAAATTTGTCCAAAAGATTGTGTGCCTCTATCTTTGCCAAATTTCAAATGGCTATTTTGAGTCCCAACAGAGCATACATAACTCTATAATACAATAGTTTCCTGTTTAAAAAACAGAAACAAAACACTTGCAACAGGAAAGTAAAAATCAATCATTTCTTCTTCCTTCCAGATAACTGTATTTAACAAGAGTTTCCTATTATCAAATATGCAAGCTCAAACTTTCACCATGACAGTAAATACCATTCAAAAACTCTTCATAAAGCATACGATTTACAATCACAGCTGAGCTGAAGCAGACAAACCAAAACCACTATATCCTTCATTACCGAGTTAGCTAGTTACAGAGGTGCCTGGCATTTCACCCTCAGTTGTGAGGTACTCATGGGGATGCAAAAGTTCATAGGAAACACTGAAGTTACAATACTATTATTCAGTGCTATATAAAAAGCTATCGGCAAACCAAACAACACTGCTTAGAGCCAAACACACAGCACTTGGCATTTTACTATTCCTTACAATTAAAACAGTAGGGGGAAGTACAGTGAACAAGTGCTGTCATGATGCGTTTTGACGCAAGCCTAATCATAAAAAAAGCACTTATGACTCACACATTACTTTAGTAACAAAAGACTTCATTTATTACCTCATCAGAGACCTGTATTCTATTGCAAAATTATGCCAAAACTCCCTAATCATTACCAAAAAGAACAGCTACCCACAGAGGCAAGGCTGCACAGGAAAAAAAGATTATTCCTGAATCAAGGAAGCAAAGTTTATTTTAGACAGGCTTTTCAAGACAGAACTCTGCTTCCAAGAGCAGAACAGTCCTTTATTTCACACAGAAATCCATGACTAACTCAGGCCATTGAAGAGTGACAAAAACTGCTTCCTACCAACTCTAATTCTGAGTAGACAGCAGTGTTTAATTTCCCCCTTAAATCTGCCTGTCTGGTCAAAGAACAGACTTTTTTTCAGACTCCTCTCAAAAAGCTATAGGCATTAATTAAATTTCACAACTACCTAAAGATGTTTGATGTTCAAGGGCCATTCCATACTTGCTTCACTTTAGTGATACTGCTGGACTGGGTATTTCAATGGAAATCAAGATTTTATATTATATTCTGAGATTTTTTTTTTAACCAATTGTACTCTGCAGAATGTTCAAACCAGTTTTCAATTTTTCATCTATTTGCAAATTCCTAAAACTTTTCTAGTGAAGGTGCAGACCCGCTAGAAATTTTATATGCATGGACTGCTCCACAATGTTACATAAACTTACTTTCCTTAATCACTTGTGTGGGCACTCAAGAACCAATCAAGACTCCAAAGAGTCTGAAAGGCTGCAAAGCAAAGAAACTATTTAATCTACAACAAACACATTGTTATTGGAAAATATTCCTCAAGAAGCACTCCTCCTGAGCTGTTCTTCTAAGATCATGCCAAGTTCTCAAATCGTGGGCTGCTGTAAGGGGCAGCAGGAAAGTGTAGAAGGATAAAAACGAATAAAAACAACAGACATGATTTAACAAGTCAGACAGTCATGCAAGTGGAAATCTGTCCAGGAATAAAAAAATAGACTAAATAAAAGTCTTCATCAGAATGTATGTTAACCGTTGTCACTGTACTGATAAAGCAACAATAGTTTAGAGAAAGAAAGGGTATAGCACGCAAACATGGTGCAAGCATGGGATTAATTTCTCCAAGCATAAACCTGTACCTGTGTTAATCATCTATCTTCATAGTGAGTGAAAATGAACAGACACTTAACGGTGTACATCCCACAGAAGGGAAAAGCCTAACTTGGTTCGGAGAAATCAGGTCTAGGGATGCCTATTTTTCACTGAATTTAAAAGGAGTCTAGGCATAGACACACACATACACTCTCACTCACTCACGGGCTCCCCCCCCCAGTATTAAGCAAAATGAACCCACTCTGAACAACATCTAGTAAAGTAATGAGAAATATAAGCCAAGATTCCTGAAGCATAGGTACCAACCAAGCTCTTAGCAATAAAAGCCTGATCTTGCGGACGGTCTCATGGGATACAGCAATGTAACAGCTCAGCACTGCCAAATGGGGCAGGCTCTTCCCTGCCTCTTGCACCAGTTCTGTTGCCAGCATATGATTACTCCGCTTACCTGCTACCAGGAGCCACTCGTATCTCCAGCTAATTCATTAACCCAGCAGAAAACTACTCTACCCAATACGTAGCAGTATGCTGATGTTTTAGTCAGTTTAAGTTATCTCACAGTCTAATCTCTCTTCAAAAAGGTAAAGTAAAACCATCGTGACACCTTAATTTAAAAGCTATATTGTACTTACTACATAGAAAAAAACCACATTTTATTATGCAACTGTTCTAAACATTCTCTTTGAAAGTTTGAAATTTTAACTAATACAGAAAAATAAGCTTCCAGAAGTTACTAGTCATAAAAGGAAGTGCAGAACTCTGTAAATGAGAGTGCATATTCAATGCTTTTCAAGAGAATAAAGTTTGGTTAACTTAGGACCTTTCAGCTTGACCAAGAAAGCCAGTATTTTGACTGCAGATACTGTTAACAGAATGGATTATGACCACTTAAGTCAAGCATTCCTCACAAAATTTCTACCACTCTAAAGGCGCACATGCACTAGAAACTACACTAGAAATCAAACTTGTCAGGGTAATGACAATTATGTATCAAGTATTAGTAAATAACTAAGGCATTTATATGCTCCCATATATACTACTTTCAAGGTCTCAACTATAATTGAATAAACATACTGCTCTACATGTCTGTAACATCTCTCATTAGAAAACACTGAAGTATTGAACACACGTCCACATAACACATTAGATCCAGTGTTTTTTGCACTCCTAGGCACACCAAAGCTTAGGGATAGCAGCACTCACACAGGAACAGCGTAAGAAAGCCTGGAGCACTGGCAAAAACAGGGGAAGCAAGTCGGAAAGGGAGAGAACTAGCGTGTTTGCACTGCAGACAAAGTAAGCCACTTCAAAACCCAAGGAATCAATTTTAAAAGGCAAGGCATAGCTCTCAATAAAAAGTGCTAGAAAAGAACACTGAAATTTCATCATCCTCCCTGCCTCCGCCCATGAAGTATTATCCTCATTTTTAAAAACAGATTAAACAGATTTGTGACTTGGCCGAGTCATTTTGGCAAACGTGCAACAGAGCTGGGAACAGAACATATTTTTCCCCAACACCCAATGTTTGTTTAAACCACTGGATCATCTCTTAAGTCTTCCTTCTCCTACAACCACTTTAAGAGGCAGAACACCAGGTGAAACACACATCTTCAGTAAAAGGGACATTATTTAATTAAATAAGACTGAAATATTTCAGTCAGAGTTTGTTGCACAGGAGTAGCTGCTTAAGGAGCAAAAAAGTAGTGGCTGTGAAGCCTATGTGGCAAAAACTAAAACATGCACATATATCTTAAGCAATGTATCATGTCCTCCCAAACAGAGCTAAAGGAATTTTCATTTCACCAGTCCTTTACTATTACACCATGAAAATCATACATTAAATGCATACATTCTAATTAAAATCTATACAGTTATATAGTGGAGAATTTGAAGATGTTAAGCTACACAAACCTCATTTGCTATGTATCTATAAGAAGCAGGATTTTTTTTCCATTATCAATCAGAAAAAATTAAAATAGTATTTCAAGTAATTTAAAAAACAAAAATAAAGCAGAACAAGCTAACATTTATAGCCTAAATATTGAAAAATATCTGGGGAAGGGGACTCTTCATTTGCTTTCCATTAGTAATAAACAGGATTTCCTCATTCAAGATGACAAATAGTTGTCAAGCTACTAAAACAGTTACTCAGTCATGTCTGTTACTCGTACCAGTGCAGAACAACCTGCAAACGTCCTAGCAACACACAGCTGGAGGTGCTGAAAAGTAAGACTACGTCCCACCAATATTGAAGGACTTGCTTTAATTTTATCTATGTTATATCTGCTATTTTTAATTAATCATACTCCTACATTGCCCCATACCAATGACAAAATTGCAAAAACTTCCACTGGCCAAAAAAAGCCGTATTACTGATTTTTTTTTGCAATAACTGAACTGTTTTGGAGAGGGAAATATCAGATAGGCAAGTACGATCTTCATTTTTCTTTTTATTTCTTGTCCTGTTTAAATAAAGCGCACTGCTATACACTACTCAACTTGTTTTTATTTTAACTGCATTCCTACAGACAGGCGGCAGAGTTCACAATAACCAGATCGATCCCATACAACAAAGAATACTCCATGGGAGGGTAACGACAAAAAGCATGTAGTTTGGTTGTGTAAACCAAACCCAATCTAAGGTTTTCTGATACTAAAACAACCGCATCTTGAGTGGTTTCTTTTGGTTTAGCATCAAATTCCAGACCTTTTTTTAATTATTATTCTGTGATTTAGCTTCTCCAGACCATTAAACTTTCTAAAAACAGAACATCAAAATGGAAAAAAATGGTCCTGGTACATAATGCACTATTTCACTATATACCTCACTCTGTTTTAAACTCTGGTCCTTTTTTGAGATATGCTAGAGCCAAACCAACTTTGTAGGCAGTAACCGACACAATATTAGTTAAACTTTTCCAAAATAAAACTTAATGTTGAGTCCGGTCTTCTCTTCCTCTTGTGCAGCCAAATTGATATAGTTAAGTTTAGAAAATGCTTTGAAATGCTGAAAAAAAGCAAGCTGCAGTCAACTCCAAAGAGGTTCTTGTACAGTGACACAGAGGAACATTCTGCTGAATTGCTCAAACAATTAAACTTCCCTCAATGAGCAGAAATTTGCAAAGCTTTCCTAGATAGATAGATAAGATACACAGCAATGGATATATCCTCAAAAGGAAAGTGACATTTGTTCAAGTGAGGCTTCCCCAGCTTATCAACCAAGGATCATTCTTCCCTGAATGGGGCTGTCAAAAACTGTCATATAAAAAGCACTCCAAATTACCGATTAAAACTTCTCCCCCTCCCCACATATCTATCTGCTGGACCTTCCCTGTATCAGAAGACCATTTGCTGTTACCATTGAATTTCTGTCATGCACAAATATTGATTGCTATAAAATCATAATTTCTGTAGCAAAAGTTGAATGCATATTTAAGAACAATTTCATCAGTCATGTGATCTCTTCAAAATTCCACTGCAGAATCCACTTGTAGAGCAAAGCTGAAAAGATGCAAATGAGTTCCATGCATACGCTACTGCATAAAAAAAGAACTGCAAACACTAATTTTCACAGTACTTAAATTAACATGTTTCCATTTAGACTTGAAAACCAACCACTATTTGGAAGATTCAGATTTTCAGAAAGATGTATTATGTTGAAATGAAATGTTAATCCCTAGCTACAGAAAGTATTTCCTAATTTCCGTATATGTGTAAGGTATTATACTATACTTCCTTCAATAATGACAAAAAATGTTTATGCTGAGAATATATTTTTTTAAAATTAGTACAGGAAGCACCATAAAAAATGTGGCATTTACCCTAACATCCAAGGTGGCCCCTAAGTTAAAGTTATCATAAATACATAAGTAGGAACAAATACTACTATATATTTGGAGCCCATTTCCCTCATTTTTAACTCATACATCAATTATTTTATGATCTTAGAAACACCCATCTGGAAAAGTAAAAGACTAATATTTCTGGTTTTAAATTCTATTAAAAAAAAATCAAAGCAAAAACGGAGAAGAAAGATTAAAATATGAAGACCTAAGAGACATTTTAACAATTCTGGAGGGCATGACCATGGCCTTATCCTGTACTCTAGCAACATGTACACTTTTCTATTATATAGAGAACAATGTAAAGGCTTTAAATCAGAAAACTTGAAACCTAAGATAACAGATACCTTAGATGATTAAAAACAATCTGTATAAAACTATGATTTTTAACATCCTTCCCCAACAAAAGAAAGAATCAAGATTATTTTTTTTTCCCCCACATATTACACGTTT
Organism: Phoenicopterus ruber ruber; assembly: GCA_009819775.1. Lineage (NCBI taxonomy): Eukaryota > Metazoa > Chordata > Aves > Phoenicopteriformes > Phoenicopteridae > Phoenicopterus > Phoenicopterus ruber. The sequence goes on from CM020232.1 coordinate 4,479,959, forward strand.
TTCATTAAATGTTAACTTCAATGCACAAGTTAGTTTGTCATGGTTTTTAGAAAGAGACAAAAAGGTTCATTAGATATTTTTAAACTACCACTCCTTTAATCATCATCAGGAATCACATCACGAAGACCTTAAGAGCACTAATTAGTTCAGTTACAAAACTGTATCTTACAATCAGTTTTGCTCTCTCTCCTGAGAAAACATCATTCAGTTTATATGAAAGTGTCACAAGAATCAGTGACTTCTCCCTAACAACTGTAAATGCAATGAGACAGGACACCATCAGCTGATGCAGAAAGCTTGAAATGTAATATGAACCCTTAAACTCTTCGTCTCTGCTCAAAAAAACAAAACACAAAGCTTAAGAGAGACTACCAGAAACTAGTTATCAAATGTCTGTGTTTGAAGATATTTCTGTGGGAAAGTGCAAAATGAGGACCATCAATCACACGAACATTTTGGAAACTACTAAAAATAGTACAAGCACAGTTTTGTTGCTTTTCCAGTCCAACTTCATTGTCCTCAGTGGTCACCTTTTACTTTCTTTTTCTTCTTCTTCTGAGGTATGTGGATAGCATCTCTGACTACGAACTTAGGCTCCTCGCAGAAGCAGTGTCCAGAAACATTATGTAGCTTTTTTGCCTGTGGAGTAAGAGACCAGGGACTTCTTTGCTAAGTGTAGGGCTTGTTAGGCCCCTCAGTGAGCTGATTCAACTCACTAATGCAGCACCAACTAACCCAGCAAAACTAAATTTTTAAGAGGAAAATAGGATTCTCTGGGGCTAGTGAGAGAACTGGCTAACAAGGGAGCTAGTGGTGCCAGAGCCAGTGCAAGGGGGTGGCTGGACCAATGGAGCCAGGATCAGGAATTAGAAAGAATGACCAAGGCCGATCAAGAGCAGAGAAGCTTTAGATCAGCTCACATGCTGATAAAACTAATACGTGAGATACTGTGAAGACACTTTATCAATCTTATTAATTTCTTCCCATTTGGTAATGGAAAAAACTGCACTTCTGACTTGACAGAAAGCTAATCCTGAGCCTGCCTCTCTCCTCCTCTTCCAAGGGATTGTTTTTCAGGCCTACCAGTAAACTAATCTGACTTGAGCACACAATGTGAACACCAGAGCTAACACACAGGACAGAACAGGATGGTTCTTTCAGCTCTAACTCCCAATTAGCTTGTTTTAACTAACCTTGAAACCAAAGGGTTAGTTACAGTTTATCTTCATGGCCTGAATCTTATATACAGGTATGCTTAAACAAGGAGATGAAAGTGCTGTTCATGTTTTAATAAAACAGTACTACTGTATAAATCTAATGTGAAGATTAAAAAATCCCCTTTAAAAACAGAAACAATGACGAAGATACTTTCAATTACTGCAAATGCTTGAAAAATAAAGTTTACCAATATACTTAACAAGAGAAGCAAAAGCCTTCTGTAACAGCGTATCCTTTAACTCAATGCACTGTCTCAGAACAAAACTGAATTTAAGAGAATAATCTATATAAAGTATGCAATGTTAAACATGTTACCTACAGCACACACCACACACAAATAATAAGAGGTCACGCATTCTGAAAAGCTCGCCAAGTCAAATTAATTTTGTGTCAAGCCTGACCCCATCAGAGGTAATACTCCCTAAAATGTTACAAAAAGCACTGCAAAGATGCAATATATTTGTGTGTACATTGAAGTTTTATTTACTGTTGCTCCCCAGTACTCCCCAGACTGTCAGCCTTGGTCAGTGCTCACTCGCACGTTTTGTATCAGAATCCACAGCACAAAATTGCTGCAACTGAAGGGTCACAAGCAGTCCGTGAACTTGGGCTGTGATCAAAAATGGTTTTAAAGATCAGAACAGGCCTATGGAGTGTATGTTTAACACCATTTATCTAACCACAGATGGCAACGGATGAGGGAAAAAACCTGCCATCTCACAGATATTAAACATAAAGGTAAAAAATTTACACAAAGAAGAGGTATCACAGCTAACTAATGAATATAGACCAAGTCCCAAAAGATTAAGTATAAGGCCATTTTATCTCTCAATTTCAAGTTGAAAATAATCAGACTAGTCTCCTCAGTTTCAATGACACTACCACATGAGATACCAAGGATTGCATCCTGAAAGAACTAGCACAAAATGGGGGGGTAAGCAGAAAATTTTAGAAATACAGAATCAATAGCAACAGTAGAAAAGAAGGAAAAAAAAAGGAAACAAAAGGCTCAGTGCTTGACACTGACAGAGGGGAAAAAACCTCTCAAACATAAACAGCTTGGAACACAAACTAAATAACTCATGGCCTACGCTGAAGAGGGGGCATGTGCTGGTCATATGTTCAGCGTATGTTATTGGCACCACTTACCAGCATGTTCCATGTTATAACAGCTTAAACATTTAAATTTGAAATGCGCTGCCTTCAGAGACGACATGATCTGGGCAGCCCTGACAAAACACACACCACTCAAAATGAACACATGCTAATTTTGGCTTGCAGGTTATTTCTCCATACTCCAAACAATGCTTTGCTTGGCACTAACTCATTTGAAGAGCGTATATTAAATATAACCAGTGGTAGTGTGAAGCAACTTTTAAAACCAGTAGACTCAGTTTATGTAAGATTATATAAAATTACTATTGTAGTATCTGTGATTCTTAGGGGTGACTTTCCGCTTGGATCCATGCTACGGATTATATGTGCATGCATTTAAACTTCAGAACAGCAACACTCTTTGAAGTTGTACACAACTTCTCTATACATTCACAGTCTCAAACATAGCAATATATAGCATGATGCAGCCCATTGTCCAGACGACAATGAAATGCAATGGTGTAGTTTTAAGTCTCCAAAACATGGGGGGAAAAACTAATTCAGCTGGAGTTCAAACATACAACTTCAAACACCTGCTTTCTGTAACAGCCAGCTCCCCACTCCACAGTCATTTCCATTTCTGTGAAAGTTATACCAAGGAAGCTGCTTCTAGTGCTGACACACAGATCATTTGAGAAAGGATTACCCCTCACTACCGTATGCTAATTTCTGACCATATCAACCCCTTTTGCATTCAAACCAGTGGCTATGATTAGATCTATTTACTTCCTTTTCAAATAACCATCCTGTAGTATTTTAATTTTAAATCCCCTAGAGCAATTTCTCTTTCCTTTGTATTTTTGTATTAAATCATTACCTGCACAAGTCAAATCCTGTCTCTATTTAGAACATCTTTAAGAGGGTTATTCTAATGACTTAAAGATGGTGTGAACCATCACAATACAAGTATCTAAGGACCTTTTGGATTTAAAAATAAAAGTCTCCTTCACTCAGTGAAGAACTTTATCAGCCCAACTTCTTGCTCTCTCTGTATCAGACACTGTCAGTATGTTCTCAGTCAGCAATTTATTTACCACAAAATGTCCCTATAAAAACACAGGGCAGTCATATATATTCTCTTCTTCAAATCTCTGGGGGAAAGTTTGAACAAGCAGCTACCACAAAGGCAAAACAGTCCGAAGTAGGACAAAATTGCGTTAGTGTAACACATCCAGTAACCAACACTTCCTTAATCAGAGCCCAGGGATCTCCAAGTTGAAATGCAATGTCACTGCAACAGGCACCCAACCCCCCTGGTACTTACCTATATTTATCTGAAAGTAATTAACCCTAAACTACTCAGACCTTCAAGATAAGAAATTTAACTGGAAGAACAAGAAAGCCACCTAACCCTACTAATTATCAAACGTTGTCACAAACAGAAAAAGTTGCAGACACAATAGTTTACCTTGGAGATAAGGCATGTAAATGCATTTCAGTACGAGAATGGAATCAGAATAAGTATTATGAAAATTACCAAAAACACATCCTGCCTTCTCAAGTCTCCCCAAACAAAGAGAGACTTGGGCAATACATTGCTACATTGCCACCTCCCAAGTTCATTTCCACAACTGCGTTTTTTTTTCTTAATTTCAAAAACTGTAGAAAAGCCTAACTTTTACAGCCAACATTTCCGATTAAACTACCAAATCTGATTCCTCAGAAACACCTTCCTCAGTCTCTTCTCCCTGTCCACTATCCTGTTATTTCTCCAAGTAGTCAAAATCACACTCTCTCACATTATGGTTATTTTGTATCCCATGTAACCATGCTTTTAAGCTTTTCAGATTAAGTTCAATTATTTTATGGCACATTTCTCAGCTACATTCCAGCTAACACAAAGAACACGCATGCACAAATGAGTAATGTTTTCTTCACAAATATGAGTAAAGCTTTCTTCAGCTACTACTAAGCCAAAACAACTTTAAAACACTAACCCCAAACTTAAAACTTTTATAGAATTTTATTTTATCCTTCTGATTGAGGGCTGAATTATTTACATTCACACGCTTCTTTTACACCCCCCCAACCCCCCCGCATGGTTTGCATGCTTCTTTTCTTTAAAGGCTTAAAAACACCCATTTTGCTGATAACCTTAGACAGTCGTGAATAACCTCACATAAGAATCTTGGGTACTTACTAGCCCACAGCAGACCAAACTTATTTATAGCTAAGTAGCAAGCTGGGGTTAGTGATCTCTTCCAGGCTCAACAATCTTCCAACCTCAGAATAACCACACCATAAAACAAGCAGGGTTATTTCACTACTGACAGAAAAGTAAACATTTGTGTACTAGGGTGTGCTTGCAGATGATTGCTCTGGCTGCCTGTACTGCAGTAGACAGTAAAAGCTATTCACAACAGGCCAAAATTCATGAAGGAAATTTAAAATTTTGATCACAAATTGCTTTCAGAATTTAATGTACATCTTTATAACACTGAGACAGGTGGAAGTTTCTAAATTCTTCTCCCAATTGTGAATGAGGTTTCCCATTTCATCTTCAGACAAGTTTCCTTAATGCTTAATTAGTGCCAAATTTTTCTATCTGAAACAGGTAATATTCCCTATATCCTATGATGCAGTTAAGGAAAAATGACTACATAAGAAAACAGCACCTTATCCCACAGAAAAAGCTTCAAAACAGAAAACAGCTAAGAAAATTAAATTTTTTAAAGTTCTAACAGAATTCTGGCAGAATCTCAGTTATAATGAAGAAAGTTTTGTTACAGAAAGCCTGGACATTCCTAGAATTGGATATTCAAGCAAAGACGACAAGTAAAAATGAAACACTTCCAGAAAAGCCTGTTTTGTTGTTGGCTTGTTGCTCACTGTTCCCTCCATCTCGCCCTATTCCTCTGTTTAACCACTCACAAGAAGTTGTACAGTTCAATCAGCTCACAAGAACTTCTGAAGTCACTATGTGACTCTGCTCAAACAGCAGCACTCCTCAGAGGCCAGCAGTCCTTCAGGAGAAAGAAAAAAAGGGAAGGGATGCAGCTAGTCGAGAACTAAGTGATAAACCAGGCAAGAAATGATACAGCTTTGTACCATTCACTGCAGAAGGTTATTTTGTCTCGCCAGGGTTCATAAGGCATTTGAGCACTGTTAAACGGTTCTGGAATTTGCTGATAATACAGCTAGTTGCATTTCTCAGCTTTATGGACAGACCAATACCAGGAAAAGGTTTTAAAAACAAAGGCTTGAATTTCAATTCAAGAGGATAAACAACTGAATTTCTACTGTGGTTTTTACCTATTGCATCTCTTTCCTGTGTTGCTAAACGTGCCTGTCATCTGAACATTTCAACTGACATACACACTGTGGTTTCCAGGTCCAAAATGTTTGTAGCAATTATCAATATCTAGAAAGCTGAATGAATAATACTATAATCAACCACAAACTGTGGAGCCCACCCTAAACTCAGAATTCAGTTCTGCATTCATTTCAGAACCCACATTCATAGCAGAGGGTAACCACCTTCAACTACTGCATTTATTCTTCAACTCAGTGATGTAGCTACAAAAGTGCTGCCAGGAAAAAGGCTGTACTCTAACTCTTGATAGTATCATTGGAAGTCAGACTGCATGAGCATGAATTTCACCGTTCTATGAGAATCTTATTACCCAATCTAGTGATTTTAATAAAGTTACTTAAGAATAGATTGCACACTATTCAAAGCAATGTTTTCATATCATTTGAACAGCGTACCAGTTCACCATTTAGCTTGCAGCCCCTAATGCTACTAAAAAGCAAATATGTTTAGTAAGATGAAAGGCCAGAAAGGACCAAAGCCATCAACGCCCCCTACCTGATAAAAGAACATCCTGGGTCAGATCTCCACACACACGAAAGTGCTTCAGTTGGTTGCCCCAAAACAAGTGTATCAACCGATGCCCATATAAGACAGATCAGGCACAGTATCTAGTAGAAATCTCATCTGAACCGAACCCAGCCACACCCAGAATACTCACACGTATAAGGAAAGGAAATAACCTGCTTCCTTTAACACATCTTTGCTCAATATATTATTTAATGCTTACACCTGTGGAAGTTATAACAGGATTCTGATTGCTGATAATTTATGTATTTCACTCCTACTAACCTTTGTCAGCATCCAAGTCCACTGAATACTGCACTGGAAATGAAGGACACTTTTTGTTATAATCCCATCCTCCTCCAAATGACTGTTTTTCTTGAATGTTTCACCTCATCCCCTCTGAAGGAAGTCTTGGAGCGACAGTGAGAAGACAGTTACATCAGAACAGGGAGCAAATGCACAACTACTTTCAAGCCTGCTACCTGAGTAGTTTTGGAAGGCTGGATCAACTAAACTCATTTCTTGACTACTAACACATTTGCCTTAAATGGCAGTCTGTTTTTACTATCCTGCATAAGGAAGGGAAAGAAAAAGCCCTCTCTCAAATGGCAAGGGGTTTTTTGAGATGTTTCTGCACCCTATCAAGCAGACATTAAAAAGACCCTCAAAAGACAACATAGGAAATCCAAATCACGCCTGATCTACCTGCATAGTCACCTTCAGCAGATCCATGTATTTCCTGAAAAAATAATAAGGATATGTGCAGCCTCTGCAATAAAGGACATATAAAAAACAGAAAGTTTTTTACAATTTTCTTCAAAATAATTTTTTATTTCAGACAGCCCATAGAATGCTGCACAAACTCTAGTCAGTCACCTGGCTTACAGGTAGAGAAGTCTGCCTTCTGAGATAAAAGGGCTTTTGGGGAGGGGGGAATGACAAACAAAACCAACACGTAACGTTTTTAAAAAGGGCCATCTACCTCCACTATATCCTTAATGTTCAGTTTTACCTAGAGCTTGTGACTTCCCTGGTCTACAATATATTTAAACCAACTGGACTAATGACCTACAGAGCAAAGTCTACCTTCAAGCAGGAGATATGATGATTTAGCACATGGAATGAAGACCACACATTAATTCTGTCCTCTGCTATGAGATGATCCACAGCCAAGGAACTTGTACCCCTTTTTCTCTAGTGCTTTTTCTCTATGTATTCACATTTATGCAGAGATTAACAAAAAAAAGGGCCACAAAGCGCATACTAACCAAAGGTATGACACAACTGAGTCATCTCAGCATCCAGTCTACTTAGGTTCACTTTTTTAAAATTCTTTTTTAACTTAAAACAAATACTTAGCATATCCCTTTATCAAAAAGCATGCTGTCTCAAGAACTTCTAGGATTTAAACATTTTTATGTTACATTGCAACTGCTTTTTTAATACACCAAAATTATTTTTGGTCTTCTCTTCTACTGTTTTGGATCTTTCTTTTCCTTTCCATTTTTATTTCAGAGAGCATAACGGCTCTCATAACTGCAATTCCTTAATGTATGATTCCACAAGACACAGCAAGCCAACTGTTGCCGAAAGTCTGTGCAGGCCCACCGCACGCTTCATGCCAGCTCCACTGCTTGCCAGACCTGTCTGTGAGCCACTTCAATGCAATAGAAAACCACCCAAAAATAGCAAAAAAAGTAGACATCAGCGGCTTATGGAACATCTGATGAGCTTCAAGGCCAGCACAACCTGCAGTTGGGAGCACTGCAGCAAACAAGACCTTCCCCTCCCATGCTCCATTTCAGCAGCAGTGAAACACTAGATTAGCTCAGATGCTCATGAAAGCACAGCCTTGGTTTCTAAAAAGTGAGACCCCAGATTCTTCTGAATCACATTTCTCCAATTAAATATCAAAGTCAGAGCCTCCTTACATTCTGTAAGGATAATAATTATATTACTTCTCAGTCTCAGCTCCTAAGCTTGAGGTGATCTTCAACCTTTTCCAACCTTTTTTTAAGCCTCCCAGCAAACTCTCTCATTTCTCCTTGCATAACTACAAATCCCACTAATATCGTCTCCATATCCTAACGCAAAACACATTGACCTATGTCCCCATCTTTCCCATGTAGTAACTGAATTCTCCTCCTCCATTTTCCTGATCTGTACATGGCATGATGCTAAAATCATCCCCTTTGCCATTATTCTTACAGTTTTTTTGCTTGCTTAAATAATCAGCTTGTTCTGGTTCAAATTTCAACTTATCCCCACACAGAATTTTGCATGAGTACATTCACCTTTCTCTTGTCTAAGCTTCACTCTTTTTAATCTTATTCTTTTAAGTCTGTCTCCCATCTCTGCTACACAGGCCTTCTTCACCTATCTAGAAAGACCAGAAGATAGCAGTATCACCTAAGGAGGGAAATTATTTTCTTTACCAGTCAGTTTCCATCATTTATACTTTCCAACTACTTTCCTTGTGCGTTTACTGCACTGATACTGTAACCAACAAGCCTGCCTTCTACTAAAGTACATAAACTGTGTGTATATGCCTTGTCCGCTCAAACGATAATCTACCTAGAACACCCCAAATATGTCCATAGGACAATACAAAGTGATAAATCAAATTTTTTCACGTATTCTCAGTCTTAAAAAAAAAAAAACAAACACCAATAAAAAAACATCAAAACAAAAACCCCCCAGATAATTATGTGTTTGTATCTTCATAAATAAATCAGGCTTTTACCTTACATGTAGTACAACCATGTATCATACACTGTGCTAAGGCACTATCATTTCAGGTATAGGTTTTTGAGGCAATTGATGCTTCAATGGAAGTTAGACTATTTTTTCCCAGTTGTGACAGGGAAAAAAAGGAAGGAAAAAAGGAGAAGAAGAGAAAAAGGAGCTTATCTGCTCCCATACTGCAACATGTCAGTAAAAATCAGAATTTAAAAGCAACTTCTATCAGCACTTTAGTTCATCCATATCATCTCTGAACCAAAACCACATATTCATCTTCATTTCTTTAAGTGATTTTGAAAACCCAAACTTAACTTCAGTACAAGGTGTAAACACTTTTTCTATTACATGCTAACCTGACTTCTTATCAACATGAGAACTAAGAGGTTTATAACTTATGAGCTATATCTAAAACTTATTGAAGAACAAGAATTTTCAAAGAATCACTGTATATTATACCAAAATTATCTTTGAAACTTTACGGTGTACTCCCAATATGAAGACTAAGATGATAATGAACAAAAGCATCAAAATCATTTGTATGCGAGAACACTGCTGGCAAGTGGAAATAAACAAATGCCCAACTAGATGCTTGATGCTTTAGAAGCAATTTTAATTAAAAACAAAGCCAAGTACTGACTTCTTGTTAAAACACATAATAAAAAAGTCTCTTGCTATAACCCAATGGGAAATTATTAAAAAAGGACTTGCTGAGGAAGTAAAGGCTGAACGGCTAAGAAGCTTCACCTATTTGTACCTCTTCTAGCCCTAAGCCATGAGATTTCATCCAGTCATACCTACACTGCACCTAATCACCAGGTCTGACTACAGCAAGGTTTATTTTTTTGTTTAAAGCACATTTTCCAAGAAGGTATCTATTTTTGATCAGCAGAAGATGGTGAAATGGAGATACCACCATTCTTCTTAGTAAGCTGTTCCAACACTGCTAAAAATATGTGCTTAGTTCAAGCCTTGAGAGCTTAGTTTACAGCCTCTGGGTTTTTATACCTGTGCGTGATCCGTTAGCAAGCCTTTCAGTACCCCAATTCGTCCCCATAAAAGTGTACATACACCAACGCAGCCATCTTTTTGATAAGACAAACGTATTGAACTCCTTAAGTCCCTCGCTATTGGGGATTTCCTCCAGCCTTCAATTCTTTTTAGCAATCACCGCCTTAAACCCTTGCACTTTTGCAAGATTCTTTAACACAAATTTTGATTCCAGAACCACATGAAGTTTCAGTGCCTCTCGGTACTCCCTGATACAGCTCCCCTATTTCCACACAATCATCACATCACTCTGCTTTGACACATCATCTCAGTACAGGCATCTAATGATTTCTCTACAGTCACGACTTTCAAATGCACTCTACTACTACTTTTCAGAACAGTTTCCCGCATACCTTTTGAGATGCTTTTTTTTAAAAAATGGATTGACCAAGTCCATTTTTTGTCCTCATTATTTTTGAGGGCAATATTTACCGACATTGATATAATCTGTAAATATTTATCAGCAATTGCATTTACTTCAGATCACCAGCAACAGTATCAAGTAGCAATATCAGGTAGTGATCAAGTATTTTTTTCATCATTTAGCACTAGCTGCGCACTAAGCTAACCAGCCTGCGTATTCCCAAAATTCTGCTATTGGAAATACAGACAATACTTTTTTCAATAAGGGGTTGTAGTTACATGAAGCATTTTATAGTTAACACTTCTCCACCCCTGGAGATACTCAGGATTCAAATGGACAAGGTGCTGAGCAGTCCAATCTAATGCTGAAGCCATTTCTGCTTTCAGCAGGGATTTGGCTGGAGGTCCCTTCCATAATTCTTAATGTAAAACCTTAAATTAACAATGAATTAAAATTAATTTCAGTCAACTTTATACTAATTTTGTTACGCTTCATAAAGCCATGATAATTACATGTCTCTGGCTTTTTTACTTTACAGCTCTGATTCTACAAGTGCTCAATTCCATATGCATCTTTATCCACATGAGCTGTCTTGCTGAAGTCAACAGGAATGTTTACAGTTTAGCATGGACATAACTGTCAATCTGCTCATGTTTTTCATTTTATTTGGTGCACATGGACAAACAAAAAGGTGATGTGTTCATATAAATATTCATTAAGACATTCTGAAATTTTGAATATTGAAAATTTTACTCCCACAAATACTCAGCTGTACAGCATACATGAGCATGATGGTCTGTAAAAGTTGATGATTCTTCGCAGTACTAATGAGGACAGAACAGCACAGAAGCACATGCAGTAGCTGCAGCAGAATCACGCAAACAAATGTGAAGGAACAAAGACTCCAATCACATATAGACCTTCTTTAGCCCTATAAAAAACGATGTATTACAAAATTACGAAGACTTGCACTAGCTCTTCAAGTAACCTACTAAAGCCTGATGTATCACCCTTCAGTGATAAAGCAGTAGTGATGAAATCTTAACCTAAGTATATAACGTTTATTTTCTATACCATCCAATGTGGAATAGCTGCAGAATAAATATGGTTCCTCCCCTCCAACTGCTTTATCTAGGTCAAAAAACTCCTTAAAGGCAGGAAGTCGCAGGAAACAAATGTCACTACACATCAACTTTTTATCATGAAAACAAGCAAGACAGTAGATAAAACCACTACCTTCCCAATATTTCAGTATGAGGTTCCATGAAATACATCAGCTTATTAGTAAACACAAGACTGTTGTGAAAATTCATTATAGGCTGCAGAAGAGATGGCTTCACACTATCACATGACAAATTTGTAATTTTCTTTGAAATTATATTTTTTCTAGTGTTTTACATAATTTTACATAAGGTAATGAGACTTCTGAGGTCTTGAAGGCCTCTGTATGCTGCTGTAAATACTGCTGTATTTACTGAAAAATACAGTAAATCAGATGCACAATCATCTTATTTTGCATAGCTTAGGTATGACTACATGAAAAAATCTTTTGCTCTGTGCATGAGAATTCCACATGCTAAAAAAACCCACCAAACCAAAAAAAACCCCAAAACCAACAGCAGCAGAATTCCTCCACAGCAGAATTATTCTCTAACACATATCTACCTTCATGAAGGACTAATATTTACAAGACAATGTAATTTTCTGATTATAAGCAAATTAATCAGACACATTTATTTCAAAAAAACAAGGGTGAAAGATTAACTTATTTTCATTATTAACTTATTTAACTCACGCTTATCCGATAGCAAAAGTTGTCTCTTCCTACTCAAACACAGTGGATTTCACAACTGAAGATCAGTATTGTATTTTGATTTAATCAATGCAAAGCAAAGAATGATTTAATTTACATATCTCTTACCTCATTATTATAACTGAAGGTAATAATCTCAAAACTCTCTTTCAACTACAGTTTCTCGGAACAGACAGTTTTAATACTGACTTTGCACCTTTAAATCAAAACAACACTAATCTTGCTTCTGTCATAGAACTGGAACTTAACAGACAATAAAGAAACCATCAATTTTTAAGATGATTTCCCAGTTTATAGTATTTCATAAAACTATACAAAGAAGGTACTCCTATAGCTAACTACAGATGTACAAACATTTGTAAGATCAGTAAAATTGTAGAACTGGGTAAGAAAGTTTCATATACATATCAATCATACCAGTAGAAAAAGCAAGGCAAGCGCAAATTATTCCAAACAGAAAACTATTTAAGCTTTACCGCAACTACCTGATTGGTGTATGACAATTTGCAACACTGTTCCAGTAATAAAAAAAAAAAATCACTCATAAGGTGTGTGCAATTGAGAGGGAAATATGAAAAAAATGACAGAAACAACTGTAACACAAATTACGACTATAGAAACTTCATGCTCATCTCTCTATTTTCATTTCAAATAATATGTGCTCTACCTTCTTCCTCCCACGTTCCTTCTCAATCAGATCTGCTTATGTGAGAACACTACTGCTACTGAGCTTGACATTTGCAAATCCTACTTTAAAGTAGCCAAAAAAACACCTATAAACATAGCCCAGTTAACCTTATTAGTCATTATGGCATGGGACACAGTGTCTGCTAAAGAAAGTAAATAAAAGTTTCTGGAGTCTGATTCATAAGTCACAGCCAAGTCCAACGTTTCTGTTTTATGCTTAGAGATAATTTGTAAGTTATTCATAGTTTTAATACAACCAGTATGGAATTCCAAATTACTCCTCTGAACACAAATCCATCATAAGGTCTCAAAAACCTTTTAGCCAGCTGTCTTCCTTATGAGCAACTGTATGTATCAAAAGCATTGTCAAGAAAGGGAGAAAGCAGGTGCCAATCCGGCCTGAGGTATTAATCTATACTTACAAATATATTCCTTGAAGAAAGTGTTTTGTTTGATTTCTTAAAGTATCTAACACTTATATTCATAAGGAAAATCTTTAAAACATAAACCATAAGCCAAAACCAAGCAAAGAACATTCTTGCTAAGCTAGCAAGTAACACTATCTAAGGAGATGTTATGATCCGTTCACCTCAACTGTTAAGCCAAACCTCAGTAGTTTCCAGTGAGAAATTTTCACTGAGCACGCGTGCAGCCACGGCTCTAACTCATACAGCAATCACATCTTTGCATACAATTTAAGTAACTGCAATACGAAGACAGAAAAAAGTGCACTGATACATTAGAGGTTCTCTACCATCGGTTGCGCTATTTCCTGCTCAGGTAACGCTGAACGCAATAAACTTTTCCAAGGATTTACTCAGTGAATAGATACACTTGATCCTTGTTCAGAATCTACTGGCTTGCATCGGCAGGAAAGCTTCCTAGTACTTAAAAGGCAGTAATAACTCCACTTTGCAGATCCAGACCACAAGACCAAACTAAAAATATTGATTCAGCCCTCTGTATACCAGGAGGAAAAGCAGGAGAACGCAAACAAATAAATTTTTAGTTTTCAGCCATATAGGCTTGACTTAGGATTACTTAGTAGATATTAAGCTAAAGTGAAACATACTCGATGTGGTTTACTGTAAGAGCTCCCATACTTAGTCATGTAAAGAAGTCTATAAAATTAATGACAGAATGGGAGAATTATTTACTGTCTCTTACTATAAGAGCTAACTTAAGTTGCATTAAATGAAATTACCAAGTGTCAAGTTCAAAAAGCTCAGCAAAAAGAGGTATTTTTTCCCTACATGGGCTCCAATTACATTGCAGAACTCACTACCCAAGGATGCTGTGGACACAAGAGGTTTATGGGCATTTAAAAAACAAAACCAAAACCAAACATTAAACCGTTTTGAACTCAAAAAGAAAAACTCTGACTTTGAGATCCAAAAGAAAAAGCAAGGGCAACACAACCATTTGCCTTTATCCATTTTTATGGTCCTCCTTAGGCATGTGCTACCGACTACTCTTGGAGGCAGGTAATGGAGATGCATCTTTGCTCTGACTTAGAAACGTTCTTGTGTTAACGGCATCTTGTTTATGAGTCACAAATCTATACTTCCACAAAACCAAAAGTAATTACTAAAATATAAAATATGTATTTTTGACAAAATGAACAAGACATTGTCTTGGAACAGTCAAGCCCAAGTCAGGAGCTTCGTGAATTCAAATGCTAAGGTACAAAGCACAACCAAGAAACTCAAAAATAAAAACAAACCAAAAAAAACTTCTTCAGAGCGAAGATGTACCCAGAGGTCAGTCTGCTTTTTCCAGCTGTATCAGTTACATCTGTCTGGAATCCTGCCTCTCCAAAAGCTATATACAAGAGCTCTGTCAACAACTGCTGCTGTGCCCAACACAAAAGGTATTTTTCAAGCCAAGTACCTCAAAAGTCAAATATTAATGTTGTTATTCACCTAGCAATATATCCTAACAATGCTTTCACTGAAGTTGGGGGAAATTTGACATGCATCAAATGAAACGAATTAAAAAACATTAACTTTATGAACTGGAGAGTGATAGTCCATGCATCTTAAAGGTAGTTGTAAAAGACTAACTGAACTGCTTTGAGTTGTGTGTATTTAACAGGAGACTCTAAAACCTCTTTCATCCCACGCCTCTGTGTGTTATGACATTGACAGGAGAGCTACTTACTGGACATGAACAAAAAATTTGCTATTTTGCCCCAGCCCCTATCTTACTCATCTAACAAGATGACAGCTGGTTTGTATATACACAAGTGCATATGTGAGTCTGTCAAGAATTGGAAAAACAAAAACACACTTCCCACTGCAATTACCTCCTGCTTGAGAACTTAAACGTTTGAATTGCGAGTGAGGCTTCCAGGGAAGCATTAAAAATAGCGACCAGAACAGTTATCTTAATGCACAGTAATGCCGTGTTTCATGGTATTTATATCTGTAGAAATAAAGATGCCTTTATTATAGGTAAAAGTATACTCTAACATTAAGAATTTAATTTCCCCAGATGTTAAAAATGTGTGTTTTGCAGGAGACTACAAAGTTGTATTTCTGTTTTTCCCTTCCAAAAACAGGAAGTTCAAAAACATTATTAATGCAATCATACTTAAACGCTGTGCTAAAATAAAATTAAAAAAAAAAAAAGGCCAAGGACACTGGAATTACATACAATTATTAGTGACAATTAAATAAGTAAGACATTTCAAGTCTCTAACAATATTTTACTCAGAGTCATCTGTAAGTCACTATTCATTAGAAAAAACAGAGATGGACCCTCTATTCTTGGTTTCCAAGATCACTTGAAAACAAACAGAAGGAACAGGCCACCCTGATTTTTTTTAAACTTCACCTGCCATTAAAAAAATTTCAAATGATTGTGTAGTCATAGGCAAAGCATATTACTGGCAACATAGTAGGATTAAACAACAACAACAAAAATAGATCTAGTGATTACTTGAGCTGGAGGTTAGCAATCATCACTCTTGAACTCACACCAAAACTACTTTCTTTCCAATCATGTTTCAACTGCTAATTAATGTTTACATTATACTGAAGTAACTACATTTGATTCTTAAAATTCAGGAGATCATCTTCAGTATGACCAGTTAAATCTACAATGAAACTCAAGAACACGGCTACAAACAATATTAGTCATCAGTAATTCACAGTAATGACTTGCTATAAGCAGATAACGTCTGCTTTGAATTTGCCTGAAGACTCCTGTGTTTAAAAAAAAAAAAAAAAAAGCAGCTTTACAAATAATGAAACTACTATTTCCCTATACAACTCCAGTAAGACTTTTGTTTTATAAACACAATTGGGGTTTTTTTAGGGAAAAAAAAAAAGCAATAAAGCACCATTTGATCTTAATCACCAATCTATGACCCTGTAGATTTTGCCTGCCCTTCAAGATAAAACTCATCCCTATGTCTGTTGACTAAAGAAAGCCTAGTTCACCCAGTGTACACACTGCTCCATTGTTTCTAGCCAGGGCTGAAGGTATGCCACCTTTTATTTACAAGACTTGATGGAAGATCACACCTACATTTTGTAACCAGGAGATAACTACTTCAACCAGCTTACAGATCTTGAAACTGAAGGCTACTAGTGTGCAGTCTAAGAAATGGTGTAATCACTGAACACAGCCAGTTTCAAGCAAATGCTAGTTTCTGTAACACCACCCACACACGCTCGTGAAGAAATTTTAACTGCACAGAAGTTTTCATCATTGTTCAATAAAAAAGTGACACACAAAAAATCCTTCAGAATTTTCTTTCCCCTTAAAAAGCGACAATGATAGAAAGAACTAAAATAAATTACAAGTCAATAATTACATGGACCGCATGAAGAAGCAGTACTTTTTTTTTCCTGAGGTCTTAAGCATTTAACAGAATGCTACTGACTAAATTACTCGAACTAATTCTAGACTGTTTGCAATCAACATATATAATGCACAATGACTTGCTTGCAATTAGTGCATTATACCAAACTCTGTTTACAAAGAAAAAAAGTATTTGTTCTATATTTCATAAATGTGTTAGATTAAAATATAGATTAACCACATGCCAAATGACTATTAATATTAAAAAGGAGAAAGCAAAAATAGAAATTACAGTTAAAGGTCAAACAAGTCATCCAACTGTATTCATGATTATACAACTCTACACACACTGGCACTGTTAAACCCTTTCAGAATGAGCATTTCCTAGAAAGCAGAAAGGTAAGACAATTTGATTTTCACAGAGGAACCAGGTGAGGAAACTAAGACCTCAAAGTGGAAAATATACACCATCAATGTCCCAAACACAGTTTAGAAATTTGTAAGGTATTAAGACTGTGTCACTAATGACATGTGTTTTATAAAGGTAAAACACTCGTAACCTTTAGCTATTTCTTAGTCAAGACAGCTAAAATTATACTAAACCAAAACACTTTCACTTTTCCTACGTGAGACTCCTCAAAACAGAGATTATTTATTTACAGTTCAATGTACCCTTAAATGTAGTAGGTAGGCCTCACATACTCCCCTAGAAAATTATTTTGCAAAGACAGTTAATGTTTGGTAATGGTAAAGGAATGTATTACCATTTAAAAGCCCATTTGTTGTCGCGTGAGGAAACACATTTTAAAACACGAAGACTAGCAGAAGTATTTCATGTGGATGATTCAGTTCACCCATAAAAATGAACGTTACAATTAGGCAAAGAGGCAGAAACTACCACAAAATCAGAAGGCGATCACACGCACAAAACAACCCCTCTACGCTCTGCACAAGCACCAAGGGTGTTACAAGATTTACTCAGCGCTGATCCTAAATTCAGAAATCCCAGATATGTGGATAACCGCTTGACTGGTTTCCTTTGAAGCACGTAAACAATACTCAAGGGTGTATCCAATTCTATTTGCTAATTACAATACCTCCAAGCACTACTGCAGACGGATTTGCTCCCAAACTCACAACAGATACTGCTACGTGAAAGACACAGCGCGGGACCATTTGTCAACCACCAGCCCCGGCGCTGCCGGGGTCTCACGCTTCCCACCTGTACCACCGGCTGCCGGAGGGGCTGGAGTGGGAGTGGATGTGCCGGCGGGGCCCGGGCCACCGGAGGAAGGACACATCCGAGGGCAGCAGACGAGGGCGCCGGTGCCCGGGTGGTGCCGGGCGGCGGGGAGAAGGGCTGGCGGGGAAGAAGGCCTAAGGCACCGCTCGCGTGTGTCGCCAGGACGGGGTCGGTCCCCCGCCTGTCACGCACCATGTGCCAGCCAAACGGCAACGGGGACAACCGGCGCGGATGAGCAGCGGCACCACCCGCGCCGTGGCAGCCAGTCCTCCCGGGGAGGACGGGGCAGCCCGGCGCGGCGAGGCGCCGGCGGGTGGGCCCGGGCCAGCCCGGCGGGCCCCGGTGTGACGGGGAAGGACGGCAGGCCCGGCCCCCGCTTTACTCACACTCGGGGCAGCTGCAGCGGCGGCGCCCCCCGCCTCTGGAACACGCCGTCCACGAAGACGCCGTTCTTGCCGAGGCAGCGCAGGTAGAAGTCCCCTCCGCCGCCGCCGGTGGCAGCTGCGGGGTCCCCCTGAGGCGGAGGCGGCGGCCCGTCCGCGCCGGCCGGTGGCGGCGGCGGGGGAGCAGCGGTGAAGATCTCCAGGTGGCGCCGGGAGATGAAGCTGGAGTGGCCCATGCTCACGTCCACCGAGCCCTGCGACGAGTTGCGGCCGATGGTCACCGAGCGCTTCTTCATGAGGTACTCGAACTCCCGGCCCTCCAGCCGCGCCACGGCCGCCGCCGCCGCCGCCGCCATCTTAGCGAGCGAGGGAGCGGGCCGCCCTCCGCTGCGCCCCTCCGCCCGCACCGGCCCCGCAGCCGCAGCCGCCGCCAGACACAGGCAGGGAAGGGGACGCCGCTCAACCCAACCTGACGCAGTCCGCCGCTGGCTGATGGACGGCGGCGCCGGGCCAATGCGCGGCCCGCACGCCCATGGGGCTATGGCGGCGCGGCCAATGGCGAGCGGCGCCGAGGCCAGCGCCGCGCAGCACGTTCGAGTGTCGGGGCCCGAGAACACGGGAAAGGCCCGGAAAACACGGAGCAGATCCGCGCACGGGGGAGCGGAGCGACCCTTGTCCCGCCGGCGGAGGCAGCGGCGCCGGGAAAAGGGCTGCGCCGAGCCCCGGTCCCTGCCGCGGCGCTGGCGGCCCGAGGGAGCGGCGGGGCAGCCCCTCCCCAGGCGGCCGGGAGGGGAGGCAGGGCGGCGCGGAGCGTGCTCGCTCAGCCCGGCGGGGCTGGCCTGCCTGCCATCTTCCTGCCCGTAGCCCCTTCCTTCCCCCGGGCCAGGCCGGGGCGGCGGCGGGGCCCCAGCCCTCTGGCACCTGCGGGAGGCCGGGCTACCGCCGCCCGCTCCTCGCGGCCCCCCCAGCGGGGGCAGCGCCCGCGCTGGGCCGCTGAGCGAGGCCGCCGGCCCCTCCCGCAGCCCACGTACGTGTTTTTCACTCGGCAGATAGCGCACGGCACATGCCCTCCGCTAGCACTGCTTAAAATAAATGCGAGTACCCAGACAGTGCTGAGGGGGGTTACCACATGGAAAGTGGTTTGTAACTCCTCAAATTTAGCCTGAAAAGGCCACAGGACAAAAAAAAAAAAAAAAAAAAAAAAAAAAAAAAAAAAAAAAGAGGTGTGATACATCATCCACATCTGACGGCCTGTTAGGGTTAGGTTAAAACTAGAGGTAACTCCCGTCCTGGGAGTTTTGAAACATCCATGTAAAACAAGTACAGTGCATTAAATGTAAAAGTTTCAGGTAAGTCAGTCTGTATTTGTGCACACACCTCCCCCGGCTTAGTCCTCGTTTTCTCATAGGAACTAGGGCACAAAAAAGTAAGCAAGCAACCTGACAGACAAAACAGAATTAGACATCCAGCTGCTGCAGCAGTATGTCACTCCTCCCCGGGGGTCACAGTACACGGGAGAGAAAATGTCACAGGTAACAGCATGGGAAAAACTGATCAAGAATCCACATCAGTGGTTTTGACTTTAAAATATTACAGGCTACCAAACAGATGACACGAATTGCACGCAGTTTGTCGAATGTGGCATCTGCGTTGAGAATGATTTACCTGACCAAAATCTTCCAGAAATGTTTGTGTGCTCTTCTCGTAACTGTTACGGGGACCAGGCACTCTGTCAGAATCGAGAAGTAAACAATTAAGAAACACTTTTGGTTATAAACTGTGAAGAGGGTGCTAAAACATAAATATGTCTACACACAAATATAAACACTGCAAACGCTTCATTGTAACAGCCTAGATAGCCTTACCCTATTTTCAAGTGCTTTTTGGTTAGAAGGGGTTTTTTGTTGTTTATTTGGGCTTTTTTACATTACTGATGTTCACTGCTATCTATTAATTCAGAAGACATTTAAATACTTTCTTCAGTGGTACACACATCCTCTGCAGGAACTGAAAATAATCTTTAAAAACATTTTTATGCTCTGGACAAAAACAACCAACACGCTAACAAACATCTAGTAGTAAATTTGAAATTCAAACTTCTGTTTTTGCACATTTCAGTCAACAGATCTTTAACTGTAGAAATATTTTGTGTGTGCTTCGGAACAGAACACAGTGCACGCTACCTGCAAAGCTACGGCAAACCTTATTTTTACTCTTGGGATTGTATCTGCACTTGTTATAAGCAGCTACAATGCAATTCCATACTGGTTAAGTCCATTTATATGATCACATACGCACATCAGATGCAGTAAAATATAGCAACAGTTTAGAGCTTTGGTTTCTTTTACAGAAAACTTTAGTTAAATCTTGCCCACACTTTGGTATTTAGAATCAGACTTTCTTCTACACCAACATATGTTTGGCACAGAAAATGTGGAGCATCAGAGAGCCAGTTATGACTCCCTGATTCTCAGCTTTTTTTTATCCCTTGGCTCTGCTGTGACTATAGAAATGTTGTGCCTGCTTTGCTAACAATCGGTTAGGGATGCTGAGGGGTATGCCGGCTGAGAACTACCAATGGATTTCCATCTCCCAACACACCCCCACGCCCGCAGAGAGAGAGAAAACAGGCAGATTGGGAGAGCAGCCAGGTGAATTCCCACCAGGCCAGCAGCACTTTCCACCACTCCTATGGTTGCTCAGTTCGCAAAAGTTAAAGGCATTAATGCTACTTTAACGTTTTCCATTATGTGAATCACAACTTTGTTAATTCGTATTAATTTATTAATAACATCCAGTACCAAATTCACAAAGCTAACCTACCTTCCTGCTCTTTTCATAATGGAACAGCGTAGAGAACACAGCTATTGACATAGAATGCTGAACGGAGTTCTGTAATAGACACTGAAATTACTTTTCAAGCCCCCAATGATCAGTATGCTACTCTATGAAAGTGACTGAACACCAGCAGAAAGTCTGTTTACTTTTGTATTACCAACACAGTAGAGCAAATAACAAATTCCATTGTCAGAAGCTATATTCATTTTAAGAGGACAGCTGAGATCTTTCTGCCCATGTTTTCCTAAATTGGTGCAGATTTAGTCACTTTCTTTGTGACCGTACAAAATTGCAGTTACAGGTCATTCCAACCTGCCCACTTGCCGTTCTGTTCCCTGGTGTGTAAAGCAGGAAACAGAGCAGCTACACGTGGTAGAACGACTCACGCGTACACATAATTCTCCAGTGCTGTTCTGGGTGTCTGGGTTCCCCAGAAATCCACTCCTTGAACATAACCTGGTCCTGACGTTGGGGCTGCACAGCAAATCCGTACTATTCCACACATTTTTTTTCCCCCTGCCAGTTGAGGGTAAGCAAAAGACATTCTTTTTCTCTGTCTGCTTTGCATCCACCTTAACTATTCCGGACAGAACTAAGGCTCCAAGTTACTGACCAAAATTTAATCTTCTGGGGGACCAAGTTGCTGCAATCCCCACTGAATCTGAACAAGGTCTCGGAGCACTCATTGCACTTCACTTCTGGCCCTTCCAGCTAAGTAGCCCAATGTTATCCAGTCCACGTCCAATTATGCAGCAGCACCTGATTGCATTGCAGAAATTAAGAATCAGCAGACCTTATCTGCATCATCTAACCTTAAAACAACCTGACCTAAGTTTAACAGAAACGGGTAAGTACCGTGTAAGGTCTAACCCATTAATACTATTCTATTTGACCAAACTTCTGTTAAATGACTACGTATTTTCAGACGTGTTCTTTTCTTCTTGAAACTCATGCTATAGCAACACAAGGGTGTTCATTTACAGCCTGCAAGTGCTTGGGGCTAGTAAACTCTCGTATAATCAAGTTTTCTTTCTTCAGTTTTCTTATTACATATATGTGCTCTGTACTGAGGGCTATGAAGCGGTGAAGCAGCCTTCTCAAGATGCACATTTTCACAGATCCAAAAGCATGGAATACTACTAGAGAAACTTGATGAATAATCAAGTAGATTAAGTGACCCTAATTGCTTACTTTGACACAACCAGCATTAAACAGCTTTTAAAAGCCATTAGGAGCTATCCATAATCTTTTTATTACAGCAAGTGTCACAAGCTTCCAGTGAGATTTGATTTTTGTTAAACAAAACCCTACAAAGTTAATTTGCAAAACCACTTCTCAGTAACATTCATATGCGATTTAACAAGATAAGCACTTCAAATATCAAAACCTGCACAACCAAATGAAGATTTCAGATATTGATATACCCGCAACTGACAAGCACACGTTTTTTTTGTTTACTAGGTGAGAAGCCCCTTGTAAGCAGTAACAAATTCCTCCAGCACACAGCCTCAAAACCACTGCCATATACAACCACATTTTTAAGTAATCCCGATAACCATACTGGAGCTCTCTACATGCTTAAATTTAACGATGTGTGTAAAACTTAGTAGGACTCGTGCTGCGATTTAGTCATTTTCTCACAACCGCATTTTGGTCAAGGGGAAAGTGTTAAAAAAAGCATCACATAATTACCGCAAAATATTAATAGTGAATGATCGGGACGGTGTGAAGCTCCCTAGTTACATACCCCGCCAATGCCTGAAGTGACTTTAATACGAGAAAATAAAGAGCTATACCTCAAAAGTTATTTTTATAGGCCTTTTTTTCCTTTACGGATGTCTTTCACATCTCTTTAAGTAATAAAGAATGGAAAGCGTAATACTCTTAAAAATGCCGAAGACATCCAGATGAACACACTTTTTTTTGGAGGAGGAACGGGGAGGGTGAAAAGAGCTATTTAACCTCGACCTATTAATAACCTCGCTATTTAACGACTTGTTAGCGTACTGTTGATCTCGGAGAGAAAGGAAATCAGTGCCGCACAAGTCGAAACTCCCCAGCCGCTCGCGGGGTCAGCGAGCTTTACCGGAGAAGACGCTGCCGGGAGGAGCGGGACAGGTGACGGCGGCCTCGCCTGACAGGAAACCCGCGCTCCCCTCAGCCCGCCGCCGCGCGCTTCCCGCCCTTCTACCCGGCGTGCCCCGCGCCCCCAACGGCTCATGGCGGCGGCGCCCTCCTCGCTGACTGACCGCGGCCCAGCGCGGAGGGCTCTGCGGGGTGGCGCCGGCCACGCCGCCCGGGGAGGCGGGCGGAGCGGAGCGGAGCTTGCCGGTGACGCGTGTTTGTAAACACTGCGAAGCCGTGGGCGGTGCCGGGAGCGCGGCCCCGCGGCGGGGCGGAGGCCCCGCGGCGGGGCCGCGCTCCCGGCACCGCCCCAGTGTCTCCTGTGGGGAAAAACGGATCCGGGCAAAGGAGCCTCAGAGGATAATTATTCATAAAGCAACTCTAAATCCCGACACCACAAAAGGATTTTGAAAAGCCGCAGCAGCATTCCTCTTAACTGGAAATGCGACACCCCCATTACTTTGCAATTCAGCCTGGCACGACGTATGATCTCTGCCAAACAAATAGCTAATTAATCTTCACGGCTTCTATTTGATATTTAAAACCTTAACACCTCAGAGAAAATCGGACCTGATGATTCAAAAGCATTTTCAATGTGTTGTTACCCACTTCTAAACAACAAAGTTCTACCACTATGAAGTCTTGAAGCATCATCATAGAAACTGAACCTTACCAGTTGCAACACTTACTGTATTTAATGTTAATCATTACTGCTATTAGTTTTGACCCCATTTAAGCACAATTCTACTGTAAGATTTTTTCTTCAAGTTAATTTGCCATTTTTTGCCATTGTATGTTCCTCCTATCTCTTTGCTTGATCAAGAGATGTATAACAACTCCGTTTTAAGTAAATAGAAGTGCCTGTTAAAACAAACCTGAGACCAAAAAGATAACTTGTCCATTTTTGCTGTCAAAATAGGTCAGTCCTACAACATCACCGTGGAAAGCACCTTTGTGGCTTTTTAATTCTTTGAGAGCTCAGACCGTATAGAATATTTTCTATGCATACACAGCTGTACGTATTTGAATAAAATGATGTAACCTTCCACAAAAACTAAGAAAGGCTGGCACTTCTCTTTTAGAGGAACAGCCCCACTAGAACACGTCGAGTCTATTCACCACGATAGAAGAATTTTTACTCTTCCTTAATTTTGAACTGAATTCTTTTTCGGTTTCCTTTTAGCACTCCCACATCACATACCTTTATGATACGATATCGTAAACAAACTAAACCTTGCAAAAAAAAAAGCAGCAGATTAAGCTGCCAAGGTCCAGCTTATCTGGAAGAGATGGTTCAGGCGGCTGAAGGAGGAGACTGCAGCGGTACCACTATCATACATGGCAGATCCAAGTTCTACAAAAACAGTAATAGAAGTTGTGGTTCGGTTGGCAGAAAAAAGGAGATGAGTGGGAATGGAGAGTATAAGATAGGGTAGGCAAATGAGTAGATGACAATGATTTACATTAATCAAAACCAGTCAGGAATTATAGAAATGTGGACAAGCTAAATAAAACAGATAGCCAAAGGCAAATTAAAACCAAGTGTAAACTAATAAGCCTCAATAAGAAAAACATACTTCAAAATATTCTTAAATATTCTTTTCATGACAGCATTCTAATTTAGATTTGTCATTTCAGGAGGGAGAAATGAAGCTTTGATCAAAATCAGTTTGGGTTAGGCTTGTGTTTGGTTTTTGTTTTGTTTGTTTGGGGTTTTTTAAATCAATGCCATTCTCTCAGCCAATAGAAAGCCAAAAAGAACAGTGAAAAACAGAGACTTCTTTTCATGTCTGTCTTCTCTGAAATAACTCCTTACTCTGTCCAAAAGGATAACTACAGAACTAAGCAAAGTTCAAGAAGAGTTACTGAGATGATGAGGTATGAAAACACTCTTACACAAAGGTTAAGAAATTGCAATTGTTCTCAGTAGAGACAAATGTTATCGAAATAATGTAACACGGCAAAAGCACAGTGAGAACAACCTCATGTTCCATAAAGAGATATTGTAAGATTCCTACAAGAAAGAAAATTGGCTGTATTCAAAGCACACAAAGAAGGATCCTATAAGGACTATGATGATAGCAGCAGTATTTTTCATATCCATGTATTTAGCATTATTATTTTTAAATGCATAGCCTAAGCCTGAACAACTTAAAATAATAGATTTTCCATCCCTATTAGAAGTCCTACAAAACAAGGACCACCTCTTTTCTCTGTTTATACAAAACCTAGCAAGAACGGGTCTTGCTCGCAATTGCATTTGTAACACTGACATAAGATGGAGCTGCTTGCGAATCTCTCTTTCCTGAACACAGAAAGAAGATACTAAAGTACATAAGCCTCGGGTCTGGCCCAACAGATTTTCTTATGCTCCTAATAAATCTCAAAATATTCAGAACTGGTGTCATACTTAATTGCTTTTTCTGTGAAACTTAAGTAAGTTTACACCAAATCTTCAAAACAGAAATCAAAGCATTTCAAAGATTTGACAGACGGAGGAGTGAAAGTCACACTGTTAACTTTTTTTGGGGAAGGGAACACTTGAAGAGTTTCTTCTTGTAAACCAATTTCTCTGTGGGCAGCCAGAGAAAGAAAACAGATCTACAGAAATCTGAATGTGACAGAATTAACTGATTATTTTCTCCCAAACTGGAAGATGAGAATAAAACTAAAAGACTACATAAATGATCTGAACAATAACAACAAGCACTTTAAAATAATTTAGAAAAAAATGCAAACAAATGCTGCGCTGGACTGATTACGTTTGAGTCCTGTGCAAGTCATGAGGTGTTCAACCAACCTCCAAAAGGGGGGGGGAGAACTACAAACATTTCTGACACGGAGTCTCTTCAAGATTCAGAGTCATCTTAACATGTCTAGCAATACATAAAAGACAGCACAGACTGGTCTGAGACTACCTTTTTTTTAAAAAAAAAAAAAAAATCAATACAAAATTCCTTTTGACACTGGGAACAAGAAAAAACATCAATGACAACCAATTTACATCTACTACAAATAGAAAAGAATGTTGAGGCAGAAAGATGTCACTTACTTCTAAATTTTCACCTGGGTCCTACATAACAACCACTCTAAAAGTCAGTCCCTCAGGGAAAAACAGAACAAAACATGAGGAAAAGGGTTCCCTTCTGCGGATATTCAGAGTATCAGCACAGTGTCACTGAAATAGCAAGATCGGGAGCAGAAACATGAAGATGAGTCTCAGCAGCGAGAAAGGCCACCACAGGAGTGTGAGAGAGCAGCCAACCAGCAAGTCTGCGATCAGAAAGCCACTGATGCTCAGAGCGAGTAATTCCTGACAGACGTCCAACAGACAGAGGAATACATCTCTCCTCTGAGGACTCAAGTTCTTCAAAGCTCATCTCCTACTCTACCTCAATTTATTTTGCTAATTGAATTAGCCTGTGGTTGATTTGAGATGATACTCTTCTATTTGCATTTCATTCTCAGAAAAGGAATGATGCAACAGCCTACATTCAAATCAGCACACAAACAACCCCCCTCGTGACCAGGATCTGCAGTTTCTTACCCGTGTTCTTGAGTGACATTTATTACACAGCATTTTGTGAGGCAGCCCTGTCGCCAGCAGGAACTGCCTGGTTGGATCATGACAAAATTGAACAGAAGAAGAACGTGAAACAATTCACTTGTAATTTTTACAATTGCTTCAGTTAGCAACGTACCGTTCTTCATTGCTTGTTATTAAATAACCGAGTAAGATGCAAAGATGGGTCAAGGAAAAATGAACACTTTGCTCAGGAAAAAAAAAAACAATAGAAGAAAAAAGTGTTCTCAGCAGAAGTCATGGAAAGCTAGCATGAACGAAGCTTTTATATGCATGTAATATATATACACGCAATAATAAATAATATTATAAAAATAAATTTAAAGCTTTTCTGAAGAGGAACTACAACACTAGAAAAAAACCTGTAACATGCATAAACTACATAGCATAGCATATACCATAGCCCCAGCTACAAGCCTTTTTGGTATTATCATAAGCTGTTTATGCAACCTGAAACTTACGGAGTAGAAAAGCTTTTCAGTTTACTACTGAAAATACAAGATGCTAATATAGCAACCATAAAACCTAAATATGGTGAAAAAAAAAATCTAGCCCTTTTCTAACGGGATCCTAAGATATAAACAAAACTAAAACCTGTGAGTAGAAGTAGAGTTGAAGTATTAGTAGGCTGTAAGTATTACTAGGCAGTATACCTATATTCCCTCTCTCCCAAGGGCACAAACTTAAAATTGAAATCAGTCAACTTTCACACATCGCCATCAACTTTTCTAATTCAAAATATTTTTGCAAAACACTTCTCCCCATAAAAATATTAATTTTAGAACATGTCTGTAAATAGAACCGCTACACAAATCCCACACTGCAGGCTGCTTTCATTTCCTTGTGCTCGGGCGGTGCTAGTAGAGGACTTGCAAAGTTCAACTAATCCAAAGCCTAATCCAAACTCCGTGGTTTGATTAGTGTGTTGGCAGGCTCCATGGACTCAACTGGATTTTTAACTTTCTTCTAATCAGTTCCAAGTGACTATCTGTATTTTCCCCATCACATACTTAATGGTACTTTTCATGATCTTAAAGGTGTCTTCCAACCTAAGCAATTCTATGATTCTATTCTATGATTTTGCTTAATTTTTTTTGCTCCCCAGAAAACACTTAGGAAGCAGCTATTTGCAGGCATCAAATGGATTACTGATGTAGCCACAATTATGCAAACTGACCTGTGACAAGTAACTCAACTCATTTACTTTGTCATGTACTGTTACAGAGCTCTCCAGTAATGATTTTATTTGCAAGTCTGGGGTCAGTGATGGTCTTCCTGTCTGACTGAACATGGGGTGGGTGTTGTGTTTTACTTCCTCTAGCTTTTAACAGAAATGTTGATCAATATAAAAGCATCTTCTTTAATTTCAAAGGGGGGAACTTTGGCCCACTCTCAGGTTGGAGAAGCTTTGAAGGCAGCATTATGAATTTAGTTTGTGTTACTATGACAATACCCTTACGCGCTGCGTTTGGTAACATACTACCTCAGAGGTTTTCGCAGTCTCTTATTCTAATAGCCCCTGTACAACCAAAGCATGTTTCTGTCATGTCACGATTTATACATTCTCATTCTTTCATTTCTCCTCTATTTCGATTAAACAAAAAAGCAAACAAATACCGATAAGAACACGCTTCCTATAATTAACACCAGTAACAGTCTTCAATTGCTTCTACAGATACCATTTTCCATTCACAGATTTTCAACTTTTTTTCTGAAAATCAGACATCTGTGATTCTGTCCATCTTTACACAAACCTAAAAATGTAAATGCAGCTGAAAATCTCACTCCATTAATTTTCTTCCTTTGTAAGAAAAGACTGAAAGGCTATTATTTCCAATGCAAGAGTTACAGTAATTCCCGAGGCAGGGTTTTAGTACAAAGAGGGGAAGAAAAAAAACCATACCACAATACAGATGCATACAGTGTACTATTCATCACCCAGAAACTGTAACTGAATAAAACAAGGAGCGGAGAAAGAATCACCAGACTTCCAAAACGGGAACACATTTGTACCTAATAATCTCGCCCACCCCTCCCTCCCCCCAATTCCTAATACAGAACTTTAAATAGAAAAACTTACCCTATTTGAGAACACTCATGGTTTCACTACACTGTTAAATGCATCAACACTGCATTGCATTTTGGAACTCACCTTTGCCATTTTACACAACAAAAAAGATCTGATATCAAAAAGTAATCAGAATTTGAAATAAGTGAATTTAAAACATCTACTAAGTATCCTCACAAACTTTTTTTTCCCCTCCTCACTCCAGTTTGGTTTTGGTTTTGTTTTGGTTTTTTTCTTTTTAGGAAGGGATGAGGCAAAGTGGGTAAATGAAGAAAAAAGTTCTTAAAAACAGCATTCTGGAAGCTCATAATTTTGAGTTAAATCCTTAATATCCCATTTCTAATGCTCAATAGATTTTTAATTTGTCACCGAAAGTAGATACTATTTGCCTAAAATCCCAGAATAATTTGACATACTAGTTTAAGTAACTGGAGCAGCTCTCTCCTCAATGCTTTTATGAATGGCTACAAGGTGCAAGGTATTTCACGTCACAGATGAACGTTTAGCCGCCAGTTCAATAGCAAGCTTTCAATGGCAGCGTCGTTTCCTGCGCTCGCCGCTACTCCCCACCCCGACAGCACCGCCCGTTGTGCCAGCAGATGTTTGTGTGCCTGAGCGACAAACCAGAGCAAGGAAACAACAGGAACGGAGAAAGCCGACACCACCATTTTGAGGGTGAATTTTTGTAGCCAGATGAGTTCCCGTACCCGGTTTACCACAGGGACTCACGGAGCGGCGTGCTGTCATGGGGAGAGGCCGCGGTGAAGCCAGAACGCGTGCCCAGGAGAGATGGGAGCAGAGCAGCTGCGTAAGCCCCTTGCAAACACAGACCAGACTCCCCTGTATTCCCGTTACCCTGAACGGGCAACCTTGCGGGAAGCATACAGTCTTGATATGAAAAGCCTGCAGGAACACTATGAACGTTCACTAGAGCATTTTTAGACTTTGATTAGGGATCTTCTTCTGGCTATGGCTTTTGGAAGCTATCTTAAAAAAAAAGTACCTTATTCCTGTACATACTTTTGCACCAAACTCATCAATTTTGAAATAAAGCTATGCAAATCTTTATCTTATGACCAGACTTTAAAAAAATGCTGACTTAGGACTACTTTAGATGTAGGTAAACAACAGCTACATGAATTACAGGAACAGTTATGTTTTCTACATGTGCACAAAACCACACCTGCTGCTACCTCCGCAGCTGTCTTAATGTACATCAAAGTTCACAACCAAAGTGCAATCTGTTGAGGTATTCGTGCTCAAATCTTGTCCAAGCTCATAGTTGTGAGACAACACTAACACATTGAATCAGAAGTTTCAGGATGTTAAAAGACAAGAAACATTTTCATGTATGAGACTCATCTACTGCAACCTGTACTTTCAGCTGCCTTTTGGCAAAGAAAAGGCAAGACAAGTCATTGGGATATATTAAATATGTTGCACTCTATTATCCACAAGACGTTTTATCTAATTTGGGATTAAAAACAGCACAGGAAGTATCAGTGCTGCTCTGTACAGATTCAGTTTAAGTCCTCAGATCAACAGCTGAATCACAAGATGAACACTGCTGTACTATACTCAAAGCCAGGTTGAGTTTATCATACGATGGATTTTTAAACTACAATAAAATCCTACTACAATAGGATTTTATTTTATTTTTTGCTACTGAAGATAGCACCTCCTGTCTTAGTGTTACAGTATGTTTTCATTTGAAAAATAGTTCATTTCAATAACTGTTTTGAAATGGTTGTTTAAACAAAGCTTACAGACACAGATAAAATTCTTCTGCTGGAATGTCTTCTAATGTCTGCAACAAGGTTGACCATCGAAGAAGGACGAAGATAGAAAGAAATTTGTGAAAAGAACCATGAAGCCTAAGAAAAACTGATTTAAAAGCACCAGAAGCTTTTCCAGTGGTTTAAACACCATTCAACCTTTGTTCTTCCCTCCTCTATTTTGCCCTGGAACACCACAAATGACTTTGGGGGGTGCAGACATCTGTCAAGAATAACTCCCTTGCAGGTGATCCCGGTTGCTCAACACATACGGATTAGTTGGCAATTTCTGACACAAAGGTAAGTCTTAATAATGATGCACATGTTAAATTGGATCTGTCAAAAGGCATTTTAAGAAAACAGTAGCCATCATCTATTACAGAAGATCTTCTCCACTCTGGTTTAGTTCCAGACCCTAAACTTAGCCCATCACTTAAGCTGCTGAGGTTCCTCCCATTTGAAGATTTCATAGATATCCCCAAGGATGTTTTACAACCGAGAGTGGAGATAAAGGACAGGAAAACGCACCAACTGCAGAAAGGTAGAATAGCCAATCTTGAAAAACAATTACCTCTTTAGTTAGCTTTAAAATACCTAAAAAACATTTTTCTGGCAAAAGATACATATATGTATATACTTAACCTGTTAAAAGCCAAAGAACCAGTGTAACTAAATTAAGGAGCATCATATCTCCATATGAGCTACCCGGATTTTTCAACGTCCCTACCTACTGCATATTCAGAGCAGATTCACCGAAGTTTTTTGGTTATAGAAACACGTGCTGATTACAAACACCAAACATAATAGTAATCACGTAAGAAAGAATACTTAACACAGTATCTGTGGTCATCTCACTTCAGACCATATCCTCTCTTAAAGCCAGAGAAAGTAAGGTCTTTGTGATACTTCTTAAAACATTCTCCACATGGACACACTTCTATTTAGCACAGACAAAGCTATTAAAATCAGTAATTCACTGTTGTCTAATATAGGTGTCCACATAAATATATTTTAAGCATTCCCATACTGTCAGGTCACATACCTTAAAAAAACATGAATCAGGACTTTGACTACTACAATAACAGTAAAAAAAAAAAAAAAAAAAAAAAGGAAAATAGTAGTGCAAGATGAATCCTATATTCTGGATCCTATGTTCTATTGAACAACATTTTGAAATTCTATAAAATACTTGGAGGTTTTCAAAATTCAGCTAGCCAAGGCCCCGAGTAACCTGATCCAAACCTGAAGCCAGCCCTGCTTTGAGCAGAAGGTTGGATGAGAAGACCTTCAGAGGTCCCTTACAATCCATGTTAGTTTATGATTTTATAAAATAAAATGGAAAGTGGGAGTGTGTTTGTATAACACATACATACACACAAACACACTTGCCCTCTTTCTTTCTAGATACCCTAGCCAGTCTATAGATAAAGCTGCACTGAATATTGCACGTAAAGCAAGATTACAAACATCACTAAGTGGTAGACTGATTTTGGTATCTTAAATACACATCAATTTTACATTTATACACAAGAAGTACCGAAGAAAGTATTGCTTTATGACCTAAGTGAGGTGCCAGACTTCTCACACTTATGAGCTCTACCTCATCTCAGAAGAGTCCAATTTATCTCTTGAATCCTCAGCTTCGTGAAAACACAATCCTCACTACCCAAAGCGTTGTAGTGGTAAGGAATCTCTCTGGAATTATACAGGGATGAAATGCTAATTGCTTCTGCTGAGACATCAGAAAAGAGAGGAAGCAGGCTTGTCCTGAGACAGGTAACCACGCAAACCACAAAACACGTTCAGGTTCACCATTCCTCTCTAACCCACGTTTCATTTACACATCTCAAACTGAAACTCCACTACTCCTACTGTCGGAATTCCTCCTTTGATGCGTTTTCCCTTCTGCCATCCCCCGATCAGTATTTTCAGCACTGACTCATGAGAACGTGCTTAACATGACACATTGTTGAAACTCATTTGGGCTGCCTTGATTTAAAAGCCCAAAAGACATGTCACTAATGACAGACACAGGACATGAACATTTCTTGAAAAAGTAATAAGTATCATTACACTTACTATAGTATTTCATACTATTAAATCTTTCTTACCAACAAGTGATTATGCCTTATAAGAGTTACATTTGGAAATTACTCCTATTTACCACAAGATAAAAAAGAGGAAAGAGAAGCAACTTGAACAAAATGATCTACTAAGCCTGAAGAATTCAGAATAAAACCAGATTCCTGCACCCCTGTTATATTTTTAAATACTGTGTCTAGGTGCAGCATTCTACTTCCTCCTGACCTTTTTTTGACTGTATGATCAAGCCTTATGGACAGGCATTCAGAATAAGACGAGATGCTTTTCTTACCATTCTAAATGGTAAGAAAATAGGGCATTGAAACACTATTATTTTCTAGAGTAACCTACTCCAGTCTCTCTCACCTCAGTTCCGTCCCCTCCCCCAAGTGGTGTCTGTGATGATCTACAAAACTACTTATTTCACAAAGAAAGCAGCAAGAGCTG
Organism: Phoenicopterus ruber ruber; assembly: GCA_009819775.1. Lineage (NCBI taxonomy): Eukaryota > Metazoa > Chordata > Aves > Phoenicopteriformes > Phoenicopteridae > Phoenicopterus > Phoenicopterus ruber. Next base: position 4,513,152 of record CM020232.1, read on the forward strand.
CTTTAAATAATTTTTTTCACAGGTTTTGTAATTTTACTACAAAGGTGAATCACAATATAGAACAGATTACGCTTCCTGAACAAAACATACAAAGTTTTCATGTAATACTAAGTTAACTGAGCTAAGAGCATGATCATAATTACTGTGATTTTAGAAAATTACTTCTTGTAAAGGCAAAATAATGGAATACAAGGTTAGTAGTAAGAAAACTGGTGCATTGTAACTTAAGTTCTTTAGTTTATGGTTTGAAATGTAAGTTCCACCACAGAACCTGCCCTATTTGGATGGAAGTTTCCCAGTTTACATACTTAAATACTCACATTTCAGAAGATTAGATAGATCCACAGTTCTAAGGAAACTAAGTGGGACAATAAAGCCACATTACAAACACGAAACAACAAAAAAAAAAAAAAGTGTTTTTACAGCCTCTGTTTGCCTTTCACTATAAACCCATATAGAAAATGTCCTCATTTTCACAGTACTTAAGTCAGAAACCTACACTCAGTATTGCCAAGAACTCAACTATTTTGCTTAGAATAGTTCTTCAATGTGTATATTCTTATCATTGGAACAACAGTGTAAACATTTTCATAGATTTAGTTCTGACATTTGAACATATTCAAGTTCAGCAATTCCCATAGACCCATAACTGCAGAAAAACTTACGCGGCTGTTTTGGCAAAAGCATAGCCATTGCTCTTGTCACATTCCTGGCAGAAGCAAGAATCTTGTTTCAAAATCATTACCATTCACTATTCTACAAAATTTACTGGAAAATACTAGGGATAATATTCTGCTTTACAGAAGTCAGGTATTCAAAAGCGTATGTTGATATAACAACTCAAAATATGTCATCCATGCATATTATAACATTACAAAAGGAAATTTTAAAAAGTCCACTTTTCTCTTGGCTTTTCTTCAGCATGAAGTGCTAGTCTAATAGGAGGTTTTGGGGGAAATGCATTAGTACAGGCTGAGTCATACTATGTTCGAGTACTATGAACCAGCATAATCATTCTACCAGTAATTTTACGTAGCAAGTGCACCTCAAAACATCATGCATTTGCAGTATTAGTTCACTTCCACAAGAATTTAAATAATGTAAATATTTTCAGTGTGCATTTATAAAGGCACAAGAACTAGGCTGAACAGGCTGACAAGATGGTGCTCAAATGCCACAGAAGGGCAGAGCTCCTTACTGAAATAAGCTACTGCAGTTGCAGATTCTTCTGCTGATCTTGTAGACTTTGGAGGAAAACATAACTGATCGTACTGAGGTCTGAGTCCTCTTCCCTCTTCACTGTGATAACACTGACAATAGAAAATCTGAGCGTGCTGAAAGACACTTCACTGGGAACTAGGGTCACTAGTCATACTTTTTCTGTGAGCCAAACTGAGTCATTTACATGAATGACTGCTTGGTAGTCACAGAAAAATTTGAAAGGTACAGAGCAAAGAGAGAATGCAGAAAGACATGGGAAGTGGCGGTTTCGTTTTGAGAAAGCTTCAACAAATGATCTTCTCTGTTTTATTTAAAAAAAAAGCTCTCTGTGCAACATTTGGCAAAAAGATGTATCATTAATAAGGTAACGTTGAATTTTTATACTTCAAAAGCAACAAAAGAATATTTAAGAACAGCAGTTCCTTATAGCAGGTGAAGTGAAGTAGCTCATTAAAAAACCCGAAAGTTGAGTGTAATGACCTAATTAGGGGAATTTCTCCCCAGAGAGAGGCTGTTCTAATGTAAGTTGATGGGAAAACCCAGCTGGCTTGAATACTGCAAGATCAAGACCTAAATGCTTATGAAAGTATGCGGTTAAAGAAAAAAAAAAAAGTCACAAGACTGGGAGTTTCTGTCCTTCTGACAAACATATATTGAATACAATCATACTAATTTCACAGTTTCTCAATTAAAAACTTTCCAGGATTACTCATACTTAGTAACTACAAAACAAATTCAGAACTGCCACGCTATTCTGTTGAACTTCAGTTACTGAAAGTGCTCCGTGCTCATTTCATCTTTGTTAGAGAATAAAATAATTAAGAGGCGTTATACATCAGCTTTTGTAGTATCAAAAGCCAAAGCAAGAGATCAAATTATTCAATAACGAAATATATTTAGATAAACGACACAGTATCTGATCTTGATTACTCAATTTTTACAGGGCACTAACACAACACACTACATAGTCCAGTATTTTTACCCATCATTTTGAAGTGCATCAATAACCTGCAAGGATATCTGCCAGTATGTGGGATATGTTCAATTTGTTCCCTAAGAAAAAGCATTCCAAGAATCACATTCAGGATGGAAGCACGCTTGATGCTGCAACTCCTACTAGAATGTTGTTCCTATTTTAACCCTTTGAGTTTTAAATCAAATGCGAGGAACTTTTTCATTAACACAACCTACAGAAAGTTAATAAATTCTGAATAAGCTTGAGTAATACCTGTTAGCATTTTGGCTTGTTGTTTCTTGTTGCCCTTCAGAGAACTACATACAGACTTTCACAGTGAAACAATCCACTCCACACACTTTATTAATGTTAACATAACACAATAAAACTTTAGGTAATTAAGTTTAATGTGCTGTTCAACAAGTAACATGGAATTTCATACTACAACTTACAGTAATTCTTTATAGTTCACAATACCCTCACAGCAAAATCAAAATGGACCAAAAACTGCCCCAGTATTATTATGCAAGTGCTTGATTTTCTTCTTGCTGGTCACCCTGAAAAAGTAACACAATGGTAACAGTTACCAGGTGACATTCAAATATCTAAATATGAAACACGTTTGCATTGTTTCACAAAGTATGTCTAGGCAAGTACATTCCCCTAATATAATCTTCTAACTTTGAAATAATGGTAACTATTACAATAATTCCATTTGTGCAATACATATAATCAGACCAACTTCTGGTTTTATGATGTATATACATAGGCTTCACTATAGTGAAATACAGATCAACATTTAGCATTACAATAAAGTAAATTATTTAATTAAGTGTCTTAGACTCAATCTTAATTTTCTGTAAGGAAAAGCAGCATTACACATTCACTTTCAAGTTACATTAGTGAAACAACCACAGATTGTGGTTTGTCGGCGGGAGGGTGGTGGTGGGTGGTGTTTTTTTTTTTAATTAAAAACGAACTATGAACACTAAAGACCAAAAACAATACATGCAGAGTCTTTTAGTTCAATTAAGAATTGTTATTTTATACTTTGGCCAGGCTTGGAGAGTCTGAATGCAGACTAGTCAAAATAAAGCATCGAAAATCAATTTGTTGGTAGAGCATGGGAAGCTGTCCTACTAAGCAGGTTATTTTATCAGTTATTTGTTTGGTTTTTTTCATTTGTTTGGTTAGTTGTTTGTTTGTTTTTCTTTTAAATGAAATTTAAGTTTTACTTTCCTGCTTGCTAAGAAACTCCCCAGCTGTTCACACTCGTGTCATGGTACGTCTTCAGTGTTAACAGCCTGCTGGACATTTACGCAAGATTGTTTATTTTCTTTCCAAGTTAGGCAATACACTTTACAACTGCCTTGTCTGGACAGTAATCTTCTGTACAACTAAAAGTACAACTTTTCAGACAACAGATTACTTAAGAAAAGAGAAGTTCTGCAATACACACTCTTGCAAGATCCCATGATTGTGAGAAAAACTATGTAGCAAAAATCATTATCAAAGGAGTTGCCACTACCGTTTTAGGAGAGACAGGAACTGAAGCTGAAGCCTACCTTCAAAGTAGGGGCTTCCCAACTAATCATTTACTAATGACTGACACCAACTCATCCTACAGGTTTCAGTCTTCCTCACCAAACTGCTGCGACACTTTTGAGTATTTATTTTGTATTTGTATTCTGTTTCATTTCTTAGTGAATCAAGGCAAAAAAAAAAGAAGATACATTCCATAATCAAATCCCAGGAAAGTCAGTTCTATCGTGAGAATCCATCTCATTAATAAAGGCCCAGGTAAAGGAGTTTTTGAATCTCTACCACTCAAATATTGCAGATGTAAAAGAACCTCAAATCCCCCAAAGCTTCCTCAAAAAACCCTACTCAACTACTTTGACTCATCATTATTCCATCTTAATGTCAGAGTAAATAACAAACATTAAAGAATAAACAATAAATTGTTTATTATCTGCTTTGACAGTTTTGCACTTGTTACATGTAAACCAGAAAAATAATTTGAATCTAGCTTGGTTAGTATTCTAAATGTTAAAGTTGGAAGTTGGTAACAAAAGAAGCATTAGAGAAGAACTGAATGCATTCAGGAACCTAACTGGACATGGTTCAGTAACACTTCCCTTTGGCTATGCCCTGCTAGTAATACTTTAAATCAGATTTCTGTACATTCTTTTCTTCCTGTGTTATTTCAACATTCCAACTCTTCACAACAGCCAGAACTCAAAAACCCATATCATTTCACCTGGCAAGAATCCTGAAATCCCTGCTACTTGATTCCCTCACTGTTTCTCCGTCAACTTAATTGTCTAAAACAACAGCAACCTCTGACAGCTAACATCATCGGGCAAGACTCCAAAACCAAGACAGAAACCAAGCATTAAAGCCACTGATGAAGCAGGTGAGTTTAAGTGTTCTTGCTCCATTATCTTTGATATTTCCAGTTCCTTAACAGTTAGTGTTTAGCCAACCTAAACCTAGACTAGACAGTAAAAGGCCTAGAATACAACAGCTGCTTTATGACTATTAATTCAGAATTTGTTAATAAAGCACCTTCAACAAGACCTTGTTCTTTTCCTAGCCTTTATAGGGCAGCATAGAATGAAAAGATGTATTCCGTAAGGCCCGAAACAATAACGGCAACAGGAAAACGTGACACCCAAATGCCTGGAAAGCAGGAAATACCTGCCTTCATCTCCACCCTTCAATAGGAAGTGCAGTACCACACCTTTAAAAACAAGAAGAAAAAAAAAAGTATACATTAACATAACCACTGTTCCTTTCCGAAGAAAAACCACTATTTTCTACAACAATTAAGAGTTTTGCCCACCCATCTAAAAACACTGAGTTAGTAACTGAGTTTAGTCTTACTTTTAAGACCCAAGTTCAACTACCAACCTGACTATGGGCAAATCACTTGACCACTGTATGGATATCCCATAGCTAGTAAGAATCCCTCAATAACATCATCACTGCCTCACTGCTGTACTGCGGGTGAAAAACAAACCCAAAAGCATTACCAATGATACGGTGTTCAGACACCGAAACACAAAACAATTATTTTCCTCACATAGAGGCTGCACAACTACTCCTGGTAGGTAAATATTCCCTAGAATAACACAGTATGCCCTAGGATGCCTGTCCCATAAAACTCTTATTTTTGAATCTCTTTATTCTTAGACAGCTGTCATTTATTAGCTTTATACAATTACCATGGCACACATGCCTGATCATTTGTCCAGCATTTTAAATACTCGGTGTGATTTGGCATCTTCATATACACGTTTGTTACACATGTGTAACAAAGCATCACATACCTTACCTTGTAGGGTAACAAAGTTTTTCTCATACCAAAGAACTTTTCACACTATTTCTCACATCCCAGAAGGCCGAAATAAGCAATCAATTAAGAACAAACCTTCTGTCTCACCTGTATCAAATCAGTCCCAGGAATTCAATTATTGCTGCACTCCAAACTAAAGTTATTTTGCCAGAGAAAAATGCTATTTTGAAGAATGTACTTGGATTTGTCAGCTTCATCAGCACTGGTATTTATTTTCTCCTGACCTAGCTTCCAAGAATTCTTCTGTGCCACAGAATTGCTTTCAGAACCCCAACTTGTTCACCTACTAAAATCGAAAGTAGAAGAATTAGGAAAGTCACACGCAGAAACACAGTGGAAAACGAGAATCAGACAAACATGCTACATGCGTTACATACTTCACCATATTAGCGAGGGGTTTGGACACACCATGCAATGCCAATGTAATGTCCTAGGTTCTCAGTGTCCCCCTGCACACATCAAAAGATACATTTTTTTAAAGGTCAGATAACTAAGACATGGATGAAATTAGAATTATTCAGTAACACTGTTGTGGACAATTGAAACCTAAATAAAGAGTAATGGACAAGCATACCTATTGGAGGCTCCTCTGATCTCAACTGTGAATGCCTCAGTTACTGATGACACTGCAGTAAAAGAAATCAGCAGTCGACTGATGGTGCGGTTGCCTCGTTGAGCACGGCACTATTTTTAGATAGGTTAACACGTCACTTTGTATGTAATATCACTCAGTCAACAATAAAACATTTTTCTTTTGAGAAAGGTTAAAGCACGCGCAATTGCACTTGCCTGGAGAGCGACTAGGATACATGTAAAGTACTAGCTATCTTCTTGTTCCACTCACAACTCTTGTACACAATTAAGAAAGGCAGTCACTGAACAAGCAGGTTCACTGTGTGCACTCTAAGAGTCTCATAAGTTTTCCAAAATCTCTCTCAGATTCTTACCTCAGAAGGACTGGACCAACCATTATGTGCCAAGATGGTTTTAGATAACAAATCAGAGCATGAATGACATGAGTTTCTAATAAACAAAATTAAAAGTGATAATAAAATCAATGCAAAATATTTTCAATGCAAAACATGCAAAAAACCATAGTATCACTAACGTGTCATCTGTCTCTGTTGACAGGCAGTCACGCGGCATCTCTCTCTCTTCTTTCACAGTTACAATTCTCACATCTCCAAGCTCAGGACAAGCAGATTCTTTAGACAGCTGGTCATCATTATCATACCTGCAAATACAACCCAGTTGTTAACTGAAACACTTCTTCTGCAAAGAAGTTTTGCTTCTATTTCATCTAGACTAGTATCATGTGCTCAGCAATACAAACAACAAAACAAATACATAAGCTGTTCTACAAAGGATATCCAAAACCCTTTCATTTTAATAAAATTAGCTGTATACTTTCCTCTTTCGTATATAACTTCTGCCTCATTTTTTTTAAATGTCAGCTATAGTCTTTTAAGCGCTATCAAGAAAAATACTTCACCTGCCCTGCACGTATAAAGAGAGTATACTACTAACGTTCCATCAGCTGCTATTAAAGAAGTGCTGCCTGACAATGCTCTTTCTTCTTTCACAGTAATTCTTCTCACACCCTCAGGGAGGGAACAGATTGGAGCTTTTGACAATGGGTCATAGCTGTCATACCTAGAAAGAAAATACACAGTTGGTATTAACGCCAAGAATTATTTACTTAGTATTAGGAAACAGAGGAGTATTGTGACATTTTACTCACAAGTCCAGTAAGAACCCTGCAACTTCTGCATCATTTCTGAAATCCAACTTTTCTTTAAGTGTCAACCATCGGTCAATATGATTTCCCACATAAATCCTTGTTTTCCCCCTTCTTCTGTCAAGACTTTGCTTTCTCTTTTTCTTTTCCAGAAAAGACAACACTGGGGGCCTTCCACATCTCTTTGCTGGTAACGACATTGTAAGCCTAGAAATAAAGGAGACTATTTAGTGAGACGTAGCTCAGAGCAGCACATTATACCTCAGTATTCTGAATCGTCACAGCAGAACCTGATTGCCAAACACCATAAGCCTTTTACTCCTATGAAGTCAAGAACCTAAACCGCTGTAAATGAAAGCGGCTCACAGCAGACGCGGCCCCCGCCACTCCGCCGGCCGACGTGCCGCGCAGCCCCGCACGGACGGCTCCCGCGGGCGGCCGGTCCCAACCGCGCCCCCCGGCCCCCGCCCCGCCGGCTGAAGGAAGGCGCTATGACACCCGCCTCGCCAAGGGCTCTGCCCGCTCCCGCCCCGTCTCTCCGAGGAGGCGGCTGCGAACGCGGCCGTCTCCAGTCAGGCCACAGCGACGGGCCCCGGGACAGCCCCGCCTCACGCCGCCCCCGAGGGGAACACCCCCTCCCGCCGCGTCCCGCGCCTCCAGCCCCTCCCGCTCCCCCCACGCCGTGGCAGCGCCCCGCCGCCCCCTCACCCCCCCGGGGACGCCGCTGGGGTCACTCACCCGCCGCGCCACGACCCCGCCGCCACCGCCAGCAGCCGCGCCACACCGGCCGCGACGGAGATAAACACGGGGCACGTGACCCACGGGGGCGGCGCGCGCTCATGACGCGCAGCCCATGTGAGGGCGGGGCGCGCCGGGCCCCACTGCTCCCCCAGCGGCGGCTGAGCGGGAGCCCCGGGCCGACCGCTCCCGCGGTGCCTTCCCGGCCTGGACACCCGCTCCCGTGCGATGCTGGCGGCCGCGCACGGGGCAGAAGGTGGGACTCGGGTAAACGCGGCCCCGGCCACCTCGTGCGTGGGGCATCCGCCTCCAGCTAATGACCGAGAGCTAATTGCGTTAATCTGCATCCTCCGCTTCCTCACGCTGAACCGACCCCGGCGTGCTTCCCCAGCAAGGGCCGCGCTGGCAGGGCTCAGCCCTGTCCCACGCACGAAAAGGCCTCGCGCAGTGTTCCTTTTCTCAGCCTGGCACAAGATGTCAGCAAGGCTCCTTTTGCAAAGGACGGTCCCGGTTTTAAGGAAACTGGTTAAAAAACCTTTTTAAATGTTAAAACGTGCAATTAACTACAGCCACATCTACTGAAAGAACATTTCGGGATACTGAGGTAAAAACTGATATCCGCAAGTTACTGCAGCGGAGAGGAAGCAGGTAGCACAATGTATTTTTTAACACTCATTTAATAACAAACTTCAGTAAATGTGCTGCAAACAATAAAAAATACACTTTTTCCAAGCAACAACTCCCAGTATGAATTGCAAAAATAGTGTATTATAATTTTACCTTCTGAAAGGCCAGAAGCAGAAGCAGAAGCGGAATCTTCCTCTGAAGAGCAGAAAATGTTTGAAGTTTGACTTACCTATTGAAAGGGAAATATTAAATCAGTGACACAAGAAAAAAGAAAATGCAACATAAATTTGGAATCCACGTTGTCATGATGTGTTACAACGACGACACTGTACACAGCATGCGTTCTACCAGCTTCTTACCACTTCCACGCGCTTCTGCTTACATATACTGCATTTTTAAATAAATGACTAAAAGACAGACCAAGTTAGCTTGCAATATGTATGAATTATTTTATCTAAACAACAAGAGGGACAATCATATCTGCCAATGTATGTTTTTATTATTTCTACTGTCAATTTTGGTAGACTCACAGTAACAAGTCATACAAGTTATCTCAAGAACTAGTAGATGACTGAAAGCTTATCGAAACATTTATTTGCATCTGCTGAATCAGCTGAATAACTTGACCGAAACATAATTTTTTGTTTGATCTTTGTCCAACATTTACATAACTTGCAAATAAAGAACTGAAGAAAAAAAGCCATCATGTCCTGAAATATATTTCGCTATCTTTTATCGTTTACAACAACAGTATGTGAGCAGATTTTCATGACGCATTTTAGTGTGTGAGTTAATAGAGAAGTAAGTTTTAAGTGAATGATCATAGCATAATTATAGGTTCTCTGAAAATAGCACAAATTCTCAGTAGTACATGTATATAAAGATAATCCCTTGTATTTTACCCTTTACATATAAAATATGAGATCATTCCTTCTCTTTCACCATTATTTCCGTAAAATATACACTTGGTCATACTGTTTCCAAATAAATATGACTATTTAAGAGGCTTTTCATACTTATTTCTTGATTGCCTTCACAAATATAGTTATTGTCTGTATAAATAGATTCACATTCCAAATAATGGAACTGTGTTAACCGCGAGAAGCTGTTGTGGACCTTTAAGTTCCTGTTTATCTTGAAATCCCAAAGCTGCTGGGAGAAGCAAGGGGGTACTAACAACATTTACTTCTACCAAGTAATCTTGAAACAAAAGCAAATATGCAGTGACTCACCTTTTACGCTGAGTTAGTAAGTTAAGCCAGCTACGGCTGTTATGCATGCTGGTAAAGCTAAAAATAGCATTTAAAAATAAAGTGCATGTCTGCGTTCTCAATAATGAATTAATAGATAAGAAAAAAATCAAAGCTTTTAAGTTAATGTATCTTGCCATATCTGTGGGTTTTTTTCTGTTCCTCTCATTAAGGAGGTCTGCTAACCAGTATTAATTCCTCACGCTTCAGCTGATTCTGGCTGCATGACAGACACAGCCAGGGAATGCTTTTAATCCCGCCGATACTTACATGAATGCTGATTTTACCACTTGGATGTCCATATCAGTAAGCTTAATATTTTGCCCCTGAACTGTTTCACGCCAGCCCTTTAATAAACACGCATTCCTAGTACAATGAAGTGTATGTTATAAAGCAGCAGCACCTGCCGCTTAGGAATGACATTTCAAAGCCCATACCCCAGGCTCAGCAAAGGTTAAGGTTCATTTTCCTCCGCAGCAATGCAGGGAAATGTAACTGAGGGCACCAGGTGCAGCACACTGCCTCCTCCTGAACCGCAACTGCAGCCGTGCAGGAAAGAATGTCAGAGGTTTATATAGTTCATAGCAGTCTCTCTGCTACATTACTTCAACTCACTCTCTCCTCTTACCATCAGCTTCTCACTGAAAATCCTGGCTATACTATCACCTTTCTGCTGATAAATATTTTACTATGCTTCATTAGTTTCCAGAGCAAATGTCTTGTCTTTGAGCTCCTGCATATTTAGCTTCCAAATGGAAGCATAGCAGTAATGTACCTTACAAACTTAGGAAGCCCACGGCCTCCTGAAGCATGCAATTTTTAATATAAAATGCCCTACGCTGCTACACGAGCCATCAGTAAACCCAGCAATATGTTTAAATACCCCATTTATTTCATGTTTTATATATATTTGTGAGACGGGATTGAGAACCTGCTCCCTGGAAACGCTAATGCAAACTTCTTCATATAATAAGTAAATTATCTACGTAATAGAATAAAAGCCACGCAGAGACCAAGTTCATGTAGCTAAGTAGCCTGTTTCCAGAATGCAGGGGGATGCTTGATCCTTTATCTAGTATATTCTCACAGTTTCCAGTTATCAGTGATTTAAGGACTTTGAAGACAAGAGGGTGAATCCAAACCATTACGTTAAGCAGGCATGGAAAGACCTATACTCCATGAACTGAATCCCTTTTACACCCCACTTAATATTTTGGGCTTCACAATATCCTACTGCAGTGATTCTTCACTTTGCTTTTTGAGCCATTTGTTATAAAAGTGTTATTCCTAGACAAAAAGCGATTTATGACACTAGCACAAAGTCATATATTTCCATGTTCCAGTGCAATACTGATAACCCCTTCAAAAATACAGCACAGCAGTGATTATTAATTAGCCTCCCATGAAGACCAACTGTTTCATCAACAGCTTTAACCAGTCTGTTTCCCTTCTAACCTGAAACAGAATCAATGACAACTATTTAATAAAGAGAACTAAGAATAAAGTTGAAAACCAGAAGGATTATCACCACACAATTCATTCCAGTAAGAGTCTTTGCTTGCATTAAAATCCTTAATGCTTTCAGAACAACCCAATTTATTAAGAAGAGTTACAAAGGATAGATTGACACAAAGGTTTAAGGTGTAGACTTTCACAAAGCATGCTCATTTTCAAAATTGAGGTCCCAGTCATTTGGGCCTTCATGATACAAAACGGTAACTACTATATTCTAAGAGATTTTAAAAAATAAGCTGTACAGAAGTCTAGCAAGACCTGCATTCTCATTGCATCTTGATCTGTGTAAACTAAGTAATACAAAAGTAGAATTTCTTACGTTTATCGATCACTGCTGAAGACCATTCATCACATTTAAATTCTTTCACACAAGCTTCATATCTTCAGTCTTTCATCTAAGTTATCATTGTCATACCTACAAAGAATAATAGGTTTTTTATATTAAAAAGCAACTAAATTATGCTGTGTAGTACCTAACATGCAATAAAAACTTTCATGCAGAAAACATGAAGCAAAAAAAAAGTTGAAAGAACAGTCAAACAAGCAGAATAATCAAACCAATAAACCAGTGCATTTTCACTAGAGAAAAACAGCATCTCTAACAATACATTTGCTTCATGTTTCCTATTTTTACTTTCTCCCCCTCACCATCTGTTTCTGTTCTGCTTTTTCTTCCAAAAAGCATCCACCTCGTTTAGCTTCACTCACCCCATCAAGGAATTCGGACTGAATAGAAACAAAATTCCCAATGCCAATGCCAAAAAAGCACTACCTATTCATAAAAGGCCTTCTAAAAATAACTCGTTTTTCTTACAATAACTTAAGAACTTTAAGAAAAAGAGTCCATATTGATTCAATGCTTTGCTACACACATCCTCTAAACAAAGGAAGTTGAGGTTTTTCGCCATCAGTACCTTTGGATTGTACCTCTGCCTTCAGTGCTGCCATTTTTGCCAAATCTTCCCCTGTTCTTTTGGTAGACAGTACTGAATCCCACAAGAGTGAGATACTGTAGTGTGGAGAAAGAGGGTGCAAGAATTTCAGCTACTTTCAGGATTCTTCAGCAAGAGAAAGAACTACTCCTTCCAGTCATGGAAGTCACCTAAGCAATGCTCCAGTGGATTGCTGTTTCTCTAGGAAAACTCAGAACACAAGAGCTCCGTAGGAGTTGGCCGCACCCGCACCACAGCTCCTCGCAGGTTCCCGTCCTCCCTGAGAGGCAGCAGCTGACGAGCATTGCTGATCCCATGACACAGAAGGCTCTGAAGCAGCTCTGGTTGTGAGGACTGGGAACTGAGAGCCCAGCTGAGGGGGCAGTTTGGGCCCAAGGAATCCTTTCTGTCAGGACAAGCATCATCAGTTCATCTATCTGTAAGCAGCTAAAGTACAAGTGCACTTTTTCGCTGGTTTTGTAACAGTTCTAACTAAATGTAAAAGTACTATTTATTGCACCAACACAATACTTACACATTTTTTAATGCTGACACACCGTTAGGTTGATGAAGTAGCATCCCACTTACGTCAAAATGAGAAGAGATTACTTGGTTAACTCTACTGATAACATTTAGCTGGAAATCTATCCCAAGTGCCACTCAACTACCAGTTCTGGTGAGAAATTTAAGACAGCAAGACGGTTTGCTTTGCTTAAGAAGACCTGCATGAAAATAAAAACATTTTGGGGAGAAAATCCTCACAAGGACACTCAGCAGGGCATGAAGAGGCTGCAGCTCCGCCGGTGGAGCCCCCCCCAAACTCGCCGGGGCGGCAGCTTCGCACCGAGGCCCGCTCCCTAGATCCCATGGACCCCGCCGACACCCCGGCGGAGCGGTAAGAAGAGCCCCGGACCGGCTCCTGAGGACGGGACGGGACGGCGACAGCGCAGCCCCCACAGCACCCACCTCCAGGCCGGCGCTTCCCGCGCCCACGGGGAACGGCCGCCCCCGCCACGTGACCCGGGAGCAGGCGCAAGGCTGAAGACGCCACAGCCGCTCTCCCGCCACCGCCGCCTGAGGCGGGAGGCGCCGTTCCCCTGACTGGGCTGAGGCGGCGGCGGACGGCCGCGCTTCCCGGGACGGGCCCTGCCCCGCCAAGGCTGTGCCGCTGGGACTGCGGGCGCTCCCTCAGGGCGGAGCCTTCTCTGTGCTCGACGGGCACCGGTGTCCATCCCCGAAACGGATCTCCCCACCAGGGCTCCCCGCTGCAGGGGGAGCAGGATCAGAGAGGGAACAGCAGAGACGCCACAGCAGACAAGGGAGACGTGACTGACAGGAATTTTGCAGGTTTTATATAAGAAATATACCCATCTGCCAAGATAATTCAGCAATAGTGGTGTATGTTTGTACTCTGTGTCTGAATTCATTCAGTGTGGGAAGAGGCCTTCAATTATTTACAAAAGGTATTATGAGAAATAAAATGGAGCGTGTGTGCAAAGTTGACGTGGAGAGTGACACGGTTTTTCTCACTGACCGCATAAGCTGAGTCAGAACTGAATCCAGCAACGGACTGTAATGATAGAAGGAGTGGGAAATACAGAGAGAATGCACTTCATTTGAAGGCGTGATGTGCAACGATCAGGAGAGCCTTTTCAATGCCAGAACCCACACTACACCATGTCCAGAGAAAACAAGAGATGATGAGGAGAGCAGATGAAACATGGGAAACAAAAGGTGAGAAGATAAAATACAAAAAGGTACTGGCCAGTGGCAACACTGTAAGTTGAGTCCTGAGGCAAGTCCCTGAAGGGCAAAAAAGATCATGACAGACTTTCTCATTTTGCGAGTCGTTTCTCTGCAGCAACCATAGTAAATTTTATAAGCAGTATTACATTACATTAGTC